>JAEOAD010001748.1:1897500-2497500 GCA_036365145.1 Orientallactaga sibirica | reverse complement strand
GTTAAGGTTACTAACTACTTACACATTCGCCTGATTTTCATCCTTAGCTTTCCCCTCTGTGGCCGGGCATTGAGTCTCTACGTCTGCATTATATACACGTGTTTAACAAGGTCAGATCCTGTTGTCAGGGAGCTTTTAGTGTACAGAGGCCTCTCAGAATTCTATCTCCTGCCTAGATCTCAGGCACTCAACATCAGACTCTTATTATGTTGTCTTCCTCTGAATACCTAGTAGGCATCTGTGATTTTTTTTTTTTTTTTTTTTTTTTTTTTTTTTTTTTTTTGGTTTTGCGAGGTAGGGTCTCACTCTGGTCCAGGCTGACCTGGAATTCACTATGTAATCTCAGGGTGGCCTCGAACTCTCGGCGATCCTCCTGCCTCTGCCTCCCAAGTGCTGGGATTAAAGGCGTGCGCCACCAGGCCTGGCTTTGATTTTGTAGTTTTATGTGAATACTTGACTGATCCATGAGCTGCCCAGATAGTTGGCCAAACATTAATTCTTGGATGTTCCTGGGAAGCTGTGTTTGGATGAGATTATTATCCGCCCTCCACCATGTGGTGAGCCTCCTCCATTCAGTTGAAGGCATGAAAAGAGGAACCGGCCTGAGCCAGAGAAAATTCTCCTGGCTAGTGTCTTCAGACGACAGCCTTGATTTCTACTCCTGGCTTTGGGCTTGGACTCACACCCCAGCTTGCTAAGGCTTGAGCATCCAGGCATTCAGATTGGAACAGCACCATCAGCTCACTTGGGTCTCAAGGTTTCAAACTCCTCCTGCAGACAGTGAGACTTCGGAAGTTCCAGAATCCTGTGAGCCAATTCCTGAAGAAAGAAATCTCTCCACACACACACACACACACACACACACACACACACACACACACACGGGTATTTCTAGTCTCTGGAAGACACTGATTAGTAAAACACTTCAGAGATTTCAGGCCTCGAACCAAACACTTTCTTTCTAGTCACAAGTCTATTCAACATAAAATAATCTTCTCCAACTTTCTTGAAATGGCAGACCATATCCATGACCAAATTCTCCTCTAAACAAGAACTCATTTGCTGACCCAGCCCCAGCCCCAGCCCCAGCCCCAGCCCCAGCCCCAGCCTCAGCTTTCTTGTCAGCACCAAGAAACACTGTGCTCTGTCTGTAGGTGGCTCTGCATGCTTCCCCTCTTGTCAATCCTGCAGGTCATTCTGTCCCAAGCTCAAGACAACTGTAACACAGTGTGGCAGGAACAAGCTGAGGAGGCAGATGGAAGTAAGCATGGAGATGCCGTGTACCTGCACTGGTAAGTTACCAGTAGAAATGGCTCCAGACAAACCTTCCTTCTTATGCCCTTAAGACTTGAGAGACTCTATGGCCTTCATAATATTGTTACAGGGCATAAATAGAGTCCTCGAACCCTACACCCTGAGTTCATGTTTGTATTTAACAAAGAATGGAGCAAAGCAAACTGAGAAGAATAATTAATAAATTACCACATTTATTGAGGGAAGGACAGGACCAAGGGAAGAGAAATGAATACAACCTAGGTGGTCTGAGAGCCTGTGTGGTGGGCCTAGAAGAAACATTAAAAAAGGATTTAGAGAGAAAATAAAAGAAAGTAGAGAGAGCTCCTGCCATGTGGAGGACAGGAGGGGGTAGAGAGGGGACCAAGGGGGTTCTCCCTCCCCTCAGCCCAGCTGGGCAAAGAAGAGGGGAGACTTACCAGAACAAAAGTGACGAACAGGCCAGCCAAGAGAGCGTTCCCTTCCCTAATAAACATATTTACCACCTTGTGGTGGGTTCTACCTTCCAGCTAAGGTGGGCCAGAGAGGTAGCTGATTGGTCTGGGCTAAAGGCTGGCTCAGGAAGACGCTTGACCAACCATAATGCCAGGATTAGATCTGAATTCTAGGAAAGGAGACAATCCTCCTAGGGAGGGGCTCAGGTGAGGAAAAACAGGTCTAGGGAGCTCCGTTAGGCAAGAGATAAGGAGAAGCCAGACTCTTCTCTGATCTCTAGCAAAGCACAGACTGAAAGGGCATGCCCAAAGACATTCCGGCTTGCTTTCTTTTTTTTTTCTCTTTGTCCTTTCAGGAGCCCAGTCAGCCAAAACTACCTAACAAAGCTACCTGGCTCCCTCTCCATATGAAGGTTAGGCCAATTCTTGTCTGTTAGCTCTGGGTGTTTGGGTATGAGGACACCCTTCTTGGCCACCATCACTCACTCCTTAAAAAGCTGCACGCCTTTAAGCCCAGTAATCGGAGGCAGATGTAGGGGATCACTGTGAGTTCGAAGCCAGCCTGGGACTATAGACTGATATCCAGGTCAGCCTGAGCTAGAGTGAGACCGTGCCCAACAAACAAATGAACAAAAGTTTATACATGGCAGTCAATTCCTCCTAGGCATCAACATTGCAGTGCTTCATCAAACTTTCTTTTCTTTTTCTTTTTCTTTTTCTTATTTTTGTGGTTTTTTTGAGGTAGGGTTTCACTCTTCTTCACTTCTTCCAGGCTGACCTGGAATTCATTCTGTACTCTCAGGGTGGCTTCGAACTCATGGCGATCCTCCTCCCTCTGCCTCCCAAGTGCTGGGATTAAAGCCGTGCGCCAAACGTTTTATTCCTCTCTGCCAGTCTTCTTCACCCACCATCTCAGTAACTGACGACTGGGTTCCTCCAGGTACTTAGGCCAAAATTCTTGGAACCATCTTGGCTTCTACTTTGTAGTCCATTATACAATGATCCTTCAGAAAACCTTGAGATCCATCTTTAAAATACAAGCATCTTGCCATCTCCTCTGTTCCCTCTCTAACCCAAGCTACCATTATTACTCCAAGCCTCCCGCAATAATCAATTGCCTCCTAATTGGCCATTATGTTTCCTATGGTCGATCGATCTGTGAGTCAGATCAGCCATTCCTCAGCTGAGCAGCCTCCAGTGGCTCCCCACGCGACTCCTGGCGAAAGTAAAAGAACTTTCAAATCGCTCATGGAAGGTCCACGGATGGTGGTGCTGCCTCTCAGACCTTATCATCTTCCACCTTCAGTCTCGTCCCAGTGCGCACTGATCATGCAGATCTCCTTGCTGTTCCTCCACTGAGCCCACTCCACTGGGTTCTGGGCTTTTCCATGTAAGCTGTTCTCTCTTCCCAGGTTCTCGCCTTCTAGAGACCCAAAACTTCTCTCACGTCTCCATGCTACTACCACCTTGTCAGGAAACTCATCCATAGCCACCCTTTGAAAAGGGGCAGCCCTCTCCCAGGATAATGCCATCTATCTTCTTGTCTCCATAGCAGCTGTTATCACCACCATACATGACACACATGACTTTCACCTCTTGAATCTTCCACTGGAATACAAGCTCCAATATGTCAAGGACTCAATGTGGACGTTCCCTTCCAAATCTAGCATCAGGATCCTGCTTAGGACAAAGCAGGCATTCAGGAATTGTTTGTTAAATGAATAAATAAACATAAGGACAGGCATAGCCATTGTTGAGTTGAAATGCACAATCATAGAGTTATGAACAAAGGGCTGCAGGTGTGAAGGGATTACTTTTGCCCAGAGAGAAGGAGGGAGGCTAACCCCTTGGGAACCTCGGATCTTCCATGAACAATTCTCATTGTGGTAGAGTGTGATGGAAGGTGATACAAGTACAATAGAAAGCTGACAATATAATAGTTAATAGCTCCAGCTTTCTGTTAGACAACCTTGGGTTTAAATTCTGACCCTGCCACTTACAAGCTTGGTGATTCTTAACTAGGCCCTATAATTGACCCTCTGTCCGCCACAACTTGCACCTCAAAGGGGAATAAGAGACAGTTTATTCTGGAGCCAAATATTAGTGACCAAGGGCCAGGAACACAGATTTAGGTTACCCCAAACTCTATATTCTTTTTTTTTCATTTTTCGGTTTTTCAAGGTAGGGTCTCACTCTAGCCCAGGATGACTTGGAATTCACTATGTAATCTCAGGGTGGCCTCGAACTCACGGCAATCCTCCTACCTCTGCCTCCTGAGTGCTGGGATTAAAGGTGCGCACCACCACGCCTGGCTAACTCTATATTCTGATGTGTTAGCAGGTTCATGAGGGTTTTATAGTTACAGAACAAAAGAAAGTCATAATTCAAGGTACTTTTCTCTCTCATTCTTTCTCTCTTTCAAAAATAAAATAAAATTTAACACCCCCCCCAAAAAAAATAGATAGATAGCTGTGCCTATACGATCAAGGGTGTCAAATGGCAGCCACAAATGTGTCCTCCATTTAAAGATGCCTTCAAGTCATGGAGGTTATTGAGTAGGAATATGGCTGCAATGACATTATGGGTATACATGGATGCTAGACAGTGTGAAAGAACAGAGATATCCACCTGTGCCTACTATTAAAATCATGAGGCCGGGCGTGGTGGCGCACGCCTTTAATCCCAGCACTCGGGAGGCAGAGGTAGGAGGATCGCCGTGAGTTCGAGGCCACCCTGAGAATAGAGTGAATTCCAGGTCAGCCTGGGCTAGAGTGAGACCCTACCTCAAAAAACCAACTAAAGAATAAAATAAAATAAAATAAAATAAAATAAAATAAAATAAAATAAAATAAAATAAAATAAAATAAAATAAACACATGGGATTTAGAGCAAGAGAAGTCTGGCTCTAGCACCAGCTCTGCAGAATTCTAGCACGTGGTAAGATGTTTCTTTAAGACCTCAGTGTTTCTATCTGCTTCTTAGAGATAGCAATGATGTGTCTGTCACATGTCACAAGGTTGGCGTGAAGATTAAATGGATTGTTATGTACACAAAGCTTGGGCCACTGTGACACAGGAACATAAGATGTTGGCTCTTTTAAGGACCTCTGTAAGTCAGTGACATTGAGATAGAAAGACAGGACACACTCTGAGAACTATTTCATACATACACACAACCAGACTCAGATCTTGGAACTGCTCAGAACTGAAGAAAATTCTGGAATTTTCCTTTTGCATTCTTATCCCATCCAATGTCTCTAATTAAAATTAAGTAATTTGAGGTTAGGGATGTAGCTCAGTTGGTTAAAAAAAAAAAAAAAAAAAGTACCCAACACACACAAAGCCCTAAGTCCAATCTCCAGCTACGTCACAAGTATGAAGCTAGCCTGAGATAGTCGAGATCCTATCACACATGATTATGGTCTTAGTAATGATAATAAAGAAAATATGCCCTAATCCTTGTCTACCAAACTTATAAACTCCAGAACGCACCAAGAATTAGATTTGGTGACTATTTTATAAGAATTGTGCACATAGCATACTGCAGGTTCTAATTTACCATGCAGAGCAAACCTTATCCACACCTGAGCTGGGCAATGAAGCCAGAACCTCCCCCTACCTTCCTTCCTGTAAAGCAGAAAGCATCCAACTGCCACCTTTATCAGAAATGAATTCTAAACACCACCTAAGCTTGTCCATGAATGTCCTCCAAGTGGAAATCTTGCCTGTTTCAAATAATGACAGCCTAGATCACACCTCCACTACAGCAATAAGGAGGCCAGCAAAGAAATTTTCCTGAGCTGGGACTTGAGATGTGGGAAATTTCCTAGACAAGAAAGAGTATTTCAAAGATTCTCAGAGTCCAGAAATCATGATAAATAACCATTTCTATTTTAATAGAAATGGGAAAGCCAGTGAGGGAATCATATTTACTGGGCCATGTAAGGACAGTGGAAAGTTGAGTTTGGAGTTGAGATTCCAATGGAATAATTGCTGGAGTGTATCTATCAGATATTTTGAAAGTGGGACAGGAGATCAAGAATGACATTCAGGGGCTGGAGAAATGGTTTAGTGGTTAAGGCATTTGCCTGCAAAGCCTAAAGACCCTGGTTCGATTCCCCAGGACCCACATAAGCCAGATGCAGAAGGGGGCATGTGTCTGAAGTTTGTTTGCAGTGACTAGAGACCCTGGCACACCCATTCTCTCTTTCTCTCTGTCTGCCTTCTTTCTCTCTCTCTCAAATAAATAAATAAATAAATAAATAAATAAATAAATAAATAATGTATTTTTTTTTAAAAAAGAATGACATTTCAGGGAAGTTATACAAATGTGGAGATTATTGAAGCAATGCAAGGAGAGGCATTTGCTGAACTCTTAAGGGGTAATTTTTGTACATTTGTCCTAGGCGTTTCTTTGATTTTGAGAATATATTTATGGTTGTAAAGTCAAATTATACAAAGCAGTTTAAGATATATGGCATTTGATTTAGTCAAGTGACAAATTTATCTACATATCAGTTCAAATAATGTCAAGTAAATTAAGAATCTCTAGAGTTCTTGATTTTTGAACTATTAGTATTAATGGATACAGTATCAATTAAAAATTCAGTTGGTACAGTGAGAGAAATCAGATAGAATTTGAAACTCAGCATACAAATATATTGCCAATTTAAAGGCTATTTCTATGGATTTAAGGGGATATTTATTTATTCGTGTCCTGAATGAACTTCACTTTAAAATAACTTTCTTGTTTCTTAGGATTTTATCAGACAAGGCTTGATCAAGAAACAGAATTAGGGATGGAGAGATGGCTTAGCTGTTGAGGCGTTTGCTTACGAAGCCTAGGAACCCATGTTTGGCTCTCCAGATCCCACGTAAGCCAGATGCACAAAAGGTGAGGCAAGCGCAAGGTTGCACATGCCCACTAGGTGGCACAAGCTTCTAGAGTTTGATTGTAGTGGCTGAGGCCCTGGCGTGCCAATTCTCTCTCTCTTGCTCACTCTAACAAAATAAGTGAATAAAATAAAAATTTAAAAAAGAAGCAGAATTATTGTCTAATACCACATAAGTCATAGGTGTTCAACTTCTATGTCCTTGTGCAAGTTGAGGGGGAGAGGCAATGTCTGTGGCTGTTGACCCCACATCTACTGTGGACCCTAAAGTATGGAGCCTTCAGGTCTAACAGACTGGTACATATGGGAGAAATCTCCATGTGACCACGGTTAAGGGCAAATGGAAGCCTACTTGGATGAATTAGCGTCCCACAAAGTCAACTGTGATCAATGACACAACTAGAGCCTGCATCTGTGTCTCAGAGCCTCTAACCCCAGTGTCTTGTGGGAGCTGCTGGAGAGCTGGTATATTCCACACAGAGTGGCACATACATGTGCTACAGGCCTTGGAGAAGATGTAGGACCAGATCTGGTGGAAGCTGGAGGAGTGATAGGTTGGGAAGCAGAGTCATATGAACCAGACCAACTAGCAGATGAGCTGGGCCATCACCCACCGTGCATGGAACGTGCCTCGGTGAAGGGAGATCTGCCCCACCTACAAAGAATAGGGAAAATGGTTCTCGTTCACTCCATATATCATGGAAAATGCCTCTTGTGGCCAGCACTAACCCAGAGCTGTGTGAGGAAAGGAATCTGAGGAAACATAGTCTCCACTTGGTTAAATTGACTCACCACAGTTGGTCGATTTTCTACTCATAATATTTACACTTTATCAGTCTCTATGGAATATTAATCAACATTGGACATAAAAAAATCCCGTACATTTTTCATGACTTAACATTTTTCATGACTTGACTACAAACAGTTTTTTAAAAGAATTTAGCTATATCTCTTAAAAATCTGCTGTGTAAGCCAGGCATTGTGGCACACGTCTTTGATCCCAGCACTTGGGAGGCAGAGGTAGGGCGATTACCGTGAGTTCAAGGCCACCCTGAGACTACATAATGAATTCCAGGTCAGCCTGGGCTGCAATGAGACCCTACCTCAAGAAATAAAAATACTAAAAAAATAAAATAAAATCTGCAGTGTACTGAATTTCTCAAACATGACTTGCATTTGAGAATTTTATTTAACATCCTAGCACCTACACACACACACCACTCAAAGATGAATAAAGCCATGATGGTGTCTCTTAAACGGACTATGTCATTGCTGAATGCTGAGGAAGTACACGGCTCCACCCTCTGTTCCTGGAGCAAGTCCTTGCAGCTTTAGCCATGTGGATGAAGTGCCTCCTTAGGGAAAGTTGGCTGCCTGACCTTTCTCCCCAGGTCCTGCAGTAACATACTGCTCCTTGTTTCCTTTTTATTTTAATTTATTTTGATTTTTTGAAGTAGGGTCTAGCTCTAGCCTAGGCTGACCTGAAATTCACTATGTAGTCTCAGGGTGGCCTCGAACTCATGGTGATCCTCCTACCTCTGCCTCCCAAGTGCTGGGATTAAAGGCGTGTGCCACCACACCCGGCTCCTTGTTTCCATTTAAAATCTATCTTTTTTTTTTTTAATGAACATTCGTTATTCATCATCCATCCCTCTCCTTGTTTTCTCTTACTAATGACCTCAGACTCTACTGTTCTGGAGCTGATTTCTCTCCCTTACTCATTAAGCTAATGGACTAGAAATGGGGGGGAAAAAATCTTTCCTTGACAGTCACTTCTTCGTTGAACTCCTTGAGTGATGAGCTTTTAATGATCTATCACTTTCTTCTTGGTGAAAGAAGGCTGGGGGTCAGACAAGAGGAAAAGCGGAACTTCAAAAGAACATCTTATCTTTGCCTTCTTATAAACCCTCCTGCCTGGGTCGCATCTGAACTTACAATTATTTCTGTTTTCCTTCAAATTACTTAGCACATCAATCATACTTACAATGTTCATCACATGTTTTAGTTTCTTTACAGGTATCATTTTAAAAAATAATTTTAAGCTGAACGTGAATTGTGCATGCCTTTAATCTGCATTTGCGAGGCTGGAGGTTATGAACTCAAGTCCAACCTGGGCTATATACAGTGACACACTATCTCAAAGATATTAATTAATTAATTAATTAAAACTGCTGTTAGAAATGCATCTTGTTAGATAGATTGGTGGAGGAATGGGTAAATGGACTGGTGGATGGTGTCATAGGAAACTTTTTCCCTGGAGTGTCATGAATACACATCTATTCACCACAGACTGCAGACCAAAGTGATTGTACTAAAACCAGTGTTGGTGAACCAATGAGTTTATTGAGGTTACTTACTTACAGAGGAGAGGGAGGGGTTGTTTGCAGGAGCATGGGGGACTCACAGGCAGCTGCATCACTGAAAAGCCCACCCCAGCCTAGCTGAGGACCCAAGGGAGACGCATCTCTGGAAGTCCTCAGTACACAACTGGTCCAAGAGTCTCCAGCACTCTACGTGACTCGCACGCATCTCCAGGTGGGGGAGTCTCTTCTCAAGCAGTTTTTTGCCCTTTTTATAATCTTAGGGGAGGTCTTTTCATTTTGAGCTCTCTAAGCCCTCCTGACTCCCTCCTCCCCTCAAGAGGGAAAGTTTCAATTCAGAGAAAACTGCTACCCAACATTGGTGAGTCTGCTCCTCCACAGTTGTTTACTGTTCCTATTTGGGGAGTGGTTGTGTGACTTTTTTTTTTTTTTTTTTGAGAGAGACAGAGAGAGAGGGGGAGAGGAAGACAGATAGAGATAGGCACACCAGCAGCCTCTCAGCTGCTGTGAACAAAATCCAGATGTGTGCGCCCCCTTGTGGTCAAGTGCGGCATTGCACCCTTGCGTCACTTTGCATCTGGCTAAATGTGGGACCTGGAGATTGGAACCACTGGAGATTGGAACCAGCGTTCTTAGGCTTAGGAGGCAGGCGCCTTAACCCCTAAGCCATCGCTCCAGCCCTGTGTGACCTTTTTAAGTTCCAGTTCTCCCAGACCTGTTGACCTCTTAACTCCCTCCTCCCTTTTGGGGGGGGATATTTCAATTCAGAGGATATACAACAGATGGGTAGATAAACAGGTTGGAGCATTAAAGAGGAGGGGACTATTTCAAACCCTTTACCTATCATTGCTTGTAAACATCAATGATTCTGCTTTTACGAATCTAGAATGATTTGTCTATCATGGGAATTTTATTTACTAAAGAAAATCCCGTGCAACGTGATCAGTAGATCCATTGAAATTATAACCCACAGAAAGTTCTAGAATTTGAAAATTTTAAATAATGAACCACTGGTAACTCAAGCACCTTGTTGTATATGTAGAAAACAGAAGCTGTCAGAGTGCATGAGGTCTACTTACGCTCAGGGACCAAACATGAATGTTAGCTTTCTAAAGCATACGGCTTCCTACTAAGCCACATGGAGAAGAACTATATGGCCTGAGTAATTTGCATATAAAAGACTCTCTCCTTTGATCAAACACGATTGAAGGGCAATGTTGGAATTCAAATGAAGTGATTAGTAGGGTGCTAGATTTAGGGTTTTTTTTGTTTTGTTTTGTTTTTTTTGTCCCTACAATACAACACAATGCCTACTAGATCCTGGCCTTGCAGTTCAACCACAGCTAGATATTTGGAACTAGAGAGTTTTCATGAATTATTATTAACATTTTTCAATGGGATAATGGTACCATGATTATATACATATATATTTTTTCTTTTAAGTTCTCATTTGGAAACCCATGCTGAGATATTTACAAATGAAATGATCTGGTATCTTGGGTTTAGTTCAAAATAATGTTTTATTGGAGAAAAATAGATGAAACAGGACCAGCCTTCTGTGATAATTACGGAGCCGGGTGATGCATGCATGAGGACTCATTATAGTCTTCCCACTGCTTCTGTTCATGTTCAGGATTTTCCATGACAAAAACTAACTTTAAAAAATCCTGTCACTGGAGCACTAAACTGAGCAAGATTTGAATTCCAGACCTACCACTTACTAGCTTTCCAGCTATAGGAAGGGTTTAAAAGGCCTACCTTCTATGGCTATAAAAAAAGTAAAAAATACACAAGATGATACCTGCTAAGCCCTTCAATAGCTCCTAGCACATTTGCAATTACTCACATTTTTTCCTAATACGTAATTACTATTACTGTCATTATTTGAAAAGATGCCTTATCTCCATGGAGTCCTCATCGCCTCCTCCTCAGCTACAGCAATGTTGACAACATGAAGTACTAGACAAATAAAAGAAGTGAAGGCCATTATTGTAGATTTTGAAATAGAAAGAATACTCACTCAGGGTTTCAGAAAACAAGATGAAACTGCAGAATAAGAAGAAAAGCGAACAGGAAGTGCTTTTTTCTTATAAAGATGAACTGTTTCCCAAATCAAAACAAATCGGACACACCATCCTCAAATGAGCAGTGAGCTTGGCCTTGGGGCTAGTCAATGTCACAGCCAGCAGTGTTTGTTGACACAGGAGCTGCCCAGTATTGATTGACATCCCTTGGCTCTCTTCATTCTGATCTTCTTATGCTTCATTTCTTGGGAAGTTACATGGTGAGAGTAACGAGAACCCCAGAGACATTTGTCTACAAGGGTTGTGCTAGAGGGAGCACTAGAAGAAGAAATGTCAACCAGAACGGAGGCTATAGCACTTCATTCATAATATGGGGCAGGCTGGGCACGGG
The DNA here is from genome assembly GCA_036365145.1 of Orientallactaga sibirica. Lineage (NCBI taxonomy): Eukaryota > Metazoa > Chordata > Mammalia > Rodentia > Dipodidae > Orientallactaga > Orientallactaga sibirica. The sequence goes on along the minus strand of JAEOAD010001748.1, from coordinate 2,486,146 downwards.
CACGGTGGTGCACGCCTTTCATCCTAGCACGCCGGAGGCCGAGGTAGGAGGATTGTCATGAGTTCACAGCCACCCTGAAACTACATCGTGAATTCCAAGTCGATGAGACCCTACCTCAAAAAAGAAAAAAAAAAAGAGAAAAGAAGAGTTAGAAGGCTGGAGAGATGGCTCAGTGGTTAAGGTGCTAACCTGCATAATATAGGATACTTGCAAATGAGATCTAAAGATACATCGTTTTGCAAAAGACATGGGGTGGGGGCAGTCTCATCAGAATTTTTTCAGTGCCCATTTTAAGTACTATGAAATATATGGCTACGTAAAGAAACCCTGGCACTATTAATTCAGGTACAGACTGGTAAAGATACATGGATAAGTTGACTCTAAGAACAGAGGCCAGGAGCTGGGGAGATCTGTTTATAAAGTGCTTTTGCCGCAGAAGCATGAAGACCTGAGTTTGATCTCAGGTACGTACCTATGAAGTGTGAGGATGCACGCCTATAATCCCAGCCCTGTGCCTGCAAAGACAAGTGTACCCTTGGGGATCACTAGCCAGTTTGGTGTAATTGGTGAGCTCCGACCCAGTGAGAGACCAAAAATGTGGACAGCCTTCCTGACGAACAACAGCTGAGGGTGTCCTCTGGCAGGCACATGCGTGTGCACACACACAACTTAAAAAAAGAAAGAATTTTGACCAATCTTCAGAACGTAATATGGCCCCATTTCTACACTACTGGCCAGCCTCACGTTGCTACTGGGTGAACCTCTCTTTCTACTACTGGCCACACCTCTGTGATCCACGGGGGGACACCTCCACCTCAAGATCCATTCATTTGTTATTGTCTCTGTCTCAAAAATGGTCCCCCTCTTAGGTGTCCCCACAGCTTGCCCTAATGCTTCGTCTTTGTGTCTAATCAAATTCAACCTTCTTTTTTTAAATTAAAAAAATATTTTATTGATTTACTTATTTGAGAGACAGGCAGATAAAGAGAGACAGAGAGAAAGAATGGGTGCGCTAGGACCTCCAGTCACTGCAAATGAACACCAGACACATGCACCACCTTGTGCATCTGGCTTACATGGGTACTGGGGAATAGAACCTGGGTCCTTAGGCTTTGCAGGAAAGTTCCTCAACCACTAAGCCATCTCTCTAGCCCAAACTCAACCTTCTTGAGGTGGCTTCCCTTGACAGCTGATTGAGATTGTAAACCACTGCTTAACCCTGAATTCTTTATAAAAAAAAAATGTTTTATTTATGTATTTAAGAGAAAAAGAGAAAGAGTCACATAGAGATAGAGAAAATGGGTGCGCCAAGGTCTCTAGCCACTGCAAAGGAACCCAAGACACATGCGCCATCTTGTACAACTGGCTTATGTGGATCCTGGGGAATCAAACCTAGGTCCTTAGGCTATGCAGGCAAGTGCTTTAACCACTAAACCATCCCTCCAGTCCCCAACCCTGAATTCGTTATCCTTTTTTTTTTGTCTGCTTTACTAGTCTAAATAACATTTATCATCTTTAAACACACTATTTAGTCAGTCAATCTGTTAGTTAAATTATCAATCTTTCTTTATCTGTAGAGGTGTGTATATATATTCATTTTATCCTTTAACAGATACCTAATATCTAAAACCCAACCTGGCACACAGTTAGTTAATAGCTATCTGGGTGTTTTGTTTTGAGGCAGGCTCTCACTTGAACCCAGGCTGACCTGGAACTCACTCTATAGCCTAGGCTGGATTCAAACTCATGGTGATCCACCTACCTCAGCCTCCCAAGTGCTGGGATTATAGGTGTCTGCACTGTGCCTGGCTTAAATACATGTTTAACTGAGAGAACGAAGCAACAAAGAAAATAATTACAAAATATGTGAAACATGCTGGGGTATAACTCAAGTAGAGCACTTGCCAAGCATGTGTGAGGTTCTGGGTTCAACCTTTAGACCCACAAGCAAAAATGTGAAACATAACCGGGGGTGGTGGCGCACGCCTTCAATCCCAGCACTCCGGAGGCAGAGGTAGGAGGAGCGCTGTGAGTTCGAGGCCACTCTGAGACTACAGAGTGAATTCCAGGTCAGCCTGGGCCAGAGTAAGACCCTACCTCGAAAAACCAAAAAAAAAAAAAAAAAAAAAGTGAACCCTATTTCCAGAGCCACTCATTGATATTTTTCCACATCCCTTTATAATAAAAATTCTCAACAAATTTTGTAAAGAAAGAGCAAACTTCAACATAATAAGGGCTATATATTACATCATACTGAAGAGGGAAAAGTTGCAAGCATTTTCTCCAAAATCTGGAACATGATAAAGACTTTCCTGTTTTACTGCTTTTATTCAACATACTAGAAGTTTTAGCCAGAGCAATTAGACAAGAGAGAAAAATAAAAATAAATAACATCCAAATTGGAAAGAAGGAAGTCAAATTATCCCTATTTGCAGACAACATAATCTTATATATAGAAAAACCTAAATTGTCTACCAAGAAAACCATTAGAACTGAAAAACAAATTCAGCAAAGTTGCAGATACAAAATCAACATACATATTGCTGGGCATGGTGGCGCATATCTTTAATCCCAGCACTTGGGAGGCAGATGTAGGAGGATTGTCTTGAGTTCAAGGCCAGCCTGAGACTACATAATGAATTCCAAGTCCGCCTGGGCTAGAGTGCAACCCTACCTTGAAAAACAAACAAACAAACAAACAAATCAACATACAAAAAAACAGTAGCACAGCTAAATACTAATATTGCACTAGCAACAGAGGAAATTGAGGACATAATCCCATTTATAATAGCTACAAAAACAAAAGGCCTAGGAATAAATTCAACCAAGGAGACAAATGATACCTACAATAAAATTTTAAGACATCAATGAAAGATATTGGAAATGACACCAAAAACTGCAAAAAAAAAAAAAAAATCAATGTTCATGAATTGGAAGAGTGAACGGTGTTAAAATACCCAGAGTGGGGCTGGAGTGATGGTTTAGCAGTTAAGGTGTTTGCCTGCAAAGCCAAAGGATCCCGGTTTGACTCTCCAGGACCCACGTTAGCCAGATGCACAAGGTGGCGCATGCAGCTGGAGTTCATTTGCAGTGGCTGGAGGCCCTGGTGTGCCCATTCTCTCTCTCTCTATCTGCCTCTTTCTCTCTCTGTCTGTGTCACTCTCAAATAAATAAATAAACAAACAAAAACATGCTACAGAGCCATAGTGACCAAACCTGGAAAAGGTCTGCTTCCTCTGCTGACCAACATATTGGTCATCTCCTGAGTGCCAGATGACAGTCTGAAGATTTGATTTTTTTCTCAGACATTGGCCATGGTAGCACATGTCCCCCTTCTGGAAGATAACAGTCATGTGATCTTCTCCTGTAGTCCACACTTAAGGTCATCTTCTCAATGCCGTAGCTTCTATCCCATGAAAGACCACAGGTAGAATGCAGTTAGGGATTCGTTAGGACATCTCAGAGCTGGTCTGTGCAGTTTTGGGATCTGGACATGAATTTAGTGCCTTTGTCAGCTAATGTCTTAGCTAAAAGATTGTCTAAAATGTTTTAAACATCCATTCTATATATTGCTAACACATATTCAGAGGAATATTCATCCAAGTGCAACCAAGACATTTACAAAATATTAAAAATCTGAGGCATCCTAGCTTTGTTTCTTGAACACATATAGTTCTTTTTTTTGTGGGAGCATATATTTATATATGCTGCTTAGACTTACTGTTTAAGAAAGAAAAGAAACCTATTATCTTAAGGCTGTTGAAAGTTGTGTTAATTAGGTAGCAATTAAATGACAGATTGACTTAGGGAAGCTTTTCTTAAGGAGTAGGAAATGAGTTACTACCCAACCCACATTAGCCTGACTCCGCATCTCCTTAGATGTTGGGCCCTAAGTCAACGCAGCTATCTGCAGAGTGATTCGATGGTGTCTGCCGAGTTCTGCATATAAAAGAAAGTGTGGAATAAGTTGTGGAAATACACCCAGGAGTTGGAGTCAGGAGGACCATCCGTTCAAGATCAGCCTGGTCTGCATAACAAGACCCTGTCTCAGAAACAGAAACAAGAAAAGAATCAATAGAGAAGCAAAATATTCCTTTCCAACTTCTTCCTGGCACTGTTAATATTCCTTCTCGACAGCAAACCGGGCTCTATTAGGTGTGCATTTTATTTCAGGGTGTCTTTTTAAGGGGTTCCACATAGGGCATTGCTGTGGGATTACAACACCTATCCTTTTATTTTTCCCCCCTGCTGGAAGAAAACGCTCCTTCTGAACAGGCTCTGGCAGAAGGTGACAGCTGTTTTTTGTTGGATGCAGAATTAAGTGAACAGTTAAGACACTGGAGCTTTTAGTAAGATGATTTAATAAAGCTCATTAATGTTGTTGATTACATAGCTGACCCAGATAGAATACAAAATTCAACTCTGCACCACAGTGACTTGTCATCAAAATGTATTGATGTTGTAAATGCACTCCCAACGTTAAATCTTAATTTTAAATTTAATCAAGTTTGTTAAAATAAATAAATAAAACAGCACAAAGGGAGAGCTGTCAGAAACACTGGTGAATATTTTGCATGGATTTCCTTTTGTTTTTTTTCTGACCCAGGTTATTTGGTCTGCCTCACCAAGAAAGCAGTGATTGCTTCATACTTACGTAACACACAATTATTTCTGAGACTAGAGCTCAAAGCTACTAAATCAATCGATATAAAGTCAATGGGTAGCTAGAGAAGGCGGCAGCTCTCAGCAAACATCCTTTTGTCTGTGTGTGTGTGTGTGTGTGTGTGTGTGTGTGTGTGTGTGTGTGTGTGTTGTATCCATAGTCCATGAATCAGCAAGAAAGAGTCTGACCCAGCAAAACTCACCCCTGTGTCTGCATGGTGACGCATTCACCTCTGAGCCTGATAGCAAGGAAAGAAAGAACTTGGATATTTTCTACCACGGTGGCTGGTTCATTCACTCTTGCTCACCACATGGCCACCGGGGATGTCACTCAGTCTTCTTGATGAGTCTGTGACTCATTTTCCATCTATTAAGATCGCCCAGCCCTCCTTCAGCTATATGGCAGTGGAACGAGAGGGGAATTATAGTTTACAGTTAGTCCATGGATCCCGATGGTGAATAATGAAGCCTTGGCTTATAAAGTGTGAGACGTAAACTATGAGTAAAGACACCTGGCAACATTAAGCATTTACTACTTTGTGAAGAGTAGCTCCCTCGGTCCTTTCAAAAGTCGTCAGAGGGGCCTCAGTTGGTAAATGCTTGTCTCCCAAGCATGAGGGCTTGAGTTCAATTCCCAGAACCCATGTAAAAGTACCAGGCATGGAGGCCAGAAAGATGGCTTAGTGGTTAAGGCACTTGCCTGCAAAGCCTAAGGACCCTGGTTCAATTCCCTAGAACCCACATAAGCCAGATGCACAAGGTGGCACATGTGTCTGGAGTTCATATGTAGTGGCTAGAGGCCCGGTGTACCCATTCTCTCTCTCTCTTTCTATCTGCCTCTCTCTCTCTCTCAAATGAATAAATAAAAATAAAATATATTTTTAAATGCCTTTAATCCCATCACTGGGAAGCCTGAGGTTCATTGGCCAGCCATTCTAGCTACTTGCCAGGACCCTGTGTGAAAAAGAGGTGGGCAGTGTTCCTGAGGGTGAAACCCTCTATGTTGTCTTCTGGCCCCCACACACATGCACATACATACTCCCCCACCCACCACACATACATACAAATCCTTTGAGTTGCCAACTTCTCATTGAAGAAATGAACACTCAGGCTGGAGAGATGACTTAGAGGTTAAGGCACTTGCCTGTAAAGCCAAAGGATCCAGGTTCAATTCTCCAGGACCCAGGTTCAATTCCCCAGGACCCACATAAGCCAGATGCACATCGTGATGCATGCATCTGGAATTGGTTTGCAGTGGCTAGAGGCCCTGGCATGCCCATTCATTCTCTCTCTCTCCCTGTCTCTAATAAATAAATAAAAAATATTTTAAAATATTTGCTAAGTGCTTATATTAAAAGAGAAAAAAGAAGAAGAAAAGAAAGAAATGAAGACTCATAGCGTCCAGGGACACCCACTAGCATTTTATGCAAATACTGGGAGAGATGAGTTGATGTCCACTGGCCGTTGGGGTCTGCACTCATTGTCATGATATTAATAATAGCGTAATATTATGAGAAGTGTAAACACGGGGAAAGAGCATGGGATTTGGGATGATCAGCCATGCCAGCTCCACTTCAAGCTGTGTACCGAACTAGTTAGTGTGACCCTGAGCAAGTCCGCTCACTTTTCTGGGCTTCAGTTCCCCAGTATGTTAACACAGGCTTCGGGGAAGAAATCCTCCCCTTCTGAGAACTTCATGGTTAACTTTGAAAGGCTTCTAGGGACCTCTGAGATGAGAGTAACACAGATGGCTGGCTTCCTGGGAAGAAATCCAACCTGTCCCGAGCCTATCCCGTGGTATCTGCTTGTGGCAAGTTTCTTGCAACCAATCAGTAAGCGCCTCGTAGCTGAGAAAAAGCAGCTGCAGATGGTTAATCAGCTTTGAAAAGAGGCTCTCAGTGTGACAAGGACAGGGGGTCGCCTCTGAGATGAGAGTCCCAAGTCCCTACTCTGGGGGTTCAGCCTGAAGCATTGTTGCCGGGGAGGCTGAGTTCTGGCTGGCTGTTTCTAATGCTTGCTTCTCTGCAGCTAGCTTGCAGATCAAATTCACCTGTTCTTTCCATTGAATTTCACTTTGAATAAAACTTACTAGTGGGCTGGAGAGATGGCTTAGCGGTTAAGGCACCTGCCTGCTAAGCCTAAGAACCCGGTTCCAATCTCCAGGTCCCACGTTTAGCCAGATGCAAAGGGATGCAAGGGCGCAATGCCACACTTGACCACAAGGGGGCGCACGGATCTTGATTTCGCTCGCAGCAGCTGAGAGGCTGCTGGCATGCCCATCTCTATCTGTCTTCCTCTCCCCCTCTCTCTGTCCGTCTCTCTCTGGTCTCTCTCCAAAAATAAAAATAAAAATAAATTTTAAAAAACTTACTACTAAACTTTCAATAGACAATCAGTTTAGGGCATTTCCATTTTAGGTAGAGATAACCAAACATACTTGTCACTGCAATCCAGCCCTCAGATGAAGTATCCACCTTCGGGGCTCCCACCCTGAAGGATGCTTTGCTGCTTGAAGTGAAGCTTGTTTTGGGTTTTTTTTTTTTTTTTTTTTTTTTTTTTTTTTTTTTTGGCTTATCAAGGTAGGGTCTCACTCTGGCCCATGCTGACCTGGAATTAACTATGTAGTCTCAGGGTGGCCTCGAACTCACGACAATCCTCCTACCTCTGCCTCCTGAATACTGGGATTAAAGGCATGCGCCACCATGCCTGGCTTGAAGCTTGTTGTTTTTGTCTTTGACGTAATTCTGAATCCTGTTTAGTAAAGCCTGTTACCTATATTCCTCTACTGGCCTTGTGAATGAATGTCTTTACTGCTTCCTAGGGAGGAGCTAAGTTCTGGCAGAGCTAACCCAAAGCAGAGCTGCCTCCCTTCCCATTTCAGCTTTTAAGACAACAGGCTGGTCTTGTCCAGGTGCCCTTGTCCTTCACTGTGTCTCCTCTCCAAACTCCATGTGCCACCTTCTCTGGAACCCTTGAATCCCTCTCTCATCTCCCCTGCATTCAGGCAGCTACAAAGCCCTTCGCCTTATGAAATGAGGTGTTAGGGTGCAGGAAAGTACTAGAACCCCAAACCCTGGGTTCACATTTGCATTTAACCCAAGAGTTGGGCAAACCAAACTGAGAAGGCTAATTATTAAATTATTATATTTACTGGAGGAAGTACAGAACCAAGGGAAGGAAAAATGAATACAATTCACATGGCCTGAGAGCCCACGTGGTTGGCCTGGAAAAACTGTAAAAAGAGAGTTTGAGAGGAAAGAAAAAGTACAAAGAACTCATGCCGTGTGGAGGGCAGGAGGGGGTAAAGAGCCCGTGTGGGAGTAGGGGTCAAGAGGTACTCCACTTGCCCCTGCCCAGCTGGGCCAAAATGAGGGAAAACTCAGCAGAATTTGGAGGTTCAGGAGTTGTCAGGCAACCCAGACAGCTTGCCCTTCCCTCATAAACATATTTGTAACCTTTCTGTCCTGGCCTTTACCTTCTGGCTCAGGTGAGCCAAGAGAGACAGCTGATTGGTCTGGCCAAAAGCTGTTTCAGGAAGAGGCCAGCCATGACACCCAGTTCTGGGAGCTGAACTTGACCAACCACAATGTCAATATTAGATCTAAGTTCTAGGAAAGGGGACATTTCTCCTAGAAAGGGGCCCAGGTTATTTGTGGAAAAATAGATCAAGGATAAGAGATAAGAAGTCAGATCAGAATTTGATCTCTAGCAAAGTGGGGACTGCAAGGATAGGGCCAAAGACATTCCTGCCTTTAATTTCAGGGGCCCAGTCACCCTAAACTGCTCACAAAGCTGCCTGACTCCCTCTCACTTACATCGCTGAGGACCTCGTGAAGAACACTAAATGGCCAGCTGAGCCCTGCTCAATAGAATGGGCAGCAAAAGTGAGCTAATCTGAGAAGGTGAATCCGGGGATGAGGGGCGGAAATTCTTCAATCACGGAGAGAATTGCTAGTTGATAAGCTCATTTTTCTGATGGCTTGCATTTCCCCAAAGCATAGTTTTTATTAAGGTTATTTATTTTTATTTATTTGAGAGGGGGCCAAATAGAGACAGAGAGAAGGAGCACACCAGGGCCCTAAGCCGCTGCAAACAAACTCCAGATGCATGCACCACCTTGTGCTTCTGGCTTACATGGGTTCTGGAGAATTGAACCTGGGTCCTTTGGCTTCGCAGGCAAGTACCTTAACAGCCAAGTCATCTCTACAGCCCCCAAAGCACTATTTTTATGTCAATAGGAGTTACCAAAAAAAAAAAAAAAATGTTGGCTGATAAAATTAAACACTTGTTTCTTGCAGGGCATCCCAGCACCTTTAATTCTTTAATAATATATTGAAAATATCCAAGTATGCAGTGTTTCTCAAGCAAACCCCAAATTCCCATATCATTTTATAGGATTGACTATTTAGCAAAAAATAAAAAACTATGGGAAAGTCTTGGACCTGTAGCTGGGTTGTCCATTGAACAGAATTCCTAAAAGTAGGAGCAGATATCAAACTGACCATCCAATCAGCTGGGAAAAAAAAAAAAAAACAAGAACTGAATTCCATATCCCATGAAGATATGATTTGAATCAACTAATTATATTTAAATTTAATCCTTGTGCTTGTTTCAGCATAGTACAGGAAAGTCCTCTGCATCTCCGCATTCCTACGACAATCTTACCCGTCATTTTCCTCCATTTGGTCAAGAGAATCTTCCAGGATTTCAGTTGCCAACTTCCAACCACCCTTGTTAACTGGGCATGAATCTCTGCTCAGGGTCAGAACCAGGCTGGGCCTGAGTGTTGACTCAAAGTTGCACCTGGGACTGTGTTAGCTTCTCCATCCACTAAAGACCCCCTGTCTGCCATGCCTCAGTTTATCTACTTGTAAAATAAACAGAAAGCATGTGACCTCCCAGGTTGAGTTTGAAGTCATAAATTACAGTAAAGTGCTTTTCAAATGAGTGTGTGATGAATGCTTAATAATCTCTCCAGTGCTGAAGACATAAAGATAAATTAGCCAGAACTTTCATCTTCTTTGAGAGCAGTGATAGCAGCCTTATGGGGGTATCAGTCCATCTAATTAAGGCAATAAGTACTTGTTGGTTGATTCATTATAAAAATGTGTAATCATTGTCCATTTGGTAAAATTCAGCATTTTCTACAAATCTGGAAAACCTGATGTTAGCTATTTTTAATATCAAGAAAAAAAAACCTTTAAAAGAAAGACATTCCTTTCTAACCCAAAGGAAAATGTTCTCATTACATCTAAATGTGAAATGTTAAGGTGAAGGAATTTTTAAAATGCAGTCCAAAAGAATAGTTCAGTGATGTGACATAACTTAAGTGTACCTATAAAGCAAAGTTATAAATGCTTAATTATGTTAAAAATAACTTTTAAAAAATATATTTTATTTATTTATTCATTTGAGAGAGAGAAAGAGGCAGAGAGAGAGAGAAAGAAAGAAAGAAAGAAAGAAAGAAAGAAAGAAAGAAAGAAAGAAAGAAAGAAAGAAAGAAGGAAAGAAAGAGAACGCACGCACGCTAGGGCCTCCAGCCACTATAAACAAACTCCAGATGCATGTGTCCCCTTGGTCATCTGGCTTACATGGGTCCTAGAAAATCGAAACAGGGTCCTTTGGCTTTGCAGGCAAACGCCTTAACCACTAAACCATCCGCCAGCCCAAAAATAACTTAAGACCTCAATAGATTAAAAATATCATCTGTGTCTCTTAGTCGGGGACTCAACAAATTGAGGAAATTGAACATTCCTTTTGGAAGCTGACAGTCAGCATGGGTGAAGCACTTAAGAAGAGGTCTTTGTCATGCAAGCCCATGATACTAAGAACCAAGAAGCTGCTTAGGCCAAAGTGTAGTGAGTATGTAAACAGTTTTGTATTCACTGACAGAATTTTTCCATGTCAATAGAAACAAAGACATAGGACTCTAAATAAATACCACTTAAATGATTCCACACCAACGTGAATTTAAAAATGCTACACACCTTGAGGTCAGAGCCAGTCCTGAACTTCTTTTATTTCTTTTTCTTTTGTATATGTGATACGTGACATGTGTGACGTATACATGTGTGTGCGTAAGCGAGTACTCTATGTGCCTATGTGCGGAAGCCAGGGGAGTAGTTGCTTACCTGCTCACCTGGGTATTTCCTTTAGATAGGGTCTCCCCTTCGACCCTTCAGCGAGGCCCAGCCACTCTCTGATCTTTTCCATCCCACCTCTCACTGGGGTTGAGGATGTGAGTAGCCAGGTCTAGCTTTCCATATTGGTTATGAGAAAATTAGAACTCCAGTAGGCCCTCATGCTTAAGCGACAAACACTCTTTTTTTTTTTTTTTTTTGGTTTTTCCAGGCAGGGTCTCACTCTGGCTCAGGCTGACCTGGAATTCACTATGTAGTCTCAGGGTGGCCTCGAACTCTCGGCGATCCTCCTACCTCTGCCTCCCGAGTGCTGGGATTAAAGGCGTGCGCCACCACGCCCGGCTGCGACAAACACTCTTAACCTCTGCGATGTCGCCAGCCTGGGGCCTGATCTTTCTAAGCAGAGGAATTACAGTCCAGCCTCCTCCGGGGCAAGATGGATTTTTGGCTGTTGTGTTCAGTGACTTGAGTGCTGGGCATTTTCTTGTATGGAGAAGACTGCAGGAGGGAAGTGGGTGTCAGGAATGGTGGAGGGAAGTATGACTCTTGGTCTATGACGGCACGTCACGTGAGACTCCACACTGAGGTTTTGGGAAAGTTTCTCGAGTGTAAATCTTTTCTGTCTTTCATAAAATCCAAAGATCACTTTGCCATCTCTACATGAGACCTTGAAAAATCAGGGCTAGAAGTTACGTGAAGAGGAACAGGGATTTTTTTTTTTTTGTAATCTGACTATAATCGTCTCAGGACTGGATGTTTTGCATGGTAAAATCATCCCATTTGTAAGGGATTGGTCTTGTTGGGGAGGCTGGAACCCCAGGAACATGCAGGCACCATCTCACAGGACAGAAAGTCACTGGCAAAGCCCTAGCCTGCTGTGAAGAAAGTAGCAAAAGAACAATTGTTGGGCTGGAGAGATGGCTTAGTGGATAAGGCATTTACCTGCAAAGCCAAAGGACCCTGGTTCGATTCTCTAGGACCCACATAAGCCAGATGCGCAAGGGGGTGCATGCATCTGGAGTTCATCTGGGCTGGATGCCTCTCTCTCTCTGTTTCTCTCTTTGTAATAAATAGATAAATAAAAATATATATTTTTTTTAAAAAAGAACAATTGTCATTCCTTTGACTGCAGAGGGGGGGACCTGTGAACAGATCTCAACAGGAGAATGACTCAGTGGGTATCTGAATATTTGAGATCTTAGGGGAACAACACAGTGACGTGAGGCCTGGATGATGCAAGGTAATAGCATCCATGCACATTTGATGTTGTTGCTAAGGTGAGCTTGTTTTTCTCTAATCCAGCTGGAAAGTGAAATAACTGTTCATTTCCAGGAAAGAATATCTCCACAACATGAACCCTTTCTGGTAGCAGATCAAACAAATCCAGATGCTTTCTCTTTGCACAAATTATTTTTAAAAATAAGGTTAAAAATATTTTATTATAATATGACACATGTGTCCTTGGGAGACTATCCAGAGCACCTTATTGCCAGTTTGAAATTTTTTCTTATCAAGAATATATACCAAGGTGGGCATGGTGGTGCAGACCTGTAGCAAGAGGTTCATGAATTTGAGGCCATCCTGGGCTCCATAGTAAGACCCTATCTCAATAACACAAATAAAACCAAGAAACAAACAAACAAAAATCTCAAACAATCATAACACCAAAAAGTATGTGTGTATATACACACAAACACAAATATATATATTAAAAATATATCTATCACATTTATTAATAACATACTGCATGTTTATATACTTACATATAATATATTTTATAAATATATGTTTATGTGGATCACATATATGCATTATATGCATGATCCAAAGAGAAGCCTGAGTGGGAAGAGATCAAGGACAGAACCCACCCCACAATGGCTCTGAGTAAGGAGTCCTGCCATTATGGCACTGAGAACCCAGCTGCAAGATTAAGTAACAAGAACTGGCATTTGATGACAACCTGGAGGCCAGAGCAGTTGAACACGAGGTCACTCCCCCAGGAATGCCTTCTAGAATCGCTCCTGAGTTTTTTTTATGTCTTCTGCTTAGAATGTGTTTCCACAGAGAACCCGTGACACACTCCCCCACCTCCACAGATCTCTGCTTGAAACACTCTGTTATAGTTGGAATCTGATACGTCCCCCGCAGGCTCATGGTTGAAAGGCTTGGTCTCCAACTGCTGGTGCTATTTTGAGATATTCTGGCAAATTTGAGAGGTGGTAGTCCTGCAGAAGGAAGTATGTCACTGAGGGTGGGTCCCAGTTATCCCCTACCCACTTCCTATCTCACCTTCTGCTTCCTGAAATGCTGAAGTGACTAGCCTCAACCACACCCTCGCTGCTCCACCCTGCCTTCCCCACTGTGATGGCCGGCAAACCTCTGAAACCATGAGCCAAGATAAATAGTTCCTGTTTCCTGTGTTTTTTTTTTAATTTTTATAATTTTTATTTATTAGAAAGAGAAAGAATGGGCACACCAAGGTCTTTAGTCACTGCAAATGAACTCCAGATGCATTTGACACCATATGCATCTGGCTTATGTGGGTTATGGGGGATCAAACCTGGGCCTTTAGGCTTCGCAGGCAAGTGCCTTAAGTGCTAAGCCATCTCTCCACCCTTTTCCTGTTTTGAGTTGTTTCTGTCAAGTATTTTTGTCAAGGCCACACAATGGTGACTAGTAACGGGCCTTTTCTCTATGAAACTGGCCCAGCCCATGCAATTTATGCAATGACTTCCTCCCAGCTCCACCTCAGATGCCTGCTCTTATTTACCATGTCCTACTTTCCCTTGCTCTCCTGCATTTCCTCCTTAACACATTGCTCTTTCTAATTTACTGTGTCATTTGTTATACTGAGAGCTAGTATGGGTCATGGTCAAGAATGTGGACAAGCAAGCCAGGTTCCTAAACAAAAGCGCTCCATCATTGCTTAGCTGTGTGATGGTAAGACGGTTATTCCATTACGGGGGAGCTTTCTTCATGTATAAGAACAGTTGGTGATGTGTCTGACAGTGTTGTGCTTAATAAGTGTTTAATAAATAGTCTTTCCCTATCTCTAGTCTATGGGAGCTGACCAGGAAGCTTTATATCATGAAGAGTGCTAAGGGGAGGGAAAAGATGACCTGTACATTTTCCAGAGGTTTATATTTCCATTGGAACATAGATTTTTAGACATGGTTAAGATTTGTAAAGGCAGTATGTGCCTAGGTCAAGTCACCACAGGCCCTTTGCTAGTCAGAGAACCTAGACAACTGCTCTCCAAACGTGCCTAAGGAGAAGACCTGAGAAGACCAGTGGCCCAGATAATGCTAATACTAATGCTAGGGCCACAAGACTTCCATGGTTAACTGCGGTTTTTGAGCAATGAAGAAAAAGAACATTAACTTATGGTGGACGCCTCACCAAAGACTAAGGAAAAGAAGGTGAGTTGAATGAAGGAAACATGTATGAACAATGCCCTTTAGAAAATCATGTAGAAGATTGGATTTAGGGAGATGGCTCAACCATTAAAGGCACTTCTTTGTCTGCCAGGTCTAGGTTCAATTCCCCAGCACCCACCTAAAGCTGGTTACAAAGTGGTATACACATCTGTGATCCCGAGGTGCCTATGACAACAGGAGGCAAAGCCAGGAGAATCCCAAGCTCACTGAGCGGCTAGTCTGATGTTACTCTCCGAAAATTTGTTTGCAGGGGCAAGAGACCCTCTCACACTTGAGAAAACCGAAAACTCATCAACGCTGAACATGAGCAGGTGTTGAGAGCTCAGCACTGAAGGAAACATCTCTGTCATGTAGTCCAAGGCTCAGGGAACATGGCAGAAGAGAAGGCAGAAAGAACTCAAGAGCCACAAGGTGGGAAGGAGTACTTTGGAGCACTGTCTTCTAGACATGGACTGTCTGGTTCATTCACGACCACACAGTGGTTGTGATTTCCCCCAGCAAGACTTGCACAGTTCTGAACCCATCAACATTTTGAAATAGAGGACAGAAGAGAACAAAGAGAATGAGACGTCAAGACCAAAGAAGGACTATTGGGAAAGAGGAAGGCGCTAGTAGAAGAGTCAGGAGAAGAGGGAAAGGAGGTAATAGGATGGGAATATGACCAAACTATAGCATGTTCCTACATTAAAATTCTCAACCAGAAATGTTTAAAAACAAACGTGATTCTTTCCTGAAGAAGGGGGAACATAGATACATCAAAGTTGTCCTCTGACCTCCACACATGCACTGTGCCATGCATACCCACATATGTAAATAAATGATAAACTAGTAATATAAAAAACAGAACATTAATCTCACAATATATGCCCCAAAACATTATAGTAGTTCGAGGTGTTTTGAGAAAAGAGCCTGTGGCGAACAAAAATCTCAAACACAGCAACCTAGACATTTACAACATTCTCTCCCAGAATCAAAGTTCTGAGAAGCCCTTCAGTAAAAACATAATTGTTTCATCTTGTGATTTTACTTGGCCATAACTCCTCTTCTTCGGGAACATTGGAGACAAGTGCTCACAGATCTCACGCTGGGGACCATTATGTAATGCTTGAAGCTCCTCTGTGTGTCATTTATCTTGATATTTTCAAGGTTTCAGATGGGACCCTTGTCTCGTGAGCATATGACACATCCTAGCCAAACGAGTGAATAAATGGATCAAGATGCTGACTATCTTCGACGAAACAGTGATGACAACATTGTAAGCTCTTAAAAACAACCATGGTTTTGCACTGAATCAAAATCCGTGGGTGTGTGCGTGTGTGTTAGTGCAAGCTGGCCATCACAGCCATTATAACACACATACCACCACTTATCCGCCCCCCATCCAGGCCACACAGTCACTTTAAGTTGACAATGTCTTCTCCAGTTGAGTATCTCATGTGCTTTCACACTGCTGTAGGGGCCCATTCATAATCTCACCAAAATCAATTTCTTTTCAAGGTCACTCCATTCTGAATCTTTTGAGGAAGAGGTTAGCTCCTTGCATTCAAGGCACTCTCTAGGGACCTGGGCTGCTCACCCTATGTCAAAGAAATAGAAAAACCACACTCTGCAGTAGCACGAGCTGTTTGGTAACAACACCCGAGTATCACTCTCCAGCAAAAGATTAACTTTTTGACTCCTCCCTGGTATCAACCCTTGGCTCTAATGACCTCCAAAAGCCTTTCCAAAGGGCCTGGCCTGCTTTAATACTTGGCCTTGCGTCTCATCCTATACCATATTTTGGGCCTCCCAAATATTGATTGCTTTTTTTTTTTTTTAAGCAAATCTTATAATCGGTCTCATATGTGTCAGGTACTGTGATGTATGAAGAAGTTCCCTGCCTGTGGGAGGTGCTACATTCCCAGGAAGGAGGACCAAGTCAGTTACAGATTTTGACAAAAGGTAATGGGTGCTATGGAAGAGCGAGACGGATTTGTCTCCTTCCTGCTGGCCTCCTTAGGACCTGGGATGGGCCTGACCTCTTACTTAGAAGATGAGCAATAGGTCTTTTCAGAAATCTACCGGGAGGGAAATCATGCTCTCTACGTCTCTCATCTCAGAATTGGAAGACCCTTCAAAACAAGGATTTCATATACACAGAGGACGAGATGGGGGTCTGTCACTCCTCATCCTATATTGTAGGATATGATCATAGTGGTAGCGAGCAAGCTCTGTGATCTCCATATAGCTGAGAGATAGGCATGGTCCTGTTGAAAACTCTTAGGAGAATTGCTCATTGTTGCTTCCTCTGCATTCATCTTCACAAACGGCCATGTTGCATGGTGCGTGGCCATGAGCAAGCTACCCTGGCCGCACACAGGCTGACCGGACCACAACAGTCTGTCTTATAATGTGCTCTTTGGGCCAAAGGCATCTGGGATTCTGGAAAAACCACAGTTTTCAGTCATATCTTAAAAGTGGGTAAGAGTTCCAATCATCTCGGCTTCAGAGCTGGACATGTCCATAACCACTGGTCTGATCTTTCCCCAGTGACATCAAACACCCTTGGACCAGAGGAAAGGAGGCATGACACAACTATTACTCTAGAAAAAGCAGTGAGACAATTGGCAATGGCCAGCCTGTTGGAACTATTGCTTTACTGCCAAGTATTCCAAACTGTGGTAGGAGGCACCTTTCCCTGGGAAATAGCATGAGCTCGCAGGGGGTTCTGTTAGAAAACAACACTCGACATATGCTGTATACTCCAAGTGACTAGTTCAAGAAAATTTGCAAATTTTATTTGAGAATTACACTGTCTTCCTTTTGAGAGACAGAGAGAGAATGGGCATGCCAGAATCTGCGGCCACTGCAAAGGAACTCCAGATGCATGCGCCACTTTGTGCATCTCACTTTACGTGGGTACTGGGGAATTGAACCCTGGTCATTAGGTTTTGTAGGCAAGTGCCTTAACCACTGAGCAATCTCTCCACCCCCCTTTTGATATTTTGTATCTTTGCAAAGTTGGATTTTCAGCAGTTGCTAAGAATAAAAGCAGATACCATGAAACAATTAACATGGCAAAAGAAAAGATTTCAAGCTTTAAGTAGTGCCCAGTAAGAAAGCACAATCACTTAATAATCTCTTAATTGAGATTAAGAATGAAATTCAGTACTTCTTTCAAATATTTTTTGCATTAAAAATTTAAACAGCAAATGAGTTGTAAAAACAAATGCTAAAGCATTTGGAGAGAGCTATTTAATAAATACAATGAGAAGACATTTCTATTGGCCTAGGAACATCATAAAAAAATTCCACCAAGAGTGACATGAACTAAAAGAGTACGGACATCTCTACCTTCATTCATCACTACTTTTTTTCTTTTTTTCTTTTTTTTGGTTTTGCGAGGTAGGGTCTCACTCTGGTCCAGGCTGACCTGGAATTAACTATGTAGTCTCAGGGTGGCCTCGAACTCTTGGCGATCCTCCTACCTCTGCCTCCCGAGTGCTGGGATTAAAGGCATGCACCACCAAGCCCGGCTCATCACTACTTTTTAAAAAAACTACTTATTTATTTATTTGCAAGCAAATAGATATAAGAGAGCCAAAGAGGATGGTCATGCCAGGGCCTTCCAGCCCTTGCAGATGAACTCCAGATGCATGTGCCACTTTGTGCATCTGGCTTTTGGGTGGGTACTGGGGAATTGAACCC
The DNA here is from genome assembly GCA_036365145.1 of Orientallactaga sibirica. Classification (NCBI taxonomy): domain Eukaryota; kingdom Metazoa; phylum Chordata; class Mammalia; order Rodentia; family Dipodidae; genus Orientallactaga; species Orientallactaga sibirica. Next base: position 2,468,220 of record JAEOAD010001748.1, on the reverse strand, counting down.
ACGTTTAACATTAGCTAATTTATCATTAGGCTTTGAGGGCCACTGAGCAGTCTCTCTCCAGCCCTCAGCACTACTTTTTAAAACATATAATAATCCCTCTTCAGTGTGATCTCAGGAAAGTTCTAGAGCCTAAAGTAATGGTGATACTGCGGACAATCATAGCAGTCAGCAGAGCTTATGCGTTCTGAGCACAGCTGCGTGATGTGTTCTATGATGTGGATTTCTCAGACTTTCAAGAAATTTATATTGAGGTTCAAAAAAGGAAAAAAAACAAAGAAGGAAGTAGTAGAGGTGATGGGAAGAAGTAAAAAGAAATAAAACCTAGCTTGGATCTGTAGTTGATTGCATCAGCTAATTCCTTCCTTTAATACCTACCTGTCACTGATCCTTGTTGGGAGAGGTCCCCCCCCCCCCACAGGGCAACACTAACACACTTCGTAGCAGATAGGGCACAGATGACAGACCAAATTACAAGTCCACCAAAACCAGCGTTGGTGAACCAATGATTGTATTGGGGTCACTTACACAGCAGGTCAGGGGTTGCTTACAGGAGCAATGGAGACCCCATAGTGCAGCACCATCGAGAAGTCTCATCACCTCGTGGACGATGACCTCCCCATAGCTACTTAGGTGGAGCTTCCTATTGTCTAGGTTACCCACCCCCCCAACCCCAGAATGTTCTTCTCTCAGTCTTGGGGTGAGGTCTTACAGAGCATGGAATGAGACCCCCCAAAGCAGTTACACCATAAAGAAATGTCATCCCAGGGCTGGAGAGATGGCTTAGCGGTTAAGGCACATGACTACGAAGCCTAAGGACCCTGGTTCGATTCTCCAGGTCCCATGCAAGCCAGATGCACATGGTGGCACATGCGTCTGGAGTTCGTTTGTAGTGGTTAGAGGCCTTGGCACGCCCATTCTCTCTCTCTCTCCCTCTCTCTCCCTGTCTCTGTCTCTAATAAATAAATAAAATAAAAAATAAAATCTAAAAAAAGAAAGAATGAATGAAAGAAAGAAAGAAAGAAAGGAAAGAAAGAAAGAAAGAAAGAAAAGAAAGAAAGAAAAGAAAGAAAGAAAGAAAGAAAAAGAAAGATCATCCCATCCTGAATGATGACCATAACCACTGCTAGGGGATTTCCTATGTCAGGATTACCTCCTCAGATGCACCTCCCTCGGTCTCAGGGTGAGGGCTTACTTACAGAGATGGATGACTCAAAGGCAGATGTTACCACTAAAAAGCCCACTCCAGCATAGGCTGCATCCCTGGAGCACACTGCCCAGCCTCCAGGCAGCTCAGTCACTGAGTACCATCCTCCAGCAGTTGTTTTCCCTTTACGCAGCCTTGGAGAGGGGTCTTGCAACCTTTCCCCAGACTTGTTGACTCCCTGAGTCTGCTGAGTTTTCTTTTCTCCCTGCTGCCACCACCTGCCCCCCCCCCCCACCAAGGAGGGGATGTTTCAATTGCTACATAACAATGGTCAAAATGTGCCCTTCTACAGTTGTTTACCACTCCTGTAACCTTGGGGAGTGGTCTGTAACCTTTCAGTTTCAGTTCTCCCAGACTTCTTAAGAACTCTTCCTAACTCCTTCCTTGGGGAGGGAATGAAAATAGAAAGAACAACTCTCTTCTGTGGTGGAGCAGGCGCACAAAGTCTAGATGCTGGAGAGACGGTGGTGACTTTCGTGCTGACATGTTGACGGGGAAGGTAGAGTGTAAGTAAAAGATTAACCTGGTTAATGTATAACCAACCATACCTGTAATAAGAGCAAGGAGGGGATCAGTGTCTATAAAATCTTGCTGTTTGAAGGGAGTTGTTCAGCCTCAGTACCACCTGGGAGCTTGTTAGAAAAGCAGAATTTCAGTACCCACCTAGGAACTCCAGAGATTGGATCTGCATTTTAACAAGCTCCCTTGGGGATTTGCACGCACATTAAAATTTGAGAAGCTCTCTAGAGTTCACAGGGCTGTGAGCAGGAAAAGCAAGTGGATCCAAGTTCATCCTGCGAGTCACGGTAGGGTTCGAGTTAGGCTAAAGAGCCAAGCAGCCTCTCCATGGTAGCCTTGGGGGCCAGGTAAAGAACTTCCATCTCCGCTGCCCGCCCCCACTCAAAGAACAATTCAAAGATAAAGATTGTATTATCTGCTTGGGCTGCCATATCAAAGTTCTCCAGACTGGATGTCTTTCCTGATGGAAATCTGTGTTCTCATACTTCTCAAGGCTAGAACTCTGATGGGAGGGGCCCAGTATGGTTAAGTCTAGCAAGGACTCCGTCCGAAATCTAGCTTCTCACTGTGGCCTACTGTGAGGAAGAGAAAGAGATCTGTTTCTGGTGTCTCTTTCTTCTTGAAAGAGCATGAACCCCATTATGAAGGTCCTAACCCCTTGATCGCATCTACATTTAATTATCTCCAGAGGCCCAGTCTCCAAATACCATCACCTCCAGGGTTACAACTTGTCTACCCAAAAGGCACAGCTCTCACTTCAAAGAAAAATAAGAGATAGTTTATTCTGGAGCCAAATTTGAGTGACCATGGTCTGAGAACACAGATTTAGGTTGCCTCCAATTCTGTGTTCTGATGTGTTAACAGTTCATGAAGTTTTTATAGTTACAGAACAAAAGAGAGCCATAAACTTAAGGCATTTTCCAAATACACTGGCTGACGCATCAGTAGGCGGATTATAGCAAAGGGGAGAAATATCCATCACAGGCTTCAGATGTTATCTGGTGACATTCTTAGCCCTTGGGTTGGTGAAAGCTGGGAGTCTGTTCGTACATTCCAAAAAAGATCACACTTGATCAACTAATAGTCCCTAATGTGTTAGGTTAGACACAGAGGTGGGCAAGAAATGGCTTTTGGGGGGCTAAAGGTAGCCCAAGGTAATTTGGCTCCGATCATGCAACATTCCCTCAATCCATTCCGTCTTGTTCGAAGCAGATGTAGTATTTTCTTGGAACTTCAGTTCATAAACTTCAGTTCACGAACTTCAGTCCCTAGCAAAAGTTTCAGCAAAGAAATGTGAAAACTAAGATTTCTTTTCTTGAAATCCCATTCTGGCTGAAGTGTGCAAAAGAGCTTGAAGGGGGTCAGGAATGTATTTAAAGCTGGGCTAGTGGCACAGTCTTGTAATTACAGCTACTTGAGAAGCAGAAACAGCAGGATAGCAAATTCAAGACCTGCTTGGGCTACACAGTGAATTCATAGCCAGCCTGGGCAAACTCGTGAGACCCTTGCTAAAGTGAAAAAAAAAAAAAAAAAAACACATATTAAGCCAGGTGTGGTGGCACAACACACACCTTCAATCTCACCACTTGGGTGGAAGAGGTAGGATTGCTATGAGTTCAAGGCCAGCCTGAGAGTACATAGTGAATTCCAGGTCAGCCTGGGCTAGAGTGAGACCCCCACCTCAAAAAAACATAGAGAGAAAGAGAGAGAGAGAAAAGAACACGAATTTGGGCTAGAGAGCTGGCTCAGCAGTTAAGGTACTTGCCTGCAAAGCCTAATGATATGGGTTGAATTCCCCAATACCCATATAAAAGCCAGATGGCTGGAGTTTCTGGCATCCCATTCTCTATTTTCTGTTTCTATGTGTGCAAATAAATAAATAAAATATTTTTTAAAATCCTTTGAAAAATCACTAAAAGAACTGGAGATGTAGCTCAGTGGTAAAATGCTTGCCTAGTGTGTACAAGGTCCTGAAGTTCAATCCTCCAATATAGAAAAGAAATCAATCTATTGAGGAAGACCAGCTAAGAAGTCTCCAAGAGTGAAGGTAAAATACTGACATGCTGGACAAAGCTGTACTCATACAGATGGAACAAAGTGAAATGTTTAAATATTCAGGTGTTCCACCTGCCAGATTTTGATAATGGATTTCAAATGGTGGTTGTGGGGGAATATCAAGAAATACTACCAGGTATTTGGCTTGTACAAATGAATAAGTACCATGTCACCTGTCATAGAAATGGTGCAAGTTTCTGTATGGCCTTTTGCTAAATGCAACGATCAAGGTAGAAATAGCTATAAGAATAGCTAGCATTTAGTAAGCATAATTTATCATGGTTTAGCTTCTGTGTGTTTGTTCTGTACACATTATGTTAATTAGCACAGGATGCAAACTTTGCTTTCTGAGATGGTAAAATCAACTCTGGCATGATAGCCACACAAGGCTACATTGTCAGGACTTAAACGGTCTGGTACAATGAACAGTTAAGACGGCGTTTTGAACATCAGAGAAGCAAATTATGCACAGAAGAAAGGAGATGCGAACCAAGGCCTACAGACTGGGTAAGTAGCAAGGGAGGTTTACTTAGGAGAAACATGGAAGCAAAGCTAACTTCAAAGGGAAGGGACAGATTATGAAGGACCTGAAAGTCTGTAATTCAGATTTTATTAGAGGGAAGGGTTGGAGTATGAAAGGAACATGATGTTACATGACCTGAGAAAACCTGTCTGGCAACAGGGACGACAAAAGTGAGTCGAAGAAGCCTGAGTACCAGAGGTCATTAATTAGCTTTTGTGTCACACAGGTCACCATTCTGCACTAGCTGGGAAGAAAAGCCTACAAGACTTAATTTCTTTGGGTGAGAATGAGGGTCAAAGATGACTTGAAGTTTCAGGAATAAGATTAGAAGAACGAGAGGTGCGGGCCAACTCAGAGGGAGATGGGTACGAGGAGAATCATAAATCTGGGATCACTCAGGGGGGGTGTGGTATACGTGTATTTTAAAATCATTCTCTACCTGTTTGACCAGATCTAGTTTATAGTGCAGGAAAAGTTACAAATTATAATATTGGGTGGATTTGTCAAGAAATGGAAATGAGTATTAATGATTAGAATCAAGAGAAATAAAACCTGGGGTTCTATTGAAGGGAATAGTCCCTAAGTCACATGAAGTGTTACATTTGTAAGATGCAATTGGAAAAATATAAAGAAGTCATTACATTCTGCCTGGTTACTTCATTCCAGATGCATTGCTTATTTAAAAAAAAATTAAGAGTTGGGTTCAACCTTTCAGATGAATAGGGCCTTTGTTCGGCCTCAAGCTAGGCAGGGAACCATCATACTTAATTTTGTAAATTCAAAATGTTGTGCTTAGTGGAAGGAAAATGTGTGGTTATTGTGTTTTTCTAAATGCCATATGTTTTTGTTTTTGTTTTCAAAGCATGCAGAAATGCTGTGGACTGGTACAAATAAATAAATAACCATTCCCATTCTCTTTTCCTGCTTGCTCTATCTTGAAGAACCCCCGTATCTCCTAGAATATCTTTTGTAGAGTGAGACCTGGTGGTTCCCCTCAGATCACCTGCCACCTGTATTCAACACCGTACCCTTTCCAGTAATCATTACTTAATTAATGACAATGTGGGTCACTGAATGGGTATCTATGAAATGGTAACTAAGACGGTTAAGGCACATCTAATCCTCTCCAGGGTGCCTGCCAAGGCCCCAAAAGGGTAATGTATAGATACCAGTTTTATTGTTCTGCATACCCTAATTGAAGTGCCCAGTGCTCTGGAAACTTAGATAAAAGATATATGGGTGCCAATAACTGGGAAAAAAAACTGCGTGTGCCAGGAGTACAAGCATCTTCTGATTTTGCAAATTCCCCCTCAACTGCATGTAAATATTTTATAAGGAATTACTTCCATGACAGACATTGAACTGTTTTTCTTTTCTTTTATAAAAATATACATATATCAGGATTGAGGAATCAGTTAAAGGCCACTTACTTGCAAAGTCTGAAGGTATGGGTTCGAATCCCCAACACCCACATAAAGCCAGATGCACAAAGTGATGCAGACATCTGGAGTTTATTTGCAGTGGCAAAAGGCCCTAACGTACCCTCGCGTGCTCTAATAAATATATTTTTTAAAAAAATATACACATGCTTTGTCGAATGGTCTAGGTATGTAAGTGTGTTGGGCACAACCTTGGATGCCTTGGAAATGTGCGGAGTTTCGAAAGTGTTTACGATGCAGCTCGGAGCTCGGGGCCGGTCTGTCTTCAGGCGTGTTTTCCTGCGCTACCCCTGTCTTCTGCTCTGCCAATTACGTGCCACTTTGTCTTGGTGCTATGATTGCTTTTCTTCGGGAGAGAGGGAAATTCCTCTTTCATCAGTATGGACGCAACACAGCTGTGTTGCTGTGTCAGTCATCCTATGAGGACCCGTTTCAGACGAGGAGGGCTGACGAGCTGGCCGGGGATTGGCTGGCGGCGGCGGGGCGGGGCCTGGGGGGAAAAGGAAGGGCTTGCAGCTCACAGCAACAGAGTTTAGACTGTCTTTGCTTCATCATCCGGAGGTAAGAATTTTCCAGCGTCGGCAGGCAGGCGGCTCTTGCAGAGAGTACAATAAACAGGGGGATGCGAGCTGCGCGCATGGAAGCCGCTTCCTCATGATGCGGGAGGGAAGAAGCCTCGGCCGCTCGCTTCTGCCAGATGTTGGGGTTACTGGACAGGGGAAGGACAAGCTGAGCTAAACCAGGTAGGAGATCCCACCAATTTTTTTTCATTTATTTTTTTAATGATGATTATATATATACATCTATATATATGTGTATATGTATATATATAGATGTATATATACATATATATTTTTTGGAATGTTTAAAGAGTTTGCTGCAGTGCGCTGCACTCCCTGTGTGTGCTCCGGGAAGCCAGGGAGACGGGGAGCCCCACTAATTCAAATGTAATACTTGCAGGGAACCCTGGACTTTTACGTAACGTTTTGATTTTTGAGATCAAGAAATGTCAGAGCTTGAATCTAAGCCTCCTGTTTGGGGCGGAGGCACGAAACTGAGTTTTTATTTAAAAAAAAATCCGTTTGTTGATATTATTTATTTTATTTTATTTATTTATTTTTTAAAATTCCCTTTGAAATCTGTGGCACATTCTCATTTTCGTGTGATACCGAATGCCCCCTACCGCTCTCGTGAGCTCCGGAATAAAGTTTACATCGAGCTTAGTTTATGAAAACACACTTGCAATTAAGAATTTGGAAAAAAAATATATAAGCGAATCATCATCGGTTGAATGTTTTGGGCCCCAAATAGGTCTATTTGTGGGACATTAAGGACCACCCTAGTTCTACAGTGGGGTTTAATTGGGGTTCAAAAGCACATTTTAAACAACCAAGCAAGAGGTAGCTTTCTGGCAAGTTTTAGATACCCCAGTGCAATGTTTACATTTCTTTTCCTGGCACGTCTGAGCCTTTGTCTAGAGCTTAAAAGTGGAACCATTATATTCAAAAGTAAAGCTGGCTTAATAATGCTTACTGCAATTATCCGACCTGTATGCATTTTTAATGAGAACACACAGCCAGCAGAGTAATTTAATGAGAGAGCAGGCTAGCTTTTAAAGCCGTGCTTTCGCTCTGCCGAAGCAGATCAACTTTCTTGTGGAAAAGCAGCAGTGAGACATCATGGAGAAGATTTATTTTTAACACACTTGGCCCAGGAGTAGGGAAGGATCTATGTGTTAAAGAATCCTTTCTGCCCTTTTCCGTTTTAAATTCCTGCCAGGCATGAGGAAACTGTGCTTTTTTGTTAGGCCTGGGGAAGCATGTGTTTGCAATAAATGTGTAACATTTTTAGAATAGTTAGCAAGCAGTGAAGCGAAGGGGGAAAAAAAAGGACTTTGCTAACCACTATCGCCACAAATGTTTTTTTAAGAAGCATTACTGTCCGTTGGCTTAAAAGACAAAAGCTGAAAGGGAGTATTTATTGATTGAGGAATGTGTGTATTTAGAATACAATAAGGGGAAGATAAAGCAGGGGTTATTTTTACAATCTACATAGAGGAACTTTTCTTTAGCTCCATTGCTAGATTTGGAGGGGCAGTCGTGTTCATTTCAGTCAGGGCAGTGCCACGTAGATTCTTCTAGACCCACTGTTTGTACTTCAAGGAGAAGTGCAGGACACTAGCCCAGAACTTCTGACGTCATCCCCCAACTATTTCTGCTGTGTGTTCTTTTATTCAGCTCTTGGGGAGGAGGAATATTTGTCTATGTCTGGGCACATTCGAACTCTGGGTTGGCAGGACTGGAGTTCGGTGTACACATTTCAACCTGCAGCCTGTCAGGTTCCGGTTTGCAGTAGAGGACCGAGGTGGACCGTTTGTTGGGCCCAAGATTTTATTATAATGCCAGGATAGTCTGATGGGATCCAAAAAAAAAGGGGGGGGGAAAGAAGCTTTGGATCTCTGGTAAGGGAAGGAAGGAGATTTTTAAGGGTTTTTAGGTAGGGGAGGGGAGAGACTGCACTGCTAGGAAGGGTCCTCGTGTGGTAAGTGTGTGATTTAGGGGGGTAGGGTAGGTAAGCCACTGTGACTGTCACTCAAGGTCAGTTCAGACTATTGAACTTTGAACTCCTTTGGGGAAATGGGGCTTGCATGTCTGTTCTGCCCAGGGCCACAGGTCAGGCAATAGGACTTAGCCAATTGCCATAAGGGACGATAGGGTTATCTGGTCCTGGGTACAAGCTGCTGGGGGAGTAGATTGAGGAAAGAAGAAACAGCTTTCTTGAAATCTAACACAGCTCATCCGTTCCCCTTATAAATAGGACATCTTCTACCTGCCTGCCCGCGCGTCCCCCTGCCTGTCAGCACAGGTTTTCTGCAGGGTTCTGGCTTGGCTGGTGCAAAGCTGTAGGGAGCCCACTCTTGCTTTTTTTTTTTTTTTTTTTTCCTGGCCTAACTTCCCCTTGGTACAGCTCAGTATGGCCACCTGTATGGACCTTCCCAGAGGCCCTATTCCCAGATCCCCTAGAGTCATTATCTAGAGTCCATGTTATGCCAAGTTCAAGGTTGGTTGCGAAGGTGGGAACAGCTGCTTTTATAGATAAAGTGCCATGTCCTAGGGCAGATGGCTCAAAGGAAGTAAAGTACAATAGTGCTGGCTGTTCACCCAGAGTCACAGTGTCACAGGTGGCTCTCTTGATCATAGAAATCAGAGAAAAGGTTAGCATTTACTGAGGAGCCTTTTAAGAAAGAATTTCTGTTAGAACACATTGGAGTTCAAGGGAGTTTCCAATGTTAGTTTGGGTCCCTGTTCCAGCTACTTAGCTGGCCTTGAGCAAGTACCTACCTCATTTTTTTAAATCTCTATTTATTTTCTTTAAAGCCCTGACAGATACTTGCTACACTTTCTCTTAGGAGACCTTGACCTTATATGAAAAAAAAAAATGTGTATCTATTGGCACAGTGAGCTATCTCAAGTTCAAAGGGAGGAAACCTCGGTATTAAGAAATTGTTAGCAATGCCTTCAGTATTAAGATACAGTCTGAAACTCTTTGTTCTGCAGGTGTCACATAAATATTTTAGGGGTATGTATCCTTAGCTTAACAAATACAATTTCCAAGAAAATGAGAACATTGTTGCTTGTGTTTTCTATATCTGCTCTCATCTAATATTCTAGAAGCTATGCTAGCCAGACTGTTCCAGCGGTAGGCCTCGTAAAGCATTTAGTGCTTTTTTTTTTTTTTTTACTTTGACTTTTGTATTAAATTTGTGAAAGTGGAGTGAATATGAGAGAGTAATCAGAGGAAGGGAGGAAATTATGCTTGTGAGATAGACTGGTCATGTAGCTTTCCTGCTGAACAGCCTGCCTTCTCTGCTCGTTGTTTTAATTTGCTGTTGCTATGGTGAAAACAAATCAATATCACATGGCTACCAGCCAGTCCCGTGCTCGCTCAGAGTGCGCCATAGAAATCCAAGAGCAGGTACTCAAGAGTCCAAGCAAGAAATGGGAGAAGAGGATTTAGACATTGAGTTTAAAAGAGAATTCCTTTTAGTAGTAGTAGGATCGGTCTTCTCAAATGCATTGTCTCCTTCTTCTTCCTGCATTCTCCAGATAACTGGAAAAGTATGTGGAGGAGGGCAGAATGGCTTGTTTACTTTCAGCAAAATAAAACAGTAGCAATGTAGAAGCAGGAAGGGAGATACCACAATGGATGGAGGGGTCCCTGGAATGACAAGATGGTATAGTGCAAGATGTGTTGGTCATTGCAAATGTATGTTGGGAGCCTTTAGCACGTCCAATGGAGAACTGCACCTCAGATCTGATTGCGTTGGAAATAGCTCTCCTTGTCACACCGAGAAGCCTGGCAAGGAGGACGCAGATGGGCAGTGGAGGTGAGGCGGCTTTAGTGAAAAGGAGGCCGGCCGGAGCCTCCAAGCCATAAGAAAGCCACGGGCCCAAAGTCCAGCCAGGTTAGCACAGAACCTCAAAGTCACGGTAACAACAGGGTGAGGACCCTTTTCCGTTTTGACCAAAGCTGCCGAGGCCCGGTCTGACGGCCTAGTGAAGAAAGACTGGAAGAAGCCGTAGTCACCAGCCCAGGCATCCTTTCTGGAATGATCTACCAAATTGGATGGGTAGTAATGCCTAGTGCTATGTAGAACAAGGAATGTCATATTTTGTGCTTTGGAAGAATAAAACACAGGGCTAGACAGATGGTCCAGTGGTTAAGGCACTTGCCTGAAAAGCATAATGCCCCAGGTTTGATTCCCCAGTATCTGTGTAAAGCCAGATGGACAGTGGCACATGCATCTGGAGTTTGTGTGCTGTGGCATGAAGCCGTGGTATACCCATTCGCGCCCTCTCTCTCTCTCTCTCTCTCTGTCTGTGTCAAATAAGAATTTTTTTTTAAGAGAATAAAACAAGAGGGTTTGGCTGAGCTTTGGAAATCATGTAAATGTCATTTCTTCCCCCCCCCCTCCAATTCTTCACCGGGCTCAGGTTTTGTTTTTCTGGTTGAAAGTGTGCACAATGTTCATTGCAGCTGAGGTGAGAGTCACAGTGTCCCCAGGAGTCAAAGGGGACACTTAGCTGCTGTGCTCCAGGCCTCTTTAACTGCTGAGCTTTGTGTACAGGCGCTAGGCCCTGCCTGCACTGCAGAGCGTGAAAGCAGGTGTGAAAGGTAAGGTTGTGAGCTTGCTTTTATGAACCTGAGTTCTAGGCTGTTGGGCCTGCTCTGTCCCTTCAATATAATAAAAATGCTTGGTAATAAAAACGGATTCTACAGTGCACCTTAGTGCTTCGACAAAGACTGCATTGTCTAAGGCTTCCTCAGCATCCCGTGAATCAGTCAACAAGTGTTTGTTAAGCACCCCTTCGGCAGGCTCTTGCCATTTGGTTAGAATACCACGTTCCCTGCGTGTGCAATCTCTGCACACACAAACACATCCACAGAATCCTTAGCTGCAAAGAGTTGAATAACATCGTTATTGGCTAATATTTACTTAGTATTGTTAATCTTGTGTTTAAGGGTGTTGATGCAAAATATGAGTGACCATGGCCTGGGAACACAGATTTAGGTTACCCCAGTTCCATGTTCCAATGTGTTAGCAATTTCATGATGGTTTTATAATTACAGAACAGAAGAAAGCCATAAATCATGGCACTTTTCAAATACATTGGCTGAAACGTCAGTAGGCGGATTACAGCAAAGCGGGGGAGGGGTGGATCTCCACCATAGGCCTCCGATGCTATCTGATGACATTCTTAGGCCTTGGGTTGATGGAAGCTGGGGGGGTCTGTTAGTATATTCCAAAAAGGTCACACCTGATCAACTGATAGTCACTTGGATGATAGATCAGACACAGAGGTGGGCAACAAGTGGCTACTAAGGGGCTAAAGGTAGCCCAAGGTAATTTGGCTCTGACCTTGCAATATTCCAGCTCTCTGGGATCACAAGAGTTCGCTCAGTCCATCCAGTTATTGTTGGAAGTAGATGTAGCAGATGCAGCTTTTTTTTTTTCCTGGGAACTTTAGTTCATAAGAGGAAGAATGAGAGAAAAGCTTTTAAAGTTTTAGGTTTTGTACTTTCTTCACCTATGTTGTATTATCTAGTGTAAATATTGGCTAATTAACATACCAAAATGTGAGATGAGCAAAAGATACGCGGATGCGTTTGAAAAATCTAAAATAAAGGTGATTGAGAGAAGTCAGTGAAGTCTTAGCAGCTAGAGTTTCAGGCCCAAAGTGACAGGAGACTGCGGGCAACATAGTTTATCAAGCCTTAAATGCCAGCTAGTAAACAAAAGGGAATATACCCCCTCCTTCTTCCGAGTGGCACCTATGTCCCCAACAGCCCCCAGTGCAGTTAACACACTATTCCCATCACAAGCAGGAAACTGATGCCTTACTCTAAAGGATTTTAACCCCACTGCTTGTTTGTTTGTTTGTTTGTTTGTTTGTTTGTTTGTTTTGAGGTAGGGTCTCATTCTAGCTCAGGCTGACCTGGAACTCACTCTGTAGTCCCAGGCTGGCCTCAAACTCACAGTGATCCACTTACCTCAGCTTCGATACCCTGCCTAGCTGTGCAGACTTTTTTTGTTTTGTTTTGAAATTCATTTCCCCCTTGGAACACGTAAGGGTTGTTGTTGTTGGTTTCCCTCTAACATCCATTCTCTGGTCACAGGCAAGCTGGGAGGTTTTAGGAGGAGAAGGTAGCCATACTTTAAAGCATTCCTTTCAGACCTTGGGTCTCAATGGGCTGAAAAGCAGGGTCAAAGTTAGAAGCACCAGAGGGCAGGCTGTGGGGTGGTTAAGTCAACCTCAGAGGGGGGGAAAAAAAGAGGCCACAGGATGCCCTAAATACTTCTGGTTTGTATCCTGAGCAGTCTGCAATCCACAATAGTTAGGGAAGGGTATACTTACAAACAAGATAAGAAGAGTTAAGTACACAAATCTTCAGAAGGATAATTAGCATATGTGTAGCTCTTTCCACTTGACAAAGGCTTCCACTAGCTTTCTCTTCTTAACAGTTCAAATAGGGAGTTACACTGTTGGAGCCTAAAGTCAGGGCCCTCAATCAAGGGTGCCTGAGTACAGCTGTCCTAGGATATGAGTTCTAACCCGGGTTTTTAAACTTTTATCAATTGATTGGTGGATTTAATATTTTTTCTCCAGTGGTTGATTGACTTGAATCTTGAGGTACAGAAAAAAACGTGGAGGTGTCCCAGGTGTGTGGGTTCATGCCTCCGTGTCCTGTCCTCAGATGCCTTCTGAGACAGCATGTCATTTAGATTTCAGGAACTTAGGCCAAAAGGCCTGGGAGAGGCTGACTGCTCATGGGAGGCCTTGGGAACATAACCTGTATGTTGGCTCTGTACCCCAATCCAGCCACACAGCAGTGAGATGCTTCTAGAATGTGCAGTTCATTAGAGGTTGTAAATAGTTTGCAGGCCTGGGATTAACCAAAGTCAACCAGAGCACCAAGGTTCAGGCGTCTGGTTTCCATGAGAGCATCTCATTGTGTTTAAAGCTTGTGGAAAGGTGTGCGGGGGAGGGGAGGGAAGGGGAGGGGGAAATTACTATTTTAGGGATATATGTTATAAGCAAGGTGCTTTACACGCACATGCACGTGCACGCCGTGTGGCCAGTTGGCTGGTAGAAGAAGTCAAACTCGGAAAGAGTCAGTAACGTATGGTATGACCCCACAGATGTGACCCAGCCATTACTTAAACTCAGGCCCATGCTCTACGGGTAAACCTAAGTAGTTCTGGCTGAATGAACGGGAGAAACAAACATAATTAATTTGCAGAAAGCACTAAACTGACAGGGTGGAAGTGAGAGGTCATTTATTTTAGAAATTTCAGGTTCACTTTCTACAGCTTGCATCCCATTACATTCCGAGTGTCACGTTGAATATGATCGTGAGGATAGCGTCTTACATGTCTATGCAATTTCAGATGGTATGCTTAGTACTCCCTTGAATGATCACCAAACCCAACCTGTTCCCATTTATATAAAAAAAAATTAAATGAAAACTGAAGTTGAGTGAGTTTAAACAATATGCTAAAAATCTTATTAGCTCGCAGATGGCAGTCAGACCTATGAGAATGTACACATGTAATCTCAAGTGACATAAATAATCACATTGCAGCCTAACTTGGAGGGTGTTTTGTAATGCATGTCGCAGAGTGCAGTGGAACCCAACCCTAGGAATTTTGGGAAGACAGTAATGTTTTTAATTAAGAGATTGAATTATTCTAAAAATCTATAAATTTCTGGCATCCTTAATGCAAACTTCAATTAATCATACTAAGAGTATTGGTGAAGCTTATATTATATAAATGATTTAGTACTTAAATTTTAATGCTCTGAGAGTTCAGGTAAGGAGAGCTCTGTTTGGGTTGGAGTAATAGATAGGACTTCATGGAGGAAAGGCTCCTTTCTCTGAGTCCAAATGGAAATATTTTGTCTACATCAGCTTTTCTCATGTGGAATGTCTACACTCCGGGCCAAGAGCACAATTATTTGTAAGTAAGGAAAGACTTGAACTTATGTCTTATATCTTATTTAATTCAACCTTTTGTGATGCCAGTTTTTATGTATATTTGATAACGTACAGCACATATTAACATTGTAGTGCAAACATGACATTTGTAAATAAGTAGCGGGTCCTTAAAATGATTCTTTCTGCTAAAAAGTACTTCTGCGATAAGGATATATGATTACAAGCTTGGAAAGGAGCTGGAGAGATGGCTTAGTAGATAAAGTGCTTACCTGCAAAGCCAAAGGACCCAAGCTCGATTCCCCAGTGTCCATGTAAAGCAGGAAGCACAAGGCAGCACAAGTGTCTAGAGTTCATTTGCAGAGGCTAGAGGCCCTGATATACCAATTCCATCTATCTCTATTTGCCTCACTCTCTCTCTCTTAAATAAATAAAAAAAAATTAAACTTTTTTTTTTAAAATAAGTAAGCAATACTATTAAACAGCACGGCCCAGTCTTCTTGGTTGCAAGGGAAAACAGCGTAGCCTTCTACACACACTTTCAACCCTCCCGCGCATGAGCATGAGCCTTGGCAATGGTCTCTTGGAGGCAAACATTGATTCGCATTCGTGGCTAGAGCCCCAGAATAGTGGGTGCGTAAGGGAACATTCATAGCTGCCTCTTTCATATATATATGTAGGTGACATTTGACAAAAAATAGTGTCAAAAGTAGAGCATCTAAAAACAGAAATCAAGACTTCTTCATCTGTCTTTCAAAAATACACATTTTAGAGATGGTACTGGTTAGGATAGCAAATCCAAAGTGAATTATCACCAGACACTGGATGTCCAGTTCCCTAAGACCTAGGGATTCATTTTTCCCCCTAGATTTCTCAGATCTCAGTTGAAGCCAGCCCTCAGGACTACTGGAAAATCTACTCTGAGAAATGAGAAAGTGCTTGGAGGTTTGCAGATGGTGGATGCCCTCCTGTCAGATGCCTCCAAGGACTAAACCAGAACTGCATCAAACTTTCACAAGCCTGCGCATTACCAGGGGATCTTATTAAAAATGTAGATTCTGATTCAGCAGGTCTGGGGTGGGGCTGATATTCTCCTTTTTTTTTTTTTTTTTTTTAACAAGCTCCCAGAGGATGACAATGGTGGTGCCCAGGTTCTGGAATACAAGGGTCGCTTTGCAGATGTGTGAGTGGCAACAGATAACATGTCTGTAAAGGGTCCCTTGAGGAGGCCGTATAAGGATGGTGGCAGGCACCAACTTCCTCATCCCAGGAGGCCTCTTGGACCTCTGGAAGTTGGGATTGGATTGACGCCGTGCACTACCCTTGTTCCAGAGTGGCTCGGGCTGAAAGCGCGAAGGCAGGGCTAAAGCAGTACCAAGCAGCTCTGTGGCGGTCCACAGCCAGTCTGTGGTGTTTGTGCTCAAGGCTGCCTGTCATCTGTGGACACAGAGCCACAAATTCTCCAAAAACCTTGGTTTCTATCTCCAGGGAAGGCTGGTGTGTCTACATATCTGTTTCACATATTCTTTTTTCCCTAAGAAATACATGCATGGAGGGCTGGTGATAAAGCTCAATGGAGAAAAGCACTTACCATAAAAGCCCAAGGGACCAGATCCGCAGTTCCCACGTGAAAGCCAGGCAGGATGGCAATGCGTCTGTAATCCTAGCACTGGCAAGGTGGAGACAGGAGGGTCTCTGAGGGGTTGTCTGGCTAGCTACTCTGGCTAAATTGGTGGACTGTAGGTTCAGTGAGAGGAAGGGGGTGGCTAGAGAGATGGCTTAATGATGAAGGCACTTGCCTGCAAAGCCAAACTAACCTGGGTTTGATTCCCCAGTTCCCACATCACACACACACACACACACACACACACACACACACACACACACACATGCACACACATGTGCACAAAGTGGCATATGCATCTGGAGTTCATTTGCAGTGGCTAAAGGCCCTGGTGTGCCCATTCTCCACCCCCCTCCTGTCTGTCTCTGCTTGAAAATAAATAAATAAATTTAAATTAAGAAAAGAGGGATAGAGAGATGGCTTAGCAGTTAAGGCATATGCCTGCAAAGCCTAAGAACCCAGGTTTGATTCTCCAGGTCCCATGTAAGTCAGATGCATATGGGGGCGCACGCATCTGGAGTTTGTTTGCAGTGGCTAGAGGCCCTGGCATGCCCATTCTCACTCTCTCTGTCTCTCTTTTCCTCTCTCTGTCTGTAATAAATAAATAAAAATAAAATAAAGCCTTTTAAAAAAATGAAAAAGAAAAAAGTAAAGGGGGAGCTTTAGGAAAATGACTCAATGTTTAAAGCCCTCGAGGCACAAGCCTAATAACTGAGTTTGCGCCCCTAGAAGCCACACAAAGCCAGATGTGTAGAACAAGTGTCAGTAGTGCCACAGAAGAAAGGGATGCTGAGACAGGCGAGTCCAAAGCTTACAGGCCAGCCAGCCTGTGAAAAGCAGCTTCAAAGTATGAGAGGGACTTCCTCAAAACAGCATGGGAGGCGGGGACTGACACATGAGGTTGTCTTTCAACCTCCACTCGTCCCATGCCACAAGTGTGTGTGTATTCACACACCTGAACACGTCTCATATACAAAAATTAAGGTAGAATGACTGAGGAAAATACCTTTTCTGGACCTGTAGCTTCCAATTGTATGTATATATGTGCATGTACACCCCAGGACATATGTGTGTACGCACGCACACAAGTATTCATACATGTGTGCACACACATACATAAGGAAATAAATGCATTGGAAATCATCCCTGTATTTTCCTTTTTTTTTTCTAGAAGCTGGGCAGAACCAGGGTCCAAAAGTCCAAATGGCCTACTTCAGGTTCCTTGCTCTTAGTTTGGGGAACTTTGACAAACTTATCCCATCCCTTTAAAATGCAGCTGATCCCTTTTATTTTCTCATTCTCTCCAAAGAATGACAGGTATATATATGTGTGTGTGTGTGTGTGTGTGTGTGTGTGACATGCCATTAACACAGCATTGGTTTAAAGCCACAAGATTGGAGTTGGAGAGATGGCTTAGTGGTTAAGGTGCTTGCCTGCAAAGCCAAAGGACCAGGTTCAGTTTTCAAGGACCCGTGTAAACTAGATGAACAAGGTCATGCATGAGTACGGACTTCATTTGCAGCAGCTGGAGACTCTGGAGCATCCATTTTCTCTCTCTCTCTCTCTCTCTCTCCCTTCTCAAATAAATTTAAAAAAATTAACGACCCCACTAGATTATATGTTATGTGGTATAAATGAAGCCATCATTAGAATAGATAGCAGTTTCATGTAGTCACCTTGGCAGGCCTGAGTGGAGGTACCGTCCATCTTGTTACAGGTCCCGTATGTTGGGCTTCCATCTGTCCTCTCTCCCCTGGGCTGCTTCCTCTTTCTGTGCCTCTCACATGGCTCCATCTTTCCTGGAGCCAGGAGTGGGAGCTGAACTGATTTAGAGGAAGTCTTGCCTGCCCGGATGCAGGGTCAGTCCCCGCACAGATGGCTGGGGGAGGGGAGGTGATGCATTTTTAATGGACTGACAACCTTTTAGGAACGAAATACAGCAAATGTCTATTGAGTTTATTGAGCGCCTACTATATAGAAAGCTCTGTGTGCGTCAATTCCATTAAAACATTTTGCAGAGACAGTGAAGCTTAGCAAGGAAGTTGCTTGCCAAGGTCACATGTTAAGCGGGCAGGGCAGGGATGAAAAACCCTGGTAAGGTAGGGATTGGGTAGGACCTAAACGCCTAGACTTCTTTAGTCAACAGTGCCTCCACTGGGGTTACAGCAAACGGGATTCACTTTAGGAAAACTTGCAGCATTGCAGGTACTCACTGAATAGTTAAGTACAACAGAAGTAGGCAACCGATGGCATACTGTGCAGGCGGGAGTTGGGTTTTCGCCAGGAGTCCCCCCTCAGGAAGGGACTTGGTGCACCCCTGGACATGTTCAGGGTGTTTATCATTAATTATTGAGCTTTTTTTTTTTTTTTTTTTAACTTTTCAATTTTCAGTGTGTGTGTGTGTGTTTGTCCTACACTTGAAGAAAAAGCAAACTGGCCCATGCCTTTAATCCCAGCAGAGTGGCAGAGGTAGGACAATTGCCATGAATTTGAGGTCACCCTGAGACTACATAGTGAATTCCAGGTCAGCCTGGGCTAGAGAGAGAGATCCTACCTCAAAATAAATAAATAAATAAATAAATAAATAAATAAAAATAAATAAATAAATACATAAATAAAAATAAAAAAATAAAATAAACCGAAAAATAAAATTAAAAAAAAAGCAAAGCAAAACAAAGAGGTAGCTGTCATAAGTAAAAGTGCATTAACTGCAAGAGCTGTTCAAGGCTGAGAAGGTTTGTGTGGTTCTGTCCAAGAGCATTCTTTAAGCTCCTGTGGGGATGGAGCTGTGGGTACAGGGAATGGTACCCAGGACCTCACACAGGCTAGGCAAATACTCTACCACAGAGCTAGATCATTATATCTTCACTGTCTCTTTACTTACTTTATTTTGAGGTAAAGTCTCATTAAATTGTCCATTCTGGCCTTGAACTCACTCGTTTCCAAGCCATGCAGGCTTTGAACTTGGAATCTTCCTGCCTCAACCTAGTAAGTAGCTGGGATTACAGATCTGTGTCTCCAGACCTGGTTTAAAAACACCTCTCTTCATCCATCCCCTTCCCCTGCCCCTTCCCCTAGCAGAGTCCGCTTTCCTTCCAGACTGCCTGCCACACCATCCGTTTCTCGGAAGCTGTTTGGGGCTGTGTGCTGTTTGACCTCTCTTAAGGGAACCCTCCATCTCCTTTCTCCTGTCCCCCAAAGCAAACCTACTGAGTGCCCCCCCTCCCGTAGATGCCACACTCATTGGACTCTCTTCACACATGACTCTTGGGGGTGGCAGGCAGGATGGATTCCCCACTAAGGAAACACATCACTTTGGGCCTTGGAGTTTCAGCTTCCTGGCAGCCAACACAAACACCATCCCCTCAGGAAACAAAACAAGCCCTATCTCTCAAGTTTCCCTGTTTCTTTTCTTTAAAGTTCCATGGTGCAACCAGGCTGCAATTAAGAGGCAGGATCAAAGGCACCGGTTGCCTCTGGGGCTGCTGGGGCCACCAGACAGCTTTGGTCTTTTTAACTATTTACTTCCCATGGCTGGCACACCAGCTGCTGCCTGCTTGCTCCGGGTACTCAGGTACCACAGTGGGCCAAGAAGGAGGTTTGAATGCTGTGGGGAGACCCTTTCCACACCACGCAGATGGAAGTCAGAAAGGAAAATCTAAGTGGTCCCTGAGGGATGATCTGTCCTCGACCAGAAAGTTTCTTTCTCTGCCAAGTGGATAAACTCAAGCCTGGATTGAATGCAGCCATACCAGTTGGTCAGAAAGTTCTTCTCTGGGCTCAAATGAAGTGTCATTTTTGTAACTTTTGGTCCACAGCCTTGTTCAGAACTATAGGGCGCCTCTTAAAGTAGGCCCAGTGTCTTCGCAGCAGGCCCCAGTCCCTTCATATTCTCGAGGTTGTCAGGTTCCCTTGAATAGTATCAATATGGCCCCTCCCCCTTCTGCAGGATGTAATGCTATTATCTTTTAGGTAAGCCAAACCACGCCAAGTTTTTCTGAAAGCTTTGGTCCTTCCTTGACCCTAAGGGCACAGAAAGGGTGGAGGAGAGAAAGGCATGGATCCTCCATTTCTCCTCAGCTCTGGCTCAGGTCTGAAGACAGTCAGAGAAACAAGTGGATGTTTCACAATTATAGTGATTTCAAATTTCTTCTACCTCAACAGTAGGCTGTTGTCCCCCTGGAATGACCCTCAAGAATGATAGATGACAAGTAGACAGATTTCGAGTACACACACACACACAGAAATGTACACAGCATCACACAGTTAAACATCACAGCCCGTTTTCAAAGATGAAGTATGGATTTTTTTAGTTGTTATTCCTTTCACTGTTTTTTTTTTTTTTTTTTTTTTTTTTTTGTTTCTCACTCCCTGTCCCCCAGGGTTGCCTTTCTGCAGTCGTTCTCTGTCCTCCTGGCTCCTCTGTGGCTCTGAGCACCGGTTCCTCAGCCCTTTAGAGACACACACAGACATGCTGCACCATTACCAGGTACCAAGGTCACGGTCATGGGAGGAGCTAATTCATTCCAGCTCCGGCCAGCAGCCTTCCTTGGAGCTATATAGGAACGTTCTCCCTTGACTCTGCCCAGGCCTACTCAGGACTACCCTGAACAAGACAGACTGAGGGGGAGGAAGGTGATCAAGCAGCTCTTCTCTGGGCCAGGAGTTAATGTGGAGAAAGCCGTTGTCTGCTGCAAAGCTTTTAGACTCACTGTGAGGCAAGCTTTGTGATGTGTGCTAGGAAAATCCTCAGGCCTGGTGTGTAACATACAGATCAGTAGGCCCCTATTCTACCACACTGTTCCCTCCCCACTCCCTGCCTCTACCTTCTTGATGTTCCCTCTGGCCCTCCCCTTCCCTCCCAACTGCTGCTTTTATTCATGTCCCCAACAAACCCTGCCCACACTCTGCCCATGGTGAAAATGTGCTCTTTCGATGGAAGCTGCGTGAATCTCTGCCACCTCAGGGAGCAACTTAAGTCATGTAACTCACAGCAGATTAATTAATTGATCAGCGAAAGTAACTGAAAGGAATGGTGGTTTCTGGAAACACTGACATCCCGGAACTCAATATTCGGAGCTGGGGAACGGTGGTGCCTAACGTCACGCAATGAGTTTTGCTCCCTTAGCCAGGTGTTGTGCTGTGGGTCATGAGTTAACTGTTCTGCGGCTGTGGAGCTGGATGTGCTGTTTTGATCTGAGCCCTCTAGTTTGATGGATTAGGAAAGGCAAGGAAACGGGGTAGTGTGGCCTCTGTGTGACTCACTAGAGTGGGGTCACTCACTCACTGGGGCTGCTTGTAGCTCTCTGCGGTCCTTTCTTATTTTTAAAAAATATTTTAGGGCTGGAAAGATGGCTTAGTGGTTAAGGCATTTGCCTGCAAAGCCTAAAGGACCCAGGTTCAATTCCCCAGGACCCACGTAAGCCAGATGCACAAGGTGGCGCATGCATCTAGAGTTTGTTTACAGTGGCTGAAGGCCCTGGTGCGCCCATTCTCTCTTTCTCTCTCTCTCTTTTTCTCTCTCTGCCTGTTTTTTTTTTCTCTCTTTCTGTCAAATAAATAAAATAAAATAATAAAATTTAAGCCAGGCATGGTGGTGCATGCCTTTAATCCCAGCACTCAGGAGGCAGAGGGAGGAGGATCGCTGTGAGTTCGAAGCCACCCTGAGACTACATAGTGAATTCCAGGTCAGCCTGGGCTAGAGTGAGACCCTTATCTCAAAAAAAAAAAAAAAAAAAAAAAAAAAAAAAAAAAAGAAAAGAAAGAAAGAAAACAAAGGAAAAAAAAATAACAAAAGAAATTTAAGCCAGGCATGGTGGCACATGCCTTTAATCCCAGCACTTGGGAGGCAGAGGTAGGAGGATCGCTGTGAGTTCGAGGCCACCCTGAGGCTACATAGTGAATTCCAGGTCAGTGTGGGCTAGAGTGAGACCCTACCTCAAAAAACCAAAAAATAAAATAAACTAAATTTTTAATGTATTTATTTATTTGAGAGAGGGAAAGAGAGAAGGAGAATGGGCACACCAGAACTTCTAAGACACTGCAAACAAACTCCAGACGCATGCACCATCATGTACATATGGCTTACTTGGGTCCTGTGGAATAGAATCTGGGTCCTTAGGCTTCACAGGCAAGCGCCTTAACTCCTGAACCATCTCTCCTGCCCTGTGGTTCCTTCTTGCTAAAGCTTCTCAGGTGGGGGTGGGGACACATCCACCAGGGAGCGAGGTTCCCATTGCAGTTTGGCAGAGTCAACAAAACCTTGGACTTAGTTCTGTGACACTCCATCTTACTCACTGGTTAAAAACAAAAGAGAGAGAGAGAGAGAGAAAAATGAAAACCATATGCTTAGTACAGTACAGGCTCTGAGAGACATGTTGCCTCTCACTAATCCCTTTCACCTATGCACATACTTGCATGCCATGGGGCAGAACCTGCACTGGCTTGGGCTGGGGAAGGCAGAGAAGGGGCTGCTGGTAGTTTCCTTCTTCAAAATGGCATGTGGCTGGATTCCTTCCAGCTTCTAGCCAGGAAGCTGAGCCAGAATGGCTTTGACTGACTTACTTCCCTCTTGCACGTATTCTTTCTTCCCCTCACATTTGCAGGACTGAAAATGAGAAACACTTTTCTCCTACACACAAAATTATTCCCTCACACATGGTGTTTTTTTTTTTTTCTCCTCCTGCTTTGAAATGGCAATTGTTACCAGAATGGGATTCTTGGTACACACAGGCAGGCTTGGTGGAATGGAGAGGACCTCACTTAAAAGGTGGCTTGCAGGAGGACCATAGCAGTGTGGATACCCTTGGGGAAGGGTAAGGATGGAAAGAACCCCAGGGGATTCTCAGGGCCCACTCATGTCTGATTTCTTCTTTTTTTTTTTTTTTAATATATATTTTATTTATTTGAGAGAAAAGAGAAAGAGGCAAAGAGACAGAGAGAATGAGAATGGTTGGGCCAGGGCCTCTAACCATTGCAAATGAACTCCGGACACATGCGCCGCCTTGTGGATCTGGCTTACGTGGGTACAGGGGAATTGAACCTGGGTCCTTAGGCTTTTTAGGCAAGTGCCTTAACCGCTAAGCCATCTCTCCAGCCCCTCGTGTCTGATTGCTTAACCTCGGTGTCAGTTACAGATGTGCTTTGCTTTATGAGAACCCAGTGAGCTGGACAACTAGGATTTGGGGTGGATTCTGTCTTTTCCAAAACGTTTAAAAACAGTAGCAGGCTTCTGTGCACTGGCTGGTTAGTATAAAATAAAGTTCCTAGGGATGGCTTCCGTACCCTTCTCCTTCTGCTTGGGCTCTGCTGCCTGTCCCATCTTGGTCTCTCCTTATGTTCTGGGCTCCTAGAATTAGGTCTCCCAGGTACCAGAAACATCAGCAGTCTCACTAGGGACGTAATTGTGAAGGAGTGCACCAGCCAGCTTGTCATCTTACCACAGGCCAAAGGGAAATATCACTGCTTCTGACATGAACCTTGAAGACAAAGGATGTCTCCAGTGTTACATAGTAACAATGAAGTAATAATGATAAGAATAATTGCTATTGTTACCTTATCATCCTGAACAAAGTATCTCCCTTTTGGTTTATTCAAATAGATGACAATTTTGCTTCCAGAATGACTCTTCCTAGCTAGGAATTATGACTAGTGGTAAGGAGAAATAGCACGGGGACCTGTACATCACAGTGTCCTCTGTCCTGTGGCCCTACATGCCTGTTAGTCTACTTAGGTGAAGGAAATAAAGCCCTAAAGTCACTGTGATTGTTCAAGGCCAGCCTGGAAGTACAGAGTGAGCTGCAGGTCAGCCTGGGCCAAAGTGAGACCCTACCTTGAAAAACAAACAAACAAACAAACAAACAAACAAACAAACAAACAAACAATCCAAATCAAATAAAATGAAATAAGTCAGGTGGTTAAGGGCAGCAGGAATCGGCAATTCACAGGCCACCAGTACACACTGGAATCCTGGCTCTCGTAGAGCATATAAGTTACCTAACAACTTAGAACTTTGGTTAGGTTCCTTTGCATACTGGATAATCATGCCCACCTATCTGGAATTTTGTAAAGATTTGCTGAAACAATACAGGAAGTGCTGTGTCCACAGTAAGGGTCCCTTTGTGGTTGATGATGTTGTCATTTCACCTTGACCTGCTGGGCCGATATGAATACGTCGCAATATTCCTGTTGGCCAATAAAAAGTTTCTCAGAAAAAAAGGAAGTGCTAGATTGAAGGTATAGGAAGAAAAGTCTTTCTTGAATGTTCTCGTTTTATGTTTCCTTCATGGAATTTGTACTCTAGTCGAGAGGTAAGATCACTATAAAACTCACCGTGGTAAAGGTCATCTATTTCCCAAGGTGCCCTGTGAGTTATGTTACAATAGACAGCAATGCAGGCACTCAGGAAGCCTCCATGCAGATATTTCTGGACCATTATGTTTCAGGCCAGAGAGTGCTTGGCATAGACCCAGTTGTGGGTGACCCTGCATGGCACACCATGGATTTTAGACTTTGTTCAGAAAGCAGCAAAGTCATCACATATATGTGACAGATGAGAGATGGGATCAGACGTCACTTAACGCGCATAACTTAGACCCAAATGACAGACCCTCAGTCAAGTCCTTAAGGCAGGAGCTGGAATAGAGCGAGTCAGTGATGTGCTGTATAGGAACAAGGTACTAAGAGCCCGGGCAGGATTAGGGGAGGTCAAGGCAAAGAGTGAGACAGAAAGGACCTGGAGACACAAACGTAGGTACCAGAAAAGGCAGTGATGCTGAATATAGGACACACTAGGGACTGGGGAGGGTCATCAGGCTGGTTCTGGGAAGTATGGATGTAGGCTTCATGAGCCTCAGAGCTAGATGTGGATTTTTGTATTCTTCCATGCAAGACTGATATTCGAGATCAAAGCTGGAGTTTATAAGGAAGCGAGTAATTGAGAAATCACTTGATGACATAGAGTCGGGAAGGGCATAGTTAAAGGGTGTTTTAGGCACTTCAGTGGGCATAAAAATCCAAGGTGAGTGACACGGCAAAGATGGCAGCTTGGAACAGGTAGGAGAGATCTCATGGGCTCAGTTCCTGGGGGACCGTGGGAAGGGATGTTGATGTCCACACCTTTAGGGTGTCACACCAAGTGGAAATGGGAAATAATGCCATATCCTAAAGTTCAGGAAGGGTGAGAGCTGGGACTGTAACTAGGACATGTGGAAGTTAAGAGGACATTTCTGACCTTCGGGAGAGGAGCAGAAAGTGAGTGTGAAGATGAATGACAAGGTACAGGAAGAATGAATGGTAAACATGTTGAAGAAGAATGTGTGTTATTGGGCTGGAGAGATGGCTTAGTGGTTAAGACATGTGCCTGTGAAGCCTAAGGACTCCGGTTCAATTCTCCAGGTCCCACATAAGCCAGATGCATGAGGGGGCAATGTGTCTGGAGTTTGTTTGCAGGGCTAGAGGCCCTGGCGTACCCATTCTCACTCTCCCTCTTTCTCTTTCCCTCTCTCTGTCTCTAATAAATAAATAAAAATAAAATCTTTAAAAAGAAAAAGAAAAAAGGAAATGTGTGGTATTTAGGGCATTCACAAGAGACATGGTGGGCAGGGGAGAGGAAACAGGTTCAGATTTGGTTGTTTGGGTTTGTGCAGAATCTGGGCTGGGCTGACAGAGGGCACATGGGATAGGCTGGAACCCCAGGCAACAGCTACAGATCCACAGGGAAGGAACAGAAGTGGGTTATGAGAAGTTGGAGAACTAGGTCTGGTTCTGCTGTCATAGGAAGGATGGCATATATCATGTTTGAAGGGAGGACATTTGAAGAAAGGTGGTAAGTTGAGGACTCAACCCTTCTCCAGGAAGCTTCCGAGCTCGGCCGGAAGACAGTTCTGCTCATTCAGGGTAACTTTCCTGGGGAGAGGCCCGCAGACAGCTAATATGCTCATGACTAATTAAAGACGAACTTTGCATTGTGACAGGCTTAACTACAACTCAGCCACCACGTCTTCTTTCTAAAGTGCTAGACAGTGTTATTTGTTGTGCTGCGGTTATTATTTTCTTAGCGTTTTGCTTCGACTCTGTTGGGTTTTAGCAAAGGATAATTCATGGTTGTAGCACTTTGCCTTTAATTAGGGGAATCTGCCATGATAGATGTCGCATGTGGACTCTGTTAAGTGTCTCTTGTAGCAGCCCTCATTCGTGAAAGACTTGAGCCAATGTCTGGTAATATATACCCAATAAATGCTGTGGCAAACAATGGAATGAATGAGGTGTTTTATTATTGAGACACGCATTTCTTTAGATGGTGATTAGCTATGAGTCACACTCACACACATCCATAGTTCATCATTTACCCAAGTAGAACCAGAATTTTCCATTACAATGAAAACTGAATGCATTTTCCCCCTGGGAGTGTACACATTTCTATGAAGTTGTGCTTACTACAAAAGAGGCTAGCTAAGCCCCAATCCCTTCAGCTGGGGGTCTTTTTCCATTTAAAATTCACAGAACAACATTGGCTGATGAAGGCTGGCACATACAGAGAGACTAAGGCTAAAATGTGTAGCTAGGAATTATCCTGAGTGTCCTAAGTTAAACTGAGTTCTAGTTGTTAATCACTGTAGAAGAGATACTTCTGGTTATGTCCGGCTACAGAACAGCTCACAAAATGGATTTACCCTTGAGAGGCGCCACTTGGAAGCTCAATAAAAGCTCAGCACACCTCTCTCATCAAGGCCAGAATGCGGTTTGCAGCAATGGGACAAGGCCACGTGCCTACTGTACTCACTTTACCCCACTGTAATCCCAGGAGAAAAAGACAAATTTTCTTGCCATTTCCATTTCAAAAACTCTTACCACTGATGCCAAAGTTGGTTTTATTGGTGCCCCAAACACTTAAGAAGTTTGATAAAAAAGATAAGTCTTACTGCCTTTGCCCCAAGATTCTAATTTGGGATGTCTGGGGTGGGGCCAAAGAATCTACATTTATTAGGCAAATCCATAATAATTTAAGACACAAATTTTTCACAGACCTCTTGGCACATGAGCTCAGAGACCATTCACATTCTGGCTCTGTAGCCGAGTAGATGCACACATTTGGAACAGTGTTTGAACTTGAGTTTTCGCATCTTCCCAATGGGGATAATGTCCACTGCTGTGGGTGAGGATCAGGACAAACTGAGGTCACCTGTGGAAAGCAGCGTCCTTACTGCACAAATTAAACCTTCGATGCATAAAAGTTAAGATGTATTTTCTGGGGTGAGTACAAAACTATTGGAGAATTGGGCTGGAGAGATAGCTTAGTGGATAAGGCACTTGCCTACAAAGCCAAAGGACCCAGGTTCGATTCCCCAGGACCCATGTAAGCCAGATGCATAAGGTGGCACATGCATCTGGAGTTCATTTGCAGTGGCTGGAGGCCCTTGTGCACCCATTCTCTCTCTCTCTCTTTCTGTCTCTCTGCCTCTTTCTTTCTCTCTCTCTCTTTCTCTCAAATAAATAAATAATTATTTTTTAAAAACTTGGAGAATTGCCAGCAGTCCTTGCTACAGGCTCTCTACGCAGTTCTAGAAAGGGAAAAGACTTCAATATGAGGATTTCTGCAAATTCATCAACTCTTGATATCACCCACAAAGACCGTATTGTTCTCTTAGCAATAATGCAGAAAGCTTTTATATTCTTACGCTAGGCTTTTTGGGAATGTTTACATTGGGCAGACAGGGTGAGACAGCGGAACGTGCTATCTCAGACGAAAGGGATCATAGCATTTCGAGGATGTTTAAAATGCACTTGCCTTTGAAAACAGGAGGGCCTGTATTTGGAAAGCTTTTCGTCGCGCATGTGTGAAAATGGAGCACTTGAACGTTGTCCATAGTAGGCCAGGCCTTGAGCTGTTTTGGCACAGACGAAATTGCTTCTGTCCTCACTCGGCCTGTTTTTAGGTTGTGTAAGCAGATGGTAACTAGACCATATTAGGACCCAACTCCAGAGTTTGAATGTTTGGAAATGAATGAATGAGTGAGTGAGTGAGTGAGTGAATTTCCTCTGGGGCTAAGAAATACTCTCATGACATCTGTCAGTCCATTCTGGCCCTCTGGGCCGTGAGGAAGGTCAGTGACTTTGTTGCTCAGAGAGAGGATAAGCAAGGATGCTTCCTGGAACCAGATGCCCCAGTTCCCTCTTCCTGTCTGCATGTCCTGACCCAGTTGCCTGTGTTGGAAGATGGTGTCATGGTGTCGTGTGCTCTCCAACCCCCCACATGCTCCACCGAGAACCCATCAGAGCAGAGAGACTTTCACAAATGAGGTGTTTGCTGGAGCTTCAGGTCATGTGATTTGGGATACACACGCGTGCACGCACACACACAGACACACACACACACAGAGTATGGTTTGAAATCTATTTGAGTACACATGGAGAAATTGGAACAGAAGAGTAAAAAAGAAGTTCAAAAATAGAGGAGGCAGTGAACATGGAAACAAACATATAATACCCTGGGATCTAAAAGTCCCAAGTTCAGCTTTCACTCGAGAAGAATTTTTCAGATATTTTTCCCCAAATCAAAAGAAATCCACAGGCGCCGAGGAGATGGTTCAGTGGTTAAAGTGCATGCCGCCCAAGCGTGAGGACGTGAGTTTAGAGCCTGGCGCCCACACACAAGCTGGGCGTGGTAGTGCATGCCTGGAATTCCAGCGCTGGGGAAGCAGGGAGACAGGCGATCCCTGGTCTCTCTGGCTTGCTGGCTAGCTAGTCTAGCGGAATTAATAAGCTCCAGGTTCTGTGAGACACTGTTGCACAAAAATAAGGTAGAGTGATGCTAGAGAGATGGCTTAGTAGTTAAGGCATTTGCCTGTGAAGCCAGAGGATCCTGGTTCGACTCTCCAGGACTTGCGTAAGCCAAATGCACAAGGGGGCGTATGCATCTGGAGTTTCTTTGCAGTAGCTGGAGGCCCTGGTGCACCCATTCTGTCTGTCTGTTTGTCTGTCTCTCTCTCTTTCTCTCTGCTTCTTTCCTCTCTCAAATAAATAAATAAAATATATTTAAAAAAATAAGGTAGAAAATTACTGCAGAAGACACTTGGTCTCTGTCTCTGACCTCCACATGTGCATACCGTACACACACATACACACACACACACACACACATGCACGCACACACATGCACACACACACTCTTGCCCATACATATATAAACAGCAGACATATATAAACACACACACAACACACATACATACACATGCAAAAAGAGAAAAATACATCCTCTCAGTTCAGAGAATATTCGTTAAAACCTATCTGTCTCATACCCTGGCACAGAAATGATTGGCAGCCAGTGGTCAAATTGAGAAGAAATGCATGTGGCTCACCCCCCCACACACATGGATGTGCACACGCACACACGCGTACATACATACTGATGACAGAGATGTGCACATTAAAGCCAGTAGAGAAACTTGAGACTAACCCATTTATGTTGGGCCCAAACACTGAATGTAAGGTAGAAAGGAAATAGAGCAAGCCCAAGTCAGGCTGGTGGGGTGTGATGGCAGTCGGGGTGGGCCTTGCGTTGAGTTGGATAAATGAGAATGATAGTGTTGTGCGTCCTATATGAAAGGAAACAGTTCTAACAAAAGCCAATAGGAGGAAATGAGCTCTTATTGTATCTACACATCGGGTTCCTCAGAAAGGAAATTGCCTGATTCAGGACACTTCCCATGCCTCCGAAAGCTGCCGGGAAAGCTCGGGCCTCTGCTCACAACCTAGAGAAGGTGTCTGCATCAATCCAGGAAAGTGGGAGGGTTTCAGCACATCTGCTCACCTGCCTAGACTTCCAGATACTTCAGCAGTAATACATATCTTGGGAACAGGAGGGACCATTCCTTATACTCTTCCTTGTAGTTTCGGTTGTTCAGATGAAAAACGAAAAGCGGAGGACAAGCACTTGACTTGCCCTGAAGAGCCTGCTCCCTTTATAGCCAAAGTTCACCCAGTCCTTACCCTCCATTGGTCAGCCACCTCCATACAGGCCATGTCGTGCAGGGCTACCTCTTGGCAGGGAAGTCTTCTTGATTCCCTGATGAGGGTCAAGCCTAGGGGATGAAGCCCCTGTAATTGGCTTGGAGAGGTTTTTGCTTCCGGTGTTTGAGCTAGACAGTGATAGATCAACATTCCTGTTATCTGCCGTCCCCCATCAAAAATATCCTCATCATGGGCTGGAGGGATGGCTTGGCGGTTAAGGCGCTTGTCTGCAAAGCCAAAGGACCCTGGTTCGATTCCCCAGGACCCATGTAAGCCAGATGCACAAGGTGGTACGTGTGTCTCGAGTTTGTTTGCAGTGGCTAGAGGCCCTGGCACACCCATTCTGTGTCTTCCTCTCTCTCTCTCTCTCTATCTCAAATAAATAAAACTTTAAAAGTATAAAAAAATATATATCCTGATCATAAAGTTTTGATTTTGTGGAATGCACTGTCAGGCCTGCTACTTGTCCTAAGCTACAGGGACATTCTTGGTCCCCAAAGAAATCAGGGTACAATAGAGGCAGAGGAATGTACATTCCAGTTAACGTCATAAACGGAATTTCCCTGGTCCCTGAAGGATGCGGGTGGAGACAACTTAAAAGTCTTTAAAGATCTTGAATTGAGCAGGACTTAGTTTTTTTTTTTTTTTTTTTTTTTTTCTGCTTTATGTTGTTTGATTGACAGTCGGAGTACAGTTAAGCTCAGCTCTGTGGGGATGCTACTGTAACTGACATGCATGGTAGAGTCATTTTCCACTGAGCTCATCCTGTGTGAAAGCGCTTCCTTGGGAGAGGGAAAACGAAAACAGACGGAAGAGGAGGAAGGCAGGCACTGGGTGGAGAGAAGAGGCCATCTTGCCTCCTGACCCCGCCTCCACCCTAAGGCTTGGCATGAGATCACTGTTACCCATAACCCACTCATTCGCCTCCCCCTTCTCCTCCCAGGGGACTGTCTGTAGCTGTGGCCAGTGGCAGCCATAGACAGTATTTGGAGGAGAGAAAAACCGATACAAGAGA
Organism: Orientallactaga sibirica; assembly: GCA_036365145.1. Lineage (NCBI taxonomy): Eukaryota > Metazoa > Chordata > Mammalia > Rodentia > Dipodidae > Orientallactaga > Orientallactaga sibirica. The sequence continues at coordinate 2,437,335 of JAEOAD010001748.1, read as the reverse complement.
CAGCGCGTCAAGTTCCATTGTAGTTTACATAGATGATTTTCGGTTTATCCTATACGGGAAGAGCAGTCTAGTCCTTATGTTGCCTTGTCAAATGCTCTTGGGTGGTTTTGTGTGTAGGTCAGTCAACAAACCCAAGCTGAACAGCCAGCCAGTGCTGAATACTGTTTGGATGCTGGGCTGCAAAGATGCATTTGCCTGGACCCAGATTCAGTGGATACGTGTTTTAGTTTTAGTTCTAACCAGCCAGCAACAAGATGAAATTCAAGGAGAACACTGCTGCGGCACTGTGGTCAGAAAGGGCAGCAATGGCTCTTTGGGGCAGCAGGGTGGGGGAGGGGGGATCAGGGTTGATTTTTTTTTTTTTTTTTTCCCCTCAGAGGAGACATTTGAACTGGGTCTTGGAGGTTGTAGTCGGTGACAAAGCAATGAAAAGAGAGGAGAGTGTCACACTGTCACGGTCGTTCTAATTACAGGTTCCTTCTCTTTACTTGCTTCTGGGACTTACCGAATCTCATCTATAAACTCCAACGAATGGGCAGTTGAGCATTAAGTAGTTTGCTTTTCTGTCTCCTTTGCTTGCTTCGCTAATGTTGGAGGGGGAAAGCCACACAAATTCCCAGTTAAATTTGCCAGCAAATAGCTCAGTGAGGTAGGTGCCTAGGAACAAGACTGTTGACTGCAGTGGGATAGGGTTGGGTGTTTGGCTTTTTCACCCCCTGGTATAGACCTCATTTTGTTACCTTCATCAGAAGAGGTAGGCAGAAAGGTAGAGGGAAACTTCTGTGTGTGTGTGTGTGTGTGTGTGTGTGTGTGTAGAGAGAGAGAGAGAGAGAGAGAGAGAGAGAGAGAGAGGCTGGTTTTGCTCACACTGGGTCTACCACAGCCTGGGAAAAGGCCAGCAAGTACCACACCCTTGTTCCCTGCAAACAGGATTTTAACCCTCCCCTCGAGCTAAAAAAAAAAAAAAAAAAAAAAAAACCCACCATTCCTCTCACATGACACTGAATAATGGTGGTTTCAAAAATCCTCATAGTTTAAAGGCTGATTTACAAGATGAGGTCATAGGAATGCCTGGAAAATTCCAACGCGAATTCTTACAGTTTAAATTTATTTCACATAGCACTGGCCATCAAAAATGTAAAAAAAAATTTTTTTTTTTAAATCCAGTCATAAAATATTTGCAGTGAGTTCATACGCTTTCTGGCATTTGGAACATTGTGACTTTTGTCCCTTCCCTGAGTAACTGCAGGCTGTCATTTTGAAAGCAACAACTTGGAGGACGCAGAAAGAAAACTAGGCCGAGGCCCAGTAGTTTGGCCGAATAGACCAATATCACGCATGCTAAAGAAAATACATCATGTGCTAGGGAAAAGGTGGAAGGAGAGGAATAGAGAGAGACAAGTGTGTGTATGTGTGTGTGTGTGTTCAGGGTGTTACCCCAAAGGATGCATGGAAGTTCTATGAAAACGAAGAACCTTAGACTTTTGTTCATAGATTCCAGGGCTTTTTTTTTTTTTTTTTTTTTTTTTTTTTTTTTTTTTTTTTTTTTTTGTGCCTTTGTTTGACAATGTAGACCAACTGATAATGGGCCTTGTTCCTCCCTAACTTTGTCATCTCATTCTTGGCTTCTTGGGCATAATGGCCTGTTTGTTTGGCTGCTGGTGCACACCGGTCAAAGAATCAAGCGTTTGTTTCCCGGTTCTTGTTTTGAAGACATCAGTTCTGGGTACATCTTTACACTGCTCATGAAAAACAGAGGCTTAGCTGGGCGAGAGACACCAAATTAGCACCGGGTAGGTTTGCATATTTCCACAAGTATGGGAAATGAAATTGGAATGTAACAAAACTTCATTTCTGTCTAATTGCTGAAGAGCCTAGCCTGAATTATAGACGATCCATAAAGATGCACAGTTTTATTAATTACGATGACATACTGGTCAAGGGTATGTTATCTAATCATGGCCCATAAGAAGCTCTTATTAATGAAGAGATAAGAATGATTTATAAGTAGCATTAAGGTATTTATATCTAAATGAATGGTAATGAAATGCCTGAGAAGATTGATCTCCTAAGTAGGGTAAAATTCCCACTAGAATGATGTGAAGACTGTTAATTTATTCAGCAACAAAGCCCCTTATGCCCTTGGATTTCATAAATAGTTCAAAGGTAAACTTTGGCCTACTCTGGGGTGGTTTCAACTTGCAAGGGAATTCCAGTTAGTTGGTGGTGGCTGTCTGCATGAAAACTCGTTTTGAGAAGTTGTTGGGTGCCAAGTCTCGATTTGCAGGGTGGGGGGGGCAGTGCTGGGATCAATTAGTGATGCCTGCCATGGACTGGAAAGCGGGGGAGGGAGAACCAGATGGCATTCATTTACTACCTTTAGCAAAGGCCTTGCTAAACCGTTTCAAAGTTCGGATTCTCATGAATCATCTTCATACACTACAAAATGGGAGAAACTCCTATGTTGATGGTAACAAAGTTTCTAGGTGTCTGCAAACTCCCAACAGAGAAGAATTTTCCTATAGGAAGAACCATGGCACCATTTTAATTTACTTGTATCCTAAGAAAATTAAGCTGGATTTATTAAATTTAGCTATGTGAAATGTACTTTGTTTTTACTAAGTTGAGGAGCAAAATGAACTTATACCTTTTCTTTTTCTGAATGTTACTTAGATGGAAGGAGGGCTATTATACCGGAGTGAACATTTTAAAGGGGTACTTTAATATTTCACAGTAATTTCTGGTGTGATTATATAAGGGGCACTTTAATATTGCACAGAAATGTGTAGTGTGATTATTATGACAGTTTTGGAAATAAAGCAAGGAAGTATTTATTTCCCTCCACTGAAACAAATCTGAAATCTGGGGGAGGGGGCAAGTCCACACACGAGTACTATTTTCTGTCACCCTGAAGCTAAATGACAGATAATGCGGGACACAGTAAGGGAGCTGGTACCTTCAAAGTGTCTGTTCTGCTTCAGGTGCTTAATTTACTTTAAAAAATGTGCTGGTTTTTTTCTAGTATAATTCGCCCAGCTGCCCAAGATATATAGTATTGGCCCACCTTATACGTAAGAAAAAATGAAGTTTATGACATCTGAGTCTTTGTTCAGTGTGGAGCTTAAATTGGAACTAGCTTTTAGCTGAAATTTCCATTTGGAGTTTTGAAGTTAAACACATACCATGTGTCCCAGCTATTAAACAGGAATATTGCATTGACCTTTCATGTATTGACTAATAAGCATTGGAGAACGTTAGCATGTCAGAAACCTTACACAATGTTAATTCTTGCATATTCCCCCCCCCACACACAAACACACACGTGAATGAATGCCTAATAAACTTCAAGCACTTAACTGCAAACCACTTTTGCCCTCTGTGAAAAGGAAAGGTGAATGACTATTCTTTATGTTAGAAAATTATCTTAGAACCTAGAGTAACATCTGCTGCATATATTGCAAACCAGAATATGCTCCCGACTTTGCATACAGCCCATGAATGGAACTTTGAAGCCAGAGGAGGTCTGCTGTCTGTTAACCACTGTGCATAAACTCCTGTTGCTAAAAAAAAAAAAAAAAAAATTGTGTCTAGCGGGAGAGGGCAGTGAGCTCATGGTAGCCTGCCCCTCCCTGTCTTTCTCTCTTACTTTCTCTCTCTCTCTACTTTTTATTAATTTCTCTTGCTGAATTTTCGACTATCTGCAGAAGCACATTTGAGGATAGGCTCCCCAGATGGACCTTTTCCTTCACACCGACACTGGCTTCATGAGCTGGCTACAGTCAGCTTCTCACAAAGCCAAGAGATTTTCTTAATATACGTAATGCTGTTCCGTAAATAGCCAGGGGTCGCTCATAAATCTGAATCACTTACAGGGTCACAGTGAGACTGACCCTGGTCATCTCAGGAAGAAAGTGTTGATTAGCCTAGATAATCAAACTGATCTTTGGAATTATTCCCTGTTGTGCCCAGATTAATCTGTGGGGTCTACCTCGTGCCTGCTTCTAAACTTTAAGGAAATGAGGCATGTTAAAAGCATTATTCAGTGCATAAAACTAAGTACTAGCTGATGATTAAGATTTAAAATAAATATTTATTTGAGAGCGAGAGAGGCACATAGAAAGAGATAAAGAAAAAGAATGGTACACCACAGCCTCTAGCCACTGCAAATGAACTCCAGATGCATGTACCACCTTGTGCATCTGGCTTTACATGGGTACTGGGGAATTGAACTTGGGTCCTTAGGCTTTGCAGGCAAGCACTTTAACCGCTAAGCCATCTCTCCTAAAGAGAACACCAAGACTACCCAGCAGCATGTTTCTTTAAAAAGATGATTCATTAAAAAAATACATATGTTGCGTTGTTTCTTTTCAAAGATACTTGGAAGAATGAGCCAGTGGATTCCAGCTTTGTGTTCCTAATATCCAAGCTTGCATAGAACAGACTATCTTTGGTATGCTACTTAGATTTTGAAAACTCTTTAAGTTGTCCCTTGATTCCTGTGAAAGCAGAACAGAGGACCTGTGGGATACTGACCTTTAATTCCCCTATGCCTGCAGTTCAGCCCCTTGAGTGGCCTCCTTGTCCCTCTACCTGTTTCCCTGTTTATTGATTGATGTTAATGTCTCAGTCTGGAGCATCAGCATGTGTAAAGGTCGGGGCTGTGAAGGCGGTGGCGTTGCTGATAATAAAACGGCTTAGAATTCTACATGCTATTCATTCATGAAACAGCTAAAAGGGCGGGGTGGAGGGAAGCAGAATGGTGAGCTTATTAACCATGCCATTCCATATTTTAAATTACATTTTGGTTCAGTGACTTCATTTTTATTTTCAACAGCTTCATAAGCAGTTAATATTTGAAACTGTAGGCTGATTCATTGCTCTACCTCTGAATTTTACCCCCACATTAAGTCTCCCCAAGTCTCAAAAACATTCAGTCAGTAATAAATACTAGACAAATCTTTTTTTTAAAAAATTATTTATTTATTTATTTGAGAGACAGAGAGGAAGAGACAGGACAGAATTGGCGCACCAGGGCCTCCAGCCATTGTAAACGAACTCGAGACACATGTGCCTTCTTGTACATCTGGCTTATGTGGGTCCTGTGGAATCAAACCCGGGTCCTCAGGCTTCATAGGCAAACACCTTAACCGCTAAGCCATTCCCCTAGCCCCCTAGACAAATCTCTTATCACACGTTTTAACCTTAAATTGACCTTCAGTCAACCTTGTTCTAGTCTAGTGTTTTTATAGTGCAAGAAATGATATTTCTTGACAAATATTCCTTCCTGTGTTTCTTTCTCTTCAACTTAGCTTGTACTTATTCATTCATTGCGTAAGTTTCCTCTTCATGTCATTTTGTAGTCACGGTTGGGGCTTTTGCTTATGCCTGGCTGAGGAGCTGAATTGGTTAAATCACAAGACAGTGATTACAGGTCCCTGACTATAGATTCAGGTTTCACGCCACATCTTGTCTAACCATCCCCATATCATGGGTTATGGGTCTCCAGGGGAACCTGAGCTACATCATAGTATCTCTATATATAGCACGAAAGAAAAAAGAGCCTCGTGTTTTAATTACTTCTGTTAAGAGTAATGCGCAATCAAGAAAAGTTGTTTTCTTAGAATCCCTCCTTCTCTCCTGAAATCCTATAAAATCAAAGGAAATGAAGAGATTGTTGGAGCAAAAGCCTTAATGTAATATTCATACTGTCATTTATGGTGCCTTAGTGGTTAATTTCATATTAGTTATGTTTTATTATTAGAAGCAATAATAAGCAGTTATAATTTAACATTTTATGCCAAGCCTATGAAAAGTGCTATGCAAATTTTACTATTATTAGAAAGCTACAATTTGCAAGCCGTTGTCACTCTCTTCAATTCTTTCTTTTATTTGATCTCTTAAAATTGGCCAACCCCCCCCCCCCGCTATGACAACCCACTTAACTGTGAATTGGAATTATTCAAATTATCATCTCGTTGTTTAAATACTAAACTATATTTTATCTTGTGATTTATCTTTCTGTAATGCATAGTTTCTGATACACAGTTTGGACAACAGACTGTGATATTTAATGTGCCTATTGTAGCACCTACATGAGTATGGCTTTCAACAAAAATGTATCCAGATTTTGCAAAATCATGTATTTTCCCTATTTCTCTATTTGTTTACATCTGAGGATGTTCTAGAGTGTATCTACATTTTGCAAATGATTGTTCCTACATCCTAGTAACGTTGGACCTATTGTTCACTATTAAATGAGAAAATGATATGATAGCAAGCATACAAGCCCAAGGAGCATTTTTAGATTTTTTTTTTTTTGTCTCAGGCTGTTTTTGTTTTTGTTTATTTTCTGAGGATAAAATCTTTTCTTCTTCATGAAAAATTCTTTAAAATAATATGGTATTTGGACTTGCCATTCTACATTAATTGAAAACAGGTTTTTAAAGATAATAATGTGAGATCATAACTTATGTTAGTATTTTTGTTAATTAACATTTATTTTGGTTCTAATAAGTTATGCCATGAATAACATCACGACACATAAATATTTAATCCCTTTCTATTTTTTTTTCCTTTCTGACATGTCTATCATCCAAGTGAGATTGCTGGGAACGTCTGTGTTTTTTTAATCCCTTGCAGATCTTAGAATTTTTTCATTTTCATGTTAGAAGTTTAATGTGGTTGAATATATTACGTGGATTATTTTCTCCCTCAAAACTCTATAGACATTTTTCTGTTGACTTTTATTTTGTAAAAGAGAAATTGGAAACCCATCAATTAATTTCTAGTTGGTTTTAGTTTGGGTTGGGAGATAAATAATGTCAGATATCTCCCAGTGTTCTGGTGATTGTTGGGAGAGCCCAGATTCACAAACCTTTTCATCGTCTTTGCCCAGGTCATGCCAACCTCTTAGAATCTTCCTTACAAGCTCTTCCTGGAAATATTGCTCCTATTTCACTCCCTCTTTTCTTCTTCCCTCCCTCCCTCCCTCCCTCCCTCCCTCCCTCCCTCCCTCCCTCCCTCCCTCCCTCCCTCCCTTCCTTCCCTCCCCTCTCCCCCCCTCCTTCCTTTTCTCCAGGAACATTTAAAACTTCTTAGAATGAGACTTGGTCTTCTGACCTCCATATCTGTCAATAGCTCTTGTATTTGCTTTTCTTTTCCATTTTTCTTTATACTATACAAATTTATATGTCGCAAATGTATCTTTACTTCATTGATTCTACTTTGAACATAGTGTACTTTTGGTTGTTGTTTTGAAGTAGGGTCTCACTCTAGCTCAAGCTGACCTGCTTGGTAGTCCAAAGCTGCCCTTGAACTCACATCAGTAATCCCACCTAAGCCTTCTCAGTGCTGAGACTAAAGGCATGCTCCACCTCGCCTGGCTACATAGTGTACTGTATTGCACCAAATTCAGACTTTAATTCTACTAGCAAAGAGTTGGTTGCCTCCCTTTCCTATCTTCCTACAATTATTATATTTATTTCTGTCTGTCTTTTATAAATTCTTTTTATTTGAGAAACAGAGAGAGAGAAAGAGAGAGAAAGAATGGGCACACCAGGGCCTTCAGCCTCTGTGAATGAACTCCAGATGCATGGGCCCCCTTGTGTGCATGTGCAACATTGTGTGCTTGCGTCACAATGTGTCTGGCTTATGCAGGACCTGGAGATTCAAACATGCATTTTTAGACTTTGCAGGAAAGCACCTTAACCACTAAGCTATCTCTCCAGCCTTGTCTTTTATATTTAATTCTGTATCAGTTACTTTCTCATTGTTGGGACAAAATACCTGACAAGAAGCAGTTTAGGGAAGGAAAAGGGTTTAATTCAGCTTACAGTTTCTAGTGGAAATTTCATTGTGATGGGAAAGGAATAGGAGACCAGAGCAGGAAGCCCATATCACATCTCAACAGAGTCAGGAAGCAGGGAGAGAAAGACAGCAAGCAGGCTCAGCATGTAATGTCTGTAACCTGCCCTCAGTGACCCATTTACTCCATCAGGGCTCCACTTCCTAAAGGTTCCACAACTTTCCCAAACAGAGCCGCTAGATGGGGATCAAGAATTCAAACACATCAGGGCCAGGCGTGGTGGCGCACGCCTTTAATCCCAGCACTCGGGAGGCAGAGGTAGGAGGATCCAGTGAGTTCAAGGCCACCCTGAGAGTATGTAGTGAATTTCACTGTAGCCTGTAGCCTCGAACTCTCCCCACCCCAAAAAAAAAGAATTCAAACACATCACTCTTCTAGGGTGGGATGGGCTGGGGCGGGAGGGAGCCCGGAGATTTATATCGGAAACTACCACAAGTTCAATCCCTTGTCTCCTCATCTTTTCTTTCCTATTTCTGCCAGTTTTTAAAAAACAAATGGCTAGATAGGTCACAAAAATCTAAATTGACAGTCCGAGACATTCCACAAACTTAACACTTCAGAAAGATGGTTCAAGGACACGAACTATCCAAGCTTGACTCTGCTTTATTCACGCGTGGACAGAGACACAGTGTTAGAGTCATCCCTCACTGCCCGTGCAGAGACCTCTCTCCTCCAGTGTGAAGTAGAAGACCCAATGGGATTTGGTTCAGTGCAGTGGTGTGCAGAGCACTGGGACAGTGTGGAGAGGGCTCTGGCCACGCTCTTTCCCAGTATGTGGATACACCATCTTGGCTTAATTTCATACTGTCCGGAGGTCCTTCTCTGTCCCCACTTTTTCTTTGCCCTACTTGAAGCCAAGTAGGCATCTGGGCCAGGACTTCTTTATGATGCCAATTTGTACCATGCAGCGGGAGATGAACTGTTGGACTCTTGATGAGCTTTTGCCACTGGACATGGCTTCATGTAACTACTGGAAGCATAAGACTTGTGGCCAACCCTTCCCCTCATTTTTTTTTTTTTTTTGGAGAGAGACAGAGAGAGAGAGAGAGGGAGAAGAAGACAGAGATGGGGGTGCCAGCAGCCTCTCAGCTGCTGCGAATGAAATCCAGATGCGTGCGCCCCCTTGTGGTCAAGTGCGGCATTGCACCCTTGCACCACTTTGCATCTGGCTAAACGTGGGACCTGGAGATTGGAACCGCTGGAGACTGGAACCGGCGTTCTTAGGCTTAGGAGGCAGGCGTCTTAACTGCTAAGCCATCTCTCCAGTCCTTCCCCTCATTTTTAATAGAGTTTGGTTTTCTTTCCACTGGAGGCTTTGTGGGGAGAGTATGTAGCTTCGTATATTCCAGCTGACCTTTGGACCAAGAAGTCAGAAGTCTTTGATGTGACAGAGCCTTTAAAGGTAGACCTGTATGCCATTCTTGGTTTGCATTATTATTTTTTTTTAATTTTTAGAGGGATATGTGTACATGTTATCAATAAAAGACTCCTTTGATTTTCCTCTTATGGGTAATTTTTTTTTCCCAATCAAACCAGTTGGTGAATCTGTTAGGGAATAGTATATGTTGAGTTTTGAAGTTAATTGATTCTCTATTTCTTTCCCCAATTTTTGAAAATAATTAACAAGATATCTCTTCATGTTGTATCTATTATCTTCCTTCCTGAGTCTTTAAATATATGTTGGTATTTCATTCAAGAAATTTCCAGTCAGTACCACTGATTTATATGTATAGTCCTGTTTTGGAACATGTATATTCCAAAACAGCTATTTTGATTATTTTAGGTAAATAGCACAAACAAATACTAAGACTTAGCCCATATCTCATGATTCTTTTTCAGAAATGTCTGTTCCAAAGAAATGTCAAAATGAAATTTCAAGCTCTTCCCCATGCTTACAACAATCTTCCTTAGCAATAAAAACAACCTCTGGCATTTTACTAAAATTGCATTGAATCTACAAATTAATTTGGTAAAAACTAATATTTTTTAGAAAAATATTCTATTTATTTATTTATTTGAGAGAGAGAGAGAGAGAGAGAGAGAGAGAGAGGAAGAGAGAGAATGGGCACACACCAGGGCCTCCAGCCACTGCAAATGAAATATAGATGCATGTGCCACCTTGTGCATCTGGCTGACGTGGGTACTAGGGAATCGAACCTGGGTCCTTAGGCTTCACAGGCAAATGCTTTAACTGCTAAGCCATTTCCCCAGCCCCAGAACTGATATAATATACATTCATATATATATTGGTTTTGCAAGGTAGGGTCTCACTCTGGTCCAGGCTGACCTGGAAATAACTATGTATTCTCAAGGTGGCCTCAAACTCTCGGCGATCCTCCTACCTCTGCCTCCCCAGTGCTGGGATTAAAGGCGTGCACCACCACGCCTGGTTTAGAACTGATATTTTTAAGTAACGATAGATTACTTAATCCATCATTGGATTACTTAATGATGGGGATATAGTTCAGTGGTAAAGAATTTGGCTAGTGTGTGAAGCCCTCGGTTCAAGTTACAGTACTGGGAGATAAAGAGACACACAACATCAAACCCGTTAGTCCTAGGTGTGATCTCTGTAACTACAAGAACAAGAAAAAACAGAGAAAGAAAAAAGAGAAAGTTAATCTGTACGCATCTCTCAATTTCATTCAAATGTGACTTTATATTCCTAAGTAGCATTTATTAATATTTATGTTCATCCAATATATTCTCAGTTAGCATTGTTCCAAGCTATTTTATGTTTTAGGAAGCTATTATGAATAAAAGATTTTTCTATTATATATTTTACCTAATCATTGGTAGTAAACAAGGAAGCTATTGGCTCCACTGAACTGTATTCTGTTATCTCATTTCTAGCAACTAAACTGAACTCACTTTTTCCTTGTGAGGATCAAATTTAATTCTCCTGAATTGTCTGGGTATATAATCACATCTTCTGAATGGTGATAACATTTTCTCCTTTTTTCCAATAACTATGCCACATATTCCTATTACATATTAATGTATTGGCTGGCCTATCTCTTGACTTTTTGAAAGTTTAGAGGAGATTATCATGGAAACATTCACAAAGAATACATGATTGGTGGTGGAGGCATCACTTGCATCTAAGATAGTAGCGTCACACATCTTTGTTTTTTGATATTAAAGTCAAAGTTCAGGGTAGCACATTTAAGTTTGGTTGCATATAAATTCCATTCTCAGTAGAAAATTTGACTTTTGAGATATTGTAAGTTTAAAATAATGTTGAATGACCTCTCTTACTTTTATTCAGTGATTCATCTCTCCACCCATCCATCCATCCTTCCTTTCATCCATCCTACATTCCCACTCACTCTCATCCTAGCCTTGTTTGGGATGCATAATTCTGCTCACATAATTTCATCCCAAAATGTTTCTGGTTGAGGAAATGCTAACAAGTGGAAATGTGTGTACTTATTAAGTTGTCATTATATTCTAACTATGTGAATCAAAACTTGATCCATTAAGGTCGAGGCATCTGTGACATGTGAGTTAAAACTGGGTGTCACCTGTGGATTCAATTCATTCATTACGGGGGGCCTTTCCAACTGCTTTGCCTCGTCGGACTTCTCACTTGAAGCAAGTTTGGAGCTATGCAGAGAAATTAAATGTGTTTTAAGTTTGCTGGTTTTCCTACTTTAAAACACTCTTAGCTAATCACTCTCCCTTCATAAAATAATGAAGGGCTGGAGAAATGGCTCAGCAGTTAAGACGCTTGTGTGCAAAGCCTGATCCATTCAGGTTCAATTCCCCAGGACTCACATAAGACCAGATGCACAAGGTGGCACATGCATCTGGAGTTCATTTGCAGTGGCTAGAGGCCCTGACATACCCGTTTTATCTCTCTCTCTTTCTCTTTCCCTATCCTTCCGCTTGGAAGTGGAATTTAAAAAATGACATATAAGAATCTCTTTGTAGGGATAGTAATAACATACTTATTAATACCATAGAAATGATCAGAGGAATCTATGGCTATCCCACCTGTCACAGGCCTGATCTTGGAAGCTCAGCAGGGCTGGACCTGGTTAATACTTGATTGGGAGAAATGTGTTGGAAATTCTATGGAAATCTACTATAAAAATTATCTATTTTTATGGAAATTTACATTCTAGAAAATGAGTTACATTTTTTCCACAGAAATTGTCAGTTAATTTTTTCCCAGACATGTAAATTTTTAGCTACTAGTTGCTACCTTAGAAGAAACATTTATGTATTCAGATTAAAATATTACTAAATTGAGTATTTCCTAAATTTGATAATATTCCTAATTTTTCTTTGTAAAATCAACTATAATTCACATGAAAAATCTAAAACAATTCACATTTGTGATGCAGGGCGAAGAGTTTGTTAAAATGTGATTGAAAGGAAAGTATTTAGCAAGATTCTGAAATTAGGTCATGAAACCTTTGATTGCAAGTTTCAGTTAAAATAAAAGCCAAGCCAGGTGTGGTGGCACAGACCTTTAATCTCAGCACTGGGGAGGCAGAGATAGGAGGATTGCCCTGAGTTTAAGGCCATCCTGAGATTACATAGTGAATTCCAGGTCAGCCTGGACTATAGCAAAATGCTATCTCAAACACACACGCATGCACACACACACGCACACACACACACACACACACACACACACGAAAAAAGAAAAAAAAAAGAAAGAAAAAAACCAATGCTATTTGATTTACCTCTATGCTGGCATCTTGAAAGCATTTTCTGAAAACTTAAACCCTACTCATTTGGTTTAAACTTCCTTTTTGAGGAAACTTGTTCCTCTCCTTTATTTTTGATCCTCACGATTACATGCGTTATAATACTCTCAAGGGGCTTTTTGGTGACTGAATTCTATTGAGTGACAGTGTAAGTTTTAAAGAAAAGTTAATTGGATGGATTTCGTAAAGCGATCGTGACTCTTGCCCAGTAAGAGCAAATACAACCGAATGCATTGTGCGCTGGTTTGTTTATTTTCCGGTAAACGAGTCAGGAGTGCGTTGGATTTCTCAGCCTCAAGGTGACACTGAAGTCAGAGAATTCCTGAGATCATTTCAGGGCCTTAGCTTCATTATCTTCTTGGAGGAGGGTGAGAGAGACAGACGAAGAAGTTATTAGCCTTAATGAACCCTGGGCTTCTGCTCCAGGGTTAAAGTGAATCCCTGTGGGTCCCAGGCATCTCTCTCGGGATGCCTCCCTCCACTAGACACAAAACACAATTTGCAGAATGTCCAGGGTAGAAGGGGCCTTGGATACCTTACCCTGCAGTATTTCTTTAGTACCCTTTCAACCGAGTGGAGTTGCCCTCTTCGTGGTTAAGAAAGCTGAACAAAGTCTCTTTATTTATTCACAGAAGCCTCTTCCTCAATCTTCCTTTCTGCTCCACTACACGTGTTTGCTCTTGTATTGAAAATAAACGTAATGTTACTTACCACCAGAATTATCTGATCTTCTCCTTGCCTGCCAACAACTTCAAGTCAACTTGATGCTTCTAGAAGCTCTGTTTACTTTCTGGCTCTATAGTTGTTCTCCTCTGAGCCTGATCACTTGCTGCTTGCTCCAGACCCTCTGTTTATGTTTGGATAAACTGAGGCTAGAAGAGCAATTGTGATGCACCCTGGACCTCCTGGCTGGCATGAGATATAAGCTGATGCCTAGTTCTTTGGACTTGCAGTTCTACCCGTATTCAGACAAACAGGCAATTAGGTTACTCTCAAAGCTGTGGATCAAGGGCTTCTCTGCCCTCTACACTTTGGAAAAGAAGTATCCGCTACCTTTTCTTTGTGGAAACTGTTTGGAACATAACGAGGTGATTTGGGTGGAGCCTCCATCTTTCCCTCAGACTTGCACATCCACACACCCTTAGTAACCAACGGCTCCTCCTTGTTCTGAAGGAAGCTATCAGGAAGGCTGAGCCATCAGCTTTCAACCCTCAGAACAGCCAGCGTGGGGGTGTAACTCTTTTTTTAAAAAAAAAATTTTTAATTATTTATTTATTTATTTATTTATTTATTAGAGATAGAGAGAGGGGAGAGAGAAGAGTGAGAATGGATGCGCCAGAGCCTCACTGCAAATGAACTCCAGACACGTGTGCCACCATGTGCATCTGGCTTACAGGGGCCTGGAGAATTGAACCGGGGTCCTTAGGCTTCGCAGGCATACACCTTAACCGCTAAGTCATCTCTCCAGCCTGTAAATCTTTTTTTTTTTTTAATGCTTGTTTTTGTTTTTGTTGTTGTTGTTGTTTTGTTTTTTTAATTGGAACTGTTGGTTGCCACCCTGGATGAAACCTTGGAATGCCTGTTAGCTGGGTGATGAGGCGTTGGTTATGGCAACTTGCAGAGCAATGAACTGGCGGTCAGACTTACTAAGTATTTCGCAACTGATGAGTCATTCTTACAGGAAGAAGGAAACAGGCAGGAACATCTATTCCTGTCAAGTGCTGCACAGTTGATCAGAGCGGCCTTCACCAAAATTTCCACCATCCGTGTTGCGGAAGGACTATGCCTTTATTGGTGGTGGCCTTTAAGTCTCCCCAGTTCATTCACAGATACGTGGAAGTTGCACGCCTCAGCAACAACTTAGTCAAGATAATGCCACTGAAGTTTAAGTTCAATGGCTTGCCTGGGTCCATGGTTGGATAAGCTGTGTCCCTGTGAATTTAATTAAGCAGTCTATTTCTCATTAGACGCACCCTTTTGTCACATCCTAAGTAAGTCATTTTGATTACCCTCAAGAAGACACATTTCAGTGGGCAAAACATCACTTAGACCCACACGTGTGGAGAGTTCCATTGTGATTGTAAGTCACTTTACATTTCATCACTAGTCAAAGGAGACTGTATTAGCAAAATAATACTTTCACCACAAAAGCAGTAATGCATGGTCAAGGTGCTTTTTCATGCATGTACAATGAGCAAAAAAAAAAAAAAAAAAATACAACCACTTCAGTTGTTGGACTATGCCCAGCACATATTGAAAGTACTTAACGAGGTAGCTATGTAATAAGGTACATTAGTCTGCTTCTAACCCCTCCCCTCATTTTATCTTGTCAGGTTTGGTTTGATTCAAAGCCATTGGCTCTTTTAAAGAAAGAGGTCAGACCTGTTTGAGGAGCAAGCAGGCTTAGAGGAACGGTTAAAAGAATGCATGTGGGAACATTGATGATAAAAATCATCTTGGAAAATAATGAGCCAGTAACTTGAGAGTTTGTCCGGAGGGTGGTAGCACAGGTTATGCCGGGTTATTAATTTTCGAACTCAGCAGTGTGCCTCTTTAAAAAACAACAACAACAACATGTAAAGGGAAATGGATATGTTTTTGAAAGAAATGCAATGGGTTGAGGGGAATTATAAAACCGAAGTCCACAAGCCGGTGAACCTGGGAAGTGAAACTGTTTATATTTAAATAAGAACTGGGTATTTGAGAAAACATGCAAAATACCAAAGACAGCTGTGCCAAGTACACTAATGGAACCGGCTGTTGAGTTCTCTGGGTGCATTGACATAACCTCAAAGCAAGGAAGTGGATGTAGAACATGGAAATCTATGTAAATAATGGGCACAGCTTCTATGGGGTAAATCCCCAGGATTTAGGGGTGCATCTGTCCATTCCTCAGTTTCCCCTTCCATAAAATGGGACGAACCATGCCCGTCACGCTAGATGCTAGAAGCACAGCAGCCTCTCTGGCTTCTTCCTTTCTCCCTGCTTCTCCCTCTGTCAGAGTGGTGGGCCACGGTTACCATGGCGACACAGCACAGGGTAATGTTGCTTAGAAATAATGGCAAGTGGTGGCAGCAGGAAAACGGAGTTAGGGTGATGGTTAGCCTCTGAGGAGCCTGGGCAGAGAGGCAACAGAAGGAGCCATTCCCACGTAAAGGGGGGAACCGAGGCGTAGTCAAGCATCCCACCCCAAAGGAGCACCCCCGTCACGGTCACCTCGCAGTCCCTAGGTGTCTCTGGGCTTCCATGTGATAGAATATTCTTTATTGCCTGGGTGATTTCGTTGCTCGGAGCTTAGGGCTTTTGAAACACAATCACTGTGTGTTGTTGGTTTTGATATCTTGCTCTTAGCTCAGTGTCCTGCAAGATAAGATGAGCTGTTGGTTCCCACCGAGTTCTGCAGCCCCAATTCGTGCTTCTTGCTTGAGTCACTATTTGTCCACGACAATTAAAATGAGTATGGGAGGAAACTGACTTCTCCTTTCTCTTAGTTTATTTTTTTACTTCTATAGTAAGTGAAATCACAACAAAACAAAATCTTTGTTGTTGTTGTTGTTGTTTGTTTGCTCTTTAAAATTTTTATGTATTTATTTGGGGGAGAGAGAGAGACGGAAGATAGAAAGAAGAAGAATGGGCATACCAGGGCATCCACCCACCCCAAACAAACTCCAGATGCATGCGCCACCACCTTGCATATCTGACTTCACGTGATGGGTACTGGGGAATTGAACCTGGGTCCATAGGTTTCACAAGCAAGTGCCTTAACTGCTGAGCTGGCTCTACAGCCCATTTCCTTATTATTATTATTTTTTATTTGTTACTTTAGCCTAAGCTGGACTGGAATTCATTCTGTAGCCTCATGCTGGCCATGAACTCATGGTGATCCTCCTACCTCAGCCTCTTAAGTGCAAGGACTAAAGATGTGTGCCACCATGCTTGGCTTCAAGATAAGATTTTCTTTCAAGTAGTTATTCAATTGGTCTTGAATTCCTGGGTTCTGCTTTCCCTGTTCAAGTCAAACGGTGGACCATAGAGAAGTCTGGTGTGGCACCCCGTGATTGGAATGCCACCCCCTGTGTGTTGCATGTCTGTCTGTACCAAGATCTTTCTCACAGTGTTCACATAAGCAGGGAGTGTTCTGTGTTCTTCTTGGCTCTTGAAAACCCTCAGAACCTTTGTTCTCCCTAGGTCCTACCTAGTTCTGTGCTAGGATCTGCATGCTGTGCACAGGTAGTGATATGGGTTGGATGTGGAAAGAAGCTGAGAGCTGGAAAGTGCTTAGCACAGCATCTCTGAGACACCCTCTCACACTTCAGAAAGAGATTTCTGCGCATGCCTCAGAGGAAGGCTAGCTCTGTTTGGCTCTTGAGAGACCTGTTGATCCCCCAGGGTGTGCAGCGATGAGTGTGCCGGTGACTCAGCTGGCTCTCTGTCTGCTGAGAACGCCAGGCTGAAAGAGGAGGCTTATGGCGCTGTGCCTTCTTGCTCAGGAACATCTTAACAGTCCCTCACACATTCCTGCTGACACCCTAAGGTGCCCACACTTCTGTCATACAGAGACCCAAGACCCAGTCTATATCCAAAACAGTTCCCTTCACTATACAAAGAAGACTCTGGGTTGGGGGTGGGGAGGCTGAATTGATGACCTAGTGGTCAAGGCATTTGCCTGTGAAGCCAAAGGACCCAGGTAAGTACCCTAGTACCCACGTAAGCCAGATGCACAAGGTGTCACATGCCTCTGGATTTTGTTTGCATTGGCTGGGGGCCCTGGCACACCCATTCTCTCTCTGTCTCTGTCTGTCTCATAAATAAAATAAATTTAAAAAACTGGGGTGGGTGGTACCGAGTTCCCAGCATGCAGTGCTGAGTTCCTGGCACACAGCATTGTTCTGTATTCTGTACTAGTGCATTAAAAAAAAAAAGACAGAGAATTCATCCTGTGGGGTGCCAGGTCCCTGGAGTCATGCTGGTCATGTAGCTGAAGCTGACACACACTGCACAGTCTTTTTTGTGCCTGACCTTCCTTGGGTATTAAGTGTTAGTACATACTGCTTCTGCCACCTATGTCCCTTCCCAGACTCTCCTTGGTGCACACTCTACAATTGTCCCCCTCCCTGTTACAGATGCTCCCGTCAGATCCCTCAGCTCGGAAGGCCCGTGAACAAATCTAGGCCAAACCTAACCGAGCCGATAAGATTTCCACACAAGAGTTCCTAAAAATACATTTCTCCTTAAATCAGCTTTGCCAATCACTGCACGGCCACAGAACTTGAAGAACAGAAGCGGCTTTAGAAACGGCTGGACCCCACGCTCCCTTTTTAAGCCCAGAAACTGGAGACCCAGGGAGCAAAAAATAACAGCCAGAACAAGACTGAGAACTATTGCAAGTCTCATCATGTAGATGGAACAAAGCGAACTGTCAGGGTGGGTGTGGCCATGAGCTTTGTGGCCCTTCTAGCCATATTTGTTCATTCATCCACTCACTCACTCACTCACTCACTCACTCACTCACTCACTCACTCAGCAAGGATTTGTTGAATGGTCCCTGTCTCAAAGTTAAGTACTCACCTAGATGTCAGGGATGTAGACAGACCCTGTTCTGTTCTCACAGACATGACATTCTGGCTGGGGGATTAAAAAAAAAAAAAAACAGCAGATAAGCAAGTCACTATGTAGGTATCAAATCATGATGAGCACTTGGGAGGGAGATGTAGCCGGGGAGGCCAGAGTGAGTAGGGAGGGAGGAGTGATGTAATATTACATCAGGAGAGGCTTCCCCATAGGGTAACATGGATGGTGTGCCTGTCTGGGAGCGGAATAGTCCCAGAGGAGAGATCCAGATTAAAGCTTGCATGGAAGCAGGGTGTGCCTGGTTGTCTAAGGGCCAGAAATTGTGAAGGGAGTGAGCAAGGACAGAGGTGGATGGAGAAGGTGGAGGCCAGCCATAAAGGTCAGTGGAGGTCATTGTGAGAGGCTCGACGATCATCCCCAGGGAGGCAGGCAGAGAGGCGAGATGATCTGACTACCACGCATTAAAGGCTCCCTTGGGATAAGGTGAGAGGGCCGTGGGGGCGGGGGAGGGGAAGGTGGGGCAAGAGGTTGCTGCACAAACCCACAGGATAGAATGCGATCAGACGCTGGATCTGTCCCCGAAGGTAGGGCTGGGACAACTTCATTTGTCCATCAGCTGCTGGGTCTCTGAAGGAGGAGTGTAGGGTAAAAGAGGGGAGCAAACAGAATATGGGTCATCACTCTGAAGCTAAGGAAATCAAGAAAACAGGAGTGGGTTTGAAGCCGTGCTGTTGGATACAGGTGTGGTCAAGTAGAGGCCTGGTGGGTTTTGTAACTAAGGAGTCCTGTGTTTCAGTTCTTTCTTCTCCCCTCCAGTCCTCAGTTTGCAGACTTGCCAGCCACTTCCTTCTCCTCTGATTAGCACAGGCCACCGGGTATCACCTCTGTGATAACTCTCAACTTCATTGCCTTTCGCCTTAAAAACTGTGTCGCCCACGGCTCTCAGGACGTGTTTGTTCTCGGCTCTACCTTGGTCTTATCTCACCATTAAAGATGCTAACCCCAGGGTGAGAGCTGTTATCTGCCAGGGTATCAGCTTCTTCTCTGAGCTTCCGCCAGTTGTTCAGAGCCTTGCCTGTCTCTCACTGACACTTGTGCACACTTCTCTTTGCCCCGTCTCTGCACAACTCACCGAGAAAGAAAGCCGCTGGCTATCTTCTACACCCTGCACCCTGCCTCATTTGCAGAGCACATGTGATTGTTGTGCGCTAAACCCACACTCCATCAGGCCACTTTTGGTGGGAGAATGTCAGCCATGCCTACTGCTGACATTGCCCATTACTAAGTGCTTGGCATATGCACAGTCACACATGTGCATGACAGGTTTCCACCCAGGGGAGCACACAATCCTACCCCCACTCTCATATGCATACTCTTCCAAGACCTGTGGACTTTTTTTTTTTTTTTTTGAGAGAGACACAGAGAGAGACAGAGAGAAAGGGAGAGGGAGACAGATAGAGATGGGCGCGCCAGCAGCATCTCAGCTGCTGCGAACGAAACCCAGATGTGTGCGCCCCCTTGTGGTCAAGTGCGGCATTGCGCCCTCGCGTTACTTTGCATCTGGCTAAATGTGGGACCTGGAGATTGGAACCAGCGTTCTTAGGCTTAGGAGGCAGAAACCTTAATGGCTAAGCCATCTCTCCAGCCCGACCTGTGGACTTTTTAAAAACTATTTTTAAAATTTATGGTTTGTCTGAGAGAGAGTGTGATGGAGAGAAGGAGGCAGAAGCGCGCGCGCACACACACACACACACACACACACAGAAAGAGAGAGAGAGAGAGAATAGGTATGCCAGGGCCTCAAGCCACTGCAACAAATGAACTCCAGTCTCATGTGCCATCATGTGCATTTGGCTTACTGTGGGTTCTGGGGAACTGAACCTGGGTCCTTAGGCTTTGCAGGGAAATGTCTTAACTGCTAAGCCGTCTGTCCAGCCCCCTATGGACTTTTTGATAATGTTACCTGTCCTATCTTGGAGTCCCTACCTTTTGAAATGGTCCCCTGCTCTGGCCAGCTAGTGGGTGACAAAAAGAACAAAATCAGAGTCATTCCTTTCAAAACAATGTCCTGCCTTTCCAGAAAAACCGAGTCTTTTAGGCCACTTGATAGTCCCACCTTTGTTTGCCTCATGCCATGATTCTCCTCACAGTGGACGGCTTCCCTTCCCTTCCAGCACCCTTGGAGAGCCCAGCCCACACCTGTCTTCCTGACTGACCGAGTGGGACACAAGCTTCCCAGAGTTGATTTTCCTGCTGTGTCACTGCAGGCCACCACCCTCTTTCCATGCCTACGAGGAAGAAGTGGGCCACTTATCTTAGTGCCTTAGGATCAAGTGACCTCATCCCTCCTTCCCCTTAAGGCCAGCTGGCCCTCACCTCCATCCTCCATTTCCCCATACTCTTTCTTTCCTGTTTCCCTCTGTTCTCTCTGACAGCCCAGGAGGGGGATTGAGAGAGGGAGAGGCAGACACACCATGTGCAAATCTTTTCATTACTGTGACAGCTTGAGGCCCCAGAAGTGTCATTGCCCCAGGACCTCATCTGACATCAGAGCCAGGAGTGTAGAGAGTTCCCCTTGCTGCTATGAGGGGAGCATTTAGCACCAAGTACTCCGGTCACTGCCTGTGTTACCCTGTTGTCCCCTGTGCACCCTCCCACACCCCTGCTTCAGCCTCAGACATGACCCCTTGGGTCATTACTTCATGCCTCGATGTCCTCATGGCAGTGGGCTTTGTGACTTTTCCCTCCTTTTGAAACTGCCCCTTTCCCTCTTGAGGCTGAACTACTCACAACATTTTCTGCTCTTTGTCATTCTAACTCCTCCTTCTCCTCCCCTCCCCCTCCCTCCCTCCCTCCCTCCCTTCCTTCCCTTCTCCTCCTCCTGTTTTTGGTGTGTGTATCTGTGTGTGAGTGCAAGTCCACGTGCGATGGTCAGAGGACATCTCCAAGTGCCAGTCTTTGCCTTCTGCCTTGTTTGAGACAAGGTCTCCTGTTCACTTCTGCATTCACCAGGTAGCTGGCCTTGAACTTGTGTGTGTGTGGGGGGGTGGAGTCTTTTGTCAGTCAGCCAGGGTTCTTTCTGGCTATAGGTGGGATGATAGATGCTTGTGACACAGGGGAATGGTTTCAGATGGGTTCTGGGAATCCGAACTCATGGCACAGTTTATTCACAGAGCCATCTCTCCGGCCCTCACTATTCCTTTTCTGAGGCTTGGTGTGTGCTCCTCTTTGCTGGGTCCCGTCTAAGAAACTAAATGAACGTTCCCTGACTTTGCTCTCTTTTCTGTCCTAGAGACCTAGATAAATCTGTTTTGCTGTGGCATACTCTGAGTGTGTGTCTCTTAGACAGCCCAAAGTCTGAAATGTCATTTCTAGGTTCATGAAAACCACCTGTTCTGTGTACATGGCCAGGACTTTTGAACCCCATTTCCATCTTGTTCCCTCTTTCCTCATGACTATAGACGACCTACATTATTATTTATTTATTTATTTATTTATTTATTTTGGTTTTT
Organism: Orientallactaga sibirica; assembly: GCA_036365145.1. Classification (NCBI taxonomy): domain Eukaryota; kingdom Metazoa; phylum Chordata; class Mammalia; order Rodentia; family Dipodidae; genus Orientallactaga; species Orientallactaga sibirica. Next base: position 2,415,670 of record JAEOAD010001748.1, on the reverse strand, counting down.
CGAGGCAGGGTCTCTCTCTGATGACCTACATTTTGAAGTTGAATTTGACCAATCTCTTTCCTGTTTATCTCATTCCCAATCCCTAAAGATTATCTTTTGTGAATAAGTTTATTTTTTAATTTTTTATTTGCTAATGAGTTTATCTCATTCCTGACCTATAAATGCCTTCCTCCTTTGCTGAATGTAATTGCAGTATTAATTTTTTAAAATACTGATTTATTTATAAGCAAAAACAGACAGACAGGGTGTACCAGGGCCTCTGGAGATTAATTCCATGTGCATCTGGCTTTTCCTGGGTACTGAGGAATTGAACTTGGTTCTTAGGCTTTGCAGGAACGCACCTTAACCACTGAGCCATCTCTCCAGCCTGTGGTATCATTTTTTGCCTGGATTATTCCTTTCCTTTGGACTATTTTGACAGCTTTTGGACATTTCTTCTCTCTCCTGGAAGCTCTTTCAAGACTCAGGTATTCCAAAGGGAATACTTCCAAAGGGAGCTTTCTCCAGTTGATGTCATATCTGCCTGCTTCTGTGGCTGCCCCATGTCCTCTCCACTCTGCATTAGGCTGATATGGCACACACGGCAGCCTACAACCTCAGGTCACTGTTCTCCTGGGGACCATGCCACCTCAAAAGAGCCCCTCAGAAACTTAAGGAGCATCTGGATTTTTTTTTTTTTGGAGACAGAGAGAGAGAGAGAGAGAGAGAGAATGAATGGGTGGGCCAGCAGCCTCTTAGCTGCTGTTAAGGAACTTCAGACCTGTGTGTCCCCTTGTGGGCAAGTGCAGCATTGCACCCTTGCATCACTTTGCGTCTGACTAAACGTGGGACCTGGAGAATTGAAGGGGTATTTGTAGGCTTGGTGGGCAGGCGCCATAACCCCTAAGCCATCTCTCCAGTGTTTTTTAATATCTTAACAATGGACGTGACTCTGTGAAGATTGCCTTGTGTCTCTTGGGACCTTTCCGTGTCCTACCAGACCGTCACCCAATTTAAATCAAAAGCCTGTTGATAATGACAGGGGTCAAGGTCTCGACTCTGCTTTTCATGTTCACAAGGAGCTTTAATTTCATTTTTAAATTTCTAAATGTCTTAGTCATTTGCAAGAATGAATTCACTGTGTCAAAGTAAGGCTGGCTTTTAGTTTAGTACCAGGGACTTCCTTGGGAGTTGGTGGACACTGTGTCATTGATTTTACTTTATTTATTCATTTATTTATTATTTATTATTATTTTTTGATCTTACTTTTGTCAGTCTGTGCCTGTCACACCCATACCAGTGCTATGTCCATACAGACGTCAGCTGCCAACTATTGCATATTCTATTCAAATATACTGAACTTAGGCACTCACAAGGTAAGATAAATGCCTTATTTCTCTCACAAAATCGTTTTCCTTTGACAGTGTATTTACAGTTATAGCAGCACATGGATTTTTTTATTGTTGTTGTGTGACTGTTGGCTATGTTAGGCATTCGTTTCCTTTGGTGATGATTGAAGTTCTCATAAAATTTGGTCCAAAAAAAAAGGAGCATTGGTATTTACTTGTGTTGCTTTTTTTCCTCTGTGTGACAGAAACAATTTAAGGGAGGAAGCGGTATTTTGACTCACTGTTTCAGATTGTCTCATGGTAGGAAAGACTCAGCAGAAGGGCACAGTTCATGGTGGTAGTAGTAGCGTGCGTCAGGGTCTGTTCACATTGCAGTGAGACAGGAAGCAGAAGATGGGCGATAACCTTTATAAAAGCTCAGTGCTGGTGACCTACCTCCACTAGTAAGACACAGCCTCCGAAATATTCCACCGACTTCCCCCAGATTCCACTACCAGCTAAAAACACAGGTATTCAAAACATGAATGTGTGGGGGACCCTTCACATCTACACCCTGACAGTAGGAGATTAGGTACACGCGATGACCTTGATGTTGGTGTCAAGAGAGAGGAGAAAAGGACAAAGGTCAGCTGGGAGACTTTCCTGTTCCCCAGAGGCTGTGGCCAGGAAAGGAAATGGGTGTTCTGACCGAGGCTGTGCTGGGAATGTAGGGCTGGATTTCAGCCTTCGGCTCCACCATTCCTGTCAGGCTGGCCTTAGCCATTGATTCCTGGCCATCCAGGAAACTGGTAAGTGCTGTGTCAATCTTGAATGTTATCTAATACAATTGTTTTTATTCTAATCACAGCATCTCTTAACTGAATTAGAAGTTTTTGGATAGGAAACACAGACATGGTGAAAAAAAAATCACAATTTGAACACAAATATGTGCTGACTACGTTCTGTCTGGCTGTGGTTTTGAAGAGTAAATTTAGATTTTTTTTCTCTTTCCTAATTAAAGATAGGATTTCTATCTATGCGCATTCCTGGAATTGGCAGTGAGAATAAATTGGAAAATTTCACATATTAAAATGAGCCCTAGATTCTGTGAATTTCTTTCAGTTGTACTTGAAGAGATAAGCTACATGACAAAAAAAAATTAGCTGACATTTTTTCCCCTTTATTACCACTGTCATGGAATAGTGACCTTCCTGACCCATTTTGTAACTTGGGGTATCTCATTGCCCTCAGGTGCTATGTTCAAAAGACCCACTATGGAGGTGTGATTGTCAGCCAGGGATCTGTCCTGGGGTTTGGGAGTTGGATTTATAGGAGGATTTATCAAAGGTGTCTTGAGCTCACATTCTAGAAAGGATTTCATGGCTTATACCCACCATCATAGAAAGAGCTTTTCTCCTTTTACTTGTATTTCACTGACTTTGCAAAAAAAAAAAAAAAATCACAGCAGTTTGTGAGCACAAGATTGTTCTGCTTGTTGTGTGCGTGCGTGTGTGTGTGTGTGCACACATGTACACGTGTCTACTGACTAACCCAGGTATGGTCAGTGTCATGGCTTTTCAAAATCCCCCAAAATTCCTGATGATGTTCCTAAGAACTATAACTTACAGCACAGGCTTGCCTCAGTGTACACAGTTGTCTCATTAAAAAAATTATGAGTAAATGTGAATGCACATGTGTGCGCATGCACATGGAGGCCAGCAAACAATGTTGGGCGTTGTTCCTTCAGGCATTATCCATCTTTTTTTGAGACAGGGTTTCTCACTGGCTCAAGGATCACCAAGTAGGTTAGATTGGCTGGCCAGTAAGCTCCACACATCCTCCTATCTCTGCCTCCCCAGCACTGGGGTTACAAGTTAAGTGCTTGTTTTCACATTTTGTTTTGTTTTGTTTTGTTTTCAGCAGGGCTTGTGGGGGTTAAACTCAAATCCTCACGCTTGCAAGGCAAGCACTTACCCATTGAGCTATCTCCCCAACCTCTTTGTCTCATTCTTAAAAAAAAATCTACTAAAACATTCCATAAATTTCAAAAGAAAACAAAATTTTGATTGTAGATGTCTTGTATGGGTTAAATATCATAATGAGAGTACTTACAATATATTACTACATATATTCTTGTTGCTATAGAGATACAGGTAGGGCACTTGCTCACAAGTAAGAGAATTGCTTAGTGGTTAAGTGTGGTCACACAGGGATTCAGTTCTAGAATCCAGGTTATGAAAGCTGGTTTTGATCTCTTAACCACACCCAACATTCAAAGCTATATATGTATATATATATATATATATATATATATATATATATATATATATGTATGTATGTATGTATGTGTGTGTATGTATGTATGTATGTATGTATATATATATTCTCCAATTTGAAGGGGTCTAGAAGGAAAACCCCTTTTGAAGATAGCCATGCTCACTGTCCTGCACACTTTTTCTTTGAAGAGCCAGCTGGGTTCTTTCTTTCTTTAGTATTGCTTCCCTGTCACTTCCATATTCATGTTGGTCCACTGAGCTGCCTGTGGAAATCCCAGATCGGAGCCTCTTCCCTCCGTGGAGATTGCAGGACAGTGTCACTGTCCGCTCCTGGAGGTCAAGGGACTCTCAGCGCCAGTGCTTCGGCTGCCAGCTTCTCCAGGCCCCTCTCCCTTCACTATGTCTGTGTCTGACGGATGGGCTCAGGATGGTGCCAAGTGCCCGATCAATGGGAGGCATGAGAACTATTTTAAAACCAGTCTCTCAGAATAGAGGTGGGGCTGCTGAAACATTAAGGCACTCACGGGAAGGAAAAACTCGTTTTTAAAAGTGTATTTTAATGTGGGGGCGGTTACTGCCTATAATACCAGCACTTGGGCGATTGAGGCAGAAAGATTGCTCACCTTCAAGGCCATCCTGGGCTACATAAAGTGTACCAGGCCAGCCAAGACTACATAACAAGACTGTCTCAGAGAACCAAAAAATAGAAGCTAGCCAATCCCAGCACTCGGGAGGTAGAGGTAGGAGGATCGCCATGAGTTCAAGGCCACCCTGAGACAACATAGTTAATTCCAGGTCAGCCTGGGCCACAGTGAGACCCTACCTCAAAAACACAAAATAAAAATAAAAATAAAATAAAATAGAAGCTGAGGGGCATGGTGGTACATGTCTACATCTCCAGCAGTCTGGAGGCTGAGGCAGGGGGATTACAGCAAGTTGGAGGCCAGGCTGGTCTACCGAATGAGTTCCAAGCTAGCCAGGGTCATACAGTGAGACCTTGTGTGTGTGTGTGTGTGTGTGTGTGTGTGTGTGTATAATATATATATATATATATATATATATATATATTATATATATATTTCATATTTTATTTATTTGAGAGATAGAAGAGAAGAGGCACACTAGGACATACAGCCACTGCAAATGAACTCCAGATGTATATGCCATGTTATGCATCTGGCTTACATGTGTACTGGGGAACTGAACCTGGGTCCTTAGGCTTTGTAGGCAAGCACCTTAACCACTAACCATTTCTAAGCATATTTCTCCAGCATACATATATATATATATATGTATGTGTATATATATATATATATATATATATATATATATATATATATGTGTGTGTATATATACACACACACATATAATTAAAAATAGGAAACCCAAAGAGTATAAAAATGAAGGTCAAACAGTCAACGTGCTTCATTATAATTACATGTATGCAAAATAAATTTAAAGGCATCCTATAACTTCCTTAATGGTTCATGTGTCCTTGCCTATCTGACTCAGAAACAAAACCATTTGGTTTTGTGAGAGAATCTGAGCCCTAGGAGGCCTTGTCTGGCCAGACAGCTGAAGTCCCACAGGTGATGACCAGAAGTAAACCCGCATAGCTGTGAGCTCTTGCTGCAGAGCTGTTTTTCCCTCAAGGCGCTCTTAAATTTTGATCAGTGTCAGCCTCAAGATTGGACATGATTGATTTTTTTTTTTTCCTTCAGAAATGTACAAACTATGCACAAAGCGTTGGCACAGCAGGAACACCTGGGGTCCTGGGCCTGGGCTTGTCTGAGGGCGCGGAGGATCCCAGGGAAGCCACCTCCTCTTCTTCCCACAGCAGTAGACCTGGCAGGACTGCATAATTTAGCGAGTGTCAAAGAACTTAGACAGCAAATTCTTTCATACAGTTACCCATCATGGCTTTCTGAAAATCTTAACGTGCCTCAAAGAGTTTTAAATACATTCCGAGCCTGGAGAGATGGGTCAAGGTTCTTGCCTGCAAAGCCCAGGGACCCTGATGCAGTTTCCCACTATCCATAAAAAGCCAGATAACTACACAAGGTGGTGCATGCTTTCTGGAGTTTGTTTGCAGGGGCTAGAGGCCCTGGATGTGTCCATTTTCTATCTGCCTCTCTGTCTTTCTACCTCTCTCATGAAATTCATAAATAAAAATTTAAAAATAAAACACACTTAAACACATTTTGAAAAAGGAAGTGTCATGTACGCCAAGACCATCAAAACATTGTAGAGTTGAGTGGGAAGGCCATTTCAGGAAATACTAAAGAATGTCGCCTCTTTACCTCTTGAACTTCCATCTGCTCTTTCCTGTGAAGACAGTGGATTGCTACATGTGGAGCCATTGGAGGAATCACGGGCTTTACAAAGCACCCCCTCAAATCCTGATCCCCAAGGAATATGAGATGGGGCTCCCACTCCTCCCCGGCCCACACTTTGGACATCTCTGGACTGAAGTTGCTTCCCGGTTCTCACAGAGCACTCACCTGAAACAAACCTGACCTCTCAAGTGTTTTTCTGCCAGTCTATTTTTCTTTCGTTTTACTGGTCAGAACCACAGCCTCTCAGGGAAGCTCCCTCCTGACTCATTTTCTGTGGGAATCCACGGACAGCCTGCAGGCATTCCAGGGCAGCCCAGTTTGTTCCTCCAGCAACCGGGAGAGGAATGCCCAGCATAGAGCCAGGCAGCAAGGAATAGACTAGTTCCCAAAGTGAGTGTTACTCACCCCCAGGGGGCTTGTTGGACACGGATCCCTTCCTTGCCCCAGAGTTGCTGATGGAGAGCCCCCCCCACACACACACACACCAGGGCAGGGAGAGCCTGTGAATCTGCATTTCTCACAAGCTCCCAGAGGGTGACAGTGAAGCTGGCCTAGGTTTTTGCACTTTTGAAAAATCACTGGTCTGAGGGAGCTTAATCACTCATCATTGAGGCCAGTACCCTCTCTTTGACCTGTGTGGCAAAAACAGGATTAACCAGGAGCACCTGCTGGAATGTTCCTTTAGAGAATACTGAGAATTACCTCTGCAGAGCCTAATTCCTTTAAGCTTTGAATTTGGTCTGTATTAGAATGCAAATGTTCTGTGGAGGAGTTCCTTCCACAAACATTGGTGAAGCATGTGTTACAGACCAGGCCCTGAGCTGAGCTCAAGGGATTTAAAACCAATAGCCTGAGAGTCTGTTCTATGCACAGAACAAACTCCTAGAGTTTTCCACCGCGGGAAGGCAGTTGGATAAATCAATATTTACAGTTCCTGTGAATTAAAGGATAATAGCATCTATTTAAAAATAATGACTGGGCAGTGTTAAGAGATGGGCTACAAGGGGGGGGGGGCTGAAAGAAGGCAGAGGAGGGAGGACTGATGCCAGTGGGGAAAACTTGGCAGATGTGATTCAGCTTGACCTTCCAGTCAAGGGCAAGTTCATCATCTCCTCTGTGAGACCGGCAGTGGAGGAAACTGGGAGGACATGACAGAGGAGAAACTAAAGGCCAAAGAAAGATGGGTCACCCATCTCCAAATCTCAACTAGCTTCTGCAGGGGTATGGAGGGGTTAAGTAGGGAAGGATGCCTGAGCACGGAAGTGAACCTGGAGCATGGGAAATGATGGACGTTCTTATCTGTTTCATCTATTTTGCTGGACACAAAAGACACAGCCCTAGTACTGGAGAGATGGCTCAGTGGTTAGGGTGCCTGCCTGCCAAGCCTAAGAACGCCTGTTCGATTCTCCAGCTCCTACATTTAGCCAGACACAAAGTGATGCAAGGGTGCAATGCTGCACTTGCCCACAAGGGGGCGCATGTGTCTGGAGTTCGTTCACAGTGTCTGAGAGGCTGCTGGCGCGCCCATTCTCTCTCTCTCTCATTCTGACTCTCCCCCCAAAAAAAAGACACAGTCCTCACCTCCAAGGGGATAAGAGATAGTTTATTCTGCAGCCAAATATGAGTGACCCGGAAACACAGATTTAGGTTACCCCAATTCCATGTTCCAATGTGTTAACTATTTCATGAAGGTTTTATAGTTACAGAGCAGAAGAAAGTCACAAACAAAGACATTGGCTGACTATCAGGGAGGCGGGTTATAGCAAAGTGGGGAAATCTCCCCCATAGGCCTCAGATGCTATCCGATGACATTCTTAGCCCTTGGGTTGGTGGGAACTGGAGATCTGTCAGTAGATTCCAAACTTGACATCTGATCAACTGGAAGTCACCAGGATGTGAGGTCAGATGCCAAGGTGGGCAACGAAGGGGCTAAAGGTCTTGCGGTATTCCTTCTGTCTGTCTGTGATCACGGGAGTTCTGTCGGTCTGCTCAGCCTTGTTGGAAGTAGATGCCGCAGAAGCTGGGCTTTGCTGAGAACTCTGGTTCACAGTGTCTTATCACTTGTTAATGTGAACTGTGATAAAATGTATTAGATACAAAGGAAAGTAAGAAAATGGGAGCACTGGCAAACCAGTTACAGAGACTTAAGAAGAAAGATCTGGAAATAATGTGGGCTTCCCAGCATAGCTCAGAAACTTCTGGGGAACATAAAAGGTGTCTTACTCATGGAAGACCAAGGCGGGGGTATCTGGAACCTCTTTGGGAAACAGAACATGTGCCCTCTCCAGACAGATCCATTACCAACATGGGCTCCTCTAGACAAACTTGAAAATATATCCCTTCCCCCAACTCGTCTAGCCAGTGCGAACGGAAACTGGGCTCTGAAAGGAAGCAGGCTCTGGCCAATGCCACCCAAGTGTTGGGCCACTATTCCCACCCTGAGTGAATGGTACAACTCTAGTAGTGTACTGTTCACACCTGGGTTAGTGACTGCCAAAGGCAGAGAATGGTCTTCCCCTAAGGGTTTACAGTGACACTCTGGGAATCCCCGGTGTGTGGTCCCCCTGGGCTTCAGAATAAAGACTTGAGGCTGTGGCAGGGAAGAGGCACAGTGCCCTATGCCACTCTGGAAAATGATGACCTGTTCTTAACATGTGTGCTGGGGCAGATGCTCTCCAAACATACCTATTGCAGAAGCAGAGGAGGAGAGAGTTGAAAAGTAGAGCCATGCACTGAAACATCTCTATCACACCCCAGGGCTCAGGGTACATTGTGGAAGAGGTGGCAGAAAGAATGTAAGAGCCAAAGGAAGGGGACCACTCCTTACAATGCAACTGTCCAGACAGAAATAGGCCTCGATATCATGACCTCGCAGTGCCTAGCAGTATCTTCACAAGGCCCTCATAATAGGAGAAAATGATGATGACATCAAATTAAAAGAGAGACTAATGGAGAGAGGGAGGGGATATGATGGAGAGTGGAGATCTGAAGGGAGTGACAGTAGGGGAGAGGTACATCATGGTTTATTGTCTATAAGTATAGACGTTGTCAATAAAAAAAGAGAGAGAAAAGTAGAGCTGTGCACTGAGTGCTTATGGAGGAATCCTCTTGCTCACCAGGTATTGTGATGCCTGACTCTTTGCCACGTGCTCTTATATTTCTCGAGGAATCAGTCTTTCGTATAACTGTGGTGGAATGAATATCAACATTTAAAAACAGGTGAAGAAAGTAGACCTTGCAGGCATTGACTTACCAGGGATAACAGACCAGAGTATTGGCAGAATCGGGGCTGGAAGTTGTTTCTTAGGGCCAGGTACTTCCTGCCATCCCAGAAAGTTCTGTTACGGCTGATAGAAGAAATGCAAAAGCCCCTAAGACAACTCTATCAATAGAAATATGATAGGAGCTATGGATATAATGCTGAATTGTTCTAATGGTCAAAAGAAGCAGGTAGCAGGCTGGAGAGATGGCTTAGCAGTTGAGGAACTTGCCCGTGAAGTCCAAGGACCCAGTTTAAATCCCCAGTACCCACGTCAGCCAAATGCAAAGGTGGTGCATGTGTCTGGAGTTTGTTTGCAGTCTCTGATATGCACATTCTCTCTCTATCTGACCCTTTCTTTCTCTCTCAAATAAATACATAAGTAAATAAAGCAGATAGGATTCATTTTACTATTACTCAGCCCAACATATTAAAATATCAAGCCAGGCATGATGGCACACACCTTTAATCCTAGCACTTGGGAGGCAGAGGTAGGTGAATTGTCATGAGTTTGAGGCCACCCTGAGACTATATAGTGAATTCCAGGTCAGCCTGGGCTAGAGTGACACCCTACCTTGAAAAACAAAAAAAAAAAAAAAAAAAAAAAAAAAGAAGAAGAAGAAGAAGAAGTCATCAACTCGCCACACAGTAGATATGAAACGTTATAATAAGATATAACATTCTTTTTTTAATCCCAAGCCTTGGCACTCTGTATATTTTACATATCATGACCGGGCGAAGTGGCACACACCTTTAATCCTAGCACTTAGGAGGCACAGATAGAAGGATTGCTATGAGTTTGAGGACACCTTGAGACTACATAATGAATTCCAGGTTAGCCTGGGCTAAAGTGAGACCCTGCCTCAAAAAACCAAAGCCGAAAAAAAAAAAAAAAAAGCTTATCATGGGGACTGGAGAGATGGCTCAGTGGTTAAGGTGCTTGCCTGCAAAGTCTTAACAACCCAGGTTCTGTTCCCCAGTGCCCATGTTGAGCCAGATGCACAAAGTGGCGCATGCACCTGGAGTTTTGTTTGCAGCAGCTGAAGGCCTTAGCACACCCATTCTCTCTGTTTCTCCCTCCTCTCCCGCTTGCAAAGAAATAAATATTTTAAGAAAGCACATCTCAATTTTATATACTGATTTTCCACTGGAAATAGTTGACATGCATTTAGATTTCATAATATTTACAATTGAGAAAGGAAGTTCTTATACCGAAGCTGGCCCAATCACACTTGCAAGTTTTCCAATAACTGAATTGAAGGTCAACTGAAAGTTGAACTTGAAGCTGATGAAGAAAGTACTTAGTCACAGTAACCACATTTAGATGGCTCCATGTATATTGGATAACACAACCTAACATATACCTGGCCTTCCCAGAAACTTACCAGTACTGAATTGGGTGTGCATGTGAGCACACTTCAGCCTGGTCCCTTGATAACGTGTTCCAGTGTGTCTTCCCATACTTGTTTGGCATCTCTCAGTGATTTTGAAAGCCTGACCCTAGCCTCATTTAAGACTGCTCTTTGTTCCTCTGCTGCCTACATGTACTCAAATGTGACAGCCCAAGGAGGCAGTGCCTTTGATAAGTAGCTGTAGAACTTCTAAGATGGAAACAGACCATGCTGAATGTTGAAGTGCATGTATCAGAGCTACGATGGCCGTGTGTTCATGTGTCATAGGTGCACACCTCTTGCTTTCTGAAATGTCTTTTGACATAAGTAACTCTACCAGCAGAAAGTTTGCTTATATCCCTGCTCCTGAAAGCAAGCTTATATTAAAGGATTACGTGTGGATTTTGAGAACACATACAGAAATGCAAACAAACAAAAGGAAATTTGAGAAGCAGGAAACAGAATGGTGCTAAACAAAGAATGTGAGATAGGGGAGCTGGGAGATATTGATTAAAAGACAAAATTTCAGTTGGTCAGGGGAAATAAGGGATTGTAGTTTATTTATTTATTTTGAGAGAGAAAGAGAAAGAGAGAGAGAATGGGTGCTCCAGGGCCTTCAGCCACTGCAAATGAACCCCAGATGTGTGTGCCCCCTTGTGGCACATGTGCAACATTGCTTGTGTCACTGTGTGTCTGACTTACGTGGGACCTGGAGATTCAAACAGGAGTTCTTAGGCTTCAATAGGCAAGTACCTTAACCGCTAAGCCATCTCTCTAGCCCAGGGATTGTAGTTTATAATGGTTTAAATCTGTGCACTAGATTTTAAGTATTCTTACTAGGCAAGTATATGAAGTAATACAAACATTAATTAATTGATAATCTACAATATATACCAATGTATATGTATTTTCAAACATGGTGTTCTGCTCTGTAAATGTACACTGTTTTATTTGTCAATTAAAATAAATATTTTCAGAGGCCAGCTTGATAGAGTTTGACCATCTACATTCTGTTTGGGATCTTATTGTAACTAGAAATATAGATCTGTTTGTTTGTTTAGGAGAAAATAAAAGTCTGTATCTAAAAGCAAAAGCCATAGTATCCACCATTTGGTGGATTGGACTGAAAGTACTGTCCTATGTAGTTCATAGGGTCATTGTCATCTATGCAGAAATGCCTAATTTTGCTCAGCAGAATGTTTGGGGGTGTGCATGGGGGGAGGGGATCCTGCCACCTTTAAAAAAAATTTATTTGAGAAAGACAGAGAGAGAGAGAGAGAGAGAATGGGTGCTCCAGTGGCCTCTCAGCCGCTGAGAACGAACTCCAGACACGTGCGCCCCCTTGTGGGCAAGTGCAGCATCGCACCCTTGCGTCGCTTTGCATCTGATCCTGCCACCTTTAAAGGCAGTGTGCACCTCATCTTTGCTGTCCTAGAACTACCTGGAACTTAAAAAAAAAATTTATTTATTTATTTGCAAGGAGAGAGAGAGAGATAGAATAGAGGCAGACAGAGAGAATGGGCACGCCAGGGCCTCTAGCCACTGCAAATGAACTCCAGATGCATGTGTCCCTTGTGCGTCTGGCTTACGTGGGTCCTGGAGAATCGAACCAGGATCCTTTGGCTTCGCAGGCAAACGCCTTAACCGCTAAGCCATTTCTCTAGCCCCCGCAACTTTTGAAATACATGCATCAAACCTATCATTTGAAGCCCCTTATCTTCTGTGCCCCATCTCCAGTGAACTGGGCAGAAACAGTTCCTTAACTCTTGCTTCCCACACCCTTTGTTCTTCACTGGGACTGGAGTTGGGGGTGGAGGTAATGAGGCTGCAGGTTCAGGCTGGTCGTTGAAACCTGACGCAGAGTAAATTTGACTATTAAACTCTTCTTCTTAAGCTCTTAACCTAAGCTACTTGGTGCGCCCGCTGCGCACACACGCTGCCAGGGAGACAAGCAGGAGCCTGCTTGGCTCTCTCAACTATTTGATAATTGAAGTTAGCTACATGTCACAGCTTTCCTCGGTGAGAGTTTCCTTAAGCACTCGTGCCCATAGAACTCACGCAGACACTTTCACAGACACGTCAAAGAGTGATGGGGATGAAGTGGCATTGCCCACTGGTCCTGAGGGAAATCTTGCTGATTATAAGGTAAGCGATCAGATAAGCATAAGGGACAGTCTCTCGCTTATTTCTCGGAGACACAGAAGGACAGTTGAAGCCAGGAAAATCTCAATTACTGTTTGGGTTGGTTTGCTTGGAGTTAACTAAACTTCTTTGATTTGGGGATGTACTTTTTCTGGAAAAACGTGTGAACTACTTAACACTTATTGCCCCCTGAATTTCTGCAGTGTGCATGCTGTTTTAAAATGCAGGCAGCATTGCTAAATGATGGGGCCCATTCTGATATGTACGTCATTAGGTGATCTCACCCTGGGCGCAAACATCATTGAATGGACTTAGGCAAGCCTGGATAGTGTAGGTCAGTCATTCGATCAATGTGAACTTTTGATAGAATCGAGAGATGTGATCGCACAAATGTTTGAGGCTGCTCCTGCCGTAACATGGCTTACTGTGCACAATAAACATTTTAATAAGTAGCAACAGTTCACTCTGCAGTAACACTGAAGTATAGTAAGCAGGAGAATAGCCATTAATTATCAAGTCCTAATGATGGCATAATTATAGGTGCTGTACCTCTATACAGCTGGCAGAGCTACAGGTTTGTTTACACCACATCACATGAACATGAGAGGAATGCGTTGTGCTATGAAGTTGTGCTTGAAGGAACAATGTCTCAGAGAGGTGAGAGGAAATTTTTCACCCTCATTGTCATCTCCTGGAAACCCTGTCTTACATGCGGCATATCATTGACTTAAACATCCTTAAGGGTTCATCACAACTGTAATTTCCTTCCAGTCTTCATGAAGTGCCCTTAGCTCTACATTTTCAGGATGTCGGGGCTAAGAAAATATGGATGGTAGCTTGTATTACATACATTTTCTGCAGCTGATCTACTTATAAACTGTAACCCTTCAATCATGCTTGTCTTGGCAATGTTAAATATTTAACATTGGGAAAAATCAAAACAAATGAAATGTGCTGACCTCAGATATATGAACTTCAAATTACAGCATTGCTGTAGGCATGTTTGAATTCCAGCCTCTATGCAAGAGAACATTTTTTTAGATCGCATCTCAATTGCGACTAAACAGAATGCAACTCAAGCTAATTTTCATTCATTCACTTTGTGCATCTCGCTTTATGTGGGTACTGGGGAATTGAACTGGGCCAGCAGGCTTTGCAAGAAGCACCTTTGACTGCTGATCCATATTCCTAACTCACCCGTGTTAAGTCATTAGTTTGGTCGGATAAAAAGATGCCATGAACTGAGGCACTTGGGGTATAGAAAATTGCAAAGAATTAGTCTTTTCCCTAAGACAGCATGCAGAGATGAGCTTCAAGCAAGTCATCACAGGAGAGAGAAAGCAGTCAGAGTTCAGGGAGACAATATCAAGAGACTCCTATGTCCCCACCCCCAGGCTCAAATCTTTGTAAACTAGAAAGCGCATAGGGTACACTTCATCCAAAATGATATCTTCATTATGTAAGGGAGACACATCCCAAACAATTGTTTATAGCCTCCCCAACAATAAAATCAATGACCTAAATGGGAAATTAATTGGGAGCCACAGTTCTAATACACTGTTTTGGTGATTAAGCACATTAGATTGAATTGTTTCAGAAGAGCCTAATTATTGTGTCTACCACACTCATCTGTTTGAATCACTCCTAGCTTTTGGACTGCTGCCTAGATCACTCTGCAGTACAGTTTCCATTGTATATTCTTTATTTGAATGTACAACTTCCCTCTGTATAGTCAAAGCGCTAACCTACACATTTTCAAGTTATAAGTAAGAGCTAAGTAGCTTACAAGTGTTGCTTCCACTGAGTTTTGGTGTAAGTTGTTGTTTTACAGGCTCACGATTCAAAAGTGACTTGCGACGTCATTTTTGCCCAAAACAGCACCAAGAGTGTGCGCTCTCTCTCCCTTTCCTCACTTCCCTCCCCCTCTCTCTCTTGTTCTCTCTCTCTGTCATCAAATTCATTTTTCCTTGACATTTCAAGTGGACAAAGATACCTCAGTTGTCTGACTTTGTCAATCGTTTAATTTTAGGGTTTCCAAAGGAAGAAAACATCCTGTCCAGCTATGAACATCTGAGAGGCCCCTATTCCAGCATCCTCCCGAGCTGTGAGCATCACAACTAAAGGTCCTCCCACAGTGACATGGTAGTGAAGTCACTTCATTAAGAAGAGTTATAGCTGCAAAACTGTCAAGAGACTGGGATCAGAGATGACATTGAGCGTGCTTTGCTTGCGGCCCGTGGTCTTCAAGTGGGGTCTATTGATCGGGGAGTGACTGCCTGCCTGCCTGCCTGCCTGCCGAGAAGTTCTCTCATCACTGTTTCCTGGACTGGACTTCATTAAGCAATTAATCACTTACCTTCAGACTTCTATGTGAGAGATTTCACAACAGTAGTTTTGGGATCATTGAGACTTGAGTTGATCTCATCTAATAGAAGCCAACAGAATCTCAAGTAGTTTCTCACCATGGCCTTGAATGTTGCCCCAGTCAGAGACACCAAGTGGCTGACCCTGGAAGTGTGCAGACAGTTTCAGAGAGGAACCTGCTCACGCTCCGATGAAGAATGCAAATTCGCTCACCCCCCCAAAAGTTGCCAGGTTGAAAACGGGAGAGTAATTGCCTGCTTTGACTCCCTAAAGGTAAGAAAGTGTATGTGATATGTCTTTCCCAGGCCATGCTGGACTGGCAAAAAGAGTACTTCCATTGAACTGTTGCAGAAATTTAACATGGGTGGACATTTAGATTGTTTTCTGTTTGTTGTGACCATTGGGACTTTTTTTTCTTTAGATTTGTTCATATCAGGCATCTATGAGTTTTTTTTTTTTGACATATCTGTGTTGGAATTAAAAATATATGATAGTGTCTTTCTGATCCTGCATGACATTCGGGTACCCAAGGGTTTTAAATCAAAGTCAGGCTGTGACAACTAAAGGTAAATATTTTATTAACGTTTGATCTTCCGGAGGTTATGTAAAGGTGACGAAACTGAATTTGTCACTTTCATGTACCAGTCACTCTGACTCACATCTTAAAGACTATCCTATTCTTGTGTGTACCCCCACGCCCCCTTGACCAAAGCCTTCCTACAACATTTCATCCTAGGGCTTCCATTCTGTTTTAAAGTGTTTTATGGCGAACAGAAATTAAGGAGTACACACTCCATACTGGGTACTCAGGGCCCTATTGTCCATGAGGTGCATAATGAAAGGAACGGTATGATTCAGATGTCCCCTTGATGAGCTCATGTCTGCTGGGAAAAATAGGGTACAGCAGCAAATAATTGCAGGTCAAGAAGAAAGAGCTTTATAGGAAGAACAGAGAGGGCGTCTGTGGCCGTCCTGAGAACAGAGCTGGCCCCTGGCTAACAAATGCTTGTGGAGACTGGAGCGCCCATGTTGTAGGCTGAGTTGGGTAGAGTTTGGGTTTGAAGAAATGGGAGAAGTCAATGAAAGATGTAATTTATAGAAACGGGATGATTTAGCCCAGAATGTGTTAGGGTTTGTTGAGCCCTAAAATTAATGGTGCTGTCTTAGAAAAATCCTCAGGGCATTGTAATACTGTTCTCAGTAGAGATGGTGAAGACAGGTAACGAAAAAAAAATAGCCTAATGTTTCCACCTGTGCAAAACTTTGGTATTTTAAGTAGTGTTTTTAAAGATTACTCATGTCCTTGACATTGTGTTTGAGAAATCACAGTGGTACGAGTTTACGGAAGTGACCCTACCCTTCTTTTGGGTGTTGAGAATGGATGTGTCTTTTGGGGTGATTAAATCTTATGTCAAGAAATATGCTGGGCTGGAGAGATGGCATAGCAGTTAAGGCACTTGCCTGCAAAGCCAAAGGACCTCGGTTCGGTTCCCCAGGACCCACGTAAGCCAGATGCACAAGGTGGTGCATGCATCTGGAGTTCGTTTGCAGTGGCTGGAAGCCCTGGTGCACCCATTCCCTCTCTCTGCCTCTTTTCCTCTCTTAAATAAATAAATAAAAAAATAAAATATTTAAAAAAAGAAACATGCCTTAAAATATTTATAAGTCAAATTTTGTAACTTGTAAATATAAAGCTTCAAATCATACATTTATATTTATGTGTCTTTTAAAGGGAAAATTTATATAGACACCAAAAACAAAATATATTTATAGCCCAACAGAAGTATTTCGAGGGTAGAGTTTGAGAAATGAAATGTGTTATCTACATTACAAGCTACCTCTAATGTAGTCCTTTTTATCATAAAGGTTTATTAGACTAAAATGAAGCTGAATACATAAATCATAATTGATAGAAACTATACCAATATATTTGTATAGTAGTATTTACTTGTCCTTTAGTCATAAAATATAAAGGCAATTTGATTTTGTAACATCACCAATGGAAGTGTTTGCTTTAAAAGGCAGTGAGGGGCAGCTAGAAAGATGGCTCAGCAGTTAAGGCACTTGCTTGCAAAGCCTAATGACCTGGGTTCAATTCCCCAGTACCCACAAGCCAGATGTACAAAGTGGCACATGCATCTGGAGTTCATCTACAATGACTGGAGGCCCTGGTGTGCCCATTCTGTCTGTCTGTCTCTTCTCTCTGCTTGCAAATAAATAAATAAATAAATAAATAAATAAATAAATAAAATAATAATAATAATAATTGCAGTGGAAATTTAAACTGGATTGTAAGAACTTCACAATATAAAAACAGGTCAGAGATGAGAAATTAATTTTCCAGGTCATCTGCATTTCCTTCCTGTTATTTATCTAAGGCTTCTCTGGTTGGAGATTTAATATTTAATATCAACATCTTTATATGTTTCTCAAAACTTTGTTGTTTTTTTTTAACTACAAAAAGAGAAACATAGGTGAACTATTCCTGTCCTTTTAGGGCTCCCTACCCTAGAATACAGTCAGGGTAAAAACACCCAACAAAGGCCTTTACCTTAAAACTTATCACATTCCAATGGATTCTCCAGGACCACACTGGGTAAGGAAGCCCATGCATGAAGGAACAAACGGTGCTTCACCTCCCCCTCTAAAAAAAACCCCCAGGAACTGAGCCATCAGAGTATTGAAGACTATACAAGTAAAATGAGTGTCTCATGCACCTATTTTCTGGTGTGGAAGCATAGTTGTGCATTACCCCCAAGACATTGGCTCACTTATACCAATGCTGGTGACATAATTCAAAGGCAATGCTGTGCGTGTTTACCATTGTAAAACTGTGAAGGATACAGTAGGCACAGGAGTGAGGCTTCGGTCTCAACATCGGCTCACCCTGCTTTCAGTAGGTCATTTATGACTAATTAGCTCTTCTGCTCATCAGCAGGATGAGGACGTAGACCAGCAAAAATGGCTGAAGCGTGCATATCCCCAGGCACGTTCACTTTGCAAAGTTGCTTTTAGGATTTAGGATGAGAAGCTCCTGCAACAGAACAGACAAGTTAGAGATGCCAAGAAATGGCAGTTAGTTCCAAAGAAAAAGCACTGAGGATGGTGACGGTGAGGTACTCAACTTTATTTCATTTAAGACAAGTTGCACATTCCTAGTGCAAAACTCCAAAATCTGAAACCTCTGCCCCCGGTAAAACTCCACAAAGAAATAATTCTACACTTGACCTCATGTGGTGAATTGCAGTCAGACGACAAAAAAGCAGAAACAAAAACAAAAAACAAGTTGAAACTATGACAGAAAGCTGTGTGCAAGGTATATGACGCAAATGAGTGTTGCCTTTACATTTGGCTTCTGGCTCTCAGGTATCTCATTTTGCATGATCAAATATATGGTCATGTAGAAAAATAATCCCAACTTTGAAATGCTTCTGGTCTCAAGTATTTTGAGTTAGGAATAATCAAGCTATATGTTAAATGGGACTCCGTTGCTCAGTGGAGCCAGCTCTAGCTCGATCATTTGAGACAAATTAGGCAATGTTGGTTTCTTTCTCTTTGAAGCAAAGTATCCCAGTATAGTTATTGATTTTCATGACTGGTTTAAAGGGAAAATGTGTCCAACTCTTAATGTGTCCAGACTCAGAGTCAACTTGTGTGCTTGACATCTCCTCCTGCAAATTAGTCATGATATTTAAAATAAAAAAGATAGAAGATTTTTGTTTTTTATTTGTGAAAAGCCATTTTCTGCACATACCATGGGGTTCTGATGATTGCAAGAAGAATCTGTATTGGAATGTCAATAAAGGGACATGTCAGTGTTTTTTTTTTTGTTTGTTATTTTAAGTCATTAGTATATATGTGTAAATTTTCCATAAGTACCAGCTGAAATTAATTAGTAGGGATTGCCAAAAAAAAAAAATTCAGATGTTTGGAAAAAGTATCACACATTAAAATGTGATAAAAGTGGTTACGGAGGTGGCTGAGTGGATAAAGGGCTTGCCACTGGAACCTGACTTCCTGAATACAGATCCTCAGAGCCCACATAAAAGTGGCAGGTGTCCGTACTCCTGGCATGGGGACAGCCACGTGGGAGACGGAGAGACAGGAGAACTTCCTGGATCTTGAAGGCTGGCTAGCCTGGTGAAAAACAGCACAGCCTGAGAATCAGAGACCCTGTCTCCAAATGAGGTGGGAGATAAAGACTGGCCCTGTAAAGTGGTCCTCTGACCTCCACACATACACACACCTGCACATACACATGTTCACACATACATCACACACAGACACACACATCATATACTTGAGTGCATACATTATCACACACATGAACACAAATACATTTATTTAGACACACCAAAAGATTAATGCTAAAAGAATTTATAAAAGAAGTTTGAGAAAGGGTAACAGAGGACTCGAGCGATAGCTCAGTGGTTAAAGGCACTTGTTTGCAAAGTCTGACAGCTTGGGTTCAGTTCCCCAGTGCCCATGTAAAGCCAGATGCACAAAATGGTGCCTGCATTTAGAGTTGGTTTGCAAAGAGGCCCTGGTGCACCCATTCTCTCTCTGCTTGCAGAGGAATAAAAAGGAAAAAGAAAGCCTGGCAGAGTTCTTATAGTGACGTTTTTGTACGTGACCGATTGTGAACCATGGACACCACTTACTTACTTTCCAGAAGGTCCGGATACATTCCAGAACACTGGTTCCACAAGTGCGGTTAACTTGATAAAACACAACACCTGACAAGACTCTTTCATGAGCAGAGAATTCGTTCCCTGCTACTAAGACCTTGGCCAAGCTAACCCCATCTCATGGCCCTGTGATCCTCGAAACATTTCCCTTCATGACTGACCACCTTTTAAGCCCCCCCACCCCAACACATTCTTTTCCTTGTACCTGACAGGAATTAATCGGGGCTATTTTGCAAATAGAAACATCTGGGAAGAAAGTCATGAATGAACTTCAGTATTTATGGGAACTGATGGCTTCAGTACTTATCACTTTCTTCTAGTATTTCTCAAGGGAAAGTAGTCTTAAAATCATATTGCTAATTTGGGTTGAAAATAACTTGTAGTATTTGGAGAAGTTGTTCAGGCAAGTTTTAGAAATTTAGATGTAGCCTTTCTTAATAAGATTTAGTTCAAAGGAAGATGGTGTGATCCTTTCAACATCTCGGGCGGATGAAATATCTTCTCTCTGTTGAGGGTCTTTCTGTCCATGATCGCCAGTTTCACACAGAGAAGACTAACCTAACAAAAAGTAGGTAGGGGCTGGAGAGATGGCTTAGCAGTTAAGGCGTTTGTGTACAAAGCCAAAGGATCCCGGTTCAATTCTCCAGGACCCACGTAAGCCAGATGCACAAGGGGGCACATACGCCTGGAATACGTTTGCAGGGACTGGGGCCCTGGCGTGCCCATTCTCTCTCTCTCTCTTTTTCTTTGTGCCTCTTTCTGTCTAATAAATAAATAAATATATATATATTTTTTTAAGTAGGCAGATTTTGGGACCTGGGAAGATAGCTCTGTTAGTAAAGTGCCTGCCTCGCAAGCACAAGGACTAGATTTCCATCCCCAGAACACATGTGAACGCAGGGCATGTGGCACTCAGGTAGTCTAACTGGTGAGCTCTAGGCCAATAAGAAACCCAAAGGAGATGGATAGTGTTCCTGGGGTGATGATACCCCAAGTTGCCCTGTGGCTTACACACACACACACACACACACACACACAAGCAAAAACAAAACAAACCAGGCACTTGGTCCACTCCTCGCATCTAACCATCTGACTTCATTTCTCCTGCTGTCATTCTTTTGGTCCCCTCCAGCTGCCCACGGATGTCTGCTGTGCTCTCAGTATGCCCATCATGCTTCACTTTGGGCAGTTGCCCTGGCCCTTTGCTCTCTGTGGAGTACTTGTGACTCAGTTGCATGAACAGCTGTGTGCTCTCCTTTCCTCAGGACTTCTCATGAAACGCATCAAGTTATTAGGGAAGCCTTTCCTCCAGCACGAATCCCAAGAGCGAGTCTGCCCTTTGCTGGCATCCCACTTCCTCCCCACTTGCCTTTCCTGTGCTCCCCAGCACATGATGATCCACACACCTACTAACCCGATGGCCTTTAACATGTCTCCTTTCTCTATTCTGCTAGATTGAAAGCTGCACACATACGGGGTTGTGTCTGTTGGGATAAATGTGGTGTGCCTAGAGCCTAGAACAGCATTTCAAAACTAATAGATGCCCAGTGTACTAGTTATCTGTTCCACTGCTGAAAAAAAAAATACCCGACTCAAGCAAATTAAGGAGGAAAGGCTTGATTTGGCTCATACAGTGCAGGTACAGTCAAGTGTGGTGGGCAAGGCATAGCAGTGAGACCTGGAGGCAGCTGGGCACGTTGCATTCAGTCTGGAAGCAGAGATGAATGCGGGTGCTTGGCTTGCTTTTTTCTTCTTATTAAGGAGTCCAGAACCCCAGGCCATATGGCGGTGCTACCCACATTTGGGGTGGGACTTCCACTTCAGTGAACCCAGTATAGAAACTCCATTGTGGACGTGCCCAAAGGTTTGCCTTCTAGGTGACTCTACACCTGTCAAGTTGACAATATTAACAATCACACCCAATAAGTATTGTTGAATGATAGAGCATGTTCCTCAGGAGAATACGCAAGCTTTTCTGACAGAATAGAACGTAGGATTTGTGAGGCGCTGTGCTCCACTTTAGGGATAATTTGCTCATCACATTCTAGGCGAATGAGTCCCCAAAGCTGGACAGGACTTAAGCTGTACAAGCTGTGTACTGTGGTCCTGTTGTCAGTATCCTGATAGGTTTCCAAACCAGGTAGCTCTTGGAGGAATTTTTAAAATATATATATATTTAAAATTTTATTTATTTATTTGACAGAGAGAAAGAGGGACAGAGAGAGAGAGAGAGGGAGAGAGAGAGGGAGAATGGGTGTGCCAGGGCCTTCAGCCACTGCAAACGAACTCCAGACGCATGTGTCACCTTGTGCATCTGGCTTTCGTGGGTCCTGGGGAATCGAACCTGGGTCCTTTGGCTTTGCAGGCAAGTGCCTTAATTGCTAAGCCATCTCTCCAGCCCTTTTCTTCTTTTTTTAAAAAAATATTTTTAAAAATTTTCATTTATTTATTTGACAGAGAGAAAGAGGGAGAGAGAGAGAGAGAGAGAGAGAGAGAGAGATCTTGCAGGAATTTTAAGACATAGGTGTGACTCTAGAAGGATAATATGGCATTGGAAAATGGACGAACCATTTGATTTTCTCTGCAGGGGAATTCAAGCTGCATGGGATGTGGTGGAAACTGCTTTCTCCTGGTCCCCCGTTCTTTCTAAATTTCTAAGTTGTGAAAAAGATCTGGCACACTTACCTATGGGATGCTGGCTGGCTATCACTTAGCTAATGGCAAGTAAATTTTCATCTTAGTTTTCTCTGGGCAGCTTTGGCAGCATCACTCATTTCCCTCTCCCTCTTCATACACACGCACCACTTTGTGCATCTGGGCTTTATGTGGACATTGGGGAGTTGAACTTGAGTCATTAGCTGTTGTAGGCAAGTACCCTAACTGCTAGGCTATCTCTCCAGCCCCTTGCTAACTTTTAAATTTGTGTGTTTGTTAATGTACGTGAGCACGTGTGTGCCATGGCATGTATGCGAAAGTTAGAGAACAACCTCGGGGTGTTGGTCCTCACCCTCCACATGTTTAAGGCAAGCTCTCTTGTTAATTGCTCCTCTGCTTACACCAGACGAGTTGACCAGCAAATTTCTGAGAATTCTCCTGTTCCCACTTCCCATCTTGTTGCAGGTATACTGGGGTTCCAGACACAGCCATGTCTGGCTTTACCTGGTTTCTAAAGATCCCAACTCAGATATTCACACTTGTAAGGAAAGTGTTTGGCCCACTGAACTGTCTCCCCAGCTCCAGTAATGCTCACTTTTGTTAGTCGGTGTAGCAGTTCTATAAAACCATTTGACACTCAAGATTAAGGAGAGACATTTATCATGGAAAAGTATTTGCTTAAAACTCATTTTTTTCCTAAGAACGGAAGCAGTATTTTATTGGTGCCCTTTGTCTTTCATTGAATCGTGTTTTTATTTTAGTATATAAAGAAAACAAAACAAAACAGCAGGGGCTGGGGAAATGGTTCAGCAGTTAAAGGTACTTGCTTGCACAGCCTGACTACCTGGGTTCATTCGCATAAAGCCAGATGCACAAAGTGGCGCATGCATCTAGAATTTGTAGGCAGTAGGCCCTGGCATGCTCATTCTGTCTTTCTTTTTCTCTCTGGCAAATAAATAAATAGAAATATTAAAAATGAAACAGCCCAATCGGAAACAGTTGCTTCAATTAATGGTCCATCCAGGGAATGTCTGCATGTGAAGCCTGGTGTTGCCATATTATAATCATGTATCGATTCACATTTGGGCTCAAAGCACCTCACCAAGAAATACCATCAGCTGTCCTTACCTGGAAGGGCGATTCAACTAATCATGGATTGAATAGATTTGAGGAAACAAAAAGATTTTTATACTGAACATGTGCAGACTTTTTTTTTTTTAACCTCATGATTCCCTAAACAGCATACTATTGTAACTATGTACAGAGCATGTATATTGTGTCAGGAATCCTGGGTGAGCTGGGGATGAGTGTGTGTGATAAGTAAGAGAATCAGAATTCAAGAGAGTGTGTATAGGGTTAGATGCAAAAGCTATGTCATAAGGGACTGGAGCAGCTGAACATTTCTGCATCAGATGGGGGGGTCCCAAAACCAATGCCCATGCACTCATTCATTCATTCATTCGGTCTTTTAACTAGAATTACAAACTGAAAAAGGACCAGAAACATAACACGAACTACAGTGCCTCAGCACTCAATGTTGGGGAGACAGGGGTGGGGGGGGGTTGCTGGGAAATGCTTAAAACCAGCTGAGCAGCACACAGCCCTCCTGAAGAGAAGGGATGGCTGGCCAGCCTTATGATGATCCACGTGGCTTAAAGACAGAATACAGAGCTGGGCGTGGTGGTGCATGCCTTTAATCCCAGCACTAGGGAGGCAAAGGTAGGAGGATCACCATGAGTTCGAGGCTACCCTGAGATTACGTAGTGAATTCCAGGTCAGCCTGGGCTAGAGTGAGACCCTACCTTGACAAAGCCGAAAAATGACCCCCCCCCCAAAAAAAAGACAGAATACAGATGAGATTTTTGATGTGGCTTTTTCCTTAAACATTTCTCTGTAAGCGAATATGAGCAGATCAGCCCCTCACGTTAGCTAATTTCCATGTGGGAGTAGGATAAACCCTTGAGACATGCAATATGTCTGCGTCAGTGTATAGGAAGAAGTCCCTAAAAAACCTGGGGTCGTTGTCAGACACTATCAAGGTGACACCATGGCAGAGGCCACAACCTTGGGATTGTGATGACAATGTTTGTACTGAAGGGGCTACACCAACAATGAACTTCACCCGTTTTACCATTTACCCATCAACTGACCTCATATGAAATAGGGTTTTCTTTTCACTTGGTTTGATTCAATTTCTTCTGGCTCAAAGATCACAGTGCAGGCTGTATTATTCTTCCTCGTCATTGTCACAACCGTGAATAGAATTGATACTCTGAGAACAGATCCTCCCCTGGAGCACCAGCCCGTTGGGATCCAGGGAGTGAGTCCATGTGGTCATAGTCATTTGCAGTCACTCTTACCTGAGCCCTCCCGCTTGACCAACCAGAAGTGGAGGTGTCTGACAATACCATTTCCTTATGACTTGAGGTCATATACCCACACCGAATATTGAGCCTTGTAGAAGATGAAATATTTCCAAGGGATAAAGGAAAAGAAAATAACCCAGAGAGCAGGTTAAAGCAAAACAACATGGTTAGCTTCAATTTTGGGCCTGTTTTGAATTTCATTTAAATCGCTATCATCTTCCATAAGCATTTCTTGTTCTTCAAAAAAAGAAAATGGCCGAGTGTGGGGTGCACGCCTTTAATCCCAGCACTTGGGAAGCAGAGGTAGGAGGATGGCCATGAGTTCAAGGCCCCCCTGAGACTACATAATGAGTTCCAGGTCAGCCTGAGCTAGAGTGAGACCCTGTCTTGGAAAACCAAAAAAAAAAAAAAAAAAAAATCTAATTTGTGACTGAGTGATGTAGGCTGCTTCAGATACATTAATAATCAATATTAATATAAAAGCTCACCTGGTAAATACACTGTAGTTTTCTTTTTATTAAAAGCCCATGCAGTTCACTTCTGAACTCTCAGATGAAGAAATATTTCAAGTGTGCCTAGGCCTTAGGAAAACCATTAATGACACCAAAGAGATCATTTCCACACCTGCCTTGAAACTCAGCCCTGACCCAGATGCTTGGGATCTAAAATTAATCAGTTGCAGCCTCCTTTTGAGCCTGTTAATTCACAGAGCCTTTCTTCCATTCCCATCGGGTGCTTCTGTTAACAGAAGCTGTGATAGCTGGAAAATGCTGGGATAATAGAATTCTTAATGACGAATTCTAGTCAGACCAGTATGTTTTGAATGATCTATCAATCCAAAACCAAATTTTACTTCCTTCAAGACTTCAAAAGGCCATACTCATTTAAGGATTCTGCAAAGAGTCACTTAGTTGCTGTCAAGTGCCAAGCACTATATCCGGTGCCTAAACAAGAGACAGGGACTGTCTTCTCACAGGGTTTCAGTTTACATGGAAGCAGATACTAACAAAGGGGTTAAACTGTTAGAATAAGTTAAAATGCACACTCGGCCTGATGAGTCACTGAGTAGACAAACCACTTAGTCCTCACATGTGACTTTGAGTTTGATTTTCAAATGTAAGCAAGACTTTGGATTGGCTGTTTCTTGTAAGTGTCTCTATTTAAGAAAAGTGAACTTAAAGGTCAACCAATCAGCAGCACCTACCAAACCCATACCATTGTATGTCTAGGGGCTCTCTGATAGGGTTGACCAAACAGGTAACTGTATAATTATAACTAGTCAAGAATGTTCATTTTTTAAGGCTCCCCCCTTTTAAAGACTATTATATTTATTTGAGAGAGAGAGAGAGAAAAGCAGAGAGAGAGGGAGACAGAGGAGAGAGAGAATATGGGCACTACAAGGCTTCTAGACACTGCAAATGCACTCCGGATGTGTGTTCCACTTTGTGCTTCTCACTTTATGTAGGTACTGGGGAATTGAACCTGACTTCTTAGGTTTTGCAGGCAAGTGCCTTAGCCACTAAGCACGCTCTCCAGCCCACTCCCCCTTTTTGGTTGCCCCCACAGAGTTCCTTATCCACTTCTGATTGAGAACTGCCCGATTCATGAATTACTGTTTGCTTAAATAAACTATTTAAGATTCAGCCATCACGCAGTCTGTTTTTGACAAAAGCAAACTTAAGAAAATAATCATTAAAAAATCAAAGTAGTCCTAATCCTTCATGAAATATTGAGCGTTCACAGTGAGATCAGCATGTCATGAAAGCAAGCGAGTTTCTTGAGCTTTGGAACAGTAAATGGAACAGTAAACAAATAACCAGATGGAAATTGCTCCCTCCACCAAAACAAGTATATTCGCTATTTCCCAACTGTAGTACTGATGGGATAGGTATAAACAAGATATTCCAGTAGAAACAATCTCATTGGAGAAGTCTTGGTAGAGAAAACATGTCTCAGATGCTTTCTTCAAAGCATTACTTTTTGGGAAGATAGTGCCAAGCCTGCTGGTTGGAAGTGTTTGCCAAGTCCTGGAAACAAGGCCCAAGACAGAGAACAAGAAAGAGAGAGAGAGAAAGAGTTTTACTTTTTTTTTTTCTTAGTGCTAAGATTTGAATGGAGCCCCTGATTTGTCTTACAGGAGGTCATCCTGTCTGGGATAGTAGTGGGAGGCATCAGACATCAGGATCGGAAGTCAGTTTGGGGGTCTTTACATCTTTCAGGTCACTGGTTATGCCACCTGATTAGGGTCTAGGGTGGTGATAGCAGATGCAGAAAGGTGTGTGTAGATTTGAAGTCTCTTTTGGATACACATGATTGTTGTGTGATCTCTGTGCTGTAGAGTAGTTTTGAAATCGTTCACTCTAAAAATTTTTTAAAACCAGTGTATGAGTCGGGATTATGAGAAAGTTGAGCCATGGTGAGTTGCTAAAAAGATGTAGGGCTGGAGAGATGGCTTAGTAGTTAAGGCGCCTGCCTGCCAAGCCTAAGAATGCCCATTCCAATCTCCAGGTCCCACGTTTAGCCAGATATAAGTGACGCAAGCCTGCAATGCCCACAAGGGGGGTGCATGCGTCTGGAGCTCATTCACAGTGGCTGAAAGGCTGCTGGCGTGCCCATTCTCTGTCTCTCTTTCTCACTCTCTCTCTCTCTCTCAAAAAAAAAAAAAAATGTACACACTGGCTTAGTGGTTAAGGTGTTTGCCTGTGAAGCCTAAGGACCCAGGTTCCATTCCCCAGTCAGTACCTGTGTAAGCCAGATGCACACAGTGGCGCATGCATCTGGAGTTTATTTGCAGTGGCTGGAGGCCCCAGTGTGCGCTCGCTCTCCCTCCCTCTCTCTCTCTCTCTCCTTTCTCTTTCTCTCAAATAAATAAATAGTCTTGGCTCCATGTGCCCTTTCCTTTGTGTTATGTGGGCTCACTATCTGAAGAGGGAGCTACACCTTCCTCTTAAGAACATGTGTCTCCTGGCCATATCTCCTCTGCTGGTTACTTTGTTTCTAATGATCTCTAAGGCTGCTATTTCCATGGTCAACCAGAGCTCCCAGGAAGAATGGGTTGATTATCTCAGCAAACTTAAACCATGGGCTGCTTGTATTTTACAGTCTTCCTCACTGCCCTAGCCTTAATGTACCTGCTTGATTGAAGCTCTCAGTTATTTTTGCCCTTTCCCTTGGTCAAATCTTGTGTTTGGTTTGAAGTATATTAATTCTTTCTGAGGTGTTTGATCTTGGGTTTTCAGTTAGAATCATAAATAAAAATCATGGATTATTCTAATTGGTATTTAAGATATGTGTTTTTAAAAATTAAATTGTAGAATTATTTTCAAGATCCAAATTCTTCTCTCAGGTAGTGTGATGTCATTCTAGGTTTTTTCTGAAGTCTGTATTGGCAGTCCAAATACCTTCTTGGTCAATAGTTTAACTTCCTATTTGTTTCATATATTTTTTTCTTTTTATTAAGTTCATCTTGGTTTACATTCTTCTCAGAGGATTGTTTGTTTCATCAAGGTTTTAAATTTTACCTTCCCCCCAAATTTATGTTACTAAGTCAGTTTTCTTGCTAAATATTATTAAATGGCTATTTTATGCTTTGCTTGCCTCTTGATTTTGAAATTTTATTTGCCAGACATTTGTGTCTGTTTTATACAAACCATTTGTGCTTGGTGTCACTACCTCCCGTACGTCTCATTCCCCCGCTCCACCCATTTGCCTCTTTACCAGTCAGCTCTGTCCAATATTGTGCCATATTTCTTGGTAGAAACGTGGAAAGGTAACACTCAATTCTTGTCTTTAGAGTGTTATCACTTACCAAAAGAAACACAAAGTCATGCAAAAATTAACAATTACATACTAGACTGGTATTATTAGTGGGACAGTTCTTTATTTTTTTAGAAAATATATCACTGTGTTAACTGCAACAGTCACCAACAACTGTCATGGAAGAAAGCTTTGCATTCTAGGTGGATTTGAGCTAAGAGGACAGACTGGTCTTCATGGGCCTGTGGAACAGGTTGAGGAATTCATCTCAGAACTCTTTTTCTAGAAGCTTCCTCCAGGCTGCAGACACATGACCAAATTTAGAAAACATCTCATCACACACTCTTAAAACTGTTGATATTACTTACATCCACTCTATGTGTCCCTGAAGGTCTTACTAGAAGTTTCCATTTGTCTTGCAAGTTTCTAGTAAGACACAAAGCTATATTTTAACTCATAGATAACATTTTCCAAATCAGGATAAAAACACACCCTTTTATTTCTTACTCTTGTGTCAATTGGGATTACAGTATCCAATAACCCAGCAGCCTGTAAGTCACTGATGCTCCCCTATAAACTGGATGGTACCAATCCCAGTTATTGCCAGTTTTAAATGTCACAGTGTCATGTTATTGAAGAAGAGCAATCAGTCTGCGAAAACATGGAAATGCATGAGTGAACTGCATGTGCTTACCAGGGAGAAAGATCCGGAGAAAGCATCGTAGCCCTCACCAAAGATTCAGAGTAGGTATGTTGAAGAAGTAGGCTTGTTCTGTATAAAAAACAGGGCAGGGACTGGAGAGATGGCTTAGTGGTTAAGATGTCTGCCTGCAAAGCCAAAGGACCCAAGTTCAATTCCCCAGGTCCCACGTAAGCCAGATGTACAAGGGGCATGTGTGTCTGGAGTTCATTTGCAGTGGCTAGAGGCCCTGGTACACCCATTTTCTCTCTCTGTCTCTTCTCTCTATCTCTGCTTGCAAATAAATAAATAAAATAAAAAAAAAAACAGGGCAGATGTATGAGATCTATAAGAAGACACTTATTTGTTCAAAACTAGAAGGAAGTCTGTAAACACACCCTGAGGGCTGAGAGTTCTCATCTCAGAAACTGCTCAATATGCCTGGGACTTATCCTTGCCTTTAAAAGAGACCTTTTAAGTTCTTTCTATAGTAGTAATACTTTCTGTACCAAAGACAGTCCCATGCAGGGCGACTTACTAAAGCGAGCAATTCTAGCCTGAAAGTAAGCTTTTCTCTGGTGTTAGTGTCAAACTATTTGGTTGCCCTGAAACTCATAACTGGAACACATGGGGAAATTGTCTGAGATTACCATGTCGTTCCTAACAGTGCACTTATTTCATTTCACTCATAACTGGGATTCTTGTTGTAGGTTGCTATACATCAACATGGTGTTGAGCTGTAATATGCACAGTTCTAATCTTTATCAAACACCAGGACTGGTCAGCTTGACCACAACGCACACATTAGAAACGTGGTTCATCCACGGTGGGGAATGGAGCAGAAGAAGTACAGTGTGGGAATCTGCAAAAAAAAAAAAAAAACCCCACAAAAAAAAAAAAACAAACCCAATGGTTAAATGCAGCTAAATCTCACAGCATTCATGGAGGGATGGTACAAGTTGAATCATGAACTTTTCAACTTTGGAATTCTGTGAATTTTAAGACATGACTCACACCAGCATTTAAGGTATAGAACAGAGTTTAACTGCATAACATATTTAGTCATAACTTTCCATTCACGGTCTCCTAGGAAACCAACAAAATATATCTGGATAGATTAAGATTTGATCTCACTTATAAATGGCTGCTTTATAGTACAAGAACCAAAGAACTATTATTTGTCAAACTTCCATATTAAACATCTGCCAAGACGTCTCATTAGGTTTTCTTAGTAATAATGACTCAGTACATAAGATAAACCGTGGAGCCCTGTCAGATTTTATCCACACTAAATAATTGAGACACTCACTTCCGCTCCTTTGTTTGATCTCTCAAATCTGGATTGTAATTTTTAGAAAGTGATTTATTTTTGAGCAAGTTCTCTTTCTCCCCGAAAGATTTATAAATTGCTTTAGGTAACTTTGTATTAACCAGTCTAAGACTTTTGTGCAACAATATAATGAATCACATTTTTAATGA
The DNA here is from genome assembly GCA_036365145.1 of Orientallactaga sibirica. NCBI lineage: Eukaryota > Metazoa > Chordata > Mammalia > Rodentia > Dipodidae > Orientallactaga > Orientallactaga sibirica. The sequence goes on along the minus strand of JAEOAD010001748.1, from coordinate 2,384,972 downwards.
AAATGATGGCATATTAATTGGTAATTTGGGCATGAGTGTTCTTCCTAATTACTTATTAACCTTTAAATCAGATATACACCAGGGAACAGAGCAAGATTCATGTCTTTTAGTATCTTGAAGTTTTTTTTTTTTTAAGAGACGTTTTATAAAAAGAATCCAGTGAAACTGTTTTTTCTTTTCTTTTTCCTCCAGAGGAAACTTTTTATATTAGGAGCTAAGGGGTATGAAGCTTAATCTACTAATATGCTGGGGAAGGTTTCAGTGTACCTATTCTTGGCACTTGGATGACTCATCAGTAATAGAAATATGGTTGGATAAGACAGTGGAGGAGATGCTAGAAAATTCTCCTTACCGTTTGAGTTTGCATCTGGTTGCAAAGGGTTTGGAAAAGAGAAAAAAAAGTATTAATTGCCATAGTCTATCTAGACATCTTAATGTACACTGGAAAATGAAGAGGGCTAGTTCCACAGACGATTTCTTGAAATTTGGCCTATAACCTTTTGATGACATGAACGGAGTTGACAAAGTTAAACAGATAAATTGTAATGTGACCTCGACTCAGTGCCGTTTTAAGCAGTAGGTCCGTTTAAATGGTTGGACGTAAACCAGATGAAGAGTCAGGTAAGTGGATTTCAGAAGACAAGAGTATAATTTCATTTTCTTGGATGTGAAAGGTCATACGCTCTGGGGCCCTGTCTCTAACCGAGTTCCTATGTGGGGCTTTCTGTCACTATTTGAAGGTCAATGTTGCTTTTTCTTTTTTCTTTTTTTTCTAGAGATTTATTTTCTGTCTATGCTCACCTCTGGGCCTTTGCCCTGTTGACTTTCTTAGTTTCTACCTCTGTCTTCATTCATGTTGTAATGGGAACTTGTTGAGGGTCTGATGTGTACCAGTTTCTGTCATTGACACACAAGGTATATACCATGCGCTGGTGACTTCCCCGTGGACCTGTGACTGTGTGAAGAAATGCATGCATATCATTCCTCTACGGCTGAAAGAGCAGTGTGGGAAGCCCAGGCAGCATGGATTGTGTGGCCCTAGCAGCGGAAGTATGGAGATGATGCAGCCTATTCTTTATAATGCAATCAAAACTCCTGACACATGGCAGCACACCCTCGTGACCTCCCAAGGTCATTATGAGATACGGGTATGCATAGGCATCCTGTCCTTCTGTGGTATGTAATGAGCATTGTAAAGTGAGGGCTTGGAGTGTGCCTGGCTGGTTTGGGGAGAAAGCAGGAGAAAAGGAGAATGTGAGCAGTGAAAGGGCGAGGACAATGATTGCACTCACCTGAATAACTGAAGTGACTCCCAGTTTCCAAGTGTGAGCATTAATGGCCCCGCTGCCTTCTATCACTGGGTTGTAGCTACTGTTTCTTTTTGTTTTTCCCATTCTGTCTATAAAATTCCTTCCTCTCATGAGCTGAATAAAATGTAGAGATTACAAATATTGGCAATGTTCAAGGGAATTTCACAATCTCATCAAATTACAGAAATGTGCACCCTCCTAGAACTATATACTCATAGAAAGTATTGACGTACACTTTGGAGGACAATTCATAGGTACATATTATATCCTCATGTGCTTGTGAGAGTCAGCCATTTCATTTTAGATATTTATCCAAAAGAAATTTTTATATATGTGTACAAAAGCATACATACATGTAGATGTTCATTCAATACAAGTGACAGTGGAAACCGTCTCAAAGCTAACCAATAACATAATCTAGGGAAGGGATGGTCATATGAGCCATGGCTCATCAATACTGTGAAATACTATTGACATCTCACACATTTACGATACTACCTATTTGTCTGTCTATCACTTATAGCAAAAATTTACACATTTGGCCTGGAAAAAAAAAGTTGCCAAAATAAGGTCTTTAGTAGGAATTAAAAACTTGCTACAATACTTTGTACACTATTAACTGTTTTTTTTTTTTTTAATGTAGAAATGTATTTGTGGAGCTCCATAGTAATGTGTTAATCAGTTACAGTAGCTAAGCTGTAACAGATCCAACAGTCATGCAGCTCTTAACCATACTAATTAGACCAGTGAACAGTCACTCAGGGCCCAGGTTCCTTCGCTGTCCCTGCTCTGCCATGATTTAGGCCCTAGGGCATTAGCATGACTAGGTCAAGTCTGTATTATTTCTGCAGCCAAATTCTAACCAACCTTAAAGGAAGTTATCTGGGAGAGGCCCACTCCTTATCTTAAAAGCTTCAATGTCTAGATTCTCTATATCACATTTACTCATACTCTGCTAGTGAAAACTTAGCCAAATAATCCCCCTTCTACCATTTGAGGTGGGGGTAGAAATTCAGTCCCTAGCAAGGTGTTTACATATACAACCACAGACCCATTATGGTAGGTGCTGAAAGAGGATACATTTTGGTAACTGCCAAGTGTCACTTCTCCCATAAATGAAAAACAGGGGCACATGAAGTTTTATCTTAAGCTGAAGATGAGGCAGCACATCAAGGGAAAACTTTACTGTATCAGGGTTCTTTAATATATATATATATATATATATACATAATTATTTCCAAAAAAGAGAGGAGACACAAACAGAGAAAATGGGCACATCAGGGCCTCCAGCCACCGCAGATGAACTCCAGTCGCATGTGCCTGGGTTTACATGGGTGCTAGGGAATTGAACTCAGGTTGCTAAGCTTTGTAGGCAAGCGCCTGAACCGCTAAGCCATTTCTCTGGCCCAATGTCAGGATTCTTTAATTCCTTCACGTGATTAGATGAGATTATGGCTAAGTCACCTGCTTATGCTTTTGTTTAATTCAGAGTAGGCACTAGCAACTTGCAGCCCACTTAACCATCCAGTTGGCCTCATAACTCTTGCAACATGGCTTTTCTCTTCCTCTTATCCTCATAGTGTCTCTGTCTTCCATGTTAACTACCATTGAACTGCTCCAAAACTAGACTGCTCCACACTCACTAGATGGTCAGCATTAAAAAATCAGGTTAGTGGCTGGAGAGGTAGCTTAGCAGTTGAGGCATTTGCCTGCAAAGCCTAAGGACCCATGTTCTTCTCCCCAGATCCCACATAAGCCAGATGCACAAAGATAAGGCAAGCACAAGGCTGCACATGCCCACTAGGTGGCGCAAGTATCTGGCGTTCGATTGCAATGGCTGAAGCCCTGGTGCTCCAATTCTCTCTTTCTCTGTTTCTCTCTCTCTCTGTCTTTTCTCTCTCACTCTCTCTAAAAAAAAAATAGAGAGGAAAATTTAAAAAGTCAAGTTGCCATTAACCTTTTCCTCTCTCACTAGCATTTTCTGATTTACTCCCTCAAATACATTGGGCATTTGTGACAATGATAGAATGGGTAATGGGAGTGATAAGATAAAGTCACCATTGACATTAGTTTCCCCCTTCAGAGACACTTATCTAATTGGCTAGGGAAGACGTCTTTGTCAGGGTGGTTGAGTGACAGTGGCAGTTGATGTGCCCAAGTTAGTAAATCTGCTCAGCTAACTAAGTAGGACTTCTGAACAGAGGGACATACTCAGATGAGAGGCTTCAGTGAGGGTGATATTTGTGTAACCGTAAAGATATTGCCATGTTATCAGGGGGATTTAATTTAAAATCTCGTTCAAATACAGACCCTCATTTTACAGATAAGGAAAACGAGGCAGAGAATGCGATTACTAATGATTCAGAATCATGCAGGGAAATCAAAGAAGTGGGTCCAGATCACACAGATCGAGAGCTCTCTGATTTCCAGTGACCTCGTGTCTCGGAGCTTTGGAACTTTTCTGATAGGAGGATAACTAGCGACAGTGTAATGGGCCTGGACTGTGGAGAGGCCAGAAGCACAAAGCGGGCCAAGTGACAGGATGTTATTCTGTGGGCTTTCAGTTTGAGGTCACCCTGGTGTCTGAGGTGTTCTGGTGAAGGAAGGTTGAGTTACCTGCAGGAAGTGCTATATCAAGCTTCACTGGGCATTTCACTCTCCCCCATACCCTGGGGGAAGAAACCCTACAAGTCTGTCCAGATCCCTGGCCCAGTTTCACAAACCAGTTTCAAATAAGGCTGTAGCTGGAAGAAAACACACAAGCCTGTATTAGTTCTTCAGTAGCACTGTTGCTGGAGAGTCTGGAGCCTTCCTGTCTCATGAGCGCTGGTCATTCCCAGTTATTTGTGGTCACTAGAAACAAGGGCAGACCACACCTTCCTGTTTCCAGAATTAAATGGCCTCAGACAGTAAGCTGTACTCTTTTCAGATTTCTTCTGGTTAGGCTTGTCCCTGACGTTCCCAGCCCTTAAAGCTCCTCACGAAGGGCTGGAGAGATGACCTAGCAGTTGAGGCACTTGCTTGCAAATCCTATGGACCTAGGTTCGATCCCCCAGGACTCATGTAAGCCAGTTGCACAAGGTGGTGCATACATCTGGATTTTGTTTGCAGTGCCTGATGGCCCTGGGATGCCCATTCTCTCCCTCCTTCCTCCCTCTCTTAAATAAATAAATAATAAATAAATATGTAGAATAAATACCAAAGCCCCTCACAACTTTCCAGCTCTGCATTTGCATACCAGTGGACTTGAAGGTTATAGTCTGTCCCTGGTGCAAGGCCTCCTTCCCTATTTCTTCTCCTCCTGGGCTATTTCTCCTTCATTTTTTTCTTTGCCCCACATAATAAATAATTTGTCAAGTGTCTTACCAAAGTGCTTTCCTGCAGGAGTGGTTCAATCCAACGAGAAGAGGTTACTTTAGGCAGATGCACTGAGCATTCTGCCATACAGAGGACCCGAATGCCAAAAGAAATCCTTGTTTCTACACATACTTTGATTGTGGGTGTGGATGGATCGGGGGGGTGGTCCTCCTTGAAGCCCTTTGGATAGAAAAGAGAAAATAGTTGCTATGTATGACGTGGTCACAGCACAAATAGCCGACCTCAGTAACGTTTCTGAAGTCTTGTTTCCGAGTGTTGAGGACCGGCAGTGTGCTGTGTGCTAAACACGTAGCTTCATTTCACTTGATTCTTCTGACCAACATGATGAGATGGTGTTCATTTTGTGGACATGGTCAGCTGCTTCCTAGAGAGTTTGATCCATAGATTTCCATTCCAACTACAGAAGAGGTTGACAGTGTCACAGCAGTTAAGACAGATTTCTGGGGGGGGGCAGTTGTAGAGTCTGCCACCTTCCCAACCCCAGACTCCAGTGGTTTCAGGAGCTAGAACCAAGAGGAAATGTGAGGGGGGCTTCCAGAGAAGACCACATGCTGAGGAAGAGTAGAGAGGACATTTAACAAGGGCCAGACATGCCATCAAGCTCCACAGAATCTCCATAAAAAAACAACAACTTTGCTCGAGATGGGTTCAGAGACTGGAAATCGCTGTAGGTCCTGGGTGGCTGAGCAGAGAGTGGAACCAGGTCATCTGTGACCCCCATTCCCGAGCACGCGCTGCCCCACTGCCTTGTTTCAGATGTAGCTCCAAGCTTTAGCCCTAAGCCAAGGATGTCGTATTGGGCAGAGGTGGATGCATGGGCAGGTATGACAGGAGGTGAGACTACTGAGGGTGAGTGAGGTAGCAGGAATCTACCTGAGTAAAAATTCCTTAAATATCATTCTGACCTGGCTGGGCTGCTGCCATGCTTTGGATTGGATCAAATATATTAGGAATATATGACATCCCATTAAATACTGGAGCCATGCAGAACAATGGAAGTATTGACTCTTGCAGGCATCACTGCTGTGGGTAGCCAAACGCCCCGTTTTCCCAGCAACCTCCTCCAACTGGTTATTGTTACTCCATAAAGGATTTGCTGCATATTTGCCTTACATAAACAAATAGAGAAATAGTAATTGTGTAGACTCCCACTGAACATTATAGGAAATAGCAGGCTTCCATTTAATGAGGTTTGGAGACAACACAGCAATTTTGATGTCCTGTCAAGCTTGTTAAATTGCGATTCTACCAGGAGTTTACATGGAGCCAGAACCAGCACATCCCAGGGCACAAATGAGGCATAATTGGATATGCACCAACTCCTTCAGGTCACTGGGATATAATTTAATGGCATAATTGAATAAACGATGCTGTTGTGGCCTAAAAAGCCCTCTCCCAAAACTTTCAGCCCACTCTCAGGAAAGAGACTGGGGAGGTTGAGGCCATTATGGGACTTTTATAACATACCTGACTCTTCATCTGAAACGTCACTGCCACCCTGACCTGCAACTTTATGTCTTCTGTTGACAGGGTAGGAATTTGCATTTTTAAAAAGTTCTCTGGTTAATCCAATTGGAAAGCCATCCTTCAAAAACACTATGTTGGGCTGGAGATATGGCTTAGTGGTTAAGGCACTTTCCTGCAAAGCCAAATGACCCAGGTTCAATTCTCCAGGACCCACATAAAGCCAGATGTACAAGGTGGTGCATGCCTTTGGAGTTTGTTTGCAATGGCTAGAGGCCCTGGCAGACCCATTATCTCCCTCTCTCTTTCTCTTTTTCTCTCTTAAATAAATAAATAAATAAATAAATAAATAAATAAATAGGGCTGTAGAGATGGATTAGCAGTTAAGGTACCTGCCTGCGAAGCCTAAGGACCCATGTTCTACTCTCCAGATCCCACATAAGCCAGACGCACAAGGTGACACAAGTGTGCAAGGTCACACCTATGCACAAGGTGGCGCACACATCTGGAGTTTGATTGCAGTGGCTTGGAGGCCCTGGTTGCGCCAATTTTCTCTCTCTCATACACATAAAAAAGTACAAAAAAGTTTAAGTAAAATATTTTAAATAAAATACACACACAAAACACTGTATCATTTAGGGAAGAAAGATTTGTCTCTCTCTCTTTTTAATTTGAGAGAGACAGAGAGAGAGAGAGAGAGAGAGGAAGAGGCAGAGAAATGGGCACACCAGTGATCTCAGCCGCCGTGAACAAACTCCAGATGTGTGCAGCCCCTTGTGGTCAAGTGCGGCATTGCGCCCTTGCCTCACTTTTGCATCTGGCTAGACATGGGACCTGGAAAATCAAACAGGCATTATTTTTTATTTTTTAATTATTATTTTATTTATTTTTGGAGAGAGACAGACAGAGGAAAAGGGACACAGATAGAGATGGGTGCACCAGCAGTCTCTCAGCTGCTGTGAACGAAATCCAGATGTGTGCGCCCCCTTGTGGTCAACTGCGGCATTGCGCCCTTGCATCACTTTGCATCTGGCTAAACGTGGGACCTGGAGATTGGAACCCGGTTCTTAGGCTTAGCAGGCAGGTGCCTTAACTGCTAAGCCATCTCTCCAGCCCTTGTCTCATATTTTATCCACCTAAAGTTTATAGAGGTTGACTTAGTGGAGCTGGGTGAAAAGGACTGTTATTTGGACTCTACTTACACCAACTTAACTCACTTCTGCTAGTGAAGGCTGGAGAGATGGCTTAGTTGACAAAGTGTTGGCAGTGCAAGCACGAGGACCTGAGTCCAGATATCCAGCACCCATATAAAAGTTGAGTGCATTGGTGAGTACCTGTAGCCTCAGGGTTGGTGAGGCAGAAAGAGGAGGACCCCTGGGGCTTGCTGGCTAGAAAATCTAGCCTAATGGGTACACCTAATGGGTACACCTAATGGGTACACCTAATGGGTACAATAAGATGCAGTGAGAGACCCTCTCTCAAACAAAGAAGGTAGAGAGTGACTGAGGAAGAACCCAGAGTAGACATTTAACCTTCACCCACACATGCACATATACGCATGTGCACCTGCACACCCATGTACCCTTCACCCCCCACACCACACGCATATATGTGCAAAACAGTCATTTTAATTAAAATTTACTTTTCAAATAAGTCAAAATTTATTTTAAATTATTTATCTGTAAACAGAGAAAGAGACAATCATTTATAAACAGAGAGAGAGAGAGAGAGAGAGAGAGAGAGCCAGGTCTTCTAGCTGCTGCAAATGAAACTCCAGATACACGCACCACTTTGTGCATCTGGCTTTACATGAGTCCTGGAGTATCGAACCCCGGTTGTTAGGCTTTATAGGCAAGCACTGTAACTGCTGAACCATCTCTCCAGCCCCAAAATGTTCTTTATCTGATTAATTCTAATTTAATTAGTATTTGCTGTTGTCCTTGGTATGCTGTATACATTCTCTGTCACTTCTTCTGGAACAGGAATGTACTGAGCTGTGAAATAAATGGGGCTGTACCCTAGGTGGAACTCTCTCAGTCCTTAAATCAGAACTCCCCAATGCTCCCATATCTGAACCCTTTTGAGCACCACATAATGCCACAAGCAAAAATCTACACTTCATGAAATTTTACTTACTCTACCAAATTAAAAATACTGTATCAATCCTTCAGGTCATGTGTATAAGGTGTATATGAAACATTAAAAACAAAATTCTATGCCGGATGTGGTAGCACATGCTTTTAATCCCAGCACTCAGGGGGCAGAGATAGGAGGATCACTGTGAGTTCCAGGTCACCCTGAGACTACAACAGTGAGTTCCAAGTCAGCCTGGGCTACAGTGAAGCCCTACCTCCAACTGCCTGCCCCCCAAAAAGTTCTGAAATCTAAAATATATGAAGAAATCTTCAGCAGTTTTTGCCCCAGGCATTTTAGATTAAGATCTCTAAAGGGCTGATGCTGGGTCCCAGATCTGCCTTTTGATAAGGTATGGCGTAAGGCAACAACAGTGGCCAAGTCTGGTCTTCTGGGGTTGTAGGATTGTTACAGAAAGTCGGGTAATGTGACAGTAGGGACAGTGCCTTGAAAACTCTGGCATGCTTACAACCATAAAGCACTGGGCCATGGAAGCAAAACCATACGTCCATGGTGTTACCTCCAGGACAGTCCTGGAGGAATGGGAGTCAGAAAAGCCCTACTCATTTTAGCCAAACTGCATTTGAATGTTCTGTTTTATGTCTGATTTACATATTGATCCTCCACCTAAGGTTTCATTGTAAATTCACTCTTTAGTGTTCTTGGGTTTTTGACCATATTCGTCCTTCTTTTAATAATCACCCGTCCCACCACCACAAGCCAGCAGCTGTTCGTTACCACGCTCAACAAAATTATCACAATGGTAACATTCTTCTTCACTTCCTGCCTCCATCTCTTATTAGCAGTTCTACTTAAATTCTTTGGTTTAGTTTAAAATGGATGGTTAAAGTGCATATTTATTATTTGTTTATTTATTGACAACTTCCATGATTACAGACAATAATCCCATGATAATTCCCTAACCTGCCTCACTCTCCCCTTTGCAACTCCACACTCCAATCATATCCCCTCCCCCTTTCCATCAATCTCTTCTTTTATTTTGATGTCATCATCTTTTCCTCCTATTATGAGGCTCTTGTGCAGGTAGTGTCAGGCAGGGTCTTCTACTATCCTTAACACATTTAAGAACTCGCTGTGGGGCTGGGAGACAGCTCAGTGATAAAGATGCTTGCTTGCAAAGTCTGCCAGCTCTGGTTCAGTTTCCCAGCACCCACTTAAAGCCTGATGCAAGTGGTACATACATCTGCCATGCCAAAATAATGGGAGGCAAAGCCAGGAAAAGCATCCCAAGCTCACTGGCCAGCTAGTCTGGCAGTTTGTTTGCAGGGGCAAGAAACTCTGTCTCAAAGAAGGTGAAGCACAGACACCTCAAAGTTGTTCTCTGACCTCCACGTGCACAACATGGCACAAACACATACGCACACAAGAGAAATAAAACCTTAATTTTTTTTTTTTTTTTTTTTTTTTTTCAAGGTGGGGTCTTACTCTAGGCCAGGCTGACCTGGAATTCACTATGTAGTCTCAGGGTGGCCTAGAACTCACGGTAATCCTCCTACCTCTCTGCCTTCCAAGAGCTAGAATTAAAAGTGTACACCACCATGCCCAGTGAAAATCTTAATTTTTTTTGTTTATTTTGAGGTAGGGTCTTGCTGTAGCCCAAGTTGTCCTGGAATTGGCCTTGAATTCACAGCAATCCTCTTACTTTAGCCTCCCGAATGCTGGGATTAAAGGCATGCACCATCACACCCAGCAAAATCTTACTTTTTAAAAAAGAAATTGCTGTAATAGAATTCCTTCTTAGCTAATTACAACTTACTCCTTGGAAGTAAGAAAGAAATCTACAATGTACATAGATAGCAGACAGATATAAAGGAAATCAGCAAATTAATCCATCCCCAGTGCTTAGCTCTCTTTTGGGTGGGTGCAGAAAGCCTAAATCATTACTCCAAGATCCAAATCATATGTATTCAGGGTTTCTATACTTTTTTGTCTGATTCTTATCATAGGTTTCACATGAAAAGCTAATACATTTAACAGAAAGCTACCCAGGCAATAATTATTTCTAACAAGAATTGAACAGGAGGGAAGAGAGGCAAAAATAGAATAAATGGATTAATTTCCATCCCACACACATGTGTATGCATGTGTGCGCACACACACAAATTAAAGGAAACAAAGTAGATTCTAATGGAGCTCTCTCTGCTACAAGCATGGAGATAGATGTATGGACAGTGAGGGTTCTGAGCAGATTCTATTGTAGTCTTCATGTGTTTCTCTTTTTCTTTCTTTTTTTTTTTTTTTTTTTTTTTTGGTTTTTCGAGGTAGGGTCTCACTCTAGCCCAGGCTGACCTAGAATTCACTGTGTAGCCTCAGGGTGGCCTTGAACTCATGGCAATCCTCCTACCTCTGCCTCCCGAGTGCTGGGATTAAAGGCGTGCGCCACCATGCCTGGCCTTGATTCTCTTTTTCTACTCACATTTAGGAAAGATTGGAAATGGAGAAATATTCTCTTCCATATTCTTTTTTAAAATTTATTTATTTATTTGAGAGCGACAAACAGAGAAAGAGAGAGAGAGAGAATGGACGCACCAGGGCCTCCAGCCACTGCAGATGTACTCCAGATACATGTGCCATCTTGTGCATCTGGCTTATGTGGTTCCTGGGGAATTGAGTCTCAAACCGGGGTCCTTAGGCCTCACAGGCAAGTGTTTAACCTCTAAGCCATCTCTCCAGTCCTTCTCTTCCATATTCTTAATCAGAAGAATCTAATTTTATAGAACATTTCAGATGAAAGACATACTCTGCATCACTTCCCAACACTTCCCAACTCCAGCTCACTGCACTGCTGTTTCATTTTTGGCTCCTAACCCTGGACTGCCATTGATTTGATGAGATCACCAATAAGGATTTGATGGTCACATTCATTCCATGATTTTTTTTTGTAACCCTCAATTTGACTTGAGCATTTAACACTGTGGAACACTTTCGTTCTCTCCTTCTCTAAGCCCAGCTTCCTCCTTTCTTTTTTCTCCTTCAAGGCACACGCATACATTGGAATTTTAACCATTGTCATCTGAAACAAACGGATGATGGTCTCTTTTGCCACCATTGTAACTTAAATGACACATTACATTACAGGGATTTGGTGACCAGATTGAGAAGTTGGTTCACAAGTGTGAATGCCTGGGACACATATGGAAAATTTATTCCTTGGTGGTGCTCAGGAAGGGAAAGAGGGAGGGAAGAAGGAAAAAGGAAGGGAAGGACAGGCAAGTGAGCAAATAATTCTAGAGAAACTCAAATGATTCCACTAGAAAATGTAGGGAGGGAGGGAGGGAGGGAGGAAGGAAGGCAGTAGCATGCAAGAGAGGCAGACAGCCTTTGGACATTGGTCTCCCGGGACTCACTACTGGCTGTTTGTTGCCAGGCAACAAGCTCAAGGACTATAAGTTCTTGTCTAGTTGGGAATGGATTCTCCACAGATCTCAGGAAGTTATGGAGGTTCAACCTTGCTTAGATGTTGCAGGTTCTCGAGGTCCTCTTGAATGCCCTGTAGACCCTTAATCCTGATCTTCTCTTTGAGTGTGTGTGTGTGTGTGTGTGTGTGTGTGTGTGTGTGTATTGCATACATGTGTGCATGCATGTGGGAACATGTGTATGCAGGTACCTATGCACGTGTGTGCATGCATGTGGAGGCCAGAGGTTTCTATCAGGTGTCTTCCTGGATGGCTCTCCATTTTATTTCCTGAGGCAGGTCACTGAGTGAACCCAGAGCTCACAGACTGGGCTAGTCTAGTCAGCCAGCTTCTTCCTGGGATCCCTGTGTCCATCTCCTGATTGCTGGGATGACAAAGCCGGCTCCCATGTTCATTGGTACTCATAGGGATACAGAGAGCTGACCTGCAGCCCTCATACTTGTGTGGCCGTCTCTCCAGTCCCAGTTCTTACCAGCATAGCTTCTTATTTGTTTCTGTGCACATTCCTGTTGTCTAGTTAAAATGAAGACTTCGTTAATAAAAAGGGAACATCCCAGCATACAGTGTATGATAACACTTCCATAGAAGCATATGGATTGATCAGTTGACTGGCTGATTTGATTATTTAACCTCTGAGCCTAGCTGGTTGTTGGAGACCCTCCTGTATTTTTCTTGGTTCAATAATACTTGCAGAGACAAAGTTTGCCTTTCAATGTTTAACGGCCATTGATTTTTCCGCTGTCTGTGCCAAAGCTTTTAAATTGGTTCCAGTTGTTTAAAAGGAATGTATATTTTTCTTCTACACATTTTAAGGGGAAAATATTTAATGTATTTTCCCTAGACTAAACCCAAACCAGATAGTTTTTCCAGAGCTGTATGAATGAACAATAAAGTAGTTACTTTGGAAGCTAAAATATCGCTATATTGGATTTCAAAAAAAAAAAAATCAAGTCATTCCATACTTCATGTGACTCCAGGTGAAAGAGAAAATATTTAGTCAGCAAATGGAAAGAGAAAAATAAATTCAAAAGCTCTCTTTCGCAGACTTACAATATAAAAACGGAACGATTCAGCATGGAAGCCGTATGGCAGATTACATTAGTCAGTGAGTATGAATTGCTTTTTAGGCAAAAGAATATTCATGGCATTTTTTGTGTTTAAAGATAAACTAAGTTTTCTTTATCATAGAGTCATAAAATCTTGGATCCAAAAAAGACTTGGAGAATTAGATTGCTTTCTCTCCAGTGTTAAGACAATGACTCCTCCAGGGCAAGGGTCATCTTCTCTGCTTCCTCTTCAAAATGTTCATGCTACTGAGTCAAAAGCTTGTGCCAGGTGACACATGAGTCTGGAATTGGTTTGCAGCAGCCAGAGGCCCTGGTGCACCCATTCCCTCTCTTCCTCTCTCTCTCTCTCTCTCTGCCTCTTTGTCTCTCTTGAATAAATAAAAATGAAGTATGTTTTAAATAGCTTGTGCCAATTCCTTTAAATTAACAGGCGGTGATGTGGATATGGATGGCTCACAGCTATAGAGGGTAAAATGAAAAAATCCCACCTTTACCTTCTGTAATTGTGTTTCTGCTTGACAGTGACCAGCTCGGAACTATAGACCTAATTGGGATAATAGGGATTCTATCCTTGGGAGTTTTCCCTGTCTCAGTTCATTAAAGTGTCACGTAAAGAGCTACACTGGTGCGGGCTCAAGTTCGTAACGGCCCTGCACATTGACTGGCCTACTCAGAACCTGTTGTGAGGGCCTTAATGTCACACCAGCACTGTACAGTGACTTAGAGTGACTTACAGTGACTCCTAATGAATCCTCTTCTCAGAGTGGGTCCAGGAAGTCCTACCAGCTGTCTTGTAAGGGCAATTAACACATCTCCCTCAATTATGCATGCCAGTGGAAGAATTTCAAACATTTGGCTGGATAACAAATCCATCCCCTCTGTTAGAGAAAGGTCATCCCTCAGGGCCATCTGGATATTTACTTTTCTTTGGAAAGGAGCTTCACGGGATTTTCTGTCGGGAGGAGAAAAACGGTGAGGGCAAAATGGAATCGCCTAGTAAAACTGATAGGGACCCACATTCCACACCGCTCTGCCCACACACCAGTGGTTTTCAGTCTTGCACCCACTCATGTTTTCTCTGTTACACCGTTCACAGACATTGTGTGTGGTCTGCATAGTGCTATGACGCAAGCTCTGACTCTAAAGTTTTGCTGTTATTGATCTCTGCGGCAGAATATTTCTTCTGCCTTTGGAGTGCTCCTAAAGGGTACAGTAATTATTGTTGGGGAAGTGGAGACAGAAATGACACCGAGAGGCAGGCAGGCAGGCAGGCAGGCTTCAGCAAGGTGCATTCTCGTGGAAGTGACTTAATGAAATAATGGCCATAGACCTCTGTTACTCATAAGGTAAGTAAAACATAGCCCTGTGGAGGAGATATTTCTTAGACCTGGGACAAGCCATGGGAGTGTTGAGGCAGGAAAGCACAGTTTGTATTTGGGATCTGAGAGTAGGTGTTAATCTCGTGTTTAGGGTATTGATGCAAAAGATACAGCTCGAAGGCTGGAGGGATGGCTTAGCGCTTAAGGCGTTTGCCTGCAAAGCCTAAGGACCCAGGTTTGATTCCCCAGGTCCCACGTAAGCCAGATGCACAAGGTGGGGCATCCATCTGGAATTCATCTGCAATGAAAAAAATTTTTCAAAAGACATAGCTGTCCCCTCAATGGGAATAAGAGATAGGTTATTCTGGAGTCAAATATGAGTGACCGTGGCTTGGGAACACAGATTTAGGTTACCCCAATTCCGTGTTTCAACATGTTAACAATTTCATGAAGGCTTTATAAGTATAGAACAGAAGAAAGCCATAAATCAAAGCACTTTTCAAATATATTGGCTGACCATCAGGTAGGCTGGTTATAGCAAAGGGGGGGGGGAATCTCCACCATAGGTTTTAGATGCTATCTGATGACATTCTTGGGTTGGTAGAAACTGGTGGCCTACTAGACATTCTACAAAGGTTGCACCTGATCAACTGATAGTTACCAAGATATTAGGTTAGACATGGAGGCGGACAATGAATGGCGAAAGGTAGACCAAGGTAATTTGACTCTAACCTTGCAACATGTCCCTTCTCTCTGGTCACAGTTCTGTCAGCCGTGCTGGAAGTAGGTGCAGCAGATGTAGAGCTTTCCTGGGAACTCGAGTTCTCAGGGGTAGCTGGAAGGCAGTGGGGAAGAATATGGGACATGAAGGGAGATGAAACAACCGTGCTTTGAGATGGGATTACAGAATACCCTGAATGCCAAAGGAAGGAATCTGAGCTTTAATTCAGGTGGGACAAGAAACGATTTTGAAAATGGAAATGAAAGAAAAATTAGAAAAATGCTTTCTGTGACCACTAGAGGTAGAATTGCCTCTCTTCAAGCATCTCCAGTTAAAACCCAAACTCCTGGGCTGGAGAGAGGGCTCAGCAGTGCAGGCGCTTGCCTGCAAAGCTTAACAACTTGGGTTCAATTCACCAGGACCCACGTAAAGCCAGAAGCACAAAGTAGTGTATGCATCTGGAGTTCATTTGCAGTGGCTGGAGAGCCTCGTGCACCCATTCTCTCTGTTTCTTTCTCTGTTTCTTTTCTCTGCTTGTAAATAAATAAAAATATTTAAAAATATATCCAAACTCTTACAGCTCAGAATGTGACTCGTTGGGAGACAAAGTCTTTGCAGAAGTTAATCAAATGAAAGAGACGTCACTGGGGTGAGCCCCAATTCAGCACGGATGCTGTCCTTCCCAAGGGGACATTTGGATGCAAATGTGTGTAAGGCTGGTCATCTATGAGCCAAGGAGAGAGTTCTGAAACACCTCCCCTCACTGCCCTTAGAGGGATCACGCTGTTTACATCCCTCCCAAACTGTGAGATGCCATCTCTGTTGGTTAAACTACTCAGTGTGTGGTACTTCATTATGGCAGCCCTGGAAAGCTAATTGAGCATCAGTGTGTGAGGTGAATGAGGGTGGTCAGGAATGACAAACGGTGGGATTCCTAGAGGATGGTGATGATGAGAAATGAGAGAGACAGGACAGACAGACAGACAGATACACACAGAGATAGATCTCAGACATTAAGAGCAATGGCAAGGGGAGTGGTGCCACCAGCTCACCAGCTCTGCGTGCTCTGCTCAGGGCATGCATTGGGTATGGGAAGGTCTGAGTTCTAGTGCGTTCTTCTGGCTCTGACACCAATGAGTGTCATGATCCCAGACTAGTTACCCTCTCTCATTCTTCTCAGTGTCTCAGGATTAGACTAGCTCATCTCTTGCAACCATCTTGGAATCCAGATCCAAGAGTGTTATGATTTGGAAGTGCTCTATAGGTTAGATACAATATTTATAAGCCCGTGCATATGCCTCTGTGTGTTTAGGTAAGATTTCTAGCCCCTGTTCTTAACGGGGACTTAAATGAACTTGAAATTCTGCATCTCTCTCTCTCTCCCACCCTCCCTCCCTTCCTTCCTGAGGAAAGTCCAACAGACTGGCCTTCAAGAGCGAGAGATAGAGAGAGTGTGTGAGAGAGAATTGGTGCACCAGGCCTCCAGCCACTGCAACCAAACTCCACATGCCTGAGCCCCCCATGTGCACATGTGAGACCTTGCACGCTTGGGTCACTTTGTGCGTCTGGCTTATGTGGGACCTAGAGAGTCAAACATGAGTCCTTAGGCTTTGTAGGCCATCTCTCCAGCACCCTCCCCCCATTTTTTTTAAATGAAGAAACAACAAAGTAGAAAATCGACCCAAAGGAAAGGAGAAACATATTACAGGTCACCTGAGATGAACTCATTACTGGATTTGAACTTTAGCTCCAAGTTTCCTAGCAGTAAAAGCAAAAAGGAAAAAAAAAAGTGCTATTGTCTGATAAAAATCAGTGTAATATGATTAGCTCTTGAGAAAAACATGGAGATAGGATGAGGGTCCGGATGAAGTTACATTTAAGAACCCGCCAAATCAAGATACATTAAGAGGCATGCAAAATCCATATTCTATAATCCAATAATTCTTCTTATAGTTAGGAAAATCTTTTTTGGGGGGGGGGTAGGACTATGTGTGAAACACTTGTCTCAAAATCATTTATGAAAGTGCAGGGTAAGTTTACCTAATTGCTTTGCATTCATTCGGGCACAAATAATGTGGGCATTGTAGGCAAAGACTGTCCAGCATCAGAGAGAAACGAGGTCTATGTAGGTCCATTAAGAATAGTCAGGAGAGGGTCTGGAGAGATGGCTTGGTGGTTAAGCGCTTGCCTGTGAAGCCTAAGGACTCCGGTTCGAGGCTTGATTCCCCAGGACCCACGTAAGCCAGATGCACAAAGTGGCACATGCATTTAGAGTTCGTTTGCAGTGGCTGGAGGCCCTGGTGCACCCATTCTCTCTCTCTTTATCTGCCTCTCTCTTTCCCTCTCTCTCTCTGTCCCTCTCAAATAAATAAATAAAAATAAAAATTTAAAAAAAAATAGGAGATTGGGGCTGGAGAGATGGCTCAGCAGTTAAGGCATCTGCCTACAAAGCCTAACAACCTGGGTTTGATTCCCTAGTATCCACATAAAGCCAGATGCTCAAGTTGGTGAAAGCATCTCCAGTTTGTTTTCAGTGCTGCAGGCCCTGGCACAGCTGCTTTCTCTGTCTCTCTTCTCTCTCTGCTTGCAAATAAACAAACAAACTAAAAAAAGAAAGCCAGGCATGGTGGTGTGCACCTTTCATCCCAGCACTGGGGAGGCAGAATTAAGAGGTTGTTGTGAGGTTGAGGCCAGCCTAAGACTACACAGTAGGTTCAAGGTCAGCCTGGGCTACAGTGAGACCCTATCTCAAAAAAAAAAAAAAAAAAAGAGAGAGAGAGGAGAGAGAGCTGGGGAGGTAAGCTTAGTGGTTAAAAGTTCTCGCTTACAAATGCTGCCAACCTGGGTTCAATTCCTCAATACCCACATAAAGCTAGATGCACAAAGGGACACATGCATCTGAGTTTGTTTGCAGTGGCAGAAGGCGCTAATGTGCCCAGTCATGTTCTCTCTCTTTCTAAATGAATAAATAAATAAATAATATTTTTAAAAGCATAGTCAGAGAATAAAATGATTTGTTCCTGAGATTATTACTATATAGAAATAAGTCAAGAGAAAGTGCTCAATCATAATAATAACTATAGTAGATACACTTAAGGGTAAAGTCCTCGGCCCCTCACCATATTTTCTCTTTATTTATTTATGTATTCATTTATTTGCAAACAGAGAGAGAGATACAAGAAAGGCAGAAAGAAAAAGAGAGAGAGAGAGAATGGGCATGCCAGGGCCTTCAGCCACTGCAAAGGAACTCCAGATGCAGGTGCCCCTTGGTCATCTGGCTTACATGGGTCCTGGAGAATTGAACTGGGATCCTTTGGCTTTGCAGGCAAATGCCTTAACCGCTAAGCCATTTCTCCAGGCCTTTTTGTTTGTTTTTGAGGCAAGTTCTCACTCTACCCCAAGCTGGACCTGAAATTCACTATATAGTCTCAGGTTGGCCTCAAACTCACAGCGATCCTCCTACCTCTGCCTACTGAGTTCTGGGATTAAAGGCGTGCACCACCACACCTGGCATATTTCCTCATTTTTATGCTTACAATTCAATTTAAGAGCACAAGCCATATTACATACTGAAGTTTTACATTCAAGTCATACGTTATGAGATTACCTTTTAAAATTAAAAGCAAAGAGAAAGATTTCAGAAACGCAAAAATAGTAAACTGAAATTCTGTTACTTAGAAAGTGTGGTTCGTCAATTGCTTGAAATAGCTTTGAGTTTTTAGAAATGATTTTACAACAGCTCTTAGGTGGCAGTCACCCCAGGAGCCACGGAGGCTGCTGAAATGATGTGAAGGGCCAGTGATGGCGGGGGGAGGGGGGTTGTCCAGCGGTCCTCTATGTTTCTAACATGCTCCAAGGACTCCATCCTCAGGGTCCGTCTCTTCAAAGGAACTTCCAGGAGCCAGTATTTATCCTTTTAGAAAACCTCATTGCTTTTTTTTTTTTTCCCAGTGAATTCTCTCTGCCATCTCTATCTTGCTACTTCTCTGAAATTTGGGAAAGTCCTTAATGTTAATAAACATGAAAATAAGTAATTATGACCAAGAATTAGCCTTTACTGCTGAGTTGAAACACTGTAAAATTTTACATTTTCGAATTTCCACGGCATATAAGAACATGCTGGAAGTGATTCAGCAGAGCCAATAGCTAAAAAAAAAAAAAAAAATCATTTCATGAAAGAAATTTTGCTGCGCATGTCAGATATTGTCCTACCACATGGCTGTTCTAGAGCCGTGCCTTTGCCAGGCTAAAGGCTCATCCCACATTTATTTATTTATTTATTTATTTATTTATTTATTTATTTATTTATTTATGATGGGGGGGAGAGAGAGAGAGACTGACTGAGAATGGGCATGCCAGGGCCTCTAGCCACAGCAAACAAACTACAGATGCATGCGCCACCATGTACATCTGGCTTATGTGGGACTTGGAGAATTGAACCTGGGTCCTTAGCCTTTGCAGGCATGCGCCTTAACTGCTAAGCCATCTCTCCAGCCCTCATCCCATATTTTAGCTTAAATCTGGAGAACAGAAGCTGAGCTCTCAGTCCAACTGTTCTGAGGCAAGTGCTAAGAGGTTTTCCCTTCTTTTCTGTTCTGTTCTGCACATTCCTGACTTCTCAGGGCCCATGAGCTCTGCCCTTGCCCAGGAGACGAAGCAAGAAAATATCGACTTCTCATCAGCTTGTGTCCTCTCAGTGGAATCCTGCATCACACTGAAAGACACGAGATCCTGAGCAGGGCTGGAGATGTAATTTGTTTGGTAGAGTGACTGTCTAGCATGCGCGAAACCCTGGGTTCCATCTCCCCCAGCTCGTAAGCCAGGTGTATGGTGGTGCACACCTGTAATCCCAGCACTCAGGAGGTGGAGATGGGTAGATCAGAAGTTCAAGGTCATATTCAGGTATATAACAAGATTGAGGCCAGCCTGGGCTATATACGCTCCTGCCTCAAAAGAACACACAAGGACTAGAACGATGGCTTAGCAGGTAAGGTATTTGCCTGCAAAGCCCAAGGACCCTGATTTGATTCCCCAATACCTACATAAGCCAGATGCACAAGGTGGCACATGTGTCTGGAGTTCATTTATAGTGGCTGGCATGCCCACTCTCTCTCTAGCTGCCTCTTCCTCTTCTCTCTCTCTCTCTCTCTCTCCCTCTCTCAGATAAATAAAAATAAATATTTGAAATAAAATAAAATAAAACTGAGTGGAAGGGTGAAAGATGAAACTGGAATTGAGGACTGGGTGGTGAGAATTTTATTTGAGAACACCCTCTTTTATAAGCTGCAAATTGAGTTGGTGAGACTGTCAGGATTCTTAGCTGCGTGAATCTCACAGACCACTTCCTGAAAGCTTTTCTTAATGGAGCGTCTACAGCTGAGACAGATCCTCATGTAAGTGGATGGCTTCGTCCTCACCACATAGCTCCCAGAGGCGGCTGCAGAGATGGCCTGTCCCTTCCAGGATGTTTGGATTTTAAGGCTGAGAGGAGCCTGCTGGGAAAGATACCCCTCTCCTATCTAGAAGGGGATCTAGAAAGGTCTGAGGCCTTGAATCCTGGAAATAGGGGATTTGCTGTGTCTGGGTTCGTTGTATTTAAATGCTCCCTGCTTCCCCTGCTCTGACCTGCTCCCTGGTCACAAGGGCAGTGCTAAATGGAGTTCTGTATGAGATCAGCAATACTTAGCGATGGGAAGTTTGACATAATGCGCTTTCCTCATAATTTATTAAAGTTGCTAATACGTTTAAAAAATATGTGAAGAACATGGAAACCTCTCCGTAATACAGGGCTGTGCATTAACCCTGCATTGATTTTTGCATCTCAGTCAGAATGAGAGGCAGAGTCCTCCTGAAGACGGCAACATCTCACTCCCTTCACCTCTCAGATAAGACACTGCTCCTACCTGGCCTGTTCTGCCCAAGGACGCACCCTGGTGGCCATTCCAAGAACACTCTACCTATGCTTCCTCCCCGTGACTATTGCGCTTCTGGTCTCCTCTCCCCAGAACCCACTAGACTTGAGACAGGCTCCATGCTGCCTTCACCCCCACCTCTCACATGGCCTCTTCTCATTGAAACCTTTTTTCATCACCCTCTCAAAAGTCCAGACGCTGTTCTCACTCACAAGTCTTAAGCCCCGCACATTCCTTTTTATTCCTAGCACTGTTACCATCCCATGTTTGCTGTATATTTTATTGATGACTTGTAGAGTGTCTGTCTTCCTCCATTAAAAGGTTACATTCCACGGAGGCGGGGTTTTCGCTTTGTTTTGTTATTGCCTTCTATCTGTGTTAACAAAGGATCTTGCCATAGACTAGGATGCTTTGAATGAAAGAATATGGATGGATAGATGGCTGATGTGGTAATACATTCACTGCAAGGACACAGTTTTGGTAGCATCTTGCTGTGATATTTTCCTGCTACTAAAATAATCATTAGCTTCCATACTGAAGTCAGCATCTCTTGTGTCCAAGGGCTTCTAGATGGGACCGAAGAGGCTCCATGACAGGGCATGAGGAGCTTGCACTTGGCTTTGGAAAGAGCTAAGTTTGAATCCGGCTTTACCACCTGCCAGCTCCATAACCAGTGACTAATTATTCAACTTCGACCAGCTACCACTAGGCCTGTTCATTCCATATGCAAAACAGAGAGAATGACATAAAATTCCAAAATGACTGTACGAACCAGGATCAAAATATGTAAAGCATAGGATATATAGAAAGCCCTTATTACAATGAAGCATGTTTTTCTATTATTTCAGTCATTTGTACTAACATGTAGAAGTTGGCATAATTGGTATAAAGTAGGACTTCATGTCTTTGATGGCAGTTTCACTTTAGGGCATCCATGGAGCCTGTTTTACAACCTCTCATGTGGCATTGTCAGTTTTCTATAGAGGAAAACGTTTCCTGTACCCACTATTCAGTCCAGTATGCATTTGTACATTATCAAGACCGCCACAGGGAAAGAAATCACAGCTGAGGCGTTTTTGACCGTGTTCAAGGTCTGTGTGCCCATAGGACTCACCCATAAGGTTTAGAAGACACTTCCCTGGAGAAATCTGTTTCTCCCCAAAGCTCTTCTTTTCAGTAAACATGGCCCAAGGGCTCGCTCTCTGCAGGCCGCTGTGGGTGAGTTTCTGCTGAGGGGTGGTGGGAGTGCAGATCCAAGGTGGAATCCATCATTGGTACAGATGCTGACCTTGGCAATGGTGGGTATCAGAGGTTAGGTGCTGCCCAGATAAGCAGGTTATCAGGAAAGTTTGCAGAAGGGCAGCATGCTGCCTCAAGGTCTGTGGGGAGGGATTAGACAGTCATTCAAGCAGAGGAAAAGTCAGCTGAGGGGAGCCACGGAGAAAAGAGAACAGTGCCCGTTCAAAATGAGAGAAAGACAGAGGTGGCCTTCAGTTTCCCACACTTCACCCTGTGTGCCTAGGGAAACTCCTTCCTCTCATTCCTTAGTTCTTAACAAGCAAAACATGTATAGATACCTAACATGCATATGAGTAAGATTAACCTATATCTTTACCTATTCAGGGGCCTCAGGTTTGTCCCAACACAACAGCCTAGGGGCTGTTACTGATGCGTCCTTTGACCCCAGTAAATGAGGGATGCTAGATGAGTCTGCTTGGGTTTTCCCTTCCATGATGAGTTTGATGTATGAAAATTCAACCAGACTTATAAGATGTGCTCAATCACTTTAATTGGATTTGTAAAGTTGTATGATTTATGACCCATTACACGGATCCTTCTGGCTAACATTAGCCTTCGCTAGTACTTATTGTTATGGTTTCTTTCCTTTCTTCTTTTCCTGGGTATATGGACTGCAGATCGATGTATGTTGAAATGTATGTTGTATGCACGTGGGCCTAGTCCACCTCCAGACCCATGGAAGGAGCCAGAGCTGTATCCTCAGAGCAGGTGGTGGAGGTAGGCTGTGTCAGATCAGATCTGGGAACTTCTTCACTGGCCAAGTTAAACTCTTTGTACCTTGGTTTCTATACTTAGAAATAGAAATATCCAAAGGCTAATTTTGGGCCCTAATCAGGTAAAGCACACCTAGCACTGTGCTTGGTGCATTGTGGGAATTCGATAAATGTAACTTGTAATAATTATATGAACATCTGAAAGATAGAGCGTGACTGAGAACCATGGCCAGAGGGCCACTGTCCCTGATTCACATCTTGGTCCTCCCTCTTGTTACCTAGCTGCCCAAGGATACTTGCATGGTCTGCCCAGGCCTGAGTTCTCCCATCTGTCAAGTGGAAATATTAATAGCTCCCTCTCTCACCAGTTTGCCCGAGATTGTGCATATGAAACACTTAGGCCAGTTCCTGATATGCGGCTGTTAATAACTGTTCAAAAATAATAAAAAGAAGACTAGAGAGAGAGAGAGCTCAGTGGTTAAGGCACTTGCTTGCAGAGACTAAGGACCCGGGTTCAATTTCCCAGCACCCACTTAAAACCAGATGCACAAAGTGGTGCATGCATCTGTAGTTTGTTTGCAGTAGCTAGAGGCCCTGGTGCACCCATTCTGTGTCTGTCTCCTCTCTGTCTCACTCTGATTGCAAATGAATAAATAAATAAAATAATAATAGTGATCATGATAATATACATTCACATTCCACAAATGTTACCAAGTATCATTAATGTGTATGTATATAATAATTCTCTTTAAAACAATTAGAGGGCTGAAGGGATGATTTAGTGGTTAAGGTGCTTGCCTACAAAGCCTAAAGACCCAGGTTCCATTCACCAGTACCCATGTAAGCCAGATGCACAAGGTGGTGCATGCATCTGGAGTTTGTTTGCAGCAGCTAGAGGCTCTGACATGCCCATTTTCTCTCTATCTCTGCATCTTTCCATCTCTCTCTCTCAAAGAAATATATAAATAAATAAGATATTTAAAAAGTTAGGGCTAGAGAGATGGCTTAGTAGTTAAGGTGCTTGCCTGCAAAGCCAAAGGACCCAAGTTTGATTCCTCAGGACCCATGTAAGCCAGATGCACAAGGTGGCACATGCGTCTGGAGTTTCTTTGCACTGGCTAGAAGCCCTGGTGTGTTCATTCTCTCTCTCTCTCAAATAAATAAATAAATAAATAAATAAATAAATAAATAAATAAATAAACAAACAAACAAATAAATAAATATTTTTTAAAAAGAAATACGTTAGACTTTGTAGTAACAGACCAATGAAGTTTACAAATCAATCTGGCCAGCATTTTCTATTCTGAACGAAAGTATCCAACCAGTATGAAAATATGGGGAACATTTGGGGTTTGCTAGGGAAACTATTTCTTCCAGTAGTTGACAAGCAGATCCTAAGAGGTAGAGGAAGTGACGTCAAGTCATGCCTCAGTGTTCGCTGGATGTCATCAGAAGTTAGGTTGCAGGTTCTGATGCTGAGCATGGCCATGATGCCTCAGTGCCTGCACACAGTCCAGGTCCATCTCAGAGAAGCATTCTGCAGCAGGAAGTCTGAGAAACATCCGGGGTTTATGGAGGGTAGCAGCGAGGGCAGTCTAGGAAGTAGCCTCTGGGAGTCTGCTGGGCCTCAGCCGTGGGCAAGGCTTTCTGAGGGAGGTGGGTTCTCAGACCTGGTCGCCAGAGGCACAGTGAGAGGCTCTGTGGGACTCAGTCATGAAACCTGCAACATCCAGTGGGTGGGCGTGGCAGGCAGGAGGGACAACGAAACACTGTATAGTTAGCAAACTGGAGCACCAAGGCAGAGGTCCAGGGTCAGTTCAGGATTTGTCCCAGGAAAGTGGACCTAGCTGTGGTGAGGAGAAAGGCCAGGACAGAAGGATGAATGGGTTAGACGAGAGTAGGGTAATGCACCCAGAAGCACCTCTTCACACTATCCCTACCACCTTTGCTCTGTACTTCAAAGTGCCCATAAAGGTAGCCTCACTTCATGCATGAGACTCTGGAAATGCAACCAAAATGTAAAAGCAGCTTCAAAATTCTGTCCAACTTTATCCACAATCTTTGACTACCCACCTACTTGAAGAAGTCCCTCCCCCATGCAATTTTTTTAAAGGTGTATGTCACCATACCTGACTCTAATTATATATATATATATATATATATATATATATATATATATATATATATATATATATAAAAATTTATTTTTGGAGAGAGACAGACAGAGAGGGAGAGGAAGACAGATAGAGATGGGCGCGCCAGCAGTCTCTCGGCTGCTATGAACGAAATCCAGAATTGTGTGCCCCCTTGTGGTCAAGTGCGGCATTGCGCCCTTGTGTCACTTTGCATCTGGCTTAAACGTGGGACCTGGAGATTGGAACCAGGTTCTTAGGCTTAGCAGGCAGGCGCCTTAACCGCTAAGCCATCTCTCCAGCCCTCCCCCCATGCAATTTTAATATCAAGGACCGGTTTTTATCAAGTCACTCTCTGTGATGGAATATAAAAATTATCCCAACATAGCTCTTTGAAAATGGACCTTTAGAGGCTCGGCAGGCCTTTCTGCATTACTAATGAGCTCCTTGGTGAAACATTTTGCCTCTTACTGAAATAAATCTCTCCTATTAAATTTTCCATATGAAAAATCACTTATCATTTAAGTGGACTGGTTTCACTGGTAGAAGTATCAGTGTACTTGTGAAACATTTAGAAATTATTACAGTTTACAAAAGCTGGGCATGGTGGCACACACCTTTAATCCCAGCACTTGGGAGGCAGAGGTGGGAAGATTGCCATGAGTTCGAGGCCAGCCTGAGACTACATAGTGAATTCCAAGTTAGCCTGGGCTAGAGTGAGACCCTACTTCAAAATAAAAATTATTACAGTTTACAAACAAGGTGATCTTGTAACCCACATTTGCAAAAAAAAATTAGAATGTACAGTGAGAACCAAACTGTCAGATGACACTGTCATGTTTTGGTGGTGTGACCTTTATTCCCATATAAAAAAAAAAACAGGGGTTGGAGAGGTGGATTAGCAGTTAAGGCACTTGCCTGTGAAGCCTAAGGACGCAGGTTCGATTCCCCAGGACCCACGTAAGCCAGGTGTACAAGGTGGCACATGCATTTGGAGTTCGTTTGCAGTGGCTAGGGGCCCTGGTGTGCCCATCCTCTTTCTCTCTCTGGGTATTTCTCTCAAATAAATAAATAAAATATTTCTTTAAAAAACCAAACACGGGCTGGAGAGATGGCTTAGCGGTAAAGGCGCCTGCCTGCTAAGCCTAAGAACCTGGTTCCAATCTCCAGGTCCCACGTTTAGCCAGATGCAAAGTGACGCAAGGGCGCAACGCCGCACTTGACCACAAGGGGGCGCACACATCTGGATTTCGTTCACAGCAGCTGAGAGACTGCTGGCGCACCCATTTCTATCTGTCTCCCTCTCCCTCTCTGTCTGTCTCTCTCTGTGCCTCTCCAAAAAATAAAATAAAATGATTTTTAAAAAATTTAAAAAAAACAAACACATTTCTTGTAAATAACTTGTTAATTTTCCATAGCTGACTTAACAAGCATCACTGACTGAATGGCTTAAAGTGTGGCAGTTCATGTTCACAGAGTTTTGAAAGTGAAAGGTCTAACTTTGAGGGGTCAGCAAAGCTGTGCTTCCTCTGAAGGCTCCAGGGTCACTTTCTTGCCTCTCCTCAAGCTCGTGGCCTCTGATATCCCCTGGCCTGGATTAGGGCCATCTCCTCTCTGTGTAACTTGATAGCCACTGTATTAGATTTTCTATTTTGTTAATCAGCTGGGTCTGTGGGGGGCTCAGGTTTGTGATCCCAACAACTCTGGAGGCTGAGGCAAGAAGATCACAAGTTCAAGGCCTGCCTTGGTTACACAGTAGGTTCAAAGCCAGCCTGGACAATTTGGTGTAAGACCTTATCTCAAAATGTAAAATAAATAAAAGGAGATCTGGGGGATACGTACCTCAATGGTAAAGCACTTTGCTTGCCTAGCATGTGGGAGGCCCTGGATTCAATCTCCAGTACTACAAAAAAAATAAATAAATAAATCAAATAAATACAATAAAATGTGCTAGTAACACTGACTCCAGACCTACCTTGTAACTTAGTGTTCTTGAATGTGATCGAGTAAACATAATCTCCAGGACTGAAGAGATGGCTTAGCAGTTAAGGCACATGCCTGCGAAGCCTAGGGACCCAGGTTCAAGTCTCCAGGTCCCATGTAAGCCAGATGCACAAGGTGGCACATGCATCTGGAGTTTGTTCGCAGTAGCTAGAAGCCCTGGCGTGCCCATTGTCTCTCCCTCGTTCTCTCTCTCTCTCGGTCTGTCCTTGTCATAAATAAATAAATAAATAAATAAATAAATAAATAAATAAATACTATCTCCAAATAAGGGTCACTTTCAGAGGTCGTAGAGGTTTAAGACTTCAAATATCTTTAAGGAAGATACAATTCAACCCAAAACACTGATTACCCAATGTCACCTCCCTAAAGTTCATTCTCCCCCAGTGTCACCTACTCTGTTTTAAAGGAAACTTGCACATGCTGAGCCAATCACCAGTAGTAATTCATAGCTTCTTCTATTATCCACAAGGGGGTGATGGAGAGGGTGCGTGTGTTAGGGATGGGGGACCAAAACGCAGCCCTGTTTGACTTTCACATGATCTTGGAACGTGCCTTTACATCTCTCCACACCTCCCTCTCCTTACCTTTAAATTGGGGTAACAGATTACAAGAAGGTTGCAAAGCTGTAATAAAATACTGTGTGTGTGAAGCCTGCTTTGTAAGGTGTGACAGATACGAATTTTCCATTGCAAGTCTTTTAGAAACAGTTCTGCAAAGGGGTGGCTGCGCACGCATCAGAGGCCAGCCTGCCTGGATGGAAGCCTAGCTCTGCTGCTTACAAGCTGTATGGCCTTGGGAAGTGATTTTTTTTTTTTGTTTTTCCCTCTGCGCCTCTGTTTCATCCCATAAAATGGGACTGTTAACGGTATCTCTTTTAAGAGCTGTAGTGAAGATTAAATAGGACTGATCTTCGAGAAGCACTTAAAAACTGCCTGCTACATGATAGGTACTGTGTTATATAAGTCTTTGCTATTTTTATCAAGGGCAAGGGTACAGCATCGTGTCCTGTGTGCAATTCCATCCCAGCTTCTAACAAAAAGCAGGTGATCCAGAACTGTCTGCTGGATGAATTAAGAGCTGGAGATAGCCACGAAGAGCCTCACATCTGCCCTGTAACTGTCTCACCTTTTCTCCAGCTAGTGCCCCACCTCTGTCCTCCACCCACACAGGCTGGCTTTTCTCTGGACAAAGTGCAGCTTTCCCTACTGCAATTGCGATCTGCACGTCCCTCTCAAACTACCAAGCATTCGGAGGGAATGTGACGCAGCAGAAATGCACTGTTGAGATGATTGACTCATTTCTCACCCTCTGTTGCTTCTTCACCTACTCTTCCTTCTTCTCCCCATGCCTTGCCTATTCTTCCTCCTCATTTAAAAAATATTTTATATTTATTTATTTCTTTGTTTGAGAGAAAGAGGCAAGAGGGTGGGGGGGAGGAGGAGGGAGAGAATGGGTGCCCCAGATCCTCTAGCCACACTGCAAATGAACACCAGACTTAATGCGCTATCATGTGCATCTGGCTTATGTGGGTACTGGAGAAGCAAACCTGGGTCCTCTGGCTTTTCAGGCAAGTGCCTTAACCAACCGCCAAGCCCTCTCTCCAGCCCACCTCCTCTTCTTTTCTGTCCCTCCCCCATAGCACCATTCACACAGCAGCCCACCCTTCCCCCACATCTCTTCCTGTAACAGGTCCCAACTCTGACACCACCAACTCTGGCTTGGCCAAAATTATATTTCTTTGCAGGTGTGATGTTCAGAATCATTTACTAGAAATGCCTCCCAAAAGGGCAGCAGCCAATCAGAATTCACAGGAGCTCTATATTGGAGGCTGGGTCCAGTTTAATTGTTTGACTGCTGGGATCCAGGACGATGTGGTCTTGGGATTTGGGGAGGCGTGGGAGGGGCTAGAGAAGTGTCAAAAACATTTGACACTATGCCGGCTTGGGATAGTGGCCACTTTCTACCTGGAATAGAAACGTTGTCAGGATAGGCTGTGCAGGTGGCTCAGAGGTCAAAGACACTTGCTTACAAAGCCTCTCTGCCTGGCTTTGATTCCCCAGTACCCCTGGAAAACCAGATGCACAAAGTAGCACATGCATCCCAAGAGGCCTTGGCTTGTCCACACTCTGTCTTTCCTCTCTCTCTTGCGTTTGCAAAATAATAAATAATATTATAAAAAGAAGCGTTTTCAGGACTTAAAAATATTATTTATTTGTGAGCACAAAGAGAGAGAGGGTGGGAGAGAGAGAGTATGTGTTCACCAGGGCCTTTTACACTGCAAACAAACTCCACATGTATGTGCCACTCTGTGTATCTGGTACAGCACTTTAATAAGCAGCATAGGTACACTCCTGCTAAGTGCCAGTCTTTGAGGCCACTGTCTGTCTGTGTCTGAATTCTAGAAAGTGCTCCTGGGAACAGGTGATTCACCATTGTTTCCGGTCAGACAGCAAAAGACTGTGCAGTCATAGTGGTGTGCAGTAGGGCTGTGTGCCTCTGTCTAAATACCACGTCCTTAGACAACTGACTAGCCTCTGGAATTTGTAATGACAATGACGGATAGAAATGGCAGCCAGCAGGAACTAAAACATTTACCTCGTTCCAGAGATGTTGTGTAAGTATCTTTAAGAGGCTTTTAGGAATTCGAGGGTGGGGAGATGGCTCAAGGGTTAAAGGCAATGGCTTGCAAAGTCTGTCAGCTCAGGTTCAATTCCCCAGCTACCCACGCAAAGCTGCAAAAAGTGGCACATGCCCACTGGTGTTTATTTACAACAGCAAGAGACCTTGGCACACGATACACTTGTGCAAATAAATAAGTAAAAATTAGAAAAAAAAAAAAAAGCCATCGTGTTAAATTGCCACTCTAGCCAGGAGTTACCCCAGCTTGCTTTAACTCGGCAGTTAGCCTCATCAGTACCCTCAGACAATCTCATGAAGAGTTTAGCTTCCTGTTCCCTAAGCCCAGGGGCCCCCTGTGATGGGTTCAAACCCTGTATATCCTCCGCTGCAGCATTCACCCATTTGAATCCTATAATTGTCCCTTTCATGTCACAGAGCTGCTCACATCATGGGGTCAAGCATACACTTGTGAAAAGAGGAAAGAGGGTCCACTGGATGACAGTCCCTGGGGACCACTGTGTGACAGTCTTGGTGGGACAGGCCATGAAGAATGATCAATAGAAGAGTCCCACCTTGCCCCACAGCCAGAGGCCATGATTTGAAGCTGGGTAGCCACTGGATGGGTTTCATGTTAGGTTTATACTAACCTGAATCTCTTTGAGACCCAGAGGACACTTATATTTTAGTGAAAGAAAATAATTTTCAGGGGCCTAGAGAGATGGCTTAGTGGTTAAGGTGCTTGCCTGTGAAGCCTAAGGACCCTTGGTTCGAGGCTTGATTCCCCAGGACCCATGTAAGCGAGATGCACAAGGTGGCTCATGCGTCTGGAGTTCGTTTGACAGTGGCTGGAGGCCCTGGCGTGCCCATTCTCTCTCTCTCTCTCTCTTTGCTTCTTTCTCTCTCTGTCTGTCTCTCTCAAATAAGTAAATAAAAAGTTTTTTTTTTAAAAAAAAAAGAAAAGGAAGAAAGGAAAAAAAGAAAAGATAAGAATTTTCAAACGAAGTATCAGATGCCCAGAGTTTGTTTCCTTGAATCTCTAGAGAGCCAAAGGATTATTTTTGGTTTCACTGATTTTCTCTTAACTAGCACCTTTTCAGTCTTAACGTATAAAATTAGGAGGCTGAGTCATCTTAACAGTAAAGACAACTGGCTGCCTGCTCCCCTACCACATGGCACAGTAGTGGAGAAACTGCAACTGCCCAGGCACCTCACATGCAATTAAAAAAAAAAAGAGCCTTAAATATGCTTACAAGTGCCAGTTTATGAACAGTTCACCCCACCCTCCGCCTTTCCTCCCCACTTACTAATTTTGATATTCGGTTGATTTCAAATTGTCACAGAATTAATGGCATTTGCCAATGCCAGGAGTTCCTAAAGGAGCAGGGCCGTTGATTGGCACTTAATGAATGTGCATCCCGACTGTATTTGCAGAGTACACCTGGGACAGCCTCAAGGTTTCCCCAGCCCTCTGGTAATGACAAGCTGCCCTAAGTTCAAAGGATGAAGTCTTTGCAACTCCCTTCCAGGTCCGAGCTCCAGGCCTGGGAGAATGCTCGGGGGTGAGGGGTCACCCTCACAGTCACTGTAGGCAGCAAAATGCCTATGCACCCAGCTTTGCACCCTGAGTTCCACTTTCTGTTCCGCTCCTCTGAACTCACAGTAGTGCTCTGGGTGGTGGTAGTGGTATGAATGGATGAAGGTAGCAGTGGCTACCTACTAGCATTTGTGATTCTTCCTGTTGCCTGTCAGTTTCCGTGGTCCAGTTTCCTGGCGTCCCCTCCACACTACAGAAGCAACCGAGAGAAAGGAACACATCCAAGAAAAGAGAAGATTGTAAATAATTCCACTTTTATCTCTTTTAATAAGTATAGCAGTTTCTTGCTATTTGCCAGCAAATTACTGCATGGAGTCTATAAAAGATGAATTGTGTTATAAATTGGACCACATAATAACCAGAAAGGACCACTTTTAGATTCATGCATAATGTTAGTGAGACGAGCAGTCATTCATTTTGACGGGAGTTCTGGTCATCATTTACTTACAACCATTCCCAAGCCTGTAGCTTCCCACTAATCCCAGTGCCCTTATGGGGTTGTATTTTATCTGCTCTAGTATGTGGTTGGATCTAATAATACAAGGAACTCATGTGGCTCAATTAGTTTATTTAAATGCAGAAGAGGACTAAAAGCATAATCTGTCACTCGCTTTGAGCAGAGCTATTTCAGACCCACGGTTAATATTATAAATTAAGTTCTGATGTAAATAACCATTTTCTTCCCCAACATTTGTACTTGCCTGTACTTTCCAGAAGAAGAGGAGGTTCTGTCCAGACGTTACATTCAGCCCTGGCTTACCTGCCTCAGACCCATAAAAATGATGAACCTGTGAAAGTCGGCTCCCTTGTGCAAATCAAGGCCTTCCCCCACCCTCCCCCGCTTTCTAAAACCTTGACGGATTCTGAAACTAGGGAGAAACTAAGATAGTAAACATCTGGTACAACCAGCCAGTTGAGTCCTGTTGCAGTTAACTTCTTGTTGCTGGCAGAAAGCACCTGACCAAAAGCAGCTTGTGGGAGGAAAGGGTTTATTTTGGCTTACAGACTCATTATGGTGGGGGAAAATGAGGGCATGAGCAGAGGGTGGACATCACCTCCTGGTCAACATCAGATGGACAACAGCAGCAGGAGAGTGTGCCAAACACTGGCAAGGGGAAGCTGGCTATAATACCCATAAGCCCACCCCCAACAATACACTGCCTCCAGGAGGATCCAATACCCAAATTGCCACCAGCTGGGGTCCCAGCATTCAGAACACATAAGATTATGGGGGACACCTGAATCAAACCACCACAAGTCCCTTTGATAATTTCTGCTGTTATAAAAATATATCTCTGGGATAAGAAGCAACAGTGGGGGGCTGGAGAGATGGCTTCGCAGTTAAGGCACTTGCCTGCACAGCCTAAGGACCCAGGATCAGCTCCCCAGAACCCACATAAGCCAGATGGACAAGGTCACACGTGTGCATGAGTCTGGAGTTCTATTGCAGTGGCTAGAGATCCTGACATACCAATTCTCTTTCTCATTAATAAAATAAATAAATAGTTTTTGTTTTTTTTTAAAAAAAGAAGCAACAGTGGGGTATTTTCACTCTCGAGCTGTGTACGTAATAAATCTTCTTAGACTTAATCAATTCGACTCAGATGCCTTTGCTGTCACTGTTCTTCATGTCCGGCCACACTGACTTCTCACACTTCTCAGAACATATTTGGACGGTTGCCAGCAGACACCCTCCATGCCACATTTTACTGTAACCATTGATTTTTGTGGCTTCCTGTTTTTACTGAATTTGTAACATTGAAGGGGAACAGAGATGTGGAAAAACAATATGTGCCGATTTATGTATTATTTCCTGGTAACTCCTGCCGTCTGGTTCTCACAACTATTAGAAGGGATGGAGATAGAGGACTAGGATCCTCCCACCCCCAGTTTGGCAGGTAAGAATTGCTTGTAAAAGTTCACACAGCCATCTTGGGATGAAGGCACAATCCAGAATTCCAGAACTTTCCAATGACAATACCTAGCTGTTTTAAACTCTGGGTTAGCCATGCTGTTCTGACCAGCCCCAGCAAGTCTCAGCAGAGGAGCTATCAAAGAGAGACAGATCTGAGACCCTTTGAAGAGAGAAATATCCGAAGTTGGCACTCGGTGTGAGAATAAGAGTCACCAAGTATGAAAGAGCTGCTTAGCCAGGCCAGAAAAGAAACAGCAATGGAGACACTGAACACACCTAGGAAGGCTGTTTTAAATATGTATTCTCCGTTCCCAGTACTCGATACACTGGGCATGGTAATTTATACCTGCAAGCACTCGGGATGTGGAGGTAGGAGAATCAGAAGGTCAAGGTCATCTTCCACTAAGCATGTGTTTGAGGCCAGCCTGGACTATATGAGGCCCTATCTTTAAAAATAAAAGTATTCTGGGGCTGGAGAGATGCCTTAGCGGTTAAGTGCTTGCCTATGAAGCCTAAGGACCCCGGTTCGAGGCTCAATTCCCCAGGACCCACATAAACCAGATGCACAAGGAGGCGCATGTATCTGGAGTTTGTTTGAAGTGGCTGGAGGCCCTGGTGTGCCCTCTCTCCCTCCCTCTCTCTCTCTCTGTGTCTCTTTTTTCTCTGTCTGTTGCTTATAAATAAATAACAATAAACAAGAATTAAAAAATAAAAGTATTCTTACCTGCTGTATAAAGAATGTCCAAAGGAAATGATGATGGTGGTGGTGATGATGGTGGTGGTGACATAACGATGTGATGGTGGTGGTGATGATGGTGGTGATGTAACGGTGTGATGGTGGTGATGTAATGATGTGATGGTGGTCGTGGTGGCAGTGATGATGGTCATAATGATGGGATGAGGATGAAGGTGGTGGAGGTGATAATGTCATGATGATGGTGGAGACGGTGATAATGATGGTGATGAGAAAGCTTAGCTAGTGTGTACTGCATGTCAAACACTGTCCTGACCCTTTCTATGAATGGACTCTGAAATTTTTTTTTTTTTTTTTTTTTTTTTGAGAGAGAGAGAGAGAGGGAGAGGAAGAGGAAGACAGATAGAGATGGGCATGCCAGCAGCCTTTCAGCTGCTGTGAACGAAATCTAGATGCGTGCGCCCCCTTGTGGTCGAGTGCGGCATTGCGCCCTTGTGTTACTTTGCACCTGGCTAAACGTGGGACCTGGAGATTGGGACTGCTGGAGATTGGAACCAGCGTTCTTAGGCTTAGGAGGCAGGCGCCTTAACCGCTAAGCCATCTCTCCAGCCGTGGACTCTGAATTATTATTGAGTGACTATGATGTAGGAACTGTTGCTGTCTGTCTCCATTTACACATGGGACAAATGAAGGGTCACAAGGTCACACTTGCCAAGGTTCTCTGGCAAGAAGTGTACAACTGGATTCTGAGCCCCAGTAATCTGGTCCCACGTCTGTTTCTTTAACCCTTAAACTATGTCTTGGGCAGAGGCCAAATACAGAACAGGTTTCAGGAATGTAGCTTCAGGCCACGAGAACCGTCCTAACTGTAGATTTCAGGAAGCCTGTGGGATGCCAGGAACCCCGGAAGCTCTGCCATGGCTTCTCCATGGCTCCAGGACTCAGAATATTCCCAGTGGCCACTTTCAGAGCATCTGTCCTGATGGTTAGTTTCAGTCTGCACTAGCCGGCTTGCTGGGACACCTCATACCTGCTGGAAGCTGACTGGCTAAGGCAGGCAGAGTTGGATTGGTAGGGGCAGAGTTCAGAAAAGCAGGCTGGAATCCTGCTCCTCAAAAGGGCCTTTTGAGAGTTTGCGTCTGCAAACACAAAATTAAGATCATTCCCTAGGGCTGGAGAGATGGCTCAACAATTAAGGCGCTTGCCTGCAATGCCTAACCTCCTGGGTTTGATTCCCCAGGACCCATGTAAGCCAGACGCACAAAGCGGCACATGCATCTGGAGTTTGTTTGCAGAGGCTGGAGTCCCTGGTGCGCCCTTTCTCTCTCTCTTTCTCTCTCTCTCTTTGCAAATAAATGAAATATTTTTTTAAAAAACATTCTCTAATAATACAGTATATACATGAGGGACCTATTAACTGTTCAAACTGTAGATCTGATAAAATGGGGAAAGCACTGGGTTCTTGTTCCCTGGTAGATATTCCTATGGGCAGCAGCTCCCGTTGTTAGGGAGAGATTCTTTGACAACCTCCTAATTAATCTGTTTTCATTTTTGCTTCTATATTCCAACGGATTCTAAAAATTCCTTGTTTATAAATAAGCAATTTAAAAATCTCATTTTCCTATTATGCTCTTTCTTTCTCATACCAACTTGATTCTGACGTCTTTTCTTTGCCAAAGCTGCATTTTCTATCCCATGCCATGTAATTTAATGGCCGTGTAATTCTGATAGCCCAAATCTGTTGTTCTGCCAAAGACATATTACATTTCCTTTGCATCATTTCTCATCCTGTTGAGAATCGACATCGGCAGTCTGGATTGGACTCCTCCATGGTTGCTTAGTTTAATAAATTTAATTCAGCTTGAAATTCGAACTTAATTCTAACCATCATCCCGAATCTAAATTTCCTACAGTAGAGATTATTATTGTTGGAGGTAAAATAAAGCACACAAATTCGATGTAGACCTCATCAGAATTCTGTTATTATTTTTAATCAAGTAGTCAGCAAACAACACAGACTATAATGAAATTAGAAATATAAAATCTAATAATCAGGCAATATTTAAATATACCGCAATGCATATATTTGATCATGTTAACTTCATCTATTAAAACTCTCTTTTTTAAAATTTTATTTGTTAGAGAGAGAGAATGGGTTTGTGAGCGCTTCTAACCAAATCTAAATGAACGTTAGATACGTGCGCCAACTTGTGCATCTGACTTACGTGGGTCCTGGGGAATCAAACCTGGGTCCTTAGGCTTCGCTTGCAAGTGCCTTAACCACTAAGCCATCTCTCCAGCCCCTATTTGAAAGCTTTCAAAGGCAGTGACGTTCACACTTCCTAGCTGGGCTGTCAAAGTTTTTGTTATCTGGCTTCTGCCCACTGTTTGCTGTCACATCTGTTCTCACCTCCCCAGCTCTTACTCATGCCCCCTTTGGACTCCAGCCTGGGAAACTACTTACAGGTTCCCGGACAGGATGTTCCCATGGCATAGTCTCCTCCTCTTGTGTGTTCTTCCATTTTATTCCTCCCTAACACATACAATATATGAGCATACCATAGAGACATAATACAGGGTACATTTATAACAGATACCACACGCACACCGTACACACAAAACACATACATGCACACACAGACACGCAGTGGACCGCTGCTCACTCCCTTGTCAGGTTCCTCCATGCCTTTCTGTTCTCAGTTTCAGTGTCAATTCCCCAGAAGCCTTCCCCTCCCCATAAACCCACCCCACCCCATCTCCATCCAAACCCCTCCTACTATTGTTTCTCACCATTTCCCTCTAGAACACATACATATAATTTGTAATTACACAAATGGCATTTTTTTGTTTTGGTTTTTCGAGGTAGGGTCTCACTCTGGCCCAGGCTGACCTGGAACTCAGTATGTAGTCTCAGGGTGGCCTCGAACTCACAGCGATCCTCCTACCTCTGCCTCCCGAGTGCTGGGGTTAAAGGCATGCACCATCACGCCCTGCTTCACAAATGACAATTTAAACATCATCTTAACACCAGCCTGCAGGATTCATGAAGAGCCGCCAAGTCTTGTTTATGTCTTTTATTTTATTTTTATTTTTCTTTATTTTATTTGTTTGAAAGAGGGAGAGAGAGAGAATAGGAGTGCCAGGGCCTTTATCCACTGCAAGCGAACACCAGATGCATGTGTCACCTTGTGCATCTGGCTTACGAGGGTCCCGGGGAATTGAACTTGGTACTTAGGCTTTGCAGGCATGCACTTTAACTTCTAAGCCATCTCTCCAGCTCTCTGCCCACCTTTTAACTGGCACTGAGCACAATGCCTGCCACGTAGCAGGAAATATCTGTTAAATGAATGGATGAGTGAGTCTTTGTCCTGGAAACATGCAACCACCTGCCTTTTCTATACCTGGCAGGTCCCGCTTGCAGTGAGCAAAGTCCATAAAACACACAAGTTTCAAGTGAGTCATGAGCTGCCTGTTCCAAATGAGTCCTTGGTGTGAACCCCTCACACTGGTTTTCGCCTGGGCCCCAGCGTCTGGTTCCTGTAAGACCCCTGTAAGCACTCCCACAGTGGTCTCCCACCTCTATCTCACCCAGCACTGGACCTAGCTTCCTGTATCTTCTGGGGAAAGTGCTTCATCAAGAAACAAAATTGAGAAGCTGGCTTAGTGGTTAAGGCGTATGCCTGCAAAGCCTAAGGATCCTGGTTCGATCCTGGTTGTTTGCAGTGGCTAGAGGTCTGGCGCGCCTATTCTCCCTCTCCCTCTCTGTGTCTCTAATAAATAAATAAATAAAAACAAAATCTTTAAAAAGAAAAGAAAAGAAACAAAATTGAAAGTCCTACTGAGGCAGTTTAGGATGACTGGGCCCCGAAAGTACAAAAGCAGGGATGTCCTTGGGCCTGTCCTTGCAGTCTCTACTTTACTAGCGACCAGAGAAGGATCTCTCCTCTCCTTATTTCTTGACTAAAGAGTTACCTAGGGCTGAAGAGATGGCTTAGTGGTTGAGGTGCTTGCCTGCAAAGCCAAGGGACCTCGGTTCGATTCCCCAGGACTCACGTAAGCCAGATGCACAAGGGGGCACATGCGTCTGGAGTTCATTTGTAGTGGCTGGAGGCCCTGATGTGCTCATTCATTCTTTCTCTCTCTTTCGCTCTCGATCTCTCACTCCCCCCTGCATCTTTCTCTCAAATAAATAAATAAAAATAAAATATTAAAGACTTAACTAGACCTGTTTTTCCATCAACAACCCTGGGAGTCCCTCCCTGGGAAGGAGTTCCCCTGTCCTAGAATTAAGGTTTAAATCTGATCCTGGCATATTCTCCCCCCATCTCTCTCTCTTTCCCCCCACCAAAAACAAACAAACAGAAAAAAAAAGGGGGGGAGTCATGGCTGACCTTTTCCTGAGCCAGCCCCCAAGCCCAGACCAATCAGCTCTCTCTCTGACTCCCCTGACCCTGATGGCCAGGCTCATCACAATAAGATTATAAATAGATGCTTACCAGGTAGGCAAGGCCTCCTTTGGCCATTCACCTCTCCTGAACTTCCTGGTCCCTGCTCTGGTAAGGCCCCCTCGTCTCCCCACTGGGCTGAGATGGGGGTGAGGGGTCCCATACTCCCACGTGGGCTTCCACCCCCACCTGTCTCCCACATGGCAGGAGTTCTCTATACTTTCTTTTCTGTTCATCTACTACAGTCTCTCTAAGTCTTAACCTTCTGGTCTATGGATTTTAATTCTTTTTGTTTTTAAATTATGTCTTTGCAAACACACACACAGAGAAAGAGAAAGAGAGAGAGGGAGAGGGAGAGAGAATGGTGTTCCAAGGCCTTTAGCCTCTGCAAATGAACTCCAGGTGCATGCTCCATTTTGTGCATCTGGCTTTACATTGGTATTAGGGAATTGAACCCAAATCATTAGGCTTCACTGGCAAATGCCTTAAGTGCTGAGCCATCTCTGCAGACCAGATTTGTAATTCTTTAAATTCCTAAGACAAAGATCTGCGGATACCCTACATTTATTGCAGCGTTGGTGTGTTGTATTGGTGCATTGGCAAGGAACCCCAAAACTCACTCTATACCAGCAGCCACCGGGTTTGTCTTTATCTCTTGGACTGCACTTGGGAGACACTGTGTCTGACACCTGTTTTGTTTCACAATGATGTATAGAGATGGGCTACACTTCTGCATCCTGGTCTCTCTCATTCGGCTGTGACAGCTTGCTTTGATAGTCAACAGGTTTCTTTGTGCAAGGATGCACGTCCTGAGAAATCCTGAGCTCTAACAAGAACTTTCTTACAAATTGATTGCCGTGTCAGCTAGCTCATTATATTTTGACAGTAGCTTTTCCTGTAAGGTTTTAGAATCCTATAGGATCCCTTACTGATACACTTCTTTCCGAGGGTCTCACAGTCCTTGAATTAACATGCCTCAGGCATCAGTGCACAAACGTTCTTCAAAATATGGACACCAGGGCTGGAGAGATAGCTTTACTAGTTAAGGTGCTTGCCTGCAAAGCCAAAGGACCCACGTAAGCCAGAGCACAAAGTGGTGCATGCGTCTGGAGATTGTTTGCAGTGGCTGGAGACCCTGGTGTGCTCATTCTCTCTCTATCTGCCTCTGTCTGTCTCTCTCTGCTTCTTTCTCCCTCAAGTAAATAAAAATACAATATTAAAAAAATATATGAAAACCAGATTGAACTAGGGTGTGAGACCTTTTTTTTTTTACATGTAGGTAGTTGCGAAAATACTCTATAGAACAGAAAATAACTTTAAACATAAAATACTTGAATACACATAATCAAGTATCCTTTATCATGTTTTAATGCAAAACAAAGAGCTGGTCAAAATAGTACTGAATCCAATTTCACACTTCCTTTAAACAAAATGTCATATACAAATGTTTTCTTTCTTTATATTCATAATATTTTCGCGGCACTTACCATATATACCAGACAGTTCTCTAAAGCTTACTCATGCATTCACTTATTTAATTGTATAACAACTGGGAGAGGAGGACACAATAATAATTTTCATGGTATGAATGAAGAAAATACTCAAATAATCACAGAGTCATGCAGGTAGGAAAAGCAGAAGCTGAGCTAGGAGTCCAATACCTATGAGTTCTACTTTGCTCCACTGTAACCCAGCAATATATAGGCTAGGCAAATACTTGTTTCTTATTCCCAAAAATCTTCATATACATGCGTATTAGTCCATTTCAATTTTTATTAGGCATCCTATTATTTTGTAAAAGATAATACTAGATTTTTTTAATCTTCCCTGGATTTGAACTATTATTAATAAGTAGCTTAGTGTAATTATGGACTTAAAACCCTTGCCAGTTATATGGCCCAGGACATATTTTTCTGATCCCATCTGTCACTTTGGAAAGTAGAGATCTTTATTGCAGTTGCAACAAGATGAGACAGCCACATATATGTCACCTGGCACATAGATGATCAGTGACATTTTTGATAATCGGTGGGTAAGTGAGGACATTAGGAAATTATTTCTCATGAAAAATGTCATCTATAAGTTATGAATTTGATGTTGCAGACTATGTTCCATTTAGCTGAGAATAGTTGATAAAGTTCTCTAAGGATGTCAGTTGTAGGAAGTTGTTAAGAAACCCACCCTCTAGCCAGTTGAAGCACATATATGAGTGGCTTGAAAGCATTGTGTGGAAAGATTGGGGGTGAAATTAATGATTGGATGAGTGAACTCAGTTTTGCCATCCTGGGATTGTGCTTCTAACTGCATCTCCATTCTTGGAATTCTACTTTCCCAGATCCTTACATTCAACCCACCTGCACATCCAAGCACAGACAGACAGACAGACCTACAGGTGCTCCTGGGTTACATGAAGTGTCCTGGACATCCTCTTCCAAGGGCAGTGTTTGTGGCTGCAGAGTTAGGACTGAGGTTTCTCCTTATGGTGTCTTAGCCTCTGCACAAGAAATGCCCTTCTGTTTAATCTTCCTGCACTCGGCTCATGGGTGGTGGCTACGTTTTGGATTCCGTCACCTCCCATTACAGACGCCAGAATTCCATTTCTAACATCAAGGCAGCCAACTTAGAGACTGGCTGCACACTATAGTGAAGGAACCAGCCCCATGTGAATGAGCTCCTGGAAATTTAAAGACTTTATATTTATTATTTATTTATTTATTTAAGACAGAGAGGAGAGAGAATGGGACATGCCAGGGCCTCTAGCTGCTGCCAGTGAACTTCAGACACATGTGCTATCTTGTACATCTGGCTTATGTGAGTCCTGTGGAATAGAACCTGGGTCCTTTGGCTTTGCAGGCAAGTGCTTTAACCACTAAGCCATCTCTCCAGCCCCTGGAAATTTATTTTAAACAACTTGAAGACTGAGGCAGCTGTCGAGGGAGGGAAGAAAAAGAAACAAAGTCAGAGGAGCTGAAGTAAGTTGATTGGGATGGAGGGATTCTGGAAAGCCTCAAAGCAGTGAGTAAAGAAATAAAAACATGCCAGGCATGGTGGCGCACGCCTTTAATCCCAGCACTCAGGAGGCAGAAGCAGGAGAATCACTGTGAATTTGAGGCCACCTTGAGCCTACATAGTGAATTCCAGATCAGCCTGGGTCAGAGACCCTACCTCGAAAAAACAAAAAATAAATCAATAAAAGTGTAATAATTTAAAAAGCCACCTTGCAGACAGTAGCAGATGGGGAGAGACAATTTACATTACTTCCCGGGAGCAGCCTCAGCTTCCCTATACCTTTCCAATACACCTGCCCCCGAATGTCTCTCTGTGCATAGGAAGCTGAATGAAACAGGAGCTTGAGGCTGAGGAGGAACATTGGCATTGCTTATTGCCAGAGACCTCAGTTCCTTTTAACATCCTCAACACCCACCTCGGCTCCTCCCTGAGAGAGTACTTTGATGATTAACGCTGCTGACAGCACATCCTCGGGATGTCACAGGTTGATGGCACAGACTATCAGGACCGAGCCTGGGCCTCAGGTCTACCCTTCCCTGTGGCGGTGAGGGGAGACCCCCAGCTCTGGACTGCAGGAGAAGCCTGGGGCTGCCAAAAGTGTAGTTGAAATTAGTGGAAACAAGAGCAAGAGCTACAGATGTGGAGATGGCAGGATAAATGTAAACAACCCGCTCCCCAGCTCCACCACTCTTGCTCTTAAGAATTATTTTTGTGCCTGGTAAACAAACCCATGCTCTCTTTGCCTGGTTGCAAATAGACTTATTTCTTTGGGGAATGATAATACTCCAGTTGGTTAACACAGTTTGCTGTTCTTTCTCTAAGATATTGCATAATTCACCCATCAATGTAATTCTCGTGGCTGGTAGTTTCAATGACTTGGGGATTAAAGTCCGCTCACCACTCATCCAATTTGGTTGAATGAACAGCTGTCATACAATATTTCTTTTTTCCTATTTTGATAACTTCTGCCATTAGCCACCCTCATGCCATGCCATGACATGCACTTGATACCCCTGACATGCGGGGGAGGGCAGGGGATGGGATGGCAGCTTTTGTCTGTGGTCCAAGTTCACACCTGAGAGCTCCCTTGTGGGTGTACCAGCAAGCAGCTCCCACTGCCTTGGCGTCAACAGCTATAAAATCATGTCTTCAGCCAATTCAGAAAATCCATTTAAAACTCTTACTCCCACCTCTCCTGCACAGATGTGTCACGCAGCTGTTTATAAGCTTTCATCACTGGCATGTGTGTGATCACGGATCAGTGTGAGCAGGTTCAGAGACTCTTTGCTGGGTCAAGATAAATATGTCCTTCTGAGGCCTGCCTTCCCACTTGGAAAAGCCTTTCTCTTTATTCTCAGCTGTTACATTTCTTTGGACTCTGTTATCAGGATTTGAGATAAAGAAGACAGAAGAGGAAGGGAGGGAAAGAAAAGAGGGAAGGAGGAAAGAAAGGGAGAAGGGAAGGGAAGAACAAAGAAAATATGGGAGAGAAGAAAAAGAAAGGGTTGGAGAGTTGGCTTAGTGGTTAAGGCATTTGCCTATGAAGCCAAAGGACCCAGTTTCAATTCCCCAGTACCCACAAAAAGCCACATGCACAAGGTGGCACACTCATTTGGAGTTTATTTGCAGTGTCTGAAGGTCCTGGTGTGCTCATTCTCTCTCTCTCTCTCTGCCTCTTTCTCTCTCTCAAGTAAATGAAATTTTTAAAAAATTTAAAAGAAAAAAGAAAGAGGGAGGGAAGGAGGAAGGACAGAAGGAAGGAGGGAAGGGGAAAAGAAGGAAGGAAAAAAGAAAGCCAACAAGAAGCTTCTTTGCTCACATATGCAAGCAGCCTTAGTAGTCATGTACTATTTAATTCATTCTCTAACACACATAGCTTGCTTTGGTATATAAAGAGTGATAGAAATAAATGTGAAATGGTAAGTGTTGGAGTTGCGAGCTATGCTGAACAGTCCTAACCCCAAAACATCCATCTTACAGGGCCGTTGTTCAAGAGAGAACTGCAAGTACCTTCACCCGCCAACACACTTAAAAACACAACTAGAAATTAATGGGAGGAACAACCTGATCCAGCAGAAGACGGCAGCAGCCATGCTGGCCCAGCAGATGCAGTTCATGTTTCCAGGAACTCCGCTTCATCCAGTGGTGAGTACGTCTTATCTCACAGCGGGCTGGGCAGTGCCATGGTGACCTGAGATGCCCTCCCTTACTTTATCACCTTGGTTACAATTAGACCAAATAGTTTTGCCATCAGTGGATGCTGGGAAATAGCTGTTTTTTTTTTTTTTTTTTTAATCTTAATTTAAATGGAAAGACATGTGTGGAAATGGGACAAAGACAATCTCCAATCAATATCTGGGAAATCTGCATCACTCCAGCTCTTTCTCATCA
Organism: Orientallactaga sibirica; assembly: GCA_036365145.1. Taxonomy (NCBI): domain Eukaryota; kingdom Metazoa; phylum Chordata; class Mammalia; order Rodentia; family Dipodidae; genus Orientallactaga; species Orientallactaga sibirica. The sequence goes on along the minus strand of JAEOAD010001748.1, from coordinate 2,341,416 downwards.
GTAAAATCTCTTATCTGATCATCATAGGATAGAAATCACTCCACATGTTCCTTGAGAATCTGGGTGGATAGCTCTCTGCTGAAGAGATTGTGGTGCCCAGAATAATTTTAGCAGTGTAGCAGATCGTTGATGTAATTCACTGGTGTCATTTTAAGGATGAGGAAAGTGAGAAACCAGAGATCTCCCCAAGGTCATGCAGCTAACGAGGTGAACTTGAACTCAGTCATTAGCCGCAGCGCTTTGTTGCTCCATGGACACAGACGGCAGCCATATACAATACATGTCAGAGACAGGACCACCCCAGGACACTGTCTGTGCGCTTGTCGCCTGCTTTCCCCAGACCTGCAAAGGGTGTGCCAGCTGCTTCAACAAGAACCATAGGTTAAAGGCTCAAGACAGTTAAATATATGTTTATGCATTGTGTAATATTCTTGCCCTGAGTTCAGTGTTTGAGAGTCCCTCCTTAAAGATCTGGAAATCGCTTTAGAAATGAGGCCCAAGAGGAAAGGAATGGATTTGACTTACAATGTGAATTATTTGTGGGGGGGAAAAAAAAGCTAATTTCTTAAACCGCCAAAGGGAGCATATTTTCTCAAAAGACGATTATATCGAAATCAATCTGCATTGCAGGAAAAGTCTTTGTGAGTGAGAGAAGCTCAATGAAGAGGGATAGCTACCAGCCAGTTCCATTTCCCTCCTGTGTTCCTGTGAGATGGGCTGGGGAGGGCAGGACAGGGTGACCAGGAAGAGAGAAGAGGTCAGAGCAGGTGGTTAGCAGTCCTGGGAGCCTGCAGGATGCCGTACAAAGTAGAAACAAGCTCCACCAACCAGTTCTGTCCAAAGTTTAAAAAAAAAAAAAAAAAAAAAAAGCCAGAGGCAGGGGATCCTAAGGTAAGACACATGTAGCCTTTTGCAGTAGATGGAAGTATATCGAGGGGAGGATAAGAACCAGACCCAAGACAGGGTGAGCTTGACCAAAACAGTAAGAAGGAGATCTCAAATAGGTCATCCCACGACACCAGAAAGAGCTCCACGGACTTAATGCCATTTAATCCTAAAACTAGCCACTTAAACTGGTTCTATTTAAAATGGCACACATGTATAATTTACGATTCTCATTACTGATGCACACACACACACACACACACACACACACACATATATATACACATATATATTAAATTGTCTGCATGCTACAATCATGTACTTAAAACACATTAAATACTGTCTGTGGCAGTAAGTTTCAAGCCAGCCAGCTCGACATTAGAATGGTCTGCTGTGTGGGTCACTCATTTGAATCGGATGCTTCCTATTTCTTCGGTTAACAGTTGACCTTGGCCCTCGGTCATGGTGACATTATTACAAAATCTATTCCTGTCCTCAGAGCTGAGTGGACTAATTGAAAAGAAGAGATTCAATAGGAGGGGGGATTTCAGGAGGGGGAGAAAGGAAGGTGGTAGGAGGGGACTGGGGTCATGTTGTGTGGTCTGTATAAATGGGAGTTGTCAATAAAATGTTAAAGAAAGACACTCGGTTTATTGTATTTTATTAATTCATTCCAAGTTGACGAGTATCATTATGTTAGACCTCATAGCAACACTCGGAAGGTACAATCAGTCTCTCTTGTGGAACATTCCCCTCTCTCTCTCTCTCTCTCTCTCTCTCTCTCTGCTCTCTCTCATGTGTGTCTGCTTTGTCCATTTCTTGCTTATACTCTGTGCTGGTGGTTCCCAGACAGAATATTTATTTCTGTTTACCCTCGCCTCGGTAGCCTAACCCATCATTCCCAGTGCTATAAATTACTTGCACACTAAGAATCCCCACATGTGTGTTTCTAGTCCAAACCTTTCCTCTCAGCCCCAGGCTCATATATCCCACTTGGTAGTGGACAGGCTCACCTTTAAATCTTTTGCATGGACTTGACATGTTGAAAACCAAAGTCTATTCTACCACATTCCCCATTTCAGTAAATGGCTCCATCAACCCACAGGCGCAAACAAAACCCAGAAGAGTATCTCATACACTGTGACCTGCAGCTTATCAAAAGGCCCTGTCCTGTCTGCCTTCAAAGCCATCACTTACCAGTACTCTTCTCTGAGCCACCAACAGCCCTATTTCAACCTTATAAGCATTTCTTTTCTAATCCTTCAATGCTCTGTTCTATATCCCTCTGAATGACAATCAGGAAGACCTTTTTAAAAATATAAATAGGGGGGCTGGAGAGATGGCTTAGCAGTTAAATGCTTGCCTGTGAAGCCTAAGGACCCCAGTTCGAGGCTCAATTCTCCAGGACCCACATAACCCAGAAGCACAATGGGGTGCACATAGCTGGAGTTCGTTTGCAGTGGCTGGAGGCCCTGGTGCACCCATTCTTTCTCTCTCTACCTGCCTATTTCTGTATCTTTCTTTCTCTCTCTCTCAAATAAATAAATAGATAATAAAATATTTATCAAATGAATAAATAAAAAATATTTAAAATAAATAAATAAATAAATAAATAAATAAATAAATAAATAAATAGGGGCTAAAGAGATGGCTTAGCCATTAAGGTGCTTGCCTGTGAAGTCTAAGGACCCAGGTTCAATTCTCCAGTACCCACATAAGGCAGATACACGCGGTGGCACATGCATCTGGAATTCATTTCCAGTGGCTGGAGGCCTTGGTGCACCACTTCTCTCTCTCTTTCTCTCTCTCTCTCTGCCTCTCACTCTCAAATAAATAAATAAAAATAGGGGCTGGTGTGATTGCTTAATGGTTAAGGCGCTTGCCTGCAAAGCCTGGGGATCAAAGCTTGATTCATCAGTACCCATGTAAGCCAGGTGCACAAGGTGGTGCATGTGTCTGGAGTTCCTTTGCAGCAGCTGGAGGCCCTGGTGCAGCCATGCTGTCACTTTCTGTCCTTCTTTCTCTGTCTCTCTCAAATAAATACATAAAACATTTTTTAAAATAAATAAAAATAAAGTATTTTTTTAAAAAACCATAAATTGGGGCTGGAGAGATTGTTCCATGGTGAAAGACGCTTGCAAAGCCTGATGGCCCAAGTTCAGTTCCCCAATATTCATGTAAAACCTGATGCACAAAGTGGTACATGCATCTGTTTGCAGTGGCAAGAGGTTCTGGCATACCCATTCATACTCTTTCTCCTCTTTCTTTTCTCTCTCCCACTCCCTCCCTCCTTCTCTCTCTCTCTTCTTGCAAATGAAAATATTTACAAATATGTAAATAGGATATTATTTCCCTCTTACTTAAGACCCTTAAATAGTTCACATATCATTTAACCTTACCTGTGAGCCATAAAGTCTTATTCATTCCAGTCTCCACTCAGCTCTGGTGACCACAGAACTACTGATTTTATGCACTGGGAAGGTCAGGGGGAGAAACACAAACACAGGAATGTGCGGGGACAGCAGAGGGAGGGAGTAGCAAGAGCAACACTTCAGAAGTGATTTTCTTCAAGGCTTTCCACAGATCTTGTCCTCCGGCCTTTTCAGCTGCAACTTGGCATTGAGAGCTGACAGGGACCAAATGGATCGTGTCTTGGCAGCAGCACTGTGAAGAAATTACAGCCTCACCATCCAGCCTGGAGCTGGTGTGCTCTCTGGGCTGAAATACTGCAAAGGAGTTGCCCTGCTCTTGCCTCAGCTGTCTGTGGAAAACTAAACTCATACATTGAGATTGGTGGTTGGCCTAGACTTTCCTAGCTGGACTTTCATTTCTTGTGTTTGGTTGCACATATGTGGGTGCATGTGCATGCGGAGGACAGAAGATGACCTCAGACCATCCATCTTTTTTGTTTTTTTGAGACAAGGGCCCTCATTGTCTTGGAGCTCCCCAAGTAGGCGAGACTGGTTAGCCAGCAAACTCCAGAGATCTCCCTGCCTCCACCTCCCCGGTGCTGGGTTCTGGGGATGGAAGTCTGATCTTCTTCATGCTTTGAAGGCAAGCACTTTACCAACTGACCTGACTACCCAGTCCCAGGAGCCTCATTTTACTCTAGGCTCTGAGAGCCACTTGTCCACCCCAGGCTGCTGTTCAGGAGAGCCCATACAAACTATCCATGGAAGTCTTAAGGAAGTATAGGACATGCACTGTGCTCTGTAGATGCTCCAAAGACACACCAGATGTGGGTGTATTGATTCTTCCCACCATCTTTTATTCTAAAGTACAAAATCTGTGGTGTGCACAAGAGTGGATACAGCCCCAGGCTAGGACCAGGCCGTCTCATCCTTGGCGACATTGACTTTGGCAACATTATCCTTGCAGAATCTAGTCTTTCACCTGCAAGGCTGTAATTGCTCCTATTCTCATGGATATTGATAAGATTAAAGAAGACACCATGTGTGACAATACTGTGAAAACACTGGCCATGTTCACAGACAGGAAGTGTCATGCAGCCCATGATGATATGACTACAAAGGTCTCATCTCAGCAGATGACCATAACGGCCCTTTTTTCCCTAATCAACTTCAGGGAAACGTTCTCTGTAAAGAGGAAACCATCCAGTTGAATCCATCTTCATAAAGCCTGTGAACTTTAAACATTCAGTTTGCATGACATATAGTATTTATATTCACAGCTCACATAAAAAGATAAATAAATAGAAGATATTTGCTATAATTTAATTCAGTTTTGTACTTCTATTTAATATATTGCATTTCTGATTGAGCATGGAATAATTTGTGGTGAAAAAAACCTTTACTAATATCAACATTTATAGTACTGATAATAGCAGCTCTTTATTGAATTTGGACTATGGGAAATTGAAGAGAAATAGCCATTTATTTAGCTGGATCCTTTAAGCTTAGTAACTTTTCTTGCCCATTGCAGATAAAAAATAAAATTAAAAAATTTTTTAGCCCAGAGAGGTTAATTTCCTCCCCAGGGCAAAAGAAAATGAACACAGCAGGAGAATACTGAATTTAAACATAGATGTCTCTGCATTCAAGATCTGTATTTTTCTTATTTCCTCAGTGAGCTATGTTAGACCCATCATCAAACACAGTGAAACATATATTTCAGATCATTAAGTCAGATGAACGCGTGACATATATTTTTGAAGACAAAAGTTGCCATTTAATTGGAATAGATTTTTTTTTTTTCTTCTCACTTTCGGACATTTGAGGGACAATGTGTATTTATGTTACCACACTGATCTTTGGGGAGATGGGGTTGAGAATCCATATAGGAAATCAAACTGGAAATGTGTGGAAATATGCTCTTCCTTTATTTCTTTTGATGAACCGATGACTTATTACTATGCCTCAAAAGAGCTTCTTTTCATCTCAACACCCTGTTCTGCAGCTTCCTTGGCCCTTTTTGCTCAGATGCCAAAGAGACAGACATTGGCACAGGCCATGCAAAGCCTTGCACGAGGCCTTGAAGTTCTCCTCTGTGATGGCTCTGGCGTATTCACTTTTTATAGATGTTCCGAATGGCCATCACTGGTCCGGTCAACTGAGTAGCCAGTTTGAGTTCTTCAGCAGAGCTGTCTCCCTTCCTGGGGAAAAGGAGGAGCTTGGAACAGCACTTCTTCAGGCAGTACATGTTGGCCTGTGGAGACTCAGTGGACTTGTTCCGTCTCCTTGGGTCCACAGAGATACCAGTAGTCCACACTACCTTTTTGTAGATGCCAGCCACCCTAAGCTCCTCCAGGCTGAAGCCCCTGGCAACTGTGACTCAGACTTTGGAGTGGTACTCCCAGTGGGCACCTCACTATGGGCCTGATAGGCCCAGACAAGGTGTGAAGGGCGAGGGGGAGCGCTTTTGCCTGCCAGGCCTTGCATCTATAGATCTTCCTGTGCCCAGCTGGTTGAACCAAGTGCTCACTCGTCATTGCCAGTCCTGTGGAAGTGGGGCTTCAGGATCATGCCATTCGGGCTGGGCACCGTGGCTGCTTCCTGTGTAGGAGAATGACTGAGAGGACATATTTTTTTTCTTCTAAATACTTAGTTTGATAAGTCCTCTGAGGTAAAGCATTTAGTATGATATGATTTTTAACACCCATTTCACTCTTTATTTATGACAGTGACTCCTAAATTTCATCTTTTTTTTTGTTTGTTTGTTTGTTTTTGAGGTAGGGGCGCACTCTGGTCCAGGTTCACCTGGAATTAACTATATAGTCTCAGGGTGGCCTCGAACTCACGGCAATCCTCCTACCTCTGCCTCCTGAGTGCTGAGATTAAAGGCATGTGCCACCATGCCTGGCCTTATCATGTTTTTAAATGAGAATTTTGCCAGGACCTATTGTATCAGAGTTTATCTCTAAAATTTCTTGGGGACTAGAGAGACAGCTCAGTGGTTAAGGTGCTTGCCTGTAAAACCTAATGAATGGAGTCCAATTCCCCAGTACCCACATAAGCCAGTTGTACAAAGTGGCATATGCATCTAGAGTTCATTTGCAATGGCTAAAGGCCCTGGCATGCCCATTTTCTCCCTCTCTTCCTCTTTCTCCCTCTGCTTACAAATAAATAAATGAAAATATTTTTCTTTATTTTTTTTTTTATTTATTTATTTTTGGAGAGAGAGATAGACAGAGAGGGAGAGGGAGACAGAAATGGGCGCGCCAGCAGTCTCTCAGCTGCTGTGAACAAAATCCAGATGCGTGCGCCCCCTTGTGGTCAAGTGGGGCATTGTGCCCTTGCCTCACTTTGCATCTGGCTAAATGTGGGACCTGGAGATTGGAACCACTGGACATTGGAACCAGCGTTCTTAGGCTTAGCAGGCAGGTGCCTTAGCCACTAAGCCATCTCTCCAGCCCAATGAAAATATTTTTTAAAAATCCTTCTCAGGCATTTCTGAAACAGCCAATCCATTGAATCAATCAGGTGCTGTGATTTATGACCTTTTAGGATTGAAGTTTTTTTTTTTTTCATCCTAACATTACATGGCTGTTACACTATTAAATCACTTGACTCTTTTTTGTTAGTACTAAATTATAGAAGCTACAGTGACTGGGAAACCACAACGTTCTATAATTATGACTCAAATGTGTAACATATATACATATGAAATGTTACAGAAGGACAAGAAAAAAATCCTAACCATGATCCCTTTCCAACATTCAAAGCTCATATTACAACCTTCTACCAGAGCAAATTTTATGTCTGAGCCATCAAGAAGTAAGAGTGCCTCGTGGGAAGACCACACAGCAGGGCCTACAAGACTGTTCGAATCGCCTCTTTGATCCCTCAGCCACTAAAGTGAAGACTTTGAGCCTCTCCAGGAATTCCCTGAACATACTATCAATAAGCTACTGTTTCTAACATGGACATTTATACGAGATATTGTTCAGCTATTTGTTGTAAAGAAAAAATATGTTTACTAAACAGAGATTGTTATTTGTCCCATATGTTAAACAACTCATATATAGACAACAGGAATGTTAACCAAGGCGTTTTGATAGAGAAGAATTAAGGCCAAGCAATGGCATGGTGCATTGCTAAGAAAATGACGTGGGGGTGCTAGGGAGATGGCTCAGTGGATAAAGATGCTTGCTTGCAAAGCCTACTGGCCCAGGTTTAACTCCCTAATACCCCCATAAAGCCAGATGCACAAAATGATGCATGTGTCTGGAGTGCCTTTGCAGTGATAGAAGGCACTGGCATACCCATTCTCTCTTTCTCTCTCTCTCCCCACAAATAATAAATAAGTAAATAAATATGTTTAAAAATAAGAAAGGAAACTATGTTGGCTTATGATTGCAAATACTTGAAAACTTATCCCGATAACAAATAGGTCAAAAATCAGGGCCAGAGAGCTGGTTTAGTGGTTAAACACTTGCCTGTGAAGCCTAAGGACCCTGGTTTGAGGCTTGATTCTCCAGGATTCACGTAAGCCAGATGCACAAGGGGATGCACACATCTAGAGTTCGTTTGCAGTGGCTGGAGGCCATGGCGTGCCCATTCTCTCTCTCTCTACCTGCCTATTTCTGTATCTCTCTCTCAAATAAAAATAAATAAATAAATAAATAAATAAATAAATAAATAAATCAGCTGTCACTGTGGGGGATGTAGCCAGTACAGTGCTTGTCAATCATGCAAGAGGGCCCAAGGTTCAATCCCCAGTGCTGCAAAGAGAGAGAGAAGAGAGAGAGAAATAAAACCATCCATAACTGAAAATCAAACAACAAATAAAGAGGCACCCTTAGGTCCAATCCAGTATAAAGTTCAATCACAATCTTTTAAACAGAGGTTCTTTAAAGGTGAAATAAGAATGTCCACAAGACCACCATAATAGGAGGAAAAGATGATGATATCAAAATGAAAAGAGAGACTGATTGAAAGGGGGAGGGGATATGATGGAGAGTGGAGTTTCAAAGGGGAAAGTGGGCGGATATTGTCTACAATTAAGGAAGTTGTCAATAAAAAATTTAAAAAATATTTAAAAAAAAGAATGTCCACAGACCACATCACACTCTGACCTCCCGTGTATGTCAAGTGCACATCAAGAATTGGGCAGCCAAGACACTGATAGGAGCAGATGTGCAAGGGCAGAGCCACGCACTTGAGCTTCATCCTCAGAGGATAGAGCATGGCACTGTACAGTGGCTCATACCCATAATCCCAGCACTCAGGAGGCTGAGGCAAGAGGAGTGGCATGCATTTGAAGCCAGCCCAGGCTACAGAATCAGTTCTAGGCCAACTTAAACTACACAGGAAGGCCTTGTCTCAAAGCAAACGAAATTAAATAAATAAATAAAATAAAGGTGAAATAGGGCCTGTTATCCTCTGATTACTTTTCTGGAAGACAGTATTATTTGCCTATTTATTAGACCCCTAAAAGCTAAGTATTCCATATACCCGCTAGCATAATTTTTCTTATCCAGGAGTTTAGTGAGGAAAACATATTTCAGGAGGTATCAGACGCTCTTGTCATTGCTCCAATAACTTTGTGACCCAGCAAATCAAACCAATTTGCACATGGCCAGTTGAGAAGTTTATCAGCTGAACATAGCAAGCTCTTCCATCCAACCTTTCAGGAAGGTAAGGATGGATTGAGGTGTAAATATATAGTAGGTCTCCATGAAACTGCATAGGAATTTTGGGAATGTCCATGCTCGTGATAGAAGATAGAAATTGTATTGTCTCAGCGAAATAAAATTCCAAATAAGTTCCATGGTTTAAAAATGAATAAATAGGGCTGGAGAGATGGCTTAGTGGCTAAGGCACCTCCCTCATAAGCCTAAGAATGCTGGTTCCAATCTCTGGCGGTTCCAATCTCCAGGTCCCACATTTAGCCAGATGCAAAGTGACACAAGGGTGCAATGACACATTTGACCACAAGGGGGCGCACGCATCTGGATTTCGTTCGCAGCAGCTGAGAGGCTGCTGGCGCACCCATCTCTATCTGTCTTCCTCTCCCTCTCTCTCTGTCTCTCTCCAAAGAAAAAAAAAGAATAAATATAGTCCACTTGGAAATCAAGGTATAGGGATGGAGAGGTGGGTTAGTGGTTAAGGCCCTTGCTTGGGAAGCTGAAGCACCCGGGTTCAATTCCACAGGACCCACATAAACCAGATACACAAGGTGGCACTTGCATCTGCCTCTCTCTCTCTCTCTCTCTCTCTAACTAATAAATAAATTATGGGAAAAGCTTTAAAAAACAAAAGCAGGGCTGGAGAGATGGCTTAGTGGTTAAGGCGCATGCCTGTGAAGCCTAAGGAACCAAGTTCAAATCTCCAGGTCCCACATAAGCCAGATGCACAAGGGGGTGCACGCATCTAGAGTTCGTCTGCAGTGGCTGGAGCCCTGGTGCACCCATTCTCCCTCTCCCTCTCTCTCTTTCCCTCTATCTGTCTCAAATAAATAAATAAATAAATAAATAAATAAATAAATAAATAAATAAATATAAAATCTTTTAAAAAAATCAAGCATTTTCTTTATTCCTGCCCCATTCAGAGACTAAAAAAATCCTGTAGAGAAAATCATGGTTCCATCTGTGTTCTGTAGGCCTCAATACCTTTGTGTCAATCTTTTGGAGTGATATGTAATTAAGGTGGAAACTGCCATTTCATCTTGTTGAAAACTTTTTATAGGATCAAAAAGGTTCACCTGTTCCTTGAAACTGGGTTTCTCTGATGTTCTCCCATATTGTTGTCTGGTTTTGGAAAGAGAAGGTATATGTGGGTTTGATTTTTATGCAGCTGAGACAGAGAATAGTATATGCAATAGATAAATTTTGCTCAAATGGCATTCACTAGTAACGGCTAACATGTTTGCTCAAATGACACTTGCTGGTAACGTTTTAAATTCTAAAGAAGTCTTTTTTTCCTTTTGTGTTGTTTTCCTTTAACAGCCCACTTTTCCTGTAGGTCCCACCATAGGGACAAACACGGCTATTAGCTTTGCTCCTTACTTAGCGCCTGTAACCCCTGGAGTTGGGTTGGTACCAACAGAAATTCTGCCCACCACGCCTGTTATTGTTCCCGGGAGTCCTCCCGTCACTGTCCCGGGCTCAACTGCAACTCAGAAACTTCTCAGGACGGACAAACTGGAGGTACTTCAATGATGTTTGTGTTGTAAGATGCATTTGTGATAGATAGAAGTATACTTCTGTGTAAGTGAATGAATGCTAGTTTAATATTTCATCCTGCAAAAGAACCCGTGCCCTCACATGCACATGTTTCTCTAAGTCTTGCTCATAATTCTGTGGTGTACAAATTAATGCCAAGCATAAGAAAATAGCCCATGGGCAAGAATAACTTTTATACAAGCAAAAATCAGCTGCATAGGATATGTGCTTAAGAGCAAAATATTAAGCTGGGCATGGTGACATTCACCTGTAATCTCAGTACTTGGGTGAATGAAATAGGAGGACTGCCAGAAGTTCAAAATCAGCATGGGTTACAAAGTGAGATAGTGTCTCAAAAAATGTATCTAAACAAATACTAAAATATCTGTCAACCAACAGAAAGATTATTGAATTAGTCAGGATGAAAGCTATAGAGTTGGCAATAGATCCTGAAATTTGCTATGCTCAACAGCAATCCTTACTGGGGTCCTGGAATGTTCTAGAAAGTCAGTAACCCAGCAATCAGGGACAATAGAAATAGAACTATAACTCTCAACCAACTGTATGATCATATGCCACTTGTTCTCAGAACACGCGTGTCTCAAGTATGTGCCAGAATATTAGCATTATGGGTTTTGATGGCCATCAGAAGGAATTGGAAGCTAGATTAATCTGCTTATGTTGAGATAGTTTTTTAATATAAATTCAAATGTCAAGAAGATAGCAAAAAATGAATTTATCATTATTATTATTTTTTGTTTGGTTTTTCGAGGAAGGGTCTCACTCTAGCTCAGGCTGACCTGGAATTCACTATGGAGTCTCAGGGTGGCCTTGAACTCATGGTGATTCTCCTACCTCTGCCTCCTCAGTGCTGGAACTAAAGGCATGCGCCACCATGCCTGGCTAAAAAATGAATTTTTTAAGTTGAGCACCAAACCAACCCTCCTGCCCTTTGTCGAATAAAGATTCTTTAATCTCTGGGCACAGTGGCACACTTCTTCAGTCTCAGCACTCAGGAGGCTGAGATAGAAGGATCGCTGTGGGTTCAAAGCCAGTCTGAGACTAGTTCCAGGTCAGCCTGGGCTATAGCAAGACCTTACCTCGAGAACCCAAATAATAACAATTAATAATAATAATAATAATAATTCATTCAGAGTTGTAGAGAATCTATTAATCTTGCTTCAGTATCCCTGGGATAGCCAACAGAGCATGAGGTTGTACAAAGATTCTGAGAGTTAATTCTTTCACTGATTGAGGTTATTAGGTGAGCTCTGTATACTTAGATTACTGCACTAATACAGACCATTCTTCCAGTGTGCATTTGTTTAAGTATTAAACCAACCAAACTTGAGGGTAAAGAAACCTGTGCCACCTGACATCCTGTGATTGTGTTGGAATTCATAGTGTCAAAGCATAAATATTTTTAAAGAGCTATTTTGTTTCCCACACAACTTTGGTCAAGACTATCTGGGTGCCTTCTAAGTGAAGGGAATGTCAAATCTAGTCACTATGGTTTTAGGAGACTGGAAGTGTTTTGGGCTCCACCTGCTGGGGCCTAGCAAGCGTCAATGTTTAGGATGTGACTACTTTTTTTTTTTTTTTTTTTTAATTTGGGAACAAACAATTCCTCCTAACAGTACTACTAGACAAGGCTTATGTGATTACAATGACTTTGCAGAGTAGCTTTTGTCCATTTCAAACCAGGAATGACATCAGCTGCGCCCAGGCACCCTGGGTAGATGAGATGCCTGGCTCCAACCAGGAGGCTGAGAGAGACGGGAGCCGCCGTGTCTGTAGAGAAAGCCTGCCTTGGGTCTGGGCAGATATCTTACTAAGCTTTACTTGACACATTTTGTGGACTCAAGATGGAACATTAGCTGATACTCAAATGGGAGGAACTTGTGAACAAGTTTATGACTGGTTTATTTACACTTCAACCTGGCGTAGCCACTGGTCAGTGAAACACGGTTTCCCAAGGATGTTTGACATTCATGAGACTTGAATGTCACATCGGTGACCTTTATGCAGAATCAGTGGTGACCAAGAAATAAACCATCGCTTTCTTACACTGGCTGTAGAACAGAGCCTTAAAAGAAGTTACTCGCAAATCTACGAGGCTTCTGTTCTGGTGATTTTTTTTAACACTTACAATGGATTATATACTTACTATGATAATAGGCCTTCTTATTATCTATGCCCAATGCATAATAAAGAATACTCTTCAATATCTCAAGAAATCTTTCTGGATATAGTAAAATTTTCATTCAACAGAATTCCCAGGATAGAGAATTTCAGTTCTTTGAGATTTCGGGAGAATTGAGGATGAAAGACTTTATCAGAGATCAGCATTTCTAACTCTATTCTACTTCCCTCCATTTATTTCTTGCCTTTTATCTATTATTATATCTCTCCTTTTTACCTTTCATCATCTCGGGAGCTATCAAATATAAGATAGTGACTTGGAAATGAACGTGTTGGTTTCTGAGGTGTTAGAGTTTCTATGATTGATGGTTAGGGTGACGGTTGTCTTTGCAGGGCAGGGAGGAGAGAGAGGAAACACATATATTGCTCCTTGTTCTCCATCCTGAGAGCGGGTGTGGAATAGCTGTGTCCTCCCCCCAGAACTGGTCAGTGATGGACACTATGTTTCATAGCTTCACCCGTGGGGAAACTATCCCTGTACTCAAAGAAACAGAGGCTTGCCCATAGTGACGGTCAGGGTAGGAGATCACACGTGTGTGTGCATGTGCGAATTACTTAAACTGCAGCCACACAGATGTGGTGAAGAGGAGTTGACAGGTAGATAAATGATAGACAAATAGATTAGATAGATAGATAGATGATAGATAGATAGATAGATAGATAGATAGATAGATAGATAGATCAATAGATAGGTGGACAGGCAGGCAGGTGAATCAGTGAATCGATCAATTGGTAAACAGGCTAAGGAGATGGCTCAGTGGGTAAAATGCTGGCCAGGAAAACGTGAGGACATGAAGTCAGATCTGCAACACCCACATTAAGTGGTCAAGAATGACGCAGTGTACCTATAAACCCTGGACTGGAGAGGCGAAGAAGGAAGATTCTGTAAGGCTTCTGACTAGTTAGGCTAGCTGAATTGGAGAGCTCTGGATTCAGTGAAAGACCCTGTCTCGGAAGGAAGGAAGGAAGGAAGGAAGGAAGGAAGGAAGGAAGGAAGGAAGGAAGGAAGGAAGGAAGGGAGGAGAGGAGGGAGGGAGGGAGGGAGGGAGGAAGGAAGGAAGGGAAGGAGGGAGGGGAGGGAGGGAGGGAGGGAGGGAGGAAGGAAGGAAGGAAGGAAGGAAGGAAGGAAGGAAGGAAGGAAGGAAGGAAGGAAGGAGGGAAGGAAGGAGGGAAGGGGAGAAGGGAGGGAGGAAGGAAAGTTGAAGAGTAACCGAGAGGGATATCCATCGTCATCCTCCCCAGCTAGTCATATAAACATGCCAAAAAGAAAAAAGGGAGGGGCTGGAGAAATGGCTTAGTGGTTAAAGCATTTGCTTGCAAAACCAGCAGACCCCAGGTTTGATTCCGCAGAACCCACATAAGTCAGATAGACAAGGTGGCACAAGTGTCTGGAGTTCATCTGTGGTGGCTAGAGGCCCTGGTGTGCCTGTTCTCTCTCCCTTCCCCTCTTTCTCAAATAAATAAGTAAAAATATCTTTTTAAAAAAGAAAAGAAACAGGGAGAAAAAGAGAGATAATAGATACATACAGAGAGGTAAATAGGTGATAGATAATAGACAGAGATAATGAGCATGAATCGGGTATTCTATACAGAGATAGTGAAGGTTTGATCTTTTTCCTCCCTTCATTGTTTAAATGATCAATTTTCAGGTTCTTTTTTTTTTTTTTTTTTCATTTCAGTATTCACTCTAGAAAAAGGGATAGAACAAACCCCAAACAAGCTGTCAGGGACTGGTTACTTGGGTTTTGGATACTGACCATGTTGGCCTCGGTTGTCACCAAGGCCACCAGGGAGGGACGGGAAAAGCAGCGCCCTCTTGTCCCTTGTGCAGGTCTGCAGGGAGTTCCAGCGAGGAAACTGTGCCCGGGGAGAGACCGACTGTCGCTTTGCGCACCCGGCCGACAGCACCATGATTGACACCAACGACAACACCGTAACCGTTTGTATGGATTACATAAAGGGGCGTTGCATGAGGGAGAAATGCAAATATTTTCACCCTCCCGCACACTTGCAGGCCAAAATCAAAGCTACGCAGCACCAAGCCAACCAAGCGGCGGTGGCCGCCCAGGCAGCCGCGGCTGCAGCCACTGTCATGGTAAGTCCCTGGGCCCGCCAGCCCTGTCCCGCTCTGCGGTGCTTCAGGGTTGGGACCAAGATGCTCCTGGGACAGCTGGGATACCAGGCTGCCATTCCCGCTACTCCGCTGCCTAAGTTCTGTTGTTGTTTTCCCCTTTTTGTTCTGTTTTGTTCCCTCCTCCTCCCCTTCTTCACAATAACTAAATCCCTAAGGTGCAGGGACAGATCCCTTCTCATTCCCAGTGCTGCATTACCTGGGATCTTCCTGAAAACAGGGCTCAGAAAGTGGGCACCAAGCTCAAGTGGAAGAGAGCGAGCTTCCCAGGGCAGCCGGGAAGTACAGCTCTGGCCTTAAATGGTACACAGCCAAAAGTGACTGAGTCTGGGCCTAACTGTCACTCTGCCTCTCTTCTTTCCCAGCGCCGTGCTGGAAATGGAATTTTATGCAAAACAACTAAATAGCGCTGAAAGGAAACAACCTTGTAACCCGGGCTTGCCTCCCTCAGTCTCCTCACTGTCCCTGTTGACCAGAAACTCCAGCATTGTGGTCACCTGTCAGGGCTCCAGAATGTCACAGTCCCCACTGTCCTTGAGCAACCAAGTACATCATCCTGTGAGTGCATGGGAGCTGCCTGCTAAGACTTCAGAATCTTCCACCGGGCCTAGACCTTTGGGATCAGAACTTCAGTTTTTAAACATTCTTAGGTAGTTTGTACGCACACTGACGTCTGAGAATCGCATGCCCAGAGAGCTCCTTCTCGATCTGGCTGGGATAACTGAGGGGTTTGGAAAGGGTCTGACATTGGTTCCTTCCTTCCAAGTACAATTTCATTGCCTGGGATGGCTTGAGCAGTGGCATGGCTTGTAAAGCTCCCGGGTGACTCCAGTGTCCATCTGAGGTAGAGAACAGTAGGTTGCAGAAAGTTCTAATTAATTTGTTTGAAAGCGAGAGGCCTGGCACATGGAAGTCTGTGTTCGTAGAAGATAGGCACAGTGCATGCATTCACTGAAAGCGTTTAGAAGGCCTGCCAGGTGTCAGACACCTGCCGGGTAGAATAAATAAATGAAGCAGGTTTACCGCCCCCATACACACACCAAGGACTTGGCATGGGAGAGCCATGGTGCATCACCACTACACAGCGGGAATACATGCTGGGACAGGAAGGCCTCCGTGGTCAGTACTCCCCTTGGAAGAGTAGATAGGGCTTGCGAGATGAAAGAGCTCTCTTAAAGCCATGTACTTGCTAGTTGGCAACCAGCCCCTCTTACAGACAGCTGACCAAGGTGGAAGGGTCACTGTCATATTCAGAAGCTCATCGTCACTCACTGTTCTTTGCATGGGTGCTGAGGAAGGCTTGGGCCTGTTGTAAGCATAGGGTTGCCCCAGAAAGGAAGAGCTGGCCCTGTTGTTATCTTACATGTATGTTGATCTTGAATCTGAGCTCCAGGCATCTTGAGAAATATGTCTTTCATCTGTCTCAGAGACTTTCATCTCTCTAGTGTCCTTTGCTCTTCTGTCTTTATTTCATCATTCATCACATGGAGTTTCTAAGTTGATGTATCTATGGAGACATGCATACCATACATACATACATACATACATACATACATACATACATGCCCAGGAAAATAGAGGAACTTCCATTTTTGATTTCTAGTTAAAGAGAGGGGCAAAATTCACTAAAATTGAAGTATGAGAAGGAGGGATAGGAGGGTGAGATATAATTTATGTGAATGTAAAAGGAATTCTTTGGCAGAGATGGCTTAGCGGTTAAGGCGCATGCCTGCAAAGCCTAAGGACCCATGTTCAACTCCAGATCCCATGTAAGCCAGACACACAAAGGTGATGCAAGTGCACAAGGTCGCACATGCACACACGATGGTGCATGTGTCTGGAGTTTTGCAGTGGCTGGAGATATTGGCACATCAATTCTCTCTCTCCCCCCCCATTAAAAAAAAGTTTTAAAAAGGGAATTCTTTTAAAGAGCAAATCTGTCCTTTGTATATTTGTGTAGAATGGAGGGATCCATGTTTTCTTCGCACTTGGTGAAGATCTCATCCTGTGATATGTTTTTCTTTGTAATTACATGAGCCAGCTCCAGTTTACCCTGTTTGGTGTGTTGATTGTTCAATTATAATAATAATAATAATTATTATTATTATTATTTATAAATCACAAATTGGAGACTTAGCCTATCTCCAAGTCTAGTCAGGACTTTGGTATCAAGACAGTAGCCCAACTGAAGGAGCTTAAATGACAGTGTTGGGCTTTGCTGAATCACACGGTATCCTCCAGGGAAAGAACTAGAAATACAGAGCTCAGGAAAGTTCAGTCTAAGAACTTAGGCAGTCTCTCTCTCTCTCCCCCACCCCTTCCTACCTCTCTCTGTATGTCAGGTCAACTTTCCAAGGCCAGCTTCTTCTCATGACATAGACCAAGGTTTGAGACCACTCTAGAGACGAATCTTCTATCTGACGAGAGAGAAAACAGGACTTTTTCTGCACCAGCTCTAATTGGTAATTGAGGGTAAACACTCCTTAAATATCATTTTGACCTATTGTCAAGGTGATTGTAGCTATGACTGGCTTGTCCTGAGTCAATGGCCCTTTCCTAACCCCTGGGGCGTAATAGGGAGTTCTGGGAATATGAAGACACTGGTTCCTATAACTCCAGGTCTGTTAAGATTAAAACCATGATACAGTGACCCTGGAGCTTAGCCCTGATTTTATCCACACCTTGATTTACTCATTCTAGAAGTACCAGCTCTAACAGACATGATCAGTGACAACTTCAGCCATTGAAGGGACCATGTACTGAGTTATGTGTCAAAGGGTAGGCAACCCCGGGTTGATGGGACTAAGACCAGAAATGCCCTTCTCCACAAGTAAGGTCATCCCACAGCCTCACAACGTGAAGCCGCACGCAGCTGTGCTCTGCCAAGAGCCCCCTTCCCCGTGTTCACGTAGCCTCATCAGGATGCATGAAGGTTGTCACAAGGATGCCAGGAGAGCCCGTTACCATAGTTTCTGGGACTGTTACGTGGTGCCCAAATTTGGAGTTCGGAGAAGTCACAGGATCTCACAGCATCTTCAGAGACAACCCAAAGGGATGGAGTTTCAGAACAAAAGCCAGCATCTTTCTGACAATGACGTGAAAATTACCGAATCTGTCACGTCTTTTTAATCTAAATGAAAGCTCATTTGAAGCCGGCCTCGGTACAGTGGGATGAAGTTGGGAGCAAGATTACCCTGCAGAAGAACCATTATCCCATTTCCTTATTTAGAAGGGCAGATGGGACGGCACTTAGGAGATATTAGCATTCCATTCACCTGCCTCCATAACGGAATCCGACACATTTCCATAGTGTAATTGTCATGACTGCCTAGAGAGTTCTCCTTTTCTTGATTTATCAGATACTGAGGAAGAATTTAAAGCTTTGACTCTAGAAAGAAAAAAAAAAGGCACTTATTTCCTTTTGAGCCTGATTCTTTCGTAATAATACCTCTTAAAACACAAGCATTGCTCTTAATGGAACTTTTTAAATGTGAGAATGAGCCAGAAAGGGCCTCTCTTTGGTAGTTTGAACACAAAGGGTGTTTGATCTTCTGGCAAGGCCTCTGTGCACATAAACCAAAATGGGGCAACAAAGGCTAGAACTAGTTTGTGAAAGGAAAAAGGACAAGCTGCCATCGTCTAGATAAGATCCAGTTGTTCCAGAACACATGTGCGGGAACGTTGAAGTCTTTGCTTCTCATCCGCATCCTTTTATCCCCGTCAAAGTGGTAGTTGTGATTCTGATCCCCCTAGGTTTGCTCTTAATCTGTAGTGCTGGTCTGGGCTCTCAGTCTGCTTGGCTTGACCTGCAGTAGGGATGTGCATTGACCTGAAAGAAAGAAAGAAAGAAAGAAAGAAAGAAAGAAAGAAAGAAAGAAAGAAAGAAAGAAAGAAAGAGAGAAAGAGAGAAAGAGAGAAAGAGAGAAAGAGAGAAAGAGAGAAAGAGAGAGAGAGAGAGAGAGAGAGAAGAGAGAGAAGGAAGGAAGGAAGGAAGGAAGGAAGGAAGGAAGGAAGGAAGGAAGGAAGGAAGGAAGGAAGGAAGGAAGGAAGGAAGGAAGGAAAGACAGCCGAGTATGGTGATGCACGCCTTTAATCCCAGCACTCGGGAGGCAGGGGTAGGAGTATCGCCTAGAGTTTGAGGCCACCCTGAGACTACATAGTGAATTCCAGGTCAGCCTGAGCCAGAGTGAGACCCTACCTTGAAAAACCAAAAAGAGAGAGAGAGAGAGAGAGAGAGAAAGAGAAAGAGGGAGGGAGGGGGGAGAGGAAGAGAGAGAAAGAAAGAAAGAAAGAAAGAAAGAAAGAAAGAAAGAAAGAAAGAAAGAAAGAAAGAAGGAAAGAAAGAGGGAGGGAGGGAGAAGAAGGAAGGAAGGAAGGAAGGAAGGAAGGAAGGAAGGAAGGAAGGAAGGAAGGAAGGAAGGAAGGAAGGAAGGAAGGAAGGAAGCGCAGTTAAGCTTCATCAAGGGCCTTGTCCTGAGCCTCCACGCATGTACACAAGCTGGCAGGAACTCCCGGGGGACAGAGGATGGGAGGTTTGGAGGAGCCTAGTAAGAATGGAGGCTAAGTGTCTGGCACACACTTGGGTCATAATTAGAAAGAACGTCTTAGACCAGTGGTAATCCAGCAGGCTTCCAACATGCACTGGGCTCCCTGATGGCCAAGGTCAGGTTCAGTGCAGCTAAAGCCAGCAACGTGTCCCCTGAAATAGGGTATCCTTGGGGCTGTGTGAGATAGCCCAGCAGATCAAATGCTTGACTTGAAAGTATGAGGACCTGAGTTCTAGCCCTGAACCCACAATTTAAAAAGTCGGGGCATGGGCTGGAGAGATGATTCAGTGGTTAAAGGAGCTTGCTTGCAAAGCCTGGTGGCCTGAGTTTCATTCCTCAGGACTCACACAAAGCCAGATGCACAAATTGGTGCTTGCATCTGTAGTTTGTTTGAATTGGCAGGAGGCCCTTCTATGCCCATACATACACACACTCTCTCTCGCTCACTCTTTCTCTGTGTCTCCCAAATAAATAAATCATAAATGAAGTATTGTTTAAAAAGTCAGGCATGCTCTTCTAGTCTCAGTGCCAGTGAGTTAGAGACAGGCAGATATCTGGGGCTAGCCAGTGGGACAGATGGTGTTTCTGAAGATGACACTTGAGGTTGTCTCCAGTGCTGATGCATACATGCGCACCCTGTAACATGCATGTGTATAACATGGGCCAGAGCATTTGTGTGCTGAGAAGCCTGTCGTCACATGATCACACGATTATTCATCCACACAGACTTCTGAAATGTATTCTATGTGTGTACTGTGTGTGTCATACACATAGCGTCTTACTACACATGCCCTCCAGAACCTCCATGTTTACTCAGAGGATATTTGTGTCGAGTCAAGGAACATACTTCGCAGTGGGAGAGCAAGATGTTCTTTTTAAAAAATTTTTAAAAATATATTTTATTTATTTGAGAGAGAGAAAGAGGCAGAGAGAGAGAGGGGGAATGGGCACGCCAGGGCCTCCAGCCACTGTAAATGAACTCCAGATGCATGTGCCCCCTTATACGACTGGCTTACGTGGGTCATGGAGAGTTGAACCAGGATCCTTTGGCTTTGCAGGGAAACACCCTAACCGCTAAGCCATCTCTGAAGCCCAAGATACTCTTATTACCTGCTCACTTCAGAGAGCTGCTTCTTGACGTGCTAAGATTACCCCACATTCTACAGAAATTAGCTGCCAGCAAACCAAGAAAAAGGCCATTAACTTTCCATAGGATGGTCCTAAAAAAAGAAAGTTTTAACATGTCTTATTTTATTTGGGGACTTCACTAACAACTGCTCCATTTAATCAGAAGTTTATTCATAAATAACCAGCCTTTAGAGACTCTTGCAACTAGGCATGGTGGTACACATCTTTAATCCTAGCACTTAGGAAACTGAGGGAGAAAGATGGCTGTGAATTCAAGGCCAGCCTGGGGCTACAGAGTGAGTTCCAGGTCAGCCTGGGCCAGAGTGAGACCTTGCCTTGAACATCACCCCCCGCCCCCAAATCACTAGACACCCTTCGTATATCAGAAAAGTCCACCTTAGTCCAAGTCTGTTCTAATTAACAAGTCAGAAAAGCCCATCCCAGTACATTTGTTCTCTAAATCCTAAGGACTAGGAAAGGTAAGAGGGAATTGGATCTGGAAGGTTGAGGCAGAAATGATTTTTAGTTTGGTAATCCAGTTAACATTTTTAATGTGCTAGAGGAGAACAGACCATGTAGCCCTCTTGAGTTCTTAGCAATTAGTTGAAGCTCATAGAAAGGAAATGAGCCCTGCATTGCCCAGAAATGTGAGACTGGGCAAGGATGAACAGTTTTAAACAAAAAAAATAATACAGGGGATGTTTCCTGATGTCAAACTTACACTTAAGATTATCCAGGAAGGGGCTGGGATGAAGTGTTTGTTGCACAAGCATAACTACCGGAGTTCACATCCTAGAACTCATGTAAAAGTGTGGCAGGCTTCTGTCATCCCAGCACACCTATGGGAAGAAGGAAGGCCGAGACAGGAGAATCACCTGGGAGCTCATAGGCCAGCTAGCCACAGTGGACAGTAATGAGACCGTGACTCAAACAAGGTAGAAGGCAAAACCAACACATGTGAAGCTGTCCTCTGACCTCCATAGCTCTCACTCATAAACATGTGAATGCACATACTTACACCCCAAAGAGAAAAAAAAGTTCGGGAGTTGCTGGGTATAGTGGAACATACTTAAAATGCCAGTACTCTGGAAACTGAAGCAGGAGGATCACATCTCCATGAGTTCAAGGCTAGCCTGGGTTACCAAGAAGTTGTTTCAAACAGCGACAATGACAAACAACAAAAATGAAATCTTTAGGAGCCTGGGTGGTTGTTTTTCATGTTAGCAATTTCAGTTTGGCAGCGCTGAGTTCCACTGTTTGATGGGCTCTGCCTAAACTGCCTTCTCCTGGCCGTCCTACATCTCCTCTCTGCCCAGAGTTCTCCCTGTCTTCTGCCCAGCTCCGTAGCTACTGTGTTACCTCCTGTAATACTTTTTATCCTGACTCATCAAATGGTAATGAACAGCTCTGCATCTGACAAAGGAAAGATCACTAATTGTTGGCACCATCTTGTTTGATTTCAAATGTCATTGTTCTAAACCTAAGAAATTTAGAATATGGATTTTGCATTGCTAGACAAATCTATCTTTGGGATTTACTTATTGTGCTAAACATAGAAAAGAGATATTTCATTTTTTTCTTATTTGCATTCAACCTATTCCTTTGTATGTTTTTTTTTATTTTCACAGAATTCCATCATAGAATTTTTCCATCTTTTAGCAACAATTAACCAGGAAGAGGAAGATTTTTCATTGTGGTCTAAATCAATCCATATTTGCTACTACCTAAGTTGTTTAAATGAAATTATCTTCCCAAAAGTATGGTTATAAGCTAAAGATATTGTTTTATTTCTGACTATAAAACAGTTCTTTGCCATTTTAGCTGTGTGCTATGATACTTGTTCTAGCCAAGTTCCATTTCTCAGTAACTGGTTGGATCACTAGGCATAGGTAAAAGTACAAAGGAAAATTACCAAATAGAAATTATTTTAATACCCAAGGATACTAAATACCTTTTTAAAAGGGTATTTTTTCTTAAGTACATTCCGGTAAGTTGTTTGAAATAAATTATAATTTCAAATGTAGCAGAAAACAGGATGGATGATAAGTTAGTCAGTAGAAAAGAGGAAAATGGAATAAATATGAGAAATTTTGGAAACTCACTATTTAAATGAACAAATTATTAAGTTGGGGATGTTAGTCCTCATAAGACTCCCACACTAGCAGAGTGAAGAAAAGAACAGAGACAATAACCCACATGATTCAGACAAAAATAAAGATCCAAACCCAAACATTTTTACCTAAATAATCTTGTGTTTGTATATTTTTTGCCTGAATATTTTTTGTCTCCGTTCGCCACTTCATTTTGTTAGGGTAGATCTGAATTTTTTTAAAAAAATTATCTTTATGCAAATTTTTGCTTTGAGTTCTACTTGATTTTTGTCATCATTTCATATTTGAACTAACTTATCAGAAGTTCTTCAATCCCACGGCCCTGGAAAAGTTTTGCATTTTTTTTTCTGAAGCAATATAAAAAAAATGCTATGGTGTGTATGCAAGCTGCTATTTTAATTAACTTTCCTGAATTTCAAACATCTATATTTTACTCTCTTATATGCTTTTAACTAAGGTATAGTAGATGCGTTTTTGCTTCAATACTAATTTAAGGTGTAATATTCATTTCTTTAGAGAACATTTTTGTTGTTGTGCATGCGTAGTGTTTTGTACGTTGTATATTGCATTCAGAATATTTTTTTCCTTCTCACCTATCCACAATGCAATGCCGTTCCCATGATGCACCTCTGCTTGCTGTTTACCTGTATGTTAATTCGCTTGAATCCCATTGGCCCACTGCCATCATGTGCTCGCTGCCTGTTATTAAAAGACTCAGTCGACTGCCAAAGCAATGAAGCGACCTCTCGAAGCATCTGTAGACCTGGTACTTTGACCTTTCACCTTTCGCTTTGCATGTAGCTTTTGAGAGAACCATCTGAGATTTGTATTACTTGTAAAATATTGGTTGCAACCAATCATGATTATAGTTTAAAATGGAAGAGATCTGATAAGGTGTTTAGTCATTTCATGTTCCTATGTAATCTGTGGAATCAATTAATCCTAACAAAATTGGAATACCTGTTCCAAAATAGTGAAAGCAAATTTAAATGACTTGGCTTTGAAAAACAATGTTCATTATAGTTCTTATTAACTTTTCAATTCAAGAAATTGCCATTTAGTTAAAAAAATAGATATTAATAATAACACAAATGCTTCTTTCTCCCCCTTAGAATAGCTTAACCCATTTTAAAAGCCTAAGCCATTTTTTTTTAATTTTTCATTGTTGCTTGATAGTTTTTTTTTTTTTCCTTAGTTGAGATACTACCGTTTTGGGTTACAGAAATCATGCTTCCGCTCTCAATAACAAACTCTCATTCGACATTACCGCTCTTTAAATTAAGGTGCATGACAGAGGCATCTCCTTAGCTGTTTTTGTTTTTGTTTTATTTGGGAAAGAAAAGAAAAAAAAAGAATGTTGCAATTAATGATCTCCGTGGACAAGGAGCCTGTGTGTGCTTTAAGTGGGACACATCATGTCACATTCTTCATCCCCAGGCCTTCCCTCCCGGTGCTCTCCACCCTTTACCAAAGAGACAAGCACTTGAAAAGAGCAACGGTGCCAGCACGGTGTTCAACCCCAGCGTCTTGCATTACCAGCAGGCCCTCACCAGTGCCCAGCTGCAGCAGCACGCCGCCTTCATTCCCACAGGTACGGAGGGAGCCCTGACCACTGTCCCGTCTGTGTCCTGTGCCCTTCCTTCTGGTCATGTGCTTTCTTCTCACTTCTTTTTAAGCTGTTTGATGGCATCTAGTTTGCACTTAAAGGTGCAACTGCAACCCGAAACATAGTGTCATTGTCCTCGCTGTCTAGAAGCGCTGGACCTCGCTTTGACAGCTGAGGACTGTTAGGATTCTAAAGCCAAATACTGGGTATGAACTCGAGTTGACAGTTCACAGGAAGCAGTGACGGCTTCCAGTTTCTTTCATTGCCACAAGCCCTGTGAAATGGTTTTTAAAAGTAAGACATTTTATGTGAGACCACTGAAATTTGTCCTTAACACTCAGTGACCTAAAAAATAATAATAATAAAGCAATTCCAGTAAATACTAACCTTTCCTTCTACTTCTATCCAGAGCACGAGAAAAATGTCCAAAGCTATCCCGATTAAGCAATCCTCTACTCACGTCTATATTCATTCTCTCTCTCGCTCCATCCTTCTCAACCTCCGCCACGTTCACAAATATCTAGAGCTCTCTGAGCCAATGCCTCGTGATGCTTGGGGCTAAGAGACTTTAACCTACAAGTCCATCAAGAGATCCTTCATATTAATTACAGGATCTCAGAGTTTAACGAATTCTTCATCATCTCTTCATCCAGTTGACTTTTACAGATGAGAAAACTGAGGTTTACCCCCCTCAATCAGAAGTGGCTTTCCAAGGTGACACAAATGGGAAACAGTGTAGAGCCTGGTGTCCTTATGTCTGATTTAGTTTACATGACACGATCCTGATCCTCATGTGAATTCTAGAGTCATCCTTTAAAAACAAAACAAACAAAAAAAAAGATGAAAATTGATTTGTTTTAAATTGATTTGTTTTTAAAAAATGGTCTAAAAGATTGATGTCAGGGAAGCAAAATAGTATAATTATATTATACTATCTTATATTTATATTATAATAGTATATTAACTGTCCCCCATTTTTTCCATGATTGCAGACACATGTATACACACACACATGCATGCATGCACACACATGAATGTACACACACAACACACACAAACATGATCAGCTTAACTTGACTGGTTTTTACCTTTTGATTTCTAATAGAAGCAGGACTGATTGTAATAATCTGTTAAGTCTTTCAAAGTGAAATTGTTTATCCAAGGCTGGGGAGATGGCTCAGTGGATAAAAGTGCTTGGTTAAAAAGGTGTTAGCTTGGGTTCAATTCCCCAGTCATCCACAGAAACACAGACCAGCATTCACTTGCAGCAGCAAGAGACCCTGACATACCACTACCACACACACACACACACACACATGCAAATAAATATTTAAAAAATCTTCAGCCTGTGACAATAAGTGAAAGTAACAGTTTCACTAAGAAGAACTTATTGACCCACATCCAGATGGTGGCACTTTCTTATTGATTTACTAAATTCCATAGCATATCAGGAGTTAGGATGAGAGGTAGCTAGATAAATATTTATGTAATATTCTTTCTATAAAAAACATGCATTTTTAAATGCATAGGCCATCAGTAAACCACTATGTTTATGATAATAAAAATGTTAGGTCAAAAAATTTTTAATTTTCTATTTTAGTTCTGTACCTATCTTAACATGGTCACTCGTACTCTGTTACAAACTTAATTAATGACATTCCACGATCGTACAGTTTATCATCTGTACTGATAACCCACCTGAAACAGCATGATTACCAGATCAGCTTACCTCCGAAGGCCCCATGTGTCCTGTTGTAGAACCCTTAGCCATTAAATATTTCTTTTTAATTTTTTAAAATTATTTTATTTATTTTTGGAGAGAGAGACAGAGACAGAGACAGAGGGAGAGGGAGACAGATAGAGATGGGCGTGCCAGCAGTCTCTCAGCTGCTGTGGATGAAATCCAGATGTGTGCACCCCCTTGTGGTCAGGTGCGGCATTGCACCCTTGCCACACTTTGCATCTGGCTAAACGTGGGACCTGGAGATTGGAACCGGGTTCTTAGGCTTAGTGGGCAGGCGCTTAACTACTAAGCCATCTCTCCAGCCCCCATTAAATATTTTAATAGGGAAGAAATTACTTATAGAAGAAACATGCCAAAAAAAAAAGCTGTTTCTGAAAAAGAATGAGTAATAATGTCATTACCATCTACTGGGAAGACCTGAGAGCCTTCTGAAAGACTTGGAAGGCCTGTAACACAACTGTGATACTCCACCCAATAATGTCTGCTTGAACCAGTGAAATCATCCTCACTATACGTTTTCAACAGGAATACCCTTAATATTTACAAAGCAAGGATGACTAAAAATCCCTTAAATGGTAACAAAATTGCTGTTCGTGAAAATACAAATTAATGACCAATATTGGGAATTGGCTGCTGTGGCTGTGCACGTTCGCCCTCTGGTGGACTGCCGAGGAATAGCTTGGCTGTGTCAGCAACCCTCCTATGGTGGGCTTTGGAAGCCACAGGGTAGATGGTAGCCCACTTAATCCTGTGACTTGGAAGTGTCTCCATTTATTACATGATAATCAACATCAGAGCAGGTAGACATGTGGATATCTTGTTTGGAAATGCATTCCAAGAACTTCCAAGAAATTTCACCTTTCTCTTAAATCATGAAGAAAGCATTTTATTAAAAGAAATTAGCATAATCTTTCTCCCACTGAAATCCATAACAGATATCTCTCTGTTTATGGTATATATACACACACATATATGTACATATATATATAATTTTAATTTCAGTATATCCTTAAAAACCATATTTTTAATTTCATTTCAAAACCTCATAATGATAATGATCATTTATTTGATATTCCATGTATGTTTTTAAACCTCTGCCCATCAAGTGATGATGTTCAAAATTAATTTTTGTAAGTTAGCAGGCCATCAACCTGTTATTTTTAAATGGACAGGTTTTTATTTTGCCCTTCCTGTGAATGTTTGCATAAATATAAAGAAAACGCACCTTTCGTTCTCCTGGAGGTTATCCTTTATGGAAAGGCTATTTATTCAGACTAAAGCTTTTGCAAAATTCCCCACTGACACAGTGTGGATGTGGCATTTGGGAGCTCCATCTCCAGGCTGTAAAGGCTCCAGTGTAAAAACTCACACATGCTATGAGCTTCTTTAAAGCCATGCTAGACCATTTCTGCCGTGGTGGAGGCTCAAGCACTTTTTACCGTGGGTGGGATTTGTCCCCCCCCCTTTTTCAATAGGGATTATTTTAACGGGGCAGTTACACTTTGTCTTTGCTATATTAGGAAAATGGCAAAACCGCACACAGTGACAAAAAAAAATAGCAGGATAATAATTTTTGGCATTTCTCTGACAGGTTTATTCTGAGTTACTGGAAGGGCTCTTATAGACATTATCATTACTCTTCAAGATGCTGTCATTGTGTTAGCAGTGAGCACCGTTGTGTGCACTTTACAGATGGAAAAGCTGAGGCTGCATCTCCACTACAAAGTAACAGATTAAAATGAATGGAAATATCCAGATTTTTTTACTGGCTTGTGGATACTAGACATTACCTATTTATACAAGCAGTAAACATTTAAGTAGACTTCATTCACAGCATTAGTGCCCCCAACAAGATGCCCCAGCTGGCTCAGAACTAGTGCCAGCCTTCACCCCCCCTCCCCCATTCCACAGAATCGTTCCTTCATTTACATCACTACATCAGAAGAACATATGAAAAAACCAAGCCCAAACACTGCCCAGTTACATAACATTTTCACACAATTTCTGAGAGGTTTGTCCACGTTCAGTCCATTCAGCAAACCTTTCCTGGGCACATAGTATGTTCTGGGTTCCAAAGCTGACGATGAGAATTCAGAGGAGCTCTGATCTAGGTAAAAATCCAAGTAGAAAACACAGTATATAGAATTTATGGGTTTACCAAGGTTTAAACGTAGTCCTTTGAGGATGAAGGAGACATGTTCTGTCTTCAGCAAATATAACAGGTGAGGGTACCAAGGCATATGGATATGGAAGACGTTCCACAGCAAAAGGAATTCGCTAAAGATTTTGAAAGAGAAATAAGATTTTACAGTGAGAAATGACATAGATTTTTTTTTCCTGGAACATTCCCAGGCAAGGGTTGGAAAAGAAAATCCAGAGACAAGAACATGGTACTGCAGCAGTTGTGTGAAGTACTCCAGGGCCTGAGGGCAGAGCAGAGGGAAGGAGTGGAGTGAAAGGCAGAGATAGGACTTCCGGAGCAGAGCAGACTAGAACTTGGCATTAAGAGAGCCACCCACACGGCAGAAGCTATGTGGTTTCCCTGTTTCCATCAGTCTTAGGCCAGTAGAGGGAGGCCCAGTGAAGTAACTTGTGTTGATAAGGTTTATGCCCTTGGTGACACTCCTAGGCATGACCCAAGAAAACTGTCCACAGTGGAATGCAAGAAGGGGGTATGCCTTAGGGATGGCCTTGAATCCCACCATTGCTGAATTACAAATGAAACGTTTCACAACATGACTCTTTAGTAACTTTCAGTAACAAATTTCCTCCAAGGGTGGCTAGTCCTGAGGGTTGAAAACATTCACCTCACCCATGGACTACCTCTGTGTACCCTATCTTCCTAGCCTTCCTGGGTTTATAGAAGAATGAGGGAGATGGGCGTTAAACAAACTCCCGGGTACATATATTATTTTAAAAATTAGGTCTTAGCCAGGCGTGGTGGCGCTCGCCTTTAATCCCAGCACTCGGGATGCAGAGTAGGAGGATGGCTGTGAGTTGGAGGCTACCCTGAGACTACAGAGTGAGTTCCAGGTCAGCCTGAGCCAGAGTGAGACCCTACCTCAAAAAAACAAACAAACAAACAAACCCAAAAAAGAAAAAGAAAGTGAGGTGTGGGGAGATGGCTCAGAAGGTAAGAACGCTTGCTGCGCAAGTGTGGACACCTGAGTCAACCCCCCGCCCAGCGTCCATATAAAAAGTCAAAAGCCTGTACCTGTGACCCCAGCACTGGGGGAGGCGAGAAGAGACATGAGGATCATGTTCACTGGTCAGCCAGTCTAACCAAAATTAATTAATTAATTACATTAAATATAAAAGAAGGTGCTCCAGGTTCAACAGGGGACGATGTCCCAAAGAAAGAAGGTGGAAGAGCAATAAAAGATCCCTGACGTCTTCCTCTGGCCCTCACACACGTGTGCACAGGACACGTATATACCATTCCCATGCTATGCACACATACTGCAAACAAAGGAAAGTACTACACAGGAGGAAAAAGCAAGCTCGATGAGGTTAAAATGGAAAGCTGATTTGGATGGCACAGGGATAGGCCAAGGAAGAACTGAGCAGTTTTCTGAAGAAGCCGTGTGTACCTGGAAGGGGACAGCTAAAGATTATTCTAGACAGAGGACAGCTGTGGGAAGGTCAGAAATAGATTTCAAGTGTTGTGCCTTCAGCCGAAATCAGTGATAGGCTAATCTGGATGGATCCTGGGGAAGAGAGGTGTAGGTCAAAGGGGCCTGGGCCACGGGACCTTTATCCTCAGGGTGATCCTTCTGGCCTTGGAGCAAGAGGCTGATTCTACCAGCCGAGTGGAAAGTGGACTAGGCAGGACGCAGAAAAGCCGGGCAAGGTGTTGTCACACAGCGGGGACCAGAAATCACGGTCAATGAGACTTGACACATGGCAGAAATAGTGGGCAAGCAGATAGGTGCCCCCCAAAGGCCGCATTACTTTGGCTTGTTGTGAGTTAGGCCTGGGAATGTTTCCTAAGGAGAAGTAGCCTCAGACATGACTTTCAGTTCTGGCTGGAGCTCCACATGGGTGGTGATGTCTGCCAGGTATTTCCTGGTGTGGACGAGGATATGGTGCAGAGAAGAGCGCAGTGTGCTATGTTACATCGGAGATCATTGTGGGACCCGGCAGAGCAGGCAGGTGAAGGCTTGACGCAAAAATACAGAGGCTGTGAGCTCTCTAATAGCTTTGAAATGTCCCTGCTGAAGGATAGCCGCAAAGATGTCCCAAATGAAAGAAAAAGACCCAGGCCTAAGTTAGGAAAATTCCAACATACACTGAGATTTCAGGGAGCAACAAAAATCCAGAAGGAAAAAGAAAAGTGGTGTGTGTGTGTGTGTGTGTGTGTGTGTGTGTGTGTGTGTGTGTGTGTGTGCGTATGGGAGGGGGTGCAAAAATCTGAGGAAAGAAAGTGGCTTTTGGATAGATGATCACTGTAAAAAAATATCCTGTCAATCTGGACCAGTAAATGAAAGTGTAAGAATTTTACACCAATTATAATGAAAAGGAAAACCAGAGAAGATTGAAGAACAAATAGGGCTGAGGACCTGAAGTGTAGGTGACTTTCCAGCAGTCAGTTGTGGAAATCAGAGAGGTAGAGACAGAGATGGTATCGTGCAAGTAGTGTGTGTGTGTGTGTGTGTGTGTGTGTGTGTGTTTTAACTTGGATGTGTGTTGAAGAACCCAGTAGAAGCCCAGTGAAATGGCCTTTTGTTTTCTGTCTCAGGCAAGAAGTGTCTCAGGTGAAGTCCTTAGCCAAGTACACGAGGATCTGCTGTTTTCACATTCTGCACCTAATATCTCAGAAAGTGGTTCTGAAACACATGGATACACCTACATTCATTCAAAACTACCCTTCCGACATCTACCTAACACAGACACGTCCGTTAGTAAGCTCGTGTGTTGCCCTGGTTTTCATCCTGAGAAGCAGAAGAGACCTCAAAACTCTCAGCACAGCTGTTCCCAGCCCTTCCCGACATCTCTTCCCAAGGAAGGCCTGAAGTGCCCTTCCCTTCTTCTACCCACCCGTTTAGATACAACTTGAATTGTCCCTGTAAGTCAAAAGTCATCTGGAAGTGATCACGATAAAAAATTCTCTAGCCTGGGTCCTAAATCAGCCCCAGATATGCACCATTTTCCACCTATTGACATAGATTTTACAAGTAGGCACCGCTGCTTTATCACAATAAATCTCACAGCAGAAAGTAGGTCCTGGACATGCGTGGCACATTGCATCCAGGAGCCTCAGTCTGTGTTGCCAGAAACCTAAAAATGAGGGCTTTTGATTTAGAGGATATGCAATCTTAATTACTGTTCTTATTTTTGTATAGTTCTTCACACAAAATACTTCACAATCCAATAAACTAATGCAGTCACTTGAGTGTATCGTAGAGAATACAAACATATGAGCTGGGTTTAGAATACCGTTCTATTTATAGCCTTTTCCCTTGACTCACACTACGCGTGACCTTGGAGGAGTTACTGTGCCTCAGATTTTTCATCTGTAAAAATACCTACTCTCCACCTTGGAGGATTAACTTGATAATGTCTGTAAAATACTCTAAGGTCTTGGAAGGAGTACACTGTGGCATGATCACCTGTCCTCCTTATTGGAATCATGTCAATGTATATGAATAAAAAGTGCAAAGAGGAATCGAAGAGTGAGCTTGGAATATTATTGGCTTCAAACAAGTCAAAATGTATTTGTGTCTATACTGACCATGTGAACGGCCCTAAGAAACTGTGTCAACTAACCCTACTGATTTCTGATTGTGCTTCGATCTCACTTTGAATGTTAACTCTAAACCGCTAACCTGTTTCTTTCCTTTTATTCACGTTTTCCACCCACCATTGCATGACTTCAGGGTCAGTTTTGTGCATGACACCCGCTACCAGTATTGGTAGGTTTCAACCTTTTTTTTTATTTGTCTTTTATATGATGTACAATGCCTTCACTTGTTTGAAATTTATTTGAGATGGTAGAAATGTTTTAGGCTTATTTGGCTTTAGAGTGAACATGTAAGGTATACTTGTGTGTTTAAGCAAATGACAGTTTAATGTGACCTCTTGTCCTAGAACAATCACTACGAAGACAGAAAACCAAAGTACAAGTCACTTTGTAATGATTTGTGTTTTGTTTCTCTTTAAAAGTTATTTTTTTTTTTTTCTGGTTGAGTATAAGAAAAAAGCAGAGAGGCAGGCTAATTCATGAGTGTTTGGAAGTTTCATAGTGGTGTGCTGTATCTGCTCTTTGCTGTGTGTTAGTTATCAGAGTTTCCCAGAATTATCTATTTTTGGAAAAAAAATTTACACATGGATGTATTTTGAAACCAAATGTCTGAATTGCCTTGCTTAATGATCTTTTTTTTTTTTAAATGTTTACTTATTTGTGATGGTTTGTGTTTTTTTTGTTTTGTTTTTGTTTTCCACATTCCCTTACACGTGAAATTTTAATGTACATAGCTCTCCTCACACATTTATTGCCAGTCCAAAGGCTGTCCTTTAGGACGTATGGACTCGTCTCACTCAGAGTCCAGAAAAATACATACTGGCAAAAATTAACCAGCTACTTGGGAGAAGCTATGTTGGAACTTACTTCAAGGCCAGTTCTTTTGCCTTATTATTTACTGATTGAAATAAAACACAATAGATTGTGATTCTAATTTATGGAAATGACCTCAGATTTTAAAACAAAATTAACTCAAAGTCACCACAGCTAATTTCTAAAGAGCATCCTAAAGGAGGCCTGCATATTGAGCCTTGATGCTTTACAGTTCATGATTACTTTACATGTATTTATCATACAGCCCTACTTCACTGAATAGCACCTATCCTATTTTTAGAAACAGGCAATTAATGCATTCACTATGCACTCTGAACTGGGAATGGATCTATGGTTAGAAAAAGAATGTTTATAAATAAATACATCAACCAAAGTAATCTACTTTGGCCTTTCTGGGAATCACTGATTATGTTTTAAAACTTCCTTTAATTGTACTTGTAATAAGCTATTTTCCCTTTTTTTATTTCTCTCCCATGCTTCCTTGCTTTGCATTTGTGATTGCATGCCATCTGCTGGTTTAACCCATGATGGCTTGCTGCTCTGATATTCACCATGCCAAAATACCACTTCTATTACCATAATGCTACACCCTCCTGTTCATTGCTCCCATTGGTTCCCCTCCTGAAAGTACCCATGATGCACAGCGCTACGTCCGCCACTGTCTCTGCAGCAACAACTCCTGCAACAAGTGTCCCCTTCGCAGCAACAGCCACAGCCAATCAGGTTTGCTCCTTTTAAAGCTTTCTTTCACAAATCCCAAACTCTAAATGAGTGCTGATATTTAAAAAAAAAAAAATTCTCAGTGAGAATTTTTTTTTCATGTTTATCCATCAAATTTTATTTTTTTTAATTAGTTTTATAGCAAGCATTTATGGCCAGGTTGCACTTATTTAGAGTTAACATTTACTGCCAATAATGACGTAGCTCTGTTTTGTGTTGCCCTGTTTGTTTTCGTACCTAATATTGTGTAATTAACCTGACAGGCTTAAATTTCTTTTAGTTACAGCGTTATTCATGCCGTGGTTTGTGAAAGGACCACATGAAAAGTTGCAGAACCATACCTTTGGGTATTCCAAAAGTGGTTTTGTTTTGATTCGGTTCATTCTTTGCTGGAGTTGGGGGTGGGGGTGGGGAGGGGAACAAGTCTCCTTTTAGGAAAAAGTTTCCCCTGTTTGCTGAAGGTCATACTTGAGGTCTCAATAATTGTCATCCATGCTGACCTTGGTGACAGGCACTGATAAACTTACTCGGTCCTTACAATCTGTTGGAAACACTGACAGTAAGGATCAAGCCACCCTAGAACCCCAGCGTTCCAGCACTGGGCTCACGGCGCTTGGATGTCACCAGTTAGGAGAGTCATACATTCTTTAATGCATGTGCTTGTGGACTGTGGGTGTGATTTTTCACTAGTGACAGCCAGTTGTCTGGTTTCCCACTGTGTGGTTACAAGCTGACTGTGAGATGACCAAATGTACACACTCACCTAAATCTACAAAGAGCACTTTGGTACATAGACCTTCATAGAAGAACCCTTTTGCATTTTTTGTTTAGTTCTGTGGGTTTTTTTTTTTTCAGATTTTTTTTTTTTGTTAAAGCGAACTCAAGTGTGCTAGTAGATGAAAAGGAATAGAAGAGTGGGGTGGGGGATGGGAGAGAGCCAGGATCTTAGGGAAAATGGTAAATTAAAAACTACACTGGGGAAGATGACATCAGGGCAGACACGACCGGTTCCAAGCTGCACCCTACAAGCTGGCAGGATTTGTTCAAGCTCAAGGCACTATGTGAACCCATTGCTCACGAAAGGGAAGGTGTGAGCATTCCAGAGGGCAGAATTCAGGTTAAATCCCTCCACAGTTCATACTATGCTCTCCATTTCCACACCTTAGGACCCAAGAGAGAGTGAGGAGGGAGAGTATGAAGCCAGTGGGTAGCTCGGAGGCAAACAGAAACTCCATTTTGCCCCTTCCTCAGGTCTTCACAACTCTGGAGTGCCAGCCTTGCCCCTGAGGAATGCTGGCTCGGCTCCCACGCCTCCATCACAACGTGCAACAAAGAAGTTTTTGAACTAGGGGAAACTGGGTTTGGATTTTTGTTGTTGTTGCTTTTTCCTTTCTTTTCTTTTCT
Organism: Orientallactaga sibirica; assembly: GCA_036365145.1. Taxonomy (NCBI): domain Eukaryota; kingdom Metazoa; phylum Chordata; class Mammalia; order Rodentia; family Dipodidae; genus Orientallactaga; species Orientallactaga sibirica. The sequence goes on along the minus strand of JAEOAD010001748.1, from coordinate 2,306,742 downwards.
TTTTTTTTTTTTTTTTTTTAAGCAAAGGGTGGGAGAGGAGAATGTCTGTCTTTCATGGTTGGGTTGAAAACCCCTCCTCTCACTTGCTCTCTCACTCATTCTTTTTTTTTTTTTTTTTTTTTTTTTTTTGTGGAGAGAGACACAGAGAGAGACAGAGAGGGAGAGGGAGACAGATAGAGAATGGGCACACCAGCCGCCTCTCAGCTGCTGTGAACGAAATCCAGATATGTGCACCCCCTTGTGGGCAAGTGTGGCATTGCACCCTTGCATCACTTTGCATCTGGCTAAACGTGGGACCTGGAGATTGGAACCGGGTTCTTAGGCTTAGCAGGCAGACGCCTTAACTGCTAAGCCATCTCTCCAGCCCTCATCCATTCTTTTAGGGTACTTGGATACCTATTTATTTTATTTTTTAAAGATTTTATTTATTTATTAGAGACAGAGAGGAGGAGAAAGAGAGAGAATGGGCATATCAGGGCCTCCAGCTACTGCAAACAAACTCCAGACACAGGCGCCAGCATGTGCATCTGGCTTACATGGGACCTGGAGAATCAAACTGGGGGTCCTTGGGCTTCACAGGCAAATGCCTTAACTGCTAAGCCATCTCTCCATCCCGGATACTGTTTCTTAACATTTAATCCTCCTGCAGCCAGGTTTATATGATTTTTGATCCAATTCATATTACCCAAATCCCTTCATAGAGGAAAAATATGTTTCAAGTCTCATACTATGGAGTATTTAGTAAAGTGAACTACACTTGATGACATGTTAGGTGTTTCTGAGGCTTAGAGATCTCTTCTAAGAAAGGAAAGATAAATTACAGGATAAATTCCTTCACATATTATAAAAAGTTGACTGTGAGGTATTTTTTTTTCTTTTTCTATCCTTAGGATTGTTTAGCACTATTTGAAGAAATGCTTAGATTACATATGTGGAAACATGGGTTATTCAGAAACTAAACTCTATCACTTGAAGTAGGGTGTGATTTTTAAAAAGGAACAAACAAGTTTAACTATGATTCAGTTAAAAGCAGTGTAACTAAAAGAAAGGCAGTCAGGTGACTAGCTTTGAGAATCCTAGATTCCTGTTTATTTATTTGAGAGTGACAGACACAGAGAGAAAGGGGCAGAGAGAGAAAGAGGCACCAGGGCCTCCGGCCATTACAAATGAACTCCAGATGCATGCGCCCTCTTGTACATCTGGCTTACGTGGGTCCTGGAGGATCTAATCTGGGTCTTTTGGCTTTGCAGGCAAGTGCCTTAAGTGCTAAGCTATCTCTCTCCAGCCCAGATAGGACATTCTTTATGTATTTTAGTATTTTACAAGTTTCAAAGAGCCAAGTGTCCACCACAGAACTTCCAAAATTCTCTTTGCCTAAGAATAGGAAACTCAGAGAGGGCTGATGACTATGAAATGACAGGTTATCATTCAGAGTTCATGGGAATTAGGTCCGTGTGAGTTGTGAATCATCCACACTTCATGAATCTCAGCTTCCTCGTTTGTGGAAGGAGGAACAGAGCTAGATAGCCTGACATTAGTGACTGTTGTGTTAGGCCCAAGGCACGAGATTATGAAAATCAACAGAGAGAGAGAGTGGCAAGTAGAGCAAAGGGGAGCAGCATTCACGGAATGCTAAGCATCCTGCCCTCTTGTGCTTCACAGAGCCACCTGTGTGTATTTACCACGAAATGCAGTTGGTTTGGGGCTCATTTGAACAATTCAGATAGTTAGGTCAAATATATCAAATCTCATAGGTGCTTGTAATTAAATACAAATAATTCAAAGGAGAAAGGAGCTAAGCTAAAACTTCGAAGTGCGCCATATGCAAAAATCTGTAAGCTCTACTACCCTCAGGCTGAATCGCCAGTAAAAGTTGTTATTGACTTAGCACTAGTAGTTTGGAATTAAAGAAAGAATCTTAAGTACATTTGGGAAATACGGGGCGGGGGGAATGCTTGCATAATCCTGGGAATTCATATGTGAACAAAAATATAGCAAGTGCATGTATTGAGCGATTTCCTGTTGCAGTCAAGGTCTTTGAGGCTTGGTGTATAATATCATTGTTGCATGCCACTTATGTAGCAGGTATGACTCTAAATGCCTTCTCGTGTTAAATATACTGTCTTTCCTACTCTATCGTATTATGTGAAAGGAGATATGTGTGTGAGTATAGATGCTCATATCCTTAATTTTACAGGAGGGCCACAATCTTTATCCTTTGCATTTTATGGATAGGAAAAACTGAAGGCTTACCTGTATTAACTGTTGTCCAGTTAATAAATGGACTTGCTGGAGTTTATTTATTTTATTATTATTATCATTTTTATTTTTAGAGAGAGAGACAGACAGAGAGAGAGGGAGACAGATAGAGAATGGGCGCGCCAGCAGTCTCTCAGCTGCTGTGAACGAACTCCAGATGTTTGCACCCCCTTGTGGGCAAGTGCAGTATTGCGCCCTTGTATCACTTTGCATCTGGCTAAACGTGGGACCTGGAGATTGGAACCGGGTTCTTAGGCTTAGGAGGCAGGCACCTTAACCACTAAGCCATCTCTCCAGCCCAACTTGCTGGAGTTTAAACCCAGGCAGTTGGATAGCAAAGGCTTTGCTCTGATGTACCGTATTCAAGTGCTTCTCCCTGTAATTAGAAACACACATCTTCCACAAATATAATTACTCATCAGCAACCAATTCTCTTGCCATGGGAGAAGAGAAATCCACGCAGACTGAGGAGCCACCCACACTGGGGTCACGAACTCAATATGTGGATAGCTCTGAATTAGTTATATAGAAGCCATCCAGTAGACCTTGCTGATTGTAGGTGATAGTATAATCAGTTAACATCATCACTAATTTCTACAACAGAAATCAGAGCAAGTGGCCCTGAGGCTTAGTAAAATCAGGGCACGGGTACCTTCTGTCGCAGACTTGACTCCTAGTTTTTGCTAATGTCAAAATGTCTTGGTAACAAAATCATCAAAGAAAATGTAAATGAATCGATGCCAGCTCACCAACAGAGGACTGGACTGGAAAATGTGGGCACCCATATTGAAACAAATGAAAAGCATACATTTTTTTTTATTTGCAAGCAGAGAGAGAGAAGAGAGGCAGATAGAGAGAGAATGGGCACACCAGGGCCTCCAGCCAGTGCAAACAAACTCCAGACGCATGCGCCCCCTTGTGCATCTGGCTTACGTGGGTCCTGGAGAATTGAACCAGAATCCTTTGGCTTCGCAGGCAAACACCTTAACCGCTAAGCCATTTCTCAAGCCCCACATTGTATTTATTATGACCATTAACATTGACGTTAGAGCTCTTCAAATCCAAGATTAACAATGACTACTAAGATCCCTTATGATAATGAGACACCAAAATGAATAATAGGATACCTTAACAGACCAGGGCACTCATTTAAACATATACATAGAATGCATGATCTGCTCAGTGTAGGCCTGAGCCTTAAGTACTTCTATTTCTAGGCACGGCATGAAGACATGTTCACTACAGCAGCCCTGAGCCTTTGAAGCCCCCATCAATGCAATAGAGGCAGGAACTGACTGAGGAATCATCTTGAGGGCTGCCTCCTAACAATATGTATCAAGTATTATTTTGAAGGGGACCTGAAGCGTTTTCAGCAAAGCAGCGCTACTGCCTACCTAAGGGAGCGTGGGTTTACCATCCTGCAGAAGACCAGGAGCGCTTCTCTCAATCTGGCAACTTTGTGAAGGAGGGCCCCTCGTCCAGTCCAACGAAGTCAGGCTTTATTCTGTGGCCCAAGAAATGAGCCCATTCCTTTTAGGTCACTTCCCAGCATACTGTAGTCTGTTCTTGGCAAAGCTTATAGTTGGAGACCAGGCCTGTTTTGAAAGGGCTATGTGCTACATTCGGGTCTGTGCTAAACAAGGTTTGGAATTCCCAGAGCAATGGACTCTCAAAGCAGCGGCATGCACTCTCATGAGGCGCTGCTTTGGGTGTGAGTTCGTTTTAATTCGTCAGGGACTGGAGCAGGTAGCTGCACGGGATGGAGCTGATCCAGTCACCATGCATGGTCACTTTGCAGGGATGCTGGGAAACAAATAAGGGAGTAGTAGAGTTAGAGCCATTTGCTAAAAGCCAGGCACTTAAAAAAATGAGCTTGATTCTTTCTGTAAAGTTTTAAAAGCAATTGAAAAACATGGTATCTATGTATCCTATGGCTGGCTCCTTAACGTCACAGCAATTAGTCATTGAAAACATAGACTGGATCCCCAACTCCTCCCAGTTGCTCTTGGTGTGGCAACTGTCTATTGATGCACCTTAGGGGCTGTGAAAGCCCATGAAAGATGCCAGCCCCTGAGGGAAGCTGTACGGGAGGCTGAGAATACAACATGTGAACTTGGGGACGTGGAAGAATCTGGGTCTCAAGCAGGAAGGGGAAGAAATCGTTCTTAAATTTTGCAGACAAAATCATGGTGAAGGAGCCTCCAGTGACAACAAGAAATTGCAGCGGTCAGCAGAAGGGGTAGAAAAGCTTAGGAGGGAACTCAGCTCACAAGGGTTGATGCCAAGCTCACTCACTGGAGCAAGACCACCCTGGTATGGAGGCTCCAAGCACAATTGCTCCCATTGAAAATATGGCATCCTCCTTCCAGTTCACCCCACTTCATTGAGCCAACACTGAGATGTCAGCTTGTCCGGGAGCGTGGTTTCCTGACCTCGAGCAAGATGCGGAATCAGTACCTTCCAGCACAGGATCCGTTTCAGCAAAAGATGGTGCGGGGGAGCCTGTTGACATCAAGTGTCTCAGACTTCTTTCCCCAAGGGCCCACGTCACACGCACCTGCACCTAGCAGCGCACCAGAGGAGGAGATAGAATCATGTCAGATGAAGAAGGTGAAAGTTGGTCCTGGGGCCAATCCCACGGAGAGTTGGCTGGTCAGCCCAGGGATTTAACAGCATTGATCATCCTTCCACTTCCCCACAAGATCACCCTGCATCCCTCTCTTTCTGAACTCCCCCAAACACAAGAAGAGTGCAGGTTGGGAATAGACCCTTCAGCCCTGTTGTTGAAGCTCCAGCTGTGGAAGACATCAGGAAAGGTTTCAGAGAAACTGGGTTAAATTCAAGACATAAGGGGGGAGCTTAGTGGAGTATCCCAACTAACCGGCATGCCATGCGCACCTCTACACCATCAGCAAATGGAGGGTTTTGATAGATCAGACCCTGGTACACTGGACTGAGCTGACTACAGATGAATGCTTCCACTGCCTTACTCCTACCTGAAGAACCAATTCAACAACAAGTTTATATATAGAGAGAGAGAAAAGAAGGGCTGGAGGGATTGCTTAGTGGTTAAGGCATTTGCCTGCAAAGCCAAAGGACCCAGGTTCGAGTCCCCAGGACCCATGTTAGCCAGATGCACTAGGTGGCGCATGCATCTGGAGTTCCTTCGCAGTGGCTGGAGGCCCTGATACACCCATTCTCTCCCCATCCCCTCTTTCTCTCTGTCAAATATTTAAAAAAAAAAAAAAGAGCATAAAGGTATACAGCGTAGTAGGCGTGGTGTGGTGGTTTGAATATGTGTCCATAGACTCAGGTAGTTTTTTGATTAAGCTTCCTACTTAAGCCTCCAGCAGCCGGCTGGAAGAGGTGTAGACCACGGGATGGGGGTGAACTTTCAGTCCAACCCTCTGAATATGTGTGGAGAGCCACTTTGAGCTCTGGCTGTTCATGCTAGCCGCTGTTGGGTTTTCTCTCTCTGCTGTGGATGTGGTAAAGTGAGCTGGCTGCTTCCACCGTGAGGAAGCTTAGCTCGGAATCAGTAAGCTTAAAACAAACATTTCCCTCCCATAAACTGCTTCTGGTCAGGTGTTTATCCCAGCAACAAGAAGGCAAATGCGAGTTTTTATATTTTTCTTTTCAACTGCAAGGGTTTTTTTTTTTCATATTATGAGAAACTTTATCTAATAAAACCAAATGCAGATTAAAATTCCTATAACCTAAATGTCCATAGAACTCTACTGTTATTGCTTTAATGTTTGCATTTCAAAACTTCATTCTATAAAAATTTCCAAATAAATATATTTTGAATTGTAGCTTCCTTGTTTAATTAATTTTCATACATTTATATATTTTGCTCATAATGCCCTCCTGTTACCTTCTTTTGTTTCCCCCTCCCTCATCCTTCTTCCACTGAATCCCTTCTGCCTTCTAGCTAATGTCACTTCTATTTTGATGTTTCCTTTTTTTCCGAGGTAGGGTCTCACTCTAGCTCAGGCTGACCTGAATTCACTATGTAGTCTTAGGGTGGCCTTGAACTCACAGCAATCCTCCTACCTCTGTATCTCAAGTGCTGGGATTAAAGACATGTGCCACCACACCCGGCTTCTATTTTGATGTTTCTTGATTCCCTACTTCCCTCCCTCCTTTCTCCCTTCCTTCCTCCATCATCCACAATGAAACGTTGATGGGCCCAATATTAAATATATGTCTTTTGCATGTAATAACAGTACCTGTTAGGTCATAATTGCAATGGCCATTTCATGTCCAATAGTCTGCATTTCAAAGCTTTCTTCCCCATCCTCTGGCTCTTACAGTCTTTCCTCACCCACTTCCGCAGTGTTCTCTGAGCCTTGCAAGGTGCAATAGAGATTTCCATTTGGTGCTTAGCACTCAGCTGTCACTGGGTCTTCCCGGTTGTCATTGCTATCCACAGAAAGTTTCCCTGGACAAAGGTGAGAGCAGCACTCATCCATGGGCACAAACGTAAAGAGTTAGAGGGAAACTTGATACTATAATATGTCCCTTTAGCCCAACAGCAGTAGAGGCTTCTCCCATAGGGCCTGTGACCTTCCCGCCATAGGCTTTTCATTCAGTTTTCAGTACCAGGCATGAATTCCTTGCTGTGAAGCAGGCCTCAAATCTAATCAAGGAGCAGTTGGCTATCCCCATAATTTAAGTCATGTCTCTCATTGCACCAGTAGGCACATCTTGCCTGACCAGTTGATTGTGTAGCTTGCATAGCTACAACCATGGAGGACTTTTCCTCCCCCAGCAGCCTGCACAGCATTTTCCAACACTTTGACAGGGAGAGTTGCCCAAAACCAAAGATGCTGTAACAAAGCCAGATGGAAACATACATCATTGTTACATAATTTAAAAATACAGTAGGACTGGAGGGATGGCTTAGCAGTTAAGGCATTTGCCTGCAAAGCCAAAGGACTCAGGTTTGATTCCTCAGGGCCCACGTTAGCCAGATGCACAAGGGGGTGCACACATCTGGAGTTCATTTGCAGTGGCTGGAGGCCCTGGTGCACCCATTCTGTCTGTCGCTCTCTCTCTCCCTCTTTCTCTCTGTCAAATAAATAAATAAAAATAAAAGCAGTACAGGCGTGGCAGCACACTTGGTAGGTAGAGGTAGGAGGATCACTGTGAGTTTGAGGCCACCCTGAGACTACATACTGAATTCCAGGTCAGCCCGAGCTAGAGTGAGGCCCTACCTCAAAAAATCAATCAATCAATCAATCAATAAGCAATAATAAAAAAAAGAGTGGGCAAATGTGCCCTGTAGGAATAGATAATGCTGTTTCCAGAAGCCAAAGATTGTTACAGAAAAATCCCAGTGTCGGGGGGGTGGTACCTCCAAGGACTTGGTCAGGGAGGCCTCTGAGACCCCCAAAACAATGCAGGCTTTTGGTTGCTTGCCAGAACCAGATGATAAGACCCTGTTGCTGAAGACACCACATGCACCGGTTGCAGGACAATGAGAAATCAAACCGTGTGGAGCTGGAAACTTTCTTTCTGCTACGAGATTCCTCAGTTCATTCAGTAACAGCCCTTTCAAAATCCCATTTAAAATACAGCTGATGCCGAGTCTTCCCTGATCCCCTGCCCCCAGTTAAAAGAACTTCTGTCCTCTGAATTCTGCAAGGACTTTGCACATCCCCTTAAGGCATCATCGTTAGACTTTAAGAAAGACAACTCAGTGCAAATATACAATGATGGGGGAATGCAAGGTTTAGCCAGAGAAGAGCCAACCATCTGATTGGTCAGAACATCCATTGGGAGGAGGAGCTCTAGGACACATCTGACTCTTCATTGGGCAAGACCTTAATACCAAGCAAAAGCATTCAGACCCTATTTGGCCACTGCAGGGTTTGCAAGCAGTACAGTTTTGGAAACAGAAGCTAGAAAGATGGAGCAGATGGATTCCAGGCGGGAGAGTCTGCAGAGATGGTTAGGAGGTTTTTAATAAGCACCTAAACTGGGACAGTGGCAGCTGACAAGTGGCCTGCTTTGTCTTACCTTTGCTTATTACATAGGGAGATAACTTTTAGCCAAAGAGAAATGGAAAAATATTTTCATACTACGGTCCAGACCTGTCCAAATAAAGGGCACAGGGCAGAAAGGTGTGGCCTGGCATGAAAGGTTAATCTTAGGAAGTCACTTTTGGGGACCTGAATTTTCATCCTTTCCAGGACACTAGTGTGCTGACCTCATTGGTCATATGTGTTTGGTGTGCCCACCCCATTGTGCAGTATCCAACTCCCTACCTCAGTGAGACCCAGAGCTACCAAAACTCAAAGCCCCCAAGGTCAGAGACCCTTCCAGTGTGGAAAAACTCCATGTCCCCAGTGACTGCATTATAGTCTCTGAACAGGGAAGGAAATTGTCACCAATTCATTCTGGTTTGTGACTCGATGCTTGGAAGAAAATTAAGATCACTACCTCCTAAATATTGGGAATTATTTTTGGAGATCCCACGTAGTGCCTTAAAGACTGATGGAGTTAGGTGATGTTTCTGGCACTGCATGAACCAATAGCAAATCATGCCTCCAAAAAGTGCTGAGTCATGTCTATGGGTATGCCCTCAAGGCGTTCTCACAGCTTCTGAGCCCTCCTCCAAAGATCAAGTCCATGTAAGCATTAGGAAAAATTTATTGAGATAGTTAATAACAACCTATCTTACATATATAGCCATCTATCTACTGGAGTATTTGATAAGGCAGAACATGCCTGATCTAGGCTTGCTGTACATGATAATGAAGCTCGAAAATATCTTGTCAGAAAAAAATAATTACATGCGACTAGAATCATACATTATGTTTTAACTGGCCTGCTAAAAGCAGTTTGGGGAAAAAAATGCATCCCACTTCATTACTCACCTATAAATGTGAACATAGCCCAAGAGCTACTTGTATATAAGTTAACTTATGCTAACCAAGAAATCTGAAAAGGTAAAGCCATACTTTATTTCATCTCGCATCTCAGTTTTGTAAAATATCTATTATTCAATGCCATCTGTTGGGACTATATTCAGACCAATGTAGGAGGCATTCAACATCTCCTCTATTCATCACTTGACCCATTTTAGGGCCAGTGTTTTCTTTTTTCATAAGAAAATATCTTCCTTCTGCAAGGCCCCAGTGTGGGAGGAGTAGGCTCCTGTCAGATCTCTCTCTCTCTCTCTCTCTTTCTCTCTTGAAATACACAAGAAAGTGGCTGGCCTCTGTGCAGATGATCAAACTGCAAAAGCCTTTTTTTTTTTTTCTCACAGTTTTCCTGGCAGCAGGGGAGAAAGCAGCTGGGTCCAAAGTATGCTGTGTTTCAAAAAAAAAAAAAAAAAAAGCAAAGACTACACCATCAGAATCCAACCCTTGAGAAGTGCACTCTGGGTAGACATCTCTGTGTTTCAGTGGCCAAGTGACTGAGCCGTTGTGAATTTGTGGCTAATGTACTACCTACAGAAGAGGTTTGGTTGCTTCAAATGAGGCAAAATGGCACTCTCCAAGATTCTGTAGTGAAGGCGGGACTGTGCATGTGTGTGTGTGTATCCCATTAGGTCAATTAAGCTTGAGATTGGTTCTTTCTATAAAACAAACCAGACTATAAAAATTGCAGCATTTTTATATAGTTAATAATGCTACTTGCTAAAGCTGCTTGGTGATTGAGTCTAACCTCCATATGCAGCATGGCACCCAGACTTACTAGTAGGGTCAAAAAGAGGGCGGGGGGGTGCTGGTTTAGGGCTGGGGACATAGCTCAGTGGGTAAAGTGTTCACATTGCAAGCATGAGGATCTGAGTTCAATCCCTTAGAACCCACGTAAGATGCTGGAATTAGTGATTTAGACCTTGAATTCGAGCCCTGGCGAAGTGGATCCCTGAGCTCTTGGCTAGCCAGACTAGCTTCATTGGTGAGTTTCAGACCAGTGAGAGATCAAAAAACCAAAAAAGAGGTGAATGACATTTCTAAGGATAATACCCAAGGTTGTCCTCTGGCATCTAACCTACCCATGCACCTTCACACCTGCACTCATACACATACAAACATGCATATGTTATAATTTATGTGTATTTATGTGAGAGAGAGAGAATGGGGAGAGAACAGGCACACCAGGGGCTTCTTACCAGTTCAAATGAACTCCAGGCATTGCGACTGTGTGTTTGGCTTTACGTGAGTAATGGGGAATCGACCCCAGGTGAGCGGATTGCAAGCAAGTGCTTTTAACCACAGAGTCATTTCTCCATCCCGCCTCAATTTTTCAAAAGTATTATTTACGTGTGTGTGAGAGAGGGAGAGAGAGAGAAATGTAAGGGCAGGATGGGCACACCAGGGCCTCTTGCTGCTGTAAATGAACTCCAGATACATCCCCACTTTTTGCACCTGGCTTTTCATTCCTACTGGGGAATTGAACTCATGTTGTCAGTCTTTGCAAGCAAGCATCTTTAGCCTCTGAGCCCCCAAACAATTTCAAGGTGAAGGTACACTGCTGGTCTTAGGTGAACTCGGGTCTAGGAAGAGTAATGTGGAGGCAGATGCTCTTTTGTCAAGCAATCAGAAAAAAATCAAGACACAACAGACCGGTTCCTGCCTCAGAAACAGATGCTTGGCGGGACTGCCGTGAGATGTAATTAAGAAAAGTATTTCCAGAATCTCTAAGGAAAGGCTGAGTTACGTAAGCACCGTGATCTCATGCCGGTTCGTTTTTCATGAATAATTTACAGCTCACGGTGAGAGCTTTGGTAGAGCTCCTTTGTATGTAACACCTCAAGACAGTAACGGCAGCTCCAGCATTGTGCACCTGGAGAGGAAATGTCACAGGCCCTCAGGAGGCGCTTGCCTGCCTGGTGGACCTTCTGGCTTAGGGTCCTTCAAATACTGCCCTCCTCTTTTGCATTTTGCTGAGAAGGGGAGGGGGGCATCTTTTTGGATTTTGGAAAGTCTAATTCTCTGTCAATGGTTGTAAGGGCATGTTCCATTTCTCTAATCTTAGATTGCTTTCTTTGCTCAGAATGAATGTGCAGCTCGTGTGTGTGTGTGTGTGTGTGTGTGTGTGTGTGTGTGTGTGTGCGCGCGCTGTAGCTTTGTAAGGAAGGAGAGACTGGCTGCCGTGTTCGCACCCAGCCCATGATGAGAGAGGTCTTTCTTCGTAACAGCTGCTGTGAACTTGAGTAAACGTTTACTCACTAATTATCCAAACTGGGGTCTGTCTTGTCTTTGCACTTCTACCTGAGTGTTTGAGGAAGCAAATCCTTTCTGTGCAGGTCGTCATGGGGGAGAGTCAAGCCCCACTGTGGCTCTCCTGAAAGAAATGATGCAGCCAAATGTCACCCACAAACTGGCTCCCTCTAGCCTTCTCTCCATGTCACATTCCCGGAGGTTGTGACTTTGAAGGCCAAGTATGCCGAGTTTGCTGATCCTTGCTGAGGCCAACAGTTGGGATAGATGGTAGAGATATTCAGGGGTTCATTGCTTAGTCAAAGAGAAGTGAAATGATAACAGCATGTCATTGGAAAATCAACTCCAGGGCTAGAGAGATGGCTCGGTGGTTCAGGTGCTTGCCTGCAAAGCCTAATGACCTGGGTTCGACATATTTCTGGAATTCATTTGCAGCAGCTGAAGGCCCTGGCACTCCCATCTTTTCTCTCCCTTTCTCTATCTCTGCTTGAAAATAAATAAAAACTTTTAAGAAACAATAAAGTCCAAAAAAAGTTAAGTAAATTCCATTATGTAAATATCACTTCATGGGAAATGAGCTGTAGGCAGGGCTTCATCCCTCTCGTGGCCAAGGTCATAGTTCTGAGGGGCAAAGTCAAGGGTGGAATAAAAAACCCAGAGAAACGCAGCAGGAGACTGCATACGCCGTCACATTGAACCCTGCTTCTAGACTCTGTTTTCCCGTTTGCACCTGAAGAAATGATAGCTCAGATTTTGCCCCAGCCCCTAAAGAAGACTAGAGCCTGCACTGAACCTCAAGTCTCTCTGACCTGGAAATTGCGTGTCTCTCTCTCACTGTGGAAAATCACCTGAGACACTTGTTAACATACTGTTAAGGGGAAGGCAATTCTGAGGCTCAGCCCCTCCCTGAGGATTGATATACAGCCATGGTCACTGGTTGCTGGGGGGCGGGGAGATATTTTCTTCACTAGTGTAGCCACTGGTAAAGGTGCCCATGTGCCTGGAAACAGACTGTCACTCGAGTTCCTGGAAACAATGCTAATGAAACTCGTGACGACCAGCAACCCCACTGAGGAAGGCCCTCAGCGGAATGGGGGCAGGGAGGAGGGAAATGATGGTACCAACACACGATTGGCCATACAAAGTTTCTACTTTATAAAAAAAAATAAATAAATAAGAAAAGTAGAAGGGGGTAGGTTGAGAAGGAGAAGGAAAGAGGTCTACAGGACAAAGACGAGAGGTTAACAAAGGAGGGGTGTGAATATAACCAAAAATTAGTGTACATATATGAAAATGTCATAATGAAAATCAGTACTGTCTATAGTTAGTATATGCTAATAAAAATACATGAGAGGGCTGGAGAGATGGCTTAGCAGTTAAGGCGCCTGCCTGCTAAGCCTAAGAACCCAGTTCCAATCTCCAGGTCCCACGTTTAGCCAGATGCAAAGTGACGCAAGGGCGCAATACCGCACTTGACCACAAGGGGGCGCACATATCTGGATTTCGTTCGCAGCAGCTGAGAGGCTGCTGGCGCGCCCATCTCTATCTGTCTTCCTCGCCCTCTTTCTCTCTGTCTCTTTCTGTGTCTCTCTTCAAAAAAAAAAAAAAAAAAAAACCTGAGATAATGAATTCCAAGGAAGGAAAAGATAATGTTGGCTCATGGTATTAGAGGGTTTTAGTTCATGATCATCTGGGCCTATGGCAACACATTATATATCATGTACATAGTGGACAAGGCCTGTTGACCTCATGGACAACTAGGAAGCAAAAGAGAAAGAGAAAGGGACTGGGTCATAACATCCCCTTCAAGGGTACATCTCCAGTGATCAAAGTTCTTTTCACTAGGCTTTTGCGCTCTCCCTCTCTCTCTCTCGCTCTCTCGCTCTCTCGCTCTCTCTCTGTCTCTTTTGCCGAGGTAGGGTCTCACTCTAGCCCAGGCTGACCTGCAATTCACTATGTGGTCTTATCTCTTCTGTCTCTCAATAATATAAAGCCAGAGATCTTACCTTCAGTATGTGGGCCTTCGGGAGACATTTGCAACCACAAGTGTAGCCGTCAGTTCTTTTCTCCCTACTGTTCCTGCCTCTCCCGCAGCATGTATACTGCTTAGGCAGGATTTCAAGATCCGTCTCCAGCTTTATCTCACCGTGCTGGCAGATGGAGAAGCTATAGTTGTGTCAGGTCTAAAGAGGGGGACAGTGTAGTTTGTGTGACCTAAGCAGCTTGCTTTGGGCTTTGCTGGGAGATTGGGTGACACCAGGGTGTATGGAGTGGTCAATGCTGTGCTCATTCTAAGAAAACAAAGCTGAGTAGGTACGGGGGGGGGGGAGTCAGGGGCCTTGAATAGCAACGTGAAACAAGACAGGTCATGTGAATTGTTATGTCCGTTGGGTATGCGTGGGGAGCTGGGAGAGGCCCGGTGCAAGTTCACTGGTCAGAGAGCTACTCCTTCGATGAGGTGATAAATAGTAAAGATTCAGAGAAAAGCGGGCTGGAGAGATGGCTTAGTGGTCAAGGCGCTTGCCTGCAAAGCCTAATGAGCTGAGTTCAGCTCCCCAGTACCCACATAAAGCTAGATGCACAAGGTGTTATATGCGTCTGGAGTTCATTTGCAATGGCTAGGGGCCCTGGTGTGCCCATTCTCTCTCCCTCCCTCCCTCTCCCTCTCTACCTCCTTACAAATAAATAAATAAAAACATTAAAAAATATATAAAGTTTAAAAAAAAAGAGAAAGCTCTGGGGTGGAGGGGGGATGAACAGTCATGAACATCGGAGTGTAAGGAGGCTGTCACGGGCCTCTAAGTGACCTGTGGATTTCCGGCTCCTCGCCACCACCCAGTCCTCCCATGGCATCTCTTCCACATACCCACTCACTTTGCTAGAACAAGTTGGCTTACTGATCATTTCTGACACGAGTTTATGGAAAACTATAGCTGTTCTGGCTATTAGAATCCATCACGCATCTGCATGAAGTAGAACATGCTGGAAGTGTTTGGGTCTGTTTGCTTTACTTTCAGCGTGTTCACATGAGATTATTCTTATCATCCGTCTCCTTGCTCTGTAGTACTCAAAGATTCAGAGCTTAGGCTGATAAGCTTCTTGTAATCAAATGCAGACACTTGTCACTACTCACCACTAGGCATTTCCGGAAGCAGCGTATTAAACTGATTCTTACAAAATGTCACTCATTTATCCCTAGTCACAGGTCTGACCCAAACCAGCACCAACTGAATCGTACAGATGAAACTTAAGTCGTAAGGGCAAATTTGCCTCAATCCCACCATCCTCCAGGATAACATTGCTTTATTTAAATGTGGAACAGGTTACATTATGCATTGGAACAGATCAGATCAGCAAAGCACCTTGCCCAGCTCGCATAAGTTAGCAAAAGAAGCAGGCTAAAACCTGCTTATCTGTGTGCTGCCAAGGGCAATGTTTCTTTTTTCTCCTTCACTAAGTACTACCTGAGAAGGAACCTTAAATGTAGTGGAAGAGGCCCAGGGGCTGAAGAGCACGCAAACAACACAAGCGTATCAAGCCACAACCTTTCCTGAGGTATTAGCCATACACCAGCCATCAGGCCCAGCCTCTGATGTACCTTATCTGAAACCAAAAATGTCCCTGAAGGGACCATTATTACCCTTTATACAGATGAGATAACTGTAGTTTAGAGACATTGGGGAGCTCATCCAAGATACTGTTAAATGGCACAACTGAGCTGGAGAGATGGCTTAGCGGTTAAGGCGCCTGCCTGCTAAGCCTAAGAACACTGGTTCCAATCTCCAGGTCCACGTTTAGCCAGATGCAAAGTGACACAAGTGCTCAATGCTGAACTTGCCCACAAGGGGGTGCACTGGTCTAGAGTTCGTTCACAGTGGCTGAGAGGCCACTGGCGCACCCATTCTCTCTCCTATCTCTCTAGCTCTTTCTTTTTATCTCTCTGTCTCTCTCCAAAAAAAAAAAAAAAAAAAAAAAAGGCACAACCAGCTTTCAAACTTTCTCCAGTATCCCAAACCTCCATTTTAAAACTAAAAAAGACCTAAAGACCTAGAGTGTTGGAATGACTAACCCAAGGTTACATAAGGGTGAGAAGTTCAGTCTAATACTAAGAAGCAAGAGGCCTCTTCCTGTCCAGCCAGCCAGGTTCTGCATGAAGTCGCTAGCTATACTTGATTTTAAACAATCCATAACTTCTCCTTAGAATTTTAGAAGTCTTTATGTGTGTGAATATGTGTTGATGTGTGTGTGGGCATACATGTGTATGTGTGTAGATGCAACATGCAAGTGCGTGCACATGGTGCAGAGGCCAGAGGACAACTTCCAGTGTCGTTCCCTCATCTTGTTTGAAACAGAGTCTCTCATTAACCTGTAATGCACAAGTAGGCTAGCCTGGATGGCCAGTGAGCCCCAGATAGCCCAGTCACCACCTCCCCAGCACCGGGATTTTAGGTGTGCATGCCACACCCATCATTTAGTGTGGGTTCAGGGGATTAAACTCAGATCCTTGTGCTCGTGAGCCAAACATTTTATCCACTGAGCCATCTGCCCTGCCTAGAAGGGTTTTCAGAGAATCAAAAAGATATCCAGAGACATTCAACTTGAGTTGTTATTCTGCAAGTATTTTCCCAGTGGTTCTTGTATAACTGTTCCACGAATCATTCCTTCAGTATTGCCCACTGTCACCCTGAAAGTGTGATGGGCCCGAAGGACTGCTTGAGTTATGAAGACCCAGGAGTGGACTTACTTGAATCCATTCCCATAGTTCATGTTCTTTCCCTGGCTCCCCTCTGACCCTGGCCACATGAACGATGACCTTGAACCAGGAAAAGAAGCTAAGAGGAGTGTAAAAGAAAAGTTCATTCTGTGCTTTGACCTTGGACAAGGCAATTCTAAGAGCTGGTTGGGTTGGGGGTTTGTGTTTGTTTATTAAACATAAGCTAAGAAGCCCTCCCCACTTCCCGCTGCTTGTATGAGATCTCTGTGAGAAGTGACGGTTTGAAAGTCAAAGCACAAATCCTTATTAGCCAAGCCTGGGTACACAGAGCATCCATAAATAGTCATATCCTCTAAGTATAGTGATCTAAGAATTGTTGATAAGGAATATAGCTTGTCAAAATATTTACATGTTGTGGCTTTGCCTAGGAAATTAGAATGGCATCAATATTGTCATATAATAAGAGTAGCGCATATCTTGAGCTTATTATCAGCAGTCATGAACAACATGAACTAAAGCTCACAGTATTGTATGAGTGGAGCAGTTTTTAAAAAATACTTATTTGAAAGCTGGGTGTGGTGGCACACGCCTTTAATCCCAGCACTTGGGAGGCAGAGGTAGGAAGATTGCCGTGAGTTCGAGGCCACCCTGAGACTACATAGTGAATTCCAGGTCATCCTGAGCTAGAGTGAGACCCTACCTCGAAAAATACATATATTTGAGAGAGAAAGAGAGAGACTAAGATATTGAATGTCACAGCCATGCTCACAACTCATGTGCTAAGCCTTGGAGTTGCGATTGAGCCAGATCTGACTGTTAAGGAATGAGGACGCCAACTTTCCATGGTGGGCGATGCTACCCATTGCCCTCTGATGTCTGTGCTCTTACAGTACAAGATTTCAGTTTACAGTCAGTACCCTGAGCCCATAGTCAGAACTTCAATGAAAAACAAAACAAACGAAAAAAAAATCAGAGCAATGTGGTCTACATGAGTCACCAATGACAGCCGGGATATGCATTGCAGAAAGGAAAATGTGTGCATTTGATATATTTTTTTAAAAAAAAATCTCGATAATCAAAACCCAAGTACATTTTCCACCTCTGGAGTGCCATACAAACCCTATTTTTAAAGGCACAATGGTATTATTTGAATCGCTTTAAATAGAAGCTGAAATCAAATTGGATTGAGTGTTATGAATCCTAACGTAATAGCCTAAGGGAAATAAGCCAACGTCTCTCAAAAGTCAGCATCACATATCCGATGCTTTGTATGCATCATTTCATTTAATACTCGACTCAATGCACTCTCATGCATTTTCCACGGGAGAGCAAATCATAGAGAATGAATTGCTTATGATTTGGGCAAGTAGATGGTGGCTGGACAGGTTGAGAACTCAGCCTTTCCTGCCTGAAAATCCCAAGCCTTGTGGCTTCACAATGGGAAAGACTGGGGCTTGTGGTCAATGAAGGATTGGCTCAAACCTCTTTAGGGCTTTCCTTTAAGAATGCCTGCTAACTGGACTCAGGAGGTAGCACAGATAAGGCTCAGTGATAAAGCACTTGCTTAACATGCATGAGGTCACAGGTTTGATCCTCAGCCCCACAAGAAGAAAAGAGTTCAGTGATTGGTTTTGAAAGTTTGAATCATGCAGGGACAAAGTTCCAGTTGAAGTAAGAACTTTTGCATGTCTAAATTCAGTGTCAGAAGTTGTCTGACAATAATACTGGTTATGAGATCAACAAGGGAATTCACATTTCAGCTCAGTGAGGTAACATAGGGGGAAGAGGGTTCCACTTCACCCTTCTCCAGGTGGTAAGCTGGCAGGTAATTCTGGCTGCAAAGAATCAACCAGGACTCCTCTCATCCCAAACTTTTATTTATTTATTTATTTATTTATTTATTTATTTATTTATTTATTTATTTATGTATTTTTAAAAAAAAGGTAGTTTTTCTCTTTTGTCCCTGTAGAACTCATCTTATATATCAAACTAGTATATTGAAAGTCACTAGCAAGATGAAATGCTTTGGGCAGCTTGGCAGGAGACCAATGAAAAAAGGAATGGTTAGAAGCTTAATTCTGTCATAAGTAAATCAGATTACTATTTTTTTTTATTTGAGAGAGAGAGACAGAGAGAAAATGGGTGTGTCAGCGGCCTCTCAGCCGCTGTAAACGAACTCCAGATGCTGCGCGCCCTTATGTACATGTGTGACATTGCATGTGCTTGCGTCACTTTTGCATCTGGCTAAACGTGGGACCTGGAGAATTGAATGGGCGTTCTTAGGCTTCGCAGGCAGGTGCCTTGACCTCTAAGCCATCTCTCCAGTCCAAAAGAGCTAAATCAGAAATTGAGCTAAGGTGGTGACTCCTGAGCACTCTCAGACCCAGGAACCCCCCACTTTAAAGCCACACATGAAAGAAAGGGCAGGAGGGAGGAAAAGATGGGATTAAGGATTGGCAAGAAACAGAGGCTGATGCAGTGGTACACATCCTAATCCCAGCACTCAGGAAGCTGAGACTGGAGGAACTTAAGTCTGAGGCCAGCCTCAGCTGCACAAGTTCCAGGCCAGCTGATCTACATCATGAAACTTCTTCTCATAAAAAGTGGGGGAGGCTGCAGAGATGGCTTAGCAGTGAAAGCGTGCTTCCCACACCATCATGAGAGCCTGAGAGACTGCTTGAGTTTGGTTCCTTAACCCACATTAACAGCTGGGCATAACCATGCCCACCTATTATCCCAGTCCTGTGGGGAGCAGAGACCACGGAGACTCATGACAAAACAGCACGCTCCCGAATCAATAAGAGACTCCGTCTCAAGGAAATAAGCTAATGAGTGATGGAGGAGGGGAGCTTGATGTTCTCCTCTCCTCTGTACACTTGCATGAGGGGAAGACACATCTGCACACACACACACACACTTACCACACACGTACTGTACATGCCTGTTAAAAAACACACCCAAGGACTAGAACTGTAGCCCAGTGGTGGAGTTTGTTTCTAGCGTTTATGCACAAGGACCTGGTTCAATCCCTAGTACGGATGAAAAGAAATGGCGAGAAAGGAAATCAGGACCTGGTGTGTACTGGGCATGGGATGCAACTAAGAGGAAAGGTCCTAGAGATGAATGGTGGTGATAGCTGTCCAACTAACTGGATATAGAACTAATGTCACTGAACTGTACCCTTAAAAATGATTAAAATGGTACATTTTTTTCTGAGGTATAGTCTCACTGTAGCCCAGGCTATCCTGGAATGCACTATGTAGTCTCAGAGTGGACTCAAACTCATGGTAGTCCTCCTACCAAAGGCGTGTGCCACCATGTCTAGCTAAAATGGTAAATTTTATTTTTGTCTGATTTACCACAATGTTTGAAAAATGGACAAGAGATCTGAGTGGACATTTATCCAAGAGAAGAAAGGATTGAGAATTGGCAAGAAAGGTGTCAGATTGTACCTAGGCTGTTATTTTTTATTATTATTTTTGGAGAGAGACACAGAGAGAGACAGACAGAGAGGGAGAGGAAGACAGATAGAGATGGGCGCGCCAGCAGCCTCTCAGCTGCTGTGAACGAAATCCAGATGCGTGTGCCCCCTTGTGGGCAAGTGCGGCATTGCGCCCTTGTGTCACTTTGCATCTGGCTAAATGTGGGACCTGGAAGATTGGAACCGGGTTCTTAGGCTTAACAGGCAGGCGCCGTAATCGCTAAGCCACATCTCCATCCCTAGGCGGTTATTTTTAAACCTTATAGTGTAAGATGGTTCTTTTAATGATAGAAATCCCTTATCATTGCTCAGTTTCTTTTTTTTAAATTTTTTGTTTGCTTGCTTATTTGAGAGAGAGAGAGAGAGAAAATGGGTACACCAGGGCCTTTTGCCACTGCAAATGAGTTCCAGAAGCATGTGCCAATTTGTGCACCTGGCTTTACATGGGTGCTGGGGAATTGAACTGTAGCCTTTGGGCTTTGCAAGCAAACTTCTTTAACCACTGAGCCATCTCCCCAGCCCTGCCCTGTTTCTTTTTAAGAGTTCTGTTTTCCTATGGCAGATAACTGCATACAAGTATACATCCTTCCTCAGTGGGCTGAGTCTGCTGGGTTGATTCTGGAACACCAGACCTAGACCTTATTATTAGCAAGAGCTCCAGTGATGGATTCAGTGGCAGCACGTCATACCATTTCTCAGCAAATGTATAGTGAGAAGCCGGGCGTGGTGGCACACACCTTTAATCCCAGCACTCGGGAGGCAGAGGTAGGAGGATCGCTGTAAGTTTGAGGACACCCTGAGACTACAGAGGGAATTCCAGGTCAGCCTGGGCTAGAGTGACACCCTACCTCAAAAAACAAAAACAAAAGTATAGTGAGAGTACCTTTGCTGCAAGCAGTGTGGGGCCCCAGGGATGCTGCAATGAGTGCACAGCCCCAGGTCTCCTTGCATAGTGATGGGTCCATGTGATGAAAAACACCAGTAATTTACAGTCAAACTAATTCTAGGGGCTGGAGGGATGGCTAAGCAGTTAAGGCGCTTGCCTGCAAAGCCAAAGGACCTGGGCTTGATTCCCCAGGACCTACATAAGCCAGATGCACAAGGTGGCACATGCATCTGGAGTTTGTTTGCAATGGCTAGAGGCCCTGTTGTGTCCTCTCTCTCTCTCTCTCTCTCTCTCTCTCTCTCTCTAGCTCTCCTGCTACGGGTGCATGCATTCCCCTCTACCCCTCCCTTCTATTCTTTCTCTCTCTCCTCTCTCTTCCACTCACCCATTACAATAAAGTCTTAGATCCAGAAAAAAAAACAAACCAAAAAACTATAGGCTGAGAGCTGAGGGGATTGTTCAGTGAGTAAAGTGCTTGCCATGCAAGCATGACTACCTGAGTTCAAATCCACACATAAAATGGTAGGTGTCAGGGCACACACCTGTGATCCCAACGCTGAGGAGGTGGAGACAGGAAATTCCTGAGACGCACTGGCCAGGTGAATCAGTGAACTCTAGAGGTATTGAGAGACACTGACTCAAAAAATGAGGAGGAGAGTGATTGAGAAAACCATCTGACATTAACCTCTGGCCTCCACATGCATGTGTACACACATACCCATGCATCTGCACACTCACATGTGCCCTTATACCTACAAACACACGTACATATGCACATCTCATGCATGTGTTTCATGCAAAAGTACAACTATAAGCAAAACTCAATGTATTAGTTAAAATATTATCTACTTATACAACAAAGGAGATCCTAATATTTTGTTATATAAATGGAGTTTCTAAAGGCATAAAATTTTATTTCTTATATTCTACCAGTATGTCCAGTGTATCCCTTCAATGAAACCACCTGAAGTGTGGGCAGCTTACTTAATCTGAGCCTCACTTCCTACACATATCATTGTAAATATTCCAAATACCAAGAATCTTGAAAAGTATGGCCCAAACATGATACATTGTTCCACAATATAATAGAGGAACTTAGCCTGATATAGACAGTGATATAGACAGTGCTTAATTTTAAAGAATGTGCTTACAGGGGCTGGAGAGATGGCTTAGTGGTTAAGGCGCTTGCCTATAAAGCCAAAGGACTCAGGTTTGACTCCCCAGTACCCATGTAAGCCAGATGTACAAGGGGGCACACACATCTGGAATGTGTTAGCAGTGGCTGGAGACCCTGGCATGCCCATTGGCTCTCTCTCCCTCTGCCTATTTCTCTCTCTCTCTCTCTAATAAATAATGAAAAATAAAATATTAAACAAAGAAGACTATGTTTATTTTTTGGCCACTTGGCCTGGAACTCAGGTTTCCTATAGCAACAGCACTGATCCCAGTGGCTCCATCCCCAGGTTAGCTTAGAGGCACACTGTACACACATAAATGAGAACAAGATCTTTGAAGGTTAAGTATGCAGCATGCTCTTTTAGTAAGCTGACCACCATACCCAATGCTTAAGTGAGCTCAGTATATCCAAAGTGCTTTGCAAAGGGGCCTTCTTCAGCAGATCCTCTGGGTGCCCTTTACAGAATTTAATGCTCGTGACATTCTTCCTGGAGAATACAGTGAGAATACCACAGTGTGGACAAAGCACTCACCACATTGGTGGATGTTTTTGTTTCTTTGAGTTTTGAGAACGGTGTCAAATGTGCACGCCGAAGCCAAACACCTGGAATACTGGGATGGGGGAGCCGTACTCCATGCCGGCTTCCTTCATCGAACTGTTCAGGAACATTTGTGGAGCAGTCTTAGAAACTGCAGTGTGAAGTCAAGAAAGGCAGGTGAATCTGAGCATGGTGACACACATCTGTAATCCCATCACTCAGGAGACTGAGGTAGGCGTGTCACCGTGTAAAAAGCCAGTATGGCCTATAGAGTGAGCTCCAGGTCAGCCTGGGCCAGAAGGAGATCCTTCCTCAAATAATAATAAACAATAACAATGATAATAGAAGGTGAAAACTAGGAAGATTAAATGAGACCTCTTCCTGGGTAGCCACAAACCCCATTGACTGTACCCTTTCTCATTTCCCATGATGCTGTGTTTTGAGCTATCTGCTTCCTGGGTTGCTGGCTCTTGGATGGTCCTTCCAGTCTAGAGCTCTGTTCTGTTTTCACCTTCTGTTGCAGCTGTAGTGAAAACCTCATCTCATAGCTTCTATTTCTGAATAAACACACAGCACTCTTGAATATGTCTTTAACTCTTCCATGGTACCAGGTAGGGGACAGGACCAGGAAAAGAAAAAAAAAAAAAAAAAGGCCTCATATCCTTTTACTTTCTTCCTCATTTGTATCCTGTAAAAAGCAAACACCGGGCTGGAGAGATGGCTTAGCGGTGAAGGCGCCTGCCTGTGAAGCCTAAGAACACCCATTCAATTCTCTAGGTCCCACGTTTAGCCAGACACAAAAGTGACACAAACACACAATGTTGCACATGCACACGAGGGGGCACACATGTCTGGAGTTCATTCACAGTGGCTGAGAGGCCCTAGCACGCCCATTCTCTGTCTCTGTCTCTCTGTCTCTTTCTCTCTTCTCAAATTAAAAAAGAAAAAGCAAGCCAGGCGTGGTGGCGCACGCCTTTAATCCCAGCACTTGGGAGGCAGAGGTAGGAGGATTGCCGTGAGTTCGAGGCCACCCTGAGACTACATAGTTAATTCCAGGTCAGCCTGGGCCAGAGTGAGACCCTACCTCGAAAAACCAAAAAAAAAAAAAAAAAAAAAAGAAAAAGCAAACACCGGTCATTTTTAATGTATCTTTATTTATTTATTTGAGAGAGAGAGAGAAAGAGAAAGAGATAGATAGATAGATAGAAAGAGAGAGAGTGGGCACACCAGGGCCTCCAGCCACTGCAATCAAACTCCAGACACATGCTCCCCCTTGTGCAGCTGGCTTCTGTGGGTCCTGGGGAATAGAACCATGGTCCTTAGGCTTCATAGGCAAACGCCTTAACCGCTAAGCCATTTCTCCAGCCCACCAGTCATTTTTGAATGGCATACTGACTGGAAGACAGTGTGAAGGAGACACCCTTTCATCTCAGTTATGCAAACATCCTGATGACTGTTGGGAAAGGGACATGGGACTAGAACGAAGCTGGGCCAGAGGAGGAGAAGGGAGCCTTCCTCTGAGAGGAGCGCCAAGAGTTTCCCACCAGTGTTGCTTGTCTCCTTCTCCGTGGACAGACCAGCCCCACCCCCAACCAGAGATGTGAGGAGAGAAGGGGCTTCCCATCCCCATAGTACGGACAAATAACGATGGGCAAAATGGGCTTTTCTGAACGCAGAGCATGCCTGGGCAACGAGCTCTCTAGCCAGGGAGGGAGGAGGATTGCTTTGTCAGATAACTCTGACAATCCTTTACTGGGATTCCAACCCCCCTATTGCCAACAACCTACCACATTACAGCTGTGGATACAGTTTTTCATTGTACCTGGCCATTTCATTTGCAGCTGGTAAAAGAGCAGGGTAGTAGTGGTGGTTTGAAGTGAATTATATTTGCGGGGGGGGGGGGATCTGAAGTTACATCTAGAAATATAACTTCTGATCCCCAAAAGTCACTCCAGGATGACCTTGAGAATTTCAGATTCTCACATGTGAGAACCAGAGTCCTAGCTCAGTATGAAAGCACCAGGACTGGTCTTCAGAAAAACTGGGTTGGAGAGAGTCCAGGGCTGAACAGGAGAAGGTAGCCCTACTAGAAGCCACGCAAGAGTGTTTATATACCCGACTGGGTTTCATATGAGTAGAAGCTCACCCAAATCAGGAACTTCCAGGTCAGGATTTTATCCAGATACCCTAAGCTTGGTGATGGGGAGCTTGGCCGTTCATCTTTAGTGAAGCTAGAATTACTGCTTTTCACGTGTCCCTTACTTATCAGTATTTTTGGTGGTAGTTTTTATAGATTAGAATGGTTCTTGGAAATCTCTTCAGTAACAACAGAGTAGAAAAAAATGCCAGATGAAAATGAGTCGCCAGCAAAGTGATGTCATTGAAAATAGAGAAATTAGACATTCAGATGGTAACGCTGTATTAGGAACAGAAAACCAAACAAGAATTCCAACAGAATTGCTCTTAAAAGAATGACCAACCTCAGTATGCTTGTCTCAAGAGTAAAAGTATCATATTTTTTCATTTGTTCCCAGGTCCCCAGTGTGTGCTTCCTCTGTACAAATGAAAAATGACATTTGAAAAGACACTAAACATGGTAGCACGTTGCCTTCCCTTAGAACAGTGATCCCCTAAAGTAATAAACAGAACTTGTTTCCTGGGTGTGCATACATCTACTCCTGATCATCTCTGAACATTTGATACTGTTAGAATTGACCAAAAAAAAAAAAAAATCATAAGATAGGCCAAAGAGGGCTGGAGAGAGGGCTCAGCAGTTACGACGCTTGCCTGCAAAGCCTACCAACCCTGGGTTCAATTCCCCAGTACCCACATAAAGCCAGATGCACAAAGTAGTGCTTGCCACTAGAGTTCATTTGCAGCAGCTAGAGGTCCTGGGGTCCCCATTCTCTTTGTCTCTCTTCTCTCTCTGCTTACAATTAAATAAAAACAAACATTTATTTATTTAAGTGAGAGAAAAAGGCAGAGAGAGAGAGAGAGAATGGGCACACCAGAGCCTCTAGCTACTGTAAACAAATTCCAGATATATGCGTCCCCCTTGTGCATCTGGCTTACGTGGGTCCTGGAGGATCGAACAGGGATCCTTTGGCTTTGCAGGCAAACACCTTAAATGCTAAACCATCTCTCCAGCCCCAAAACAAACTTTTTTAAAAAGATAGGCTAAAGAAAGTTCTTGAAAGTACATGTGTATGGACATGATTACTTAGAATTTTAAATTAATCATTTTTTGTTTTGTTGTTTTTCGAATACTATCTGTATTCAACAAACAGAAGACATTTGCTTTTGATTCAGTAATCCACACTGTGATTAAATACCAAATTATTATCGATCCAAAAATGTACAAAGATGTCTGCCTTTGTGAAGTTCACTTCAATCAAAACAATCAATGGGCTTTGTCTCTCTGCTCTCAGGGAACCTGAGGTGAGAAAAGGTTATTATGGAGAATGGATATGGAGCCTTAGAACAAAGAAGAGGGAAAATTTAAAGAGTGGAGAGATGAAAGGAGGGAGTAATACCAATTCAGGAGTAGTAAAAAGAATGTGTGCAACCAATGAGGAGAAGAAAACTGTAGGTGAAGAAAAGTAGAAGAGTTAGAATAGAGCTCAGTGGTATGTCGTGAGCCTAACATGTGCAAGGCCCAGCTTTCAATCCCCAGCACCGCAGAAGTTAATAATGCATAAAATCAAGGAAGTCTCTTGAGCTTGGTCATATTTGGAGGAAATTCTACTTGATTTTCTCCTTTAAAATAAATGATGGCTTTTGTTTTAAAGAGACAGTGAAACATCCGTTCTTAAATTACTTCTGAGGTTACCAGGCTCTGTAACCATGGCAAAAGCATTTGAAGAAATTGACTGGGTTCTGTGGAGGTAGAATTTTCGTTTATGTGCTGTGTTTCCCTTCCTCCTTCCGTGAGTGATTCAGGCTCCAACCTGGAATGTTTTTCCTTTTATTTATTATAGAACAGGGAGTGAAAATCTTAGGGAGGGATATCTACTTTTCTGGGATGGATCTGCGTCCTTAAGTGTCCTGAATGGGTACAGAGTTATATATAGCTCGTCCAAAGGGTCCTTTTCTTGTTTCCATTGCTCTCAGTCGCATAAGGCATCTGGTAGTCTTCTGTGGGTGTGGCTTTGCGTCCTCAGTGAACTCCTATGTATTCATCCATACGTTTACCCAGATGCTCGCGAGTGCCTCCTGTGTGCTCAGCCCCACTCTTGACATCATGAATAGAAAAACAAATCAGACGTTCCTCTGTTCTCAACTATGCGAAGGGCTTGCTTAGCGCACCACCTCTGCTTGGAAATAGCCACTTCCACTTCCATGTTAGTAATAGAACAATCCTCTGAGATTCTTTTCATATTTCAGCAAGACCACACCAATAACTTATAAGATATACCTTACCTCTCTCTCCCAAGTCAGCATTACAAAGACAGTATTTGATGGCTAGTCACGGGGAAGGGGAGATTTAATGAAAACATTCCATATTCGTCTTTTCTAGTTATTTTGTAGTGAATCTAACCTTGAGCTGTCATTTAAAATTTTTATATTGTATTTATTTATTTATTTGAGAGAGAAAGAGTGAGAGAAGCAGAGAGAGAGAGAGAGAATGAGCACACCAGGCCCTCTAGTCACTGCAAACCAACTCCAGATGCATGTGCTACCTTGTGCATCTGGCTTACGTGAGTCCTGGGGAATTGAACCCGGGTCATCTGGCTTTGCAGGCAAGCACCTTGATGCTAAGCTATCTCTCCAGCCCTTGAGCTGCCATTTTGAAAAGATCACAGCTCTGAATCTTGGCAATGAGTACTGAACGAACGTGGTGGTGCACGTCTTTAATCCCAGCACTCCAGAGGCAGAGGGAGGAGGATCACCTTGAGTTCAAGGTCACCCTGAGACTACATGGTGATTTCCAGGTCAGCCTGGCTAGAATGAGACCCTACCTCAAAAAAATAAAAACAAAAGTATTTGCATGTTAGAAACCATCTAGAAGCATAGTTTTCAGGATGCATGTTCAGTTCCTGAAGACCATTCAAAAGGTAGAACAGGGGCTGGAGAGATGGCTTAGCAGCTAAGGCATTTGCCTGCAAAGCCAGAGGATCTCGGTTCGATTCTCCAGGACCCACGTAAGCCAGATGCACAAGGGGGCGCATGCATCTGGATTTGGTTTGCAGTGGCTGGAGGCCCTGGTGCACTCATCCTCCCTCCCTCTCTCTCTGTGTGTGTGTCTCTCTCTCTCTGCCTCTTTCTCTCTCTCAAATAAATAAATAAAATATTTTTTTAAATGTAGAACAGTCAATAAGTGTTAATACTTGATATTCATGAAACACTACAGAAATCCTACGCGGCTTTTTCTCCATTCTTTTGCACTCAGCTGCATGAAGACTGGCTTATTCATCTGTTGAGTTTCTGGCGCCGTTGAGTTCAAGTTTGGTGTTCCCATTCCTGCTTTCGACCAAGTGCACTTCACACTCTGGTCAGCAATTTTTCAAGTGATGGATGGCTCAGCCTAAATCCATCATCATTAAGGACTAGACAAGACAGCATGAATATTTCATAATTCGAGACCCCATCGAGGGAAGGATGACCGTATTTTCTCTGTAGGTAGCTAGTGTCTGTTGGCCAAGCGCCCTATTCCTGGGAGTGAAAACTAAATGTCTGGTCCTACTCGCTCTCCCAACTGCTGCCTCCCCTGACGTTGCTACATCCTAGACAGAATCTCAGCTCCAGAAGCAGCAACCCACATGTGGTGGGTATCTCCTGCAAACAAGTGAGGCTGATGAATATATAATTAGAGCACAGCCCAAAGATGATTTGACCCAGACAGTGTTGTTTTTTGCAGTGCGAATTACTGCTGAATTCCCATTGCTTTTGGAAAATGGAAGGGCAAATGATTATATATATATATATATATATATATATATATACACATATGTATGTATATGTATGTATGAATGTGTGTATATATATGTATATAGTGCCTGGAAATTTGCTGCCATGCTCTCTACCTAGTCTGCCCAATTATATTCATTTCCCTCCCTGACCCCAGCAGGCTTAGTGACCTCACAGTACCTAACCCAGACTGCTTCTTAATAATCCTCAGTGTCATCGGGCTAGAAGTCAAAGGAAGGCACTTCATTGCGGATACAGGAATTGTTAAATGGCTGCTCATAAAATATCTGATAGGAACACACATTTGATGTTCCTGGGAGCTGTTCATCAGCTTTGTCTTCAGTAGCTATGAGACCAATTATGGACTGTATTCCCAGAGGGTCACAGGAGTGCGTATATGTTAGCAGAACCACGAGATTCTTCAGTTACTTGGGAGAGAGAGTTTAATTCATTCAGTATTATTTCCTTGCTTCATTTCATATATCTAACCAACCAACTGCTAGTTGCTAATCTCGCATCACACATACTGTTTTTATAACTAGAAGGGCCACTCACCATTTCTGAAGGCCCTCCTGATTTAAAGCCATCCCATGGTCTTTGTAAACTAGAATTGGGGGCATTGCTGAGTCTCATTTTGGTATGTGCTCTTTTTAGGACAGAGGAGTTATAAATAATGCTTTTCAGTTCAGGATTTTGATCTTCCACACATGATTGTCCACAATCTTACTTAAGAATTTAGCCTCCATGCCCAGTTTTCTCAGAAGCTTACGCAGCGGCTCTGTGAGGGGCTAGGATGTCTTTTTGCTGTGACAGGCATGTCTCTAGCATCTGTCGGGAGGAGGCTAGGGCAGAATGTGGCTGACTCCGTGCCAGTAGTCTCTTCTGTTTCTAGCCACCTCATTCTTCCAGATAGTCTGCAGCGCCTCCCATCTTGTGTACCAGACTGTTGCATCTGTTTATCCAGTGCCCATCCCACCACCATGGCTTCCCCTTTACCTCGGCCCCAAGGGAATAGGGATTTTTTTAACACACTCCTTAAGTGACATGCTAGGAGGTAGAAACTAGCTTTAATAACCACAGCTTCCCCTGATCCCTGGCATGAGCCTGGGGTAGACCATGTCCTGCTGGGGATTCCCATGTGCTGGGAACAGAGCGAACAAGCACCTGGAATATATATGCCAGTTGATTCTGCGCATACTTCCAGAGCTACAAAATATGGCTGCCAAACATATTTGGCTCATACAGGTCTGTCAGACATTCTATGAGCCTACGGAAACATCAAGAACTGCAGAGACTTGGGTTGGGAACTTTGGGTCGCCACCTCTACCTGGACCATATTCAAGGCAGAAAAGAAACAGACATTTGGTCCCCTGAGCTCACTTTGAGCTCTGTGTTGTAATTAACTATTTTTAAAATGGAAAAGCTCAGGGCTACAGTTTGCCCATATCAAATTTGTAGTCTATCTGTAACCAGGCCACTTACAAGTCTGGTATTGTAAGAATATATATTTTGTGCCAATAGTAAATATTCAGGCATCTTCTGAAAGCTTCAATCCCCTCACAGCTACTAAAATTGTAACAAAAAATGAAGATATACAGAGATATGGATAGACCTAGAAGGAAATCTTTGAGACAAAGCTGTAGCAAATCATATGAAATGTGCCAGTTCATCTCTAAATTATATTTCTTGGGCTGGAGAGATGGCTTAGCAATTAAGGCACTTGCCTGCAAAACTTAAGGGCCCAGTTTCAATTCTTCAGATCCCACGTTAGCCAGATGCACAAAGGTGAGGCAAGCACAATGTCGCATGTGCCCACTAGGTGGCGCAGCCATCTGTAGTTCGATTGCAGTGGCAGAGGCCCTGGCACGCCAATCCTCTTTCTAAAATAAAATAAAAAATGAAAATTTAAATTATATTTCTTTGCTTCCAATTAAAGGTATAATCTTATTAAAGGAAAGCCAGCTTAAAATCTAGACAGAGGAGACTGATTTCCCTCACCATGTCTCCCCCACCTCCTGCAGCCTCACAAGTGTGTACACCTTTGGTTCTTTCCTCCTGCTCTGTTCTGGTAGTCTTCAGCAGCATACCTCACACACTCCCCCAGGAGCCCTAAAACCTGGAGTGTCATGTCTCCCTTAATGTGACAAGTGGTGAGCAAAGGCTCTATTTTATCCTTTTCCAGGGCACACTTCATGCCATAGTGCACTTACTTCAAACTGCCTCAGCAAGTTACAGTTCTCAGAAAAGAAAATTAGCAATAAATGATATTTTCAAGAAAAATGTTGGCATCCTCAAATAGAACTTCTAAGGGAAAAAAGCAAAAGCTTTCCTGACTCCTAAGATCAAATCTCTGAGCCTCTTGAAGTTCCCCAGCTGCTAGGAGTGTAACTCATTTTTCTGTGTTATTTTTACAAGTAGCCAAAGATACTGCCCACAGTAGCCAATTTTATGGCCTAGATGCAAACAGCAGTTACAGCCTCAAGTTCATTAGCACAAGAGCTCAATTTTATCTGTCATCCATACATTGGCTGTTAAGTGGGCTATAGAATAGAGAAAAGCAGAGTTAGTGACCATTGATAATACTTTCAGATACTTTTGTTTTTTGCGAGGCAGGGTCTCACTCAAGCTGACTTGGAACTCACTCTTTAGTCCCAGGCTGGCATCGAACTCACAGTGATACTTCTGCGTCTGTCTCTGGGATTGCCTGCTGGGATTGAAGGTGTGTGCCACCACACCCAGCCTTTTAGTTAACTTTGAAACAAAGCATTATTGTAAGTTTCTGCAGTACAAGTTCTCTCATTCTAATTTCACCATCACAGTGAATTCTTTGGGTTACTTTTCTTTTTAGGTGGTTGGAAGGTTCACTCTTTATGATAGTTTGATTTCAGTCTGTAAGCAAGAGTGCACATATGTTTCAAGATATGCAAATTTTTTCTGAAATATTTCAGAGGAAGAAATATTTCAGAAAAGAAAATAGAAAACAGGACATGACTTAATGTCCCAGGACACATCCTTGTTTGAAAAACAGCAGTGAAGCACAAGGAGGAAATAGAAAAAGATCCTTCTGAGTACTCAAATCTTTAAACCTAAAAAAAGGATGAGGTTATAGACTTACCAGCTAGAGAGTTTAAATATTACAAAACTGCGGTGCTATTATCCAAAACAATATGTTAGTCATAGTTACATAGTAGATGCTATAATAAAATCTATATATAAAAATTAGATATTACTTTTCTTCATAGCTATCAATATGTGACACAAGAAATGCTATTTTTTTCCCTAGTACTTTTAAACCCAAAGATTTTCTCAAAAAGTTGGTGGGGGGGGGTGATTTTGTTGCTGGGACAAAATACCTGACAGAAACAGCTTAAGTAAGAAAAAGATGTACTTGGGGCTTACAGTTGCAGAGAGCAGAGTGCATCACGATGGAGAGAGCACAGCAGGAACAGACAGGCAGTACCAATCTTCGTGTCAGCAGAGAGGATGTAGAAAGAGCAAGAGTAATTGGGCTGTCAAAGCTTCCAGACCTGTTTCCTACAGTGACATACTTCTTCCAGCAAGGCTCTACTTCCTAAAAAGTTTCTACCCTTCCCAAATAGCACTACTATCTGGGGATTAAGTATTCAAACATATGAGTCTGTGGAGGACATTTTACATTCAAACCACCGTGTTCTTCGTATCTGAAGTTTGGGGTTCTCGTTTAGCATAGCTGTAAACAAGTTCTATTTTTATCGATGCTCTACATACCTATATGTTTTAGTAAAATAATATGTTTATTTTGTGAGAGAGATCATTTGAGCATACTAAAATCATTGTATATGAACTATAAAAGTGCTCACTCAAAGGCAGAAATATTCACATTCATTATTCTGATATAAAGGGATAATTTTTGTATAGAAATGATCCTGTTCCTGGGAGTTGAATCCCAGTGTGTATGAATATTAGCTGATCTATACTGTAAGGAACTTCTGTCAGTTACTTTTCTAAATAAAGACTTGTGGCTACTTGATAAATAATCATTCA
This sequence comes from Orientallactaga sibirica, assembly GCA_036365145.1. Lineage (NCBI taxonomy): Eukaryota > Metazoa > Chordata > Mammalia > Rodentia > Dipodidae > Orientallactaga > Orientallactaga sibirica. Next base: position 2,274,581 of record JAEOAD010001748.1, on the reverse strand, counting down.
AAATATTACAAAAAGAACAAATATTTTGTTAGAATTTTAGTTTAAGCTTAACCACATAGGTCAAACTCTTCCTTTGCAAAAGCATAGTATTAAAAATGAACATGAAGGGGTTCTGGGGGTTTAGTTGAGTCATTGGTAGAATGTTTGCCCTGTGTGTGTAAAAGAGAGAGAAAGAGCTAGAGAAAAGAGGTTCAGTTAAAGATCTACCTGGTAGGACCAGATTGTTTGGAATAGTGTAATTTTAGCTGTGCTTGTGGATTTACAAAGAATATTTTAGTGAATATCAATAACCCCACTGAGGATGGCCCTCAGTGGAATGGGGGCAAGGAGAAAGGGATATAAGAATATATGTAACCTGATGAGAATATGACCAACATATGATATGTTCATACAGTACTTCCATAATTAATAAAATTAATTTTAAAAAGGATGTTTTAATTGCTTAATTAAATCATTATACTTATTTCTCTTTAATATATATTTAAGCATACCTTATATTAGAAACTGGTTGTTGTTATACCTTGAAAACAAAATTACTTGTGATAAGGCTATATCTTTGAATTGTAAGTTAATAGATGGACAATATCTGATTTATTAAAAATTTAAATATTTATATTTAAGCTCAAAAACAGACAATGATATGAACATCTGACAAAAAGATAGAAAGCAAATAAAAATTTTAAATATGATTGAGGGCTAAACAGACTGCATGCCCACATGTATGTTGTCACAGTGTTATAGAAAACACCATACGTTGGAGTCATTCTTTATAGTGGCCACATAGCAGAAGTGGCTAAGTATAAAACTTTTTAGCATGGAGGGTGGGAATTTTACAAAATTATAATTGTATCAAAATGACGAGACTGTGAGGAAAGTTACTGCTTTCAAATGTCTGTTTTCAAAGAGTTAAGACTTGAACTTGTTACTTTCCCTTAGAGGAGGTCTAAATCATACTTGTCTTTTTCTTTAACAGATAATTCTGAAATAATCAACAGAAACGGAATGGAATGCCAAGAATCTGCATTGAGAATAACGAAACATTGTTACTGTACATACTACCCTGTTTCCTCCTCAATAGAATTGCCACAAACTGCATGCTAAATAAAGATTTAGTTCTGGACAGACCACAACCCTAAGAAGCTAGTGCTGCTATGTCATATATGAGTATTAAATATGGTATGCTTAGTATATTCCAACCTAAGATAGTTAACTACCTGAGACCAGCTGTGATGTTTAAAGACATAGAGGATAAAGTTTACTTTTAAAGGGTTTCTCAACCTAGTTTCTGTCCTAGGAATATTGTCTTATCTCCGTAACTATAGCGGATGCAGAAAGCCCAGCCAATATACTCATTTCGACTCAGCATATTTCAAATTTAGCAATAAACAATTAGCATTAGTTTAAACACCTATTCCAAGGGCAGGTTCAATTCTAACTCCAGTCACTTGTCATTTTACTCACTGGATCAAAGGGTATGTTTCACCTCTTGACGAAATAAACGCTGCGGCAAAGACAAGACGTGAAGTAAAACAGATACCTGCCGGTGCAGGTCTAAAATTTGAATAGAACTTCAAGCACAAAGACTGGGGACACATCAGAGCGTGAGATTCAGTTTGCCTGGAGATGCCGCATCGAATCACGTGATTCTAGAAATAACATTTAACTAGATTGAAAAAAGAAACTTTGCACGGTATGAGCTTCATACCCCACCCAACAAAGTCTTGAAGGTATTATTTTACAAGTATATTTTTAAAGTTGTTTTATAAGAGAGACTTTGTAGAAGTGCCTAGATTTTGCCAGACTTCATCCAGCTTGACAAGAACCAGAGGCTCATGCCAACAGTCTAAGGGAACAGTCTTTCAAACTCACCCTCCGGTTGCCTGTTACAGAATAACTCTTCGAAACTAAAAAAATAAAAAAATAAAAAAAACAAAAAAACCAAAACCTAGTCAAACAAGGAAGCTGTAGGTGAGGAGATCTGTATAATATTCTAATTTAAGTAAGCTTGAGTTTAGTCACTGCAAATTCGACTGTGACTTTAATCTAAATTACTATGTAAACAAAAAAGTAGCTAGTTTCACTTTTTAAAAAATCCATTACTGTTTTGCATTTCAGAAGTTGGATTAAAGGGTTGTAACTAACTACAGCATGGAAAAATAGTTCTTTTAATTCCTTCACCTTAAAGCATATTTTATGTCTCAAAAGTATAAAAAACTTTAATACAAGTACATACATATTATATATACACATACATATATATACTATATATGGATGAAACATATTTTAATGTTGTTTACTTTTTTAAATACTTGGTTGATCTTCAAGGTTAATAGCGATACAATTAAATTTTGTTCAGAAAGTTGTTTTAAAGTTTATTTTAAGCACTATTGTACCAAATATTTCATATTTCACATTTTATATGTTGCACATAGCCTACACAGTACCTACATAGTTTTTAAATTATTGTTTAAGAAACAAAACAGCTGTTTTAAATGGATATTATGTGTAATTGTTTGAAACAATCCATTTTCTTTGTGAACATTTTAGTGATTGAAGTATTTTGACTTTTGGGATTGAATGTAAAATATTTTAAATTTTGGCATCATCGCCTGTTCTTGAAACTGGATACATCAACCACATCACCTTTGGTTTGAGAAAAAAAAAAAACAACCTGCATTTAATTCATGTTGGTCAGAGTCTATTTACTATCTAATTATCTTATATCATAGACCTGATAACCCTATCAAAAGAAAATTACATTCTAAGTGTAATCTTACATAGTGCTTGTATTGTTGCGTTTGTTTTAATTTGTGGAACGATATTGTATCTATCTAACTTGTATTCCTTTGGTAGTTTCATCTTTATGTATTATTGATATTTGTGATTTTTCTCAGCTATAATAATGTAGTTATGCTACAACTTGCCTAAAACACTCAAACTTTTCTTTTATTCCTTTTTTTTCTTTGCTCATTCATTTAAACTCGTTGACAATATAGTATGCATTACTAAAAGGTAAATTATGGGAATCACTGAAATATTTTTGTAGACTAATTGTTATAACATTATCTTTTTTCCTTTTCATTTCATGGTTTTGTTTTTTAAAAATTATTAATACATAACTATTTTCAGCCCTTTACTAATGGAACATCAGAACACCACCTATATCCCCAGGCAAATATAGATGACTGTATTTTTTACTATGATACCCATTTTCCAGAATTGTGATTATAATATGCAAAGAGTCATAAATGCCATTTACAATAAGGAGGAGGCAAGGCAAATGCATAGATGTACAAATATATGTACAACAGATTTTGCTTTTTATTTATTTATAATGTAATTTTATAGAATAATTCTGGGATTTGAGAGGATCTAAAACTATTTTTCTGTATAAATATTATTTGCCAAAAATTTGTTTATATTCAGAAGTCTGACTATGATGAATAAATCTTAAATGCTTTGTTTAATTACAAAAAAGATCACCAATATCCAAGACATGAAGATATCAGTTCAACAAACACTGTAGTTAGGAGGCTAGCTCTCCACTTGTATGGGAACTACATTTCACTCTTGATTTTCAGGATGTAACAGCACTTCACAGAAATATTCTTTCAGCCATAAACCACTGGTAACATTTCTACTAAACCTTTCTGTAACACTTAAAGAATTCCCTCATTCATTATCTTACAGTGTAAACAGGAGTCTAATTTGTATCAATTCTGTTTGGGTTGTAATATTCAGTTCACTCACCCAATGTACAACCAATGAAATAAAAGAAGCATTTAAAAGGATGGCACAGTCTTTTTTTTTCTCTCTCTCTCTGTTTTGTTCTAAACAGATAGATAATTAAACAGTTTTTCTTTACCCTGACATAAATCTTGGTCTTGAAATGCAGGTGGATAGTTTGGGCTTTGCCTTTTTTCACAAGAAAAATCATTAAACATGGGTCACTTTGGATTTATTTTTATAATCCTTTAGAATTAGCAATAAAAGTCTTGAGAGATGGTTGAGTTGGTAAACTGCCACGCAAGAATGAGGGTCTGAGTTTGGATCCCCAGCACCCATGAAAATGTTCGACACGGCAGCCTGCACCTGTAAGCCCAGCAATGTGGAGCCAGAGGCAGGCAGATCCCTGGGGCTCGCTGGCTAGCCAGAAGAGCCAAGCCCATGAGCTGCAGGCTCCACGAGAGACCCTGTCTCAAAATAATAAGGTGGACCATGGTTGAGAAAGACATCAACTTTTGCCCTCCACACACTCGCACACCTGCACATGAATCTACACATGTACCAACGTGCCTGCCTGTGTACATAAACACATGAAAATAAAAATTAGCAATTAAAATGACTCCCCTACCATTTAGCACTCTTCTCCTTGATTCTGGCTGGTAGTGAATTCTGGCTATTAATGAACAGGCATCAGTAAGCAAAGAGAAGGCAAATAGAATTTTCATGACCGAAAAGAAAAGAAAGTGCACTGAGCAGCAATGCATCTTATAGTGATCGCTCAGTGGACACTATGACTTGGGCTGCAGAGAGAGACAGAAAGGTGAGTCTTATATGCTCAGTCCTGACTAAGGAGATAGAAACAGAGCAGATAGGTGTTAACAGAGAAAGGGAACAGAGTTGCCGCTGATCACTCAGTCCTCGTCCTCAGAGGTGGTGTGGACAAAAGTTAGCCAAAGATTCCCTTTTGACCTATGATATTTCATTCCAACCCAGGATATTTTTTCCAGGAGGGTGTTATCAGCCTCTTGCATGATGTCTTAGTCTATTTTGTTTTCTGTTGTTACTGTTACTATGACAAAATACCTGAGAGTGGGTGACTTACAAAAAAATAGAAGGTTTTTTTTTTTTTTTTTACTCCCAATTCTGGAAGCCAGGAAGTTCAAGAATACCACTTCAGTCCATTCAGAATGCAGGATGCATGCGTGTGTGTGTGTGTGTGTGTGTGTGTGTGTGTGTGTGTGTAAAAGACAAAACAGGAGTGTATCACTTTGCAGCCACTTTCTCACAGCAATGAATACATTCTGACCAAACTAAGAGCTCTGTGGTGTCCATCAGAATTAGGGCAGTCCAGGGAGAGAAGCTTCCATCCCCACTAATTGACCATCATCACGTTGCGCAGGTTCTCTTTCTTTCAATACTGTCACATTGGCAAATTAAACTTGAACATGACCTTCTGAGGGTTGGAACTATATTCAGTCACAGCAAGAGAGTTCCATGCCGTGGAGGGTGGGGGTGGGTCACTGAAGTTACATCCTGGAGGAGCCAAAGTAGAAACATAAATGATTTTTCTCAATGGTGAATGTTTGGGTTACACACTACTGTGACCAAATCCCTAACAAGAAGCAGCTTAAGGAAGGAAAGGGTTCATTGGGGCTTAATGCATGGGTAGGGTACAGTCAGTCATTAAAGTATCCATGGGTACAGTCACTAAAATATCTATGGTACAGTCAGTCATTAAAGTATCCATGGGGACAGTCACTAAAATATCTATGGTACAGTCAGTCATTAAAGTATCCATGGGGACAGTCACTAAAATATCTATGGTACAGTCAGTCATTAAAGTATCTATGGGGACAGTCACTAAAATATCTATGGTACAGTCATTAAAGTATCCATGGGCACAGTTACTAAAATATCTATGGTACAGTCAGTCATTAAAGTATCCATGGGTCGAGTCACTAAAATATCTATAGTACAGTCATTAAAGTATCCATGGGTATAGTCATTAAAGTGTCCATGGGTACAGACACTAAAATATCTATGGTACAGTCAGTCATTAAAGTACCCATGGGTAGGGTATAGTCATTAAAGTATCTATGGGCACAGTCATTAAAGTACCCATGTATAGGGTACAGTCATTAAAGTATCTATGGGTAGGGTACAGTCATTAAAGTACCCATGGGTAGGGTACAGTCATTAAAGTATCCATGGGTAGGGTACAGTCATTAAATTACCCATGGGTAGGGTACAGTCATTAAAGTACCCATGGGTAGGGTGCAATCATTAAAGTACCCATGGTTAGGGTATAGTCATTAAAGTATCCATGGGTAGGGTGCAGTCATTAAAGTACCCATGGGTAGGGTATAGTCATCAAAGTACCCATGGGTAGGGTACAGTCATCAAAGTACCCATGGGTAGGGTACAGTCATCAAAGTACCCATGGGTAGGGTACAGCCATTAAAGTACCCGTGGGTAGGGTACATTCATTAAAGTACCCGTGGGTAGGGTACAGTCATTAAAGTATCTATGGGTAGGGTACAGTCATTAAAGTACCCATGTGTAAGGTACAGTCATTAAAGTACCCATGGGTAGGGTACAGTCATTAAAGTATCTATGGGTACAGTCATTAAAGTACCCATGGGTAGGGTATAGTCATTAAAGTATCTGTGGGTAGGGTACAGTCGTTAAAGTACCCATGGGTAGGGTACAGTCATTAAAGTACCCATGGGTAGGGTACAGTCATCAAAGTACCCGTGGGTAGGGTACAGTCATTAAAGTACCCATGGGTAGGGTACAGTCATTAAAGTATCCATGGGTAGGGTATAGTCATTAAAGTATCTATGGGTAGGGTGCAGTCATTAAAGTACCCATGGGTAGGGTACAGTCATTAAAGTACCCATGGGTAGGGCACAGTCATTAAAGTACCCATGGGCACAGTCTTTTAAGTACCCACAGGCACAGTCATTAAAGTACCCATGAGTACAGTCATACCTTTTTTTTTTCTTTTCTTTCCTTCTTTTTTTTTTTTTTTTTTTGGTTTTTCAAGGTAGGGTTTCACTGTAGCCCAGGCTGATCTGGAATTCACTCTGTAGTCTCAGGGTGGCCTCAAACTCTCAGTGATTATCCTACCTCTGTCTCCTGAGTGCTGAGATTAAAGACATGCACCACGACGCCCAGCTCTACAGTCACACCGTGACAGGGACAGCATGTCAGCAGGAACAGGAAACAGCTGGCTACACTGCATCCATAGTCAGGAAGCAAAAGGTGAACAGGAAGAGGGACCAGGGTATAAAAGCTCAAAACCAGCCTCCACAAGCCACTTCCTGCAGTAAGATCCACCTCCTAGATGTCCCACAACCTTCCCTTCCCAACAGTGCCACCAGCTGGGGACCCGATGTTCAAACACACAAGCCTATTCAAACCATGGTAGTGGTATGAATGTTTTAGGCCTTCTGAGGTTTATGCTTTAAGCATAGAAAACACATGGGGGCTGGAGAGATGCCTTAGCAGTTAAGGTGCTTGCCTGCCAAGCTAAGGGATCTAGGTTCAATTCCCCAGAACCCATGGATGTAAGCCAGCTGCACAAGGGGGCGCATGCATCTGGAGTTCATTTGCAGTGGCTGGAAGCCCTGTCACACCCATTCTTGCTCCTTCCCTCTTTCTCTCTTTGCCTATTTCTCTCTCTCTCATAAATAATACATAAATAAATAATAAATAAAATAAAATAAATAAAAGCAAAGCAAAAAAAAACCCCACATTGATCATCAGGCATACACCAGAAAAGATGCTTGTGCTGGAAACTGCCTCATTAGTGTTTTCAAAGATGAAAATGCGTAGCACTTATGTGAGTGTACCTTAAAACCTGGCTCTCGGTGTTATGTTTTATTTAAAGGCAGAAGAAATGTACTATCTCTTCAGTCACTCCTTACCAAAAAAAAAAAAAAAAAAAAAAAAAAAAAAAATCTTTAAAAGAATCTTCAAGGTGTCAAAGAAGGAGAGCAAGTTGTTAAATTTAGGTGGGTACAACTGAAAGTACAGGCGCTTAGAATTCTTCACCCCTGACCCTGTGATGTATAATTTTCTTTAAATTTTTCAAAATTCATTTTCAAGGTCAGAAAGAAAGAATGAGCACAACAGACCTTCTTGCCACTGAAAATGAACTCCAGGTGCATGTGCCACTTTGTGTGTCTGGCTTACATAGGTACTGGGGTATGGAACCTGGGTCATTAGCCTTTGCAGGCAAGTGCCTTAACCACTGATCCATCTTTCCAGCCCTTTATGATGTATAATCTTAAAAGTAGAGTGACTTTATGGTATATATGAAAATAAAAACTACATCTCAGACCTGAAAGAATACAAAACTAATTTATCTCTTTAACATAAAAATATTTAGGTATTAAATATTAGTTATCCTATCCAAAAGAAGGATTAATTCAATTTGATCTTTCTGAATTAAAATAATGTGTTACACACAAAAAATGAATTATTTTTGCCACTTGCCAAAGTTCTCTTTGCCACACTACAGATTTAGGGGAGAGCCAGGCAAACTGGAATATTCAACATTCAATTTTTTTTTAATTTTATTTATTTGTTTATTTATTTGAAAAGGAGAGGAAGAGGCAGAAAGAAAGAGAGAATGGGCAGTCCCAGACCTCCAGCCACTGCAAACGAACTCCAGACGCAGGTGCCCTCTTGTACACCTGGCTTAGGTGGGTCCAGGGGAATCGAATTGGGGTTATTAGGCTTTGCAGGCAAATGCGTTGACTGCTAAGCTAATCCCCCAGCCCAACATTCAAATAGTTATTAAAAGATGATACTGACTCCCTAAAGAATGGTTTCTGTTTCCCCTCAAATACCTACCTTTGAGAAACGATGCAGTCATCGCTGCCGGACTGGTGTTTCTCCACGGAAGTGACGGAGTCATAGGCGAATGAGCGTGTCACGTGGAATGAAACCTAGTCATGATTTTGCTCTCTACCCTTGGTGGGGGAGGTGGGGATAAGTGGAAGAGAGAATGTTGGTGGGAAACCTACCTAGGTACCAAACTCCAGGCTAAATATTCGATACAGATTTCTAACAAGTCCCTCCCGTGTCAACGAAGAGATTTCCTGATAACTGTTAAGTAAACAATTCCAAGTGCTACAGAGATTCCTACTCAACGGGCGAACAAAGACATTCTTTTTAAGAAGCAGTTTGATTCTAGATCAGCAGGAACCATTCAATGTCTATCTCGCGTGAGTAGATCCCTAGCTCAGCCCAGCGCCTCTGTTTAGTGTGTCGCGTGTACCCGGCAAAGAGCAGATCACATCACTTCTGTCTTCCGTTTCACTTGCTTTCAAAAGTGACTGTCCACCTATTTGAGGTACCCTTTCAGCACACTCCATATAAATCTCACGCTTGCTAGTTGGCCTACCTTTTAACAAGACTATTTTAGACATCCCCTTAAGTTTGGGAAGAGCCCACAGAACTCTCTTTATGGGATAATATAAACAGAAGGTGACATCTTTAGTTCATACCTTTTACACAATCCTTAGCATTACACAGGATCTATTATACTCAGTAAGTAGATGAGAAATCAAGACTCAAGAAATAAACAAGACCACAGCTTCCGGCTCTGACTTGACCTCACTGCCATGGTACAATGAATTTGGTGGTGTTCTTTGAGTAAAAATTTGATTAAAAATTCAGAATGTAAAGCCAGGCATGGTGGCACACGCCTTTAATCCAAGGGCTCGGGAGGCAGAGGTAGGAGGATCGCTGTGAGTTTGAGGCCACCCTGAGACTGCATAGTGAATTCCAGGTCAGCCTGGGCTAGAGTGCAACCCTACCATGAAAAACCAAAAAAAAAAAAAAAAAAAAAAAAAAAAAAAAAAGACAAAGAAAAGAAAAGAAAAATTCAGAATGAAATGAAATGAAGTATTCTTCCAGGTCTAAGTAGAGCCATAATACGCATCATTCCAGCTGAGTTTTTTACCCTTATCACAAGGAAATGATTTATGAAATACTTGGAAGTCAGAAACTACAAAGTACTCTTCTAGATTTAAAACTGAACCCCAGTGTTTATTAGAACCAGAAACAGCAGATGGAAAGTTACATTGTGCCATCTCTCCTGCTTTTCCCGGTTCTGTGCAGTGTAATATCTGTTAGGTTCCCATGTGGTTCTCCTGAAATAAAATACAACGAAAGCCACTAAATTCTCTCCCAATAATGACATGACATTGAGTCATTATGCAATGACTCCCATAGATGCAGCCCCTAAAAAGATGCAGTTTGGAGATCCAGGGGCGGGGAAAGAGCCAGAAAATAAAGTTCTGGATAAAGGTCACACATGGAAAACATTCCACAAGAAAAAAAAAAAAAAACACAGTTGCATCCAGAAAGGCCGAGGGTTTCTTTGTTTTCCTTTGTCGCATAACTTTCCTGTGAGTCTTTCCAAATCTGTGGTTTATATAAACAGTGAAAACAGAGATTTATATCAGTTCTTGTGTGCAAAAACTGAAATGACCTAAAGGAAGGCAGCCTAGCTTTTCCTTTGCTAGCGAACCTTTCATTCAAGCAAAACACACACCCTAGCGACAGTGCTTGGCTTACAGTGAGCAAGCTGCCCTTGCCTGGCCCCTTGTAAGCGGTGTGGACTGGGAACCCATGCATCCAGATAGGAAAGGCACAGATGGAAGAGCTGCAGAAGGAGAAAAATGGAGCTCTAAATATGCCTGGAAAATTTGATCGATGTATACACAAGTACAACGGGACAGCATAAATACACAGCCAAGACACTCACATATTAATGCGCTGAGCAATCCATCACTTGTAAACACAAAGTTGAAGAGCTTTTGGATCTACAAGAGGAAAGGCAAACACGCCAAGACAGCTTCATGGTTAAGAGCTAAGTTTCTGCTCATCTTGCCTGAGTTTAACTCTCAAGACTACATTTCAGCAACTTCTAAGAATTGTTTCCTTTTTCATCCAAGGGCTGCATCTCTGTGATCATCGAATCTCTTTCCCGCACGGACTGAGGATTAAATGAAAGAATGTATACTAACCACATGGAGGGAAAGGCCTAACACTTAGCAAGGAGGTATTCAGTGGACCGGTTACTCCTTATTTGAGTTGCCTTCTCATGGGAGGGACAAAAAATACCCGACCAGAAGCAGCGGATGGGAGGCAAGGGTTTATTTCTGTTTGCAGTCTCTAGCGGAAGTCCCATTGTGGCAGGGAAAGCAGGGCAGAGCAGGCAACTGACCATCACGTCACATCAGCTTAGAGGAAGCAGCAAGAGTGAGCTGAGCTACAAACACCCAATGGGGCTGAGCTAATAAACCTCAAAGCCCATCCCCCAGTGACACACCTCCTGCAAGGGGCCATGTCCCAAAGACACCACCAGCTGGGATCATGTCTGAGGCTCAATCACAAATGCATGAGGCTATGGTGGGGTGGGGGGCCATTTATATTCACACCCGTGTACTCCTCCTGAGTGCTATTCAGATGAGCTCATGTGCCTGTCCCATATGCATTTATCTCTTCATTTTATCTAAACTTCTATTGGCAATGAAGAGTCACCTCTTCTATTTCCTCGGTGACGATTAATACCAGATGCTGATGGGTAAATTATAGGGAAAATTAGAGCAAGGATGAGCCTCATTCTTTTTGTGGGAACATCCAATTACTTCTGCTCCACACATATCCAGTGAACCCTGACTAAGTGCTGCTCAGCAGTTCAAAGGACAGGAATAGGAGCAAAGTCTGACCCTGTGCCTTCAAGAACCTTCTTGTGGGGGGCTGGAGAGATGACTTAGCAGTTAAGGCACTTGCCTGCAAAGCCTAAGGATCCCAGGTTCAATTCCCCAGGACCCACTTAAGCCAGATGCACAAGGTGGTGCATGCGTCTGGCATTTGTTTGCAGTGGTTGGAGGCTCTGGCGTGCCCATTCTGTATCTGCCTCTGTCTCTCTCCCCTCCCTCTCTCCCTCTTAAATAAAATAAATAAAAAATAAAGTATTTTTTTAAAAAATGAAAATTCTTGTGGGAAAGGCCTCGTGGGGAAGCTACCACTGTCATTTTTGCTAAATAGACACAATGTGCCCACCAAGTTGCCTTGTAAATAATTTTTATTTTTTTAATTTTTAAAAAGATTTTATATTTATTTATTTATGTATTTGAGACAGAGAGAGGAAGAGAGAGACAGAGAGTGAGAATGGGCATGCCAGGGCCTCTAGCAACTGCAAATGAACTCCAGATGCATGTGCCACCATGTGTATCTGGCTTATGTGGGACCTGGAGAACCAAACCGGGGTCTTAGGCTTCACAGGCATGCGTCTTAACCACTAAGCCATCTCTCCAGCCCCTAAATAATTCTTTTTATACCCATGGGCTAGTGCTGCTGTCAGCTTGTAGTGGGCAGATTTAACTGCAGAAACTTACAACTGGGCACAGTGCTCAGAATAAGAGACTGTTGAATGCTCAGCCGTAAGTGGGATAACTATGTCATTGCCTCCAGGGCTACAGAGCATAACAGAAGAGGCAGAAAGAGTGTAAGAGCCAGAGAAAGACCCGAAGTGAGGTGAACCAATGTCTTTGGAGTGTGACGTCACTGTTACACTCGAGCTCACAGATTGCAGGCAGCACAAGACCTGCACAAGATTGGGCCTGCTGATGCCCTGTCATGGGGGGTGGGGGCATAAGGACCTGTCCCTCCCTGAGGTGCAATAGACAGATAATGGCAGCAAGTGGGAAGGAGCCTGTGAGGCCTCACCTTTTCATGAGCATCTATCTATAGGCAATTAATGGTCACTGAGGGAAATGGGGGCATCTTCAGTGGTATAGCCATTGGCAAAGGAGCAAGGAGTCCATGGGCCTGAAAACAATGTCTGACCCAGGAGCCCATGGACAACTCTAATGAAACTCACTGGGAAAGAAAGATAAAAGAGTGAGGGGAGCTGGAGAGATGGCTCAGTGGTTAAGGCGCCTGCCTGAGAAGGCTAAGAACACCTGTTTGAATCTCCAGGTCCCATGTTTAGCCAGACGCACAAGTGACACAAGCACGCAATGTTGCTCTTGCCCACAAGGGGGCGCACACATCTGGAGTTCGTTCACAGTGCATGAAAAGGCTCTGGCATGCCCATTCTCTCTCTGCCTCTTCCTCTCTCTCTCTCTCTCTCTCTCTCTCTGTCTCTCTCAAATAAAAAACTTTTTTAATAAAAAAAAGTGAGGGGCGTAGGAAAGGAGGGAAGGAGGAAGGAAAGAAGGGAGAAAAAGTAGGGAGAGGGAGGGAAAAGAAAGGAAAGAAAAAAGACAAGGAGATATGAAAGTAGAAGGGAGACTAGTTGGAAAGAGGCAGAGGACCAATGGGAGGGAGAGAGAACAGAAGAGGGCAATGGAAGTGACTGTGATAAAAAAAAATATTATTATATATATGAAAACATCATGATGAAGCCTATTATTATGTATAATTAGCATATACTAATAATAAGTAAATAGGTAAAACAAAAATAAGCTTATTATATAGCTGTCTTGATTTTAATGTGAAACAGCCCACATAGTCTCTGTGTTTCAACACTCAGTCTCCCATCTGTGGATTGGGCCTTGAAGTGGGGGAAGTGGGTTGCTGGCCTCTGGGCCTTGAGGTTTCTTAGCTTTACCTCACTTCGGGTTGCCTTCTGCTTCCTGATCACAAGAAAACAAAAAACAAAAACAAAAAAAAAAACAAAACAAAACAAAAAAAACAGTTGCCTCACATTCCTGCCACCATGCTTTCCCCACTACGATGGGCTGAATCCCCTGCACTGTAAACAGAAATAAACTCTGCTTAAGTTGATTCACGTCACGTATTTGATCACAGCAGCAAGAAAAGTAACTAGTACAGTGGCAGAAGAAGTTAAAAGAAGAAAGAAGAAGAGGAAGAGGAAGAAGAAGGAGGAGGAGGAGGAGAAGCCTATGAGAAACAGAGAAGGGATGAAAAGGATTGTGCCAGTTCCCTAGTGCTCCAGTGGTAAGGCACCACCAACAGGGTGGCCTCCACAAACAGGACACTGTTCACCACTCTGGAAGTGAAGATAGCCAAAGGGTCAGCAGGTCCATGCTCCTTCTGAGGCTGGGGACAATACTTCCTGGACTCTTCTGGTGGTGGCCACCAGTTTTTGGTATCTCGCCACTTTCTGCTTCTGTTGTCACATGGCCCTGTCTGTGCATGTCCCTGTCCTCACATCATCTTATAAAGACACCAGTCATGTTGGATTAAGGCCCACCCTAATGATACCACTTTCACTTGATAACAACTGTAAGGAGTCTATGCTCAAGGAAGAACATTTCACAGGGCTATAAGTCCAGCATAGGGCTGGAGAGATTGCTTAGTGGTTATGGCACTTGCCTGTGAAGAATAAGGACCCAAGTTTGATTCCCCAGTCCTCACATAAGCCAGATGCACAAGGTGGCAAATATGTCTGGAGTTCGTGTGCAGTGTGGTTAGAGGCCCTGGTGCACCCATTCTCTCTCTCTCTCTCTCTCTCTCTTTCTCTCAAATAAATAAATAAAATATTTTTAAAAATTAAAAAAAGTACAACATACATTGGGTTGCTTTGATCCATAACAAGAAATAGCAGAGCTGAATAAAAATGGCTTTATATGCACCAAAGTGATACTGGAAGGGTTTCTGTGGCATTGTCAGTAAGGAGACACCACCTACATGGAATATGATGGCTGTGGTAGTTTGAATGTGAATGTACGACCCCCCCATAGACTCAGGTTTGTTTTTTAAGCTTTTAGTTTGGGTCTCCAGTCACCAGGCTGGAGGAGGTGTCACTCAAGATCCAGCTCAAAGGTGTGTTTGGGGGCAGATCTGATTCTAGCCCAAAGGTGTGCAGAGAGCAGGTGTGAGCTTTGGCGGGGCACCTGCTTGTGGTTTTTGGTGTTGGCTGGCTGTTTGGTTGTTTCTGCTCAAATCTGTGAATGGGATCCAGCTTTTTCCACCACCAATGGAACTTCCCTGGATCTGTAAGCTTAAAATAAATTCCTTCCTCCCACAAACACTGTCTGGCTGCATGTTCATCCTAGCTATGTGAAGCTGTCTACTACAATGACCGAAGCCATATTCCAGGGAAGGTCTTCTGGGCTTTTTGTTTCTGTTCTTGGTCAAATGAAGCATTTTCACTATAAGATCTCATAGTTCCATTCTGTAGATAGCATTCTGTGACTTCTCAACTTGTAGCTCACTCCTGACTAGTTGAACACTTATGTCACCTGGTAGTTTTTATTTGAAAGTATATTTCAGGGCTGGAGAGATGGCTCAGCACTTAAGGCACATGCCTACGAAGCCAAAGGACTCCAGTCTGATTCTCCAGGTCCCACGTAAGCCAGATGCACAAGGAGGCACACGTGTCTGGAGTTCATGTGCAGTGACTAGAGGCCCTAGCATGCCCATTCTCCCTTTCCTCCTCTCTTTCCCTCTCTCTGTTTCTAATAAATAAGTAAAAATTTAAAAAAATTTTTTTAAAAAAAAGAAAGTATATTTCATTCTTCACAAATGTTCATTAACCAGACTAATTTTACTTAGTCCATGTTTCAGGGTCAAGCCTTTCCTTTCTATATGCATGATGATCCTATAATTATTCACAAGAAGTCTTAGCCCAGCTTGCCTCCAAATGCCACATTGTCTCTCTGGTTCTAGCAAGAACAACGAACAATATCTAACATTTTTGTGCTTTTATACTGTAATACCCTGTTAACATGAAGTGTCTCATTTCAAGCTTCACAATAACTGTGGTTGGCTATATCTCTATTTATAGCTGACAAAAATCTGAGGATAAGAGGTTAGATAACCAAGTCATAAAGTTGGAAGTAAAAATAAACCCATACAGCCTGGCTAGTGACCTCCAATGCTTGCCTGCCTCCGTCCTCCAAGCAACGCGAGCTACAGAACCGTCTGAGGACTAAAAGTGCAGAATTGCAGGCCAGCCCCGGCCCCACTAAAGCAGAGCCTGCATTTTAACTAGACCCTAAATGATTCATATACACATTAAAGTCAGGGGCTTGAGAGATGGCTCAGCATTTAAAAGCATTCACTCACAAAGCCTGTCTGCCTAGGTTCAATTCCCCAGTACCCATGTAAAGCCAGATGCACAAAGTGACGCGTGCATCTGATGTTTGTTTGCAATGGTAAGAGGCCCTAGCATGCCCATCCATCTTCTCTCTCTCTTTCTTTCTCTCTCTCTGTTTGCAAATAAATAATCAATCAATAAAATAGTTAAAGTCAGAAAAGTAGAGAAGTGATGCCCAAACCAACCCCTGGTGAGGGCTACTATGGATTCTAGAACATAATGGAAGACCAATGACAACCACTGGCCATTTGGATGTCCCTATTCAATAACCAGACTCCAAAGCACTATGACTGGACACAGACAATGATCTCCCCAGTGGTACTTTTGTCTCACGGTGGCCCGTGTTCCATGTGGGAGCCAGTAGCCGTCATTGAGAGACATCAGATCAGGGCATCGTCCCAAGAGGAGCTGGATCCAGAGTTCATGGGGTCTGAAACTTACTAAGCTGTGGGAGCAGGTTCTTAAAATGAACCTCACAAGGGAATGGAAAGTTAAGTATGAAAGCAAATATGCAGGAAAAACAATATACCATTTTTATTAATTACCCATCTGACATACCTCGATAGTATATTCACATTGTTTTAAGTATTTATTTATCTACATATTTATTTGAGAAACAGAAAGAGAGAGACAGAGACAAAGAATGGGTACACCAGGGCCTTCTACCACTGCAAACAAACTCCAGATGTATGTGCTACTCTACATGCCTGGCTTTACATGGGTACTAGGGAATTGGGTCCGAGCCATCAGGCTTTGCAGGCAAGTGCCTTGAACCATGGAGCCATCTCCCCAGACCTTGTTTACATTTTTTTACACTCTCTCTGATGACAGCTTCATAGGAGTTGCTGTTGTTCCATTGTTTTTCCATTCAGACTACAGAAAGGTAATTTGATCACACTCCTAGTGTGGTTGGTTGAAGTGTACTTTTTTAATATCCATGTTTTTGTGCTGGTAACATACAGCTTCACACATATGTACTGCTCATCACACAAATGAGGGGACTGCACGTTGAAGTTCACATAGTTCCCACTTAAAGAGGGAGGAATTCAACATTGGACACTTAAAGTTCTGTGTGCTTCATTATGCTAACAGGCAGGTATAATAAAGACCAAATCTTCTCCTTAGATCTATGCACTGAACGCCCAGGAGAATTTTCCAGAGACTAGCTCCTACCACCTCATTTTTGCTTTTCTCCCCATGACTCATGACTTCCAGGGCCAGGTGCAAAAAGATACAATTCAGATTGCACCATCCAACTTCTGGCTCTGCGCCTTCCCCATGTGATACTATGAACCATGCACAGAAATGACATTGTGTTACGTGACTATATTTCCCTAAACCCAATCAACTCCCTTGGAGCCAAATCCCCTACATAACTGTGGCCACTGGGCTGGAGAGATGGCTTGGTGGTTAAGGCGCATGCCTGTGAAGCCTAAGGATCCTAGTTCGATTCTCCAAGTCCCACGTAAGCCAGATGCACAAGGTGGCACATGTGTCTGGAGTTCGTTTGCAGTGGCTAGAGGCCCTGGTGCACCCATTCTCACTCTCTCTCTGTCTCTAATAAATACATAAATAAATAAAAATAAATAACTGTGGCTACTGAAATAGCGTCTCGTGAAGCAGTGAAATGAGGTGTGAGTCAATGTGGGGGGAAGTGAGAGACCCTAAATAAGTGGGAACTTTATAAAACCACGGCAGTGAATGCAGAGTAGCTGTGTTCCTCCTAACACTTCAGGACGCAAGCAAGTGACAGGTCCCGAATCTTAATGATTTTTTTTCCTTTCTCTCTCTAACTAGATCATAACCGGGAAAAGATGGTAACACATTGTTTACCCTCTAATAAAGTAAGTCTTCCATTATCTGCACTTCAAACAAACCTACAAACGACAGCAAACTTTCACTGTTCACTGGTTTCCACAGCTTTTTTAGTGTGTGTGTGTGTGTGTACATGTGCACACATGCATACAGAGGCCAGAGGTCTATTCTGGGTGTCTTTCTCAGTAACCCTCCACCTTACTGAGACATAGTCTCTCACTGAACACAAAGCTCACCAGTTTGTCTGGACTAGCTTGTCAGCTCGCCCTGGGAATTCACAAGGTTCCACATCTCCAGTGCTGGGATTGTAGGCACACACCTCCACATTCATCATTTACATGGGTTCTGGGGATCTAAACTCAGCTCCTCACACTTGCATAGTGAATGCAACTGAGCCACCACTTCCCCAACTTCCCTCCTCCATAGCTATTGTTTTGTTTTTTATTTTTTTATTTTTTGGAGAGAGACAGAGAGAGAGGGAGAGGAAGACAGATATAGATGGGCGCACCAGCAGCCTTTCAGCTGCTGTGAACGAAATCCAGATGCGTGCTCCCCCTTGTGGTCAAGTGTGGCATTGTGCCCTTGCATCACTTTGCATCTGGCTAAATGTGGGACCTGGAGATTGGACTGGAGTTCTTAGGCTTAGCAGGCAGGTGCCTTAACCGCTAAGTCATCTCTCCAGCCCCATAGCTATTGTTTTTGGTTTGAGAGAGACAGAGAGAAAGAGAGGGGGAGAATGGGCGGGACAGTGGCCTCTCAGCCATTGTGAATGAACTTCAGAAATGTGCGCCCCCTTGTGCACAAGTGCGACATTGAGTGCTTGTGTCACTTTTTGCGTCCGGCGCCTTAACCGTTAAGCCATCTCTCCAGCCCCCTCCCCCCCCCCATAGCTATTTTGATAGAAGTCCAACCCACCCACTGGGTGTAGTGGTGCATACCTTTAGTACCAGCACTCTGGAGGCTGAGGCAGAAGGTTTTTGCCATGAGTCTGGAGTCAACCTGGGGCTACAGAATGAGTTCCAGTTCAGTGTGGGCTACTGTGAAACCCTGCCTCATAAAAACAAACAAAAAAGTCCAACCCTTTCCCTGGTTGACATTATCACTAATTTCACCCTATACTGTGCTTCCTTAAATTATTCCCCAATCCCTCAGACCTCTTTTTCTCAAATCCGTGTCATCCTTTCTGCCTCCTAAATTCTTGTCATTGCGGCCTGAAATGTTTCTCTCTCCTCTGGTCATACAGAAACAGTTGCTTCTGGTTACCTAATCCCAGACCCCACCGAGCGCCTTCTCCCATTGCTCCACGGCATGGTAGCCCCGGTGGCACCATTCACCGTGGGTAATAACTGTGTTCGTTTCTGCCTCACTTGCGGGATCTGTCTCTCTCACTGGAAGGCAAGCTCCCTGACTGATGTCCCTCGCCATATCCTCCCTGCTTAAAACTGTCAGGAGCCAGGGGTGGTGGCACAAGCCTGTGATCCCAGTAACCAGGAAGCCGAGGCAGGCTGTCATTCTACTGAACCTGAGCTGCATAGTGCGTTCCAGGTCAGCCTGGACCACAGCCTGTTCTGAAAGGAAAGGAGGGAGGGAGGAAGGAAGGAAGACAGGAAGAACACAGCAAGGAAGAAAGGGAGAAAATAGGAAAGAAGTGACGGGGAATGAGGTAGCTCTATTAGGTAGTTTAGGGTGACTGGGCCCCTGAAAGTAAAAAGCTGGAATGTCTTTGGGCCTATCCTTGCAGTCTCCACTTTGCTAGAGATCAAAGGATGATCGGACTTCTTATCTCTTCACTAGATCTGTTTTTCCACAAACAACCTGAGCCCCTCCTGGGAGGGAGCTCCTCTCCAGGTCCACCGTTTAGCCAGACGCAAAAGGTGACACAAGCGCGCAATGTTGCACATGTGATTGGTCAAGTTCAGCCCCTAGAACTTGGCATCATGGCTGGCCTCTTCCTGAGACAGCGTCTAGGCCAGACCAATCAGCTGTCTTTCTGGCTCACCTGAGCCAGAAGGTAGAGCCCACGACCATAAGGTTAAAAACACATTTATGGGGTGTGTATGGGGATGGGGTCATAGCAAGCTCTCTTGGCCAGCTCCTAAACTTTGAGGTTCTGGTATGCTTCCCGGAGTCCCCACAAACCCCGTATCAGAAAGAAGGAAGGAAGGAAAATGTCTGGAATATACCACATTCAGTGAGTGAGTGACAAATCAATCACTACTGATATCAGAAAAGAGAAAAAAAATCTAAACCAGGAAATACAATAATCTTTGCCTACAATCCCTAATCACATTCCTGGTTAAAAAGCTAATAAAAAAAAATCTAGACATTTACCAATATTTTGAGATTTTAATTTACATATTCCAAGTGCTAGAAAAACACCAAGTTTGCCCTTACCCAGATTGTAAACAATCGGAAATTTTCATCATCTAGCTACAATGTAGTTAGGGGAAAACACAGATGCACACAAAGTACAAGACGTGTCTGGGAGCTGTTTGGTGAGGTGCTCTCCAAATCACTAAACAAGACAGGGATTCTGGGAGCTGGGGATGTCTCCCTGGAGGAGAACGCTCTAGAGATGGAACTGCAGGAGTAGTAATACAGAAATGAGCAAGTCATGACATCCATTATACAAGAACATAATGCAGAAGTGAGAGATCAGATTACATGGGGGCCCTGTACACAAAGAAAAAAGGCAATGGTGGAACACGCCTGTCATCCCACAACTTGGGAGGTGGAGGCAGGAGTCTGAGATCAGCCTGAACTACATAAGACCTTGTCTCAAAACAAAAACAACAACAACAAAAAACCCCTAAAACAGGGGCTGGAGAGATGGCTCAGCAGTTAAAGTGCTTGCCTGCAAAGCGTAATGACACAGGTTCACTTCCCCAGTATCCATGTAAAGCCAGATGCACAAAGCGGTGCATGCATCTGGAGTTCATTTGCAGTGACTGGAGGCCCTGGCATCCCTATTTTCTCTGCCGCTCTTCTATCACCCTCTCTCTCTGCTTGCAAATAACTAAAAAAAAATAAAAAACAACTAAGGCTGGAGAGATGGCTTAGCGGTTAAGGTGCTTGCCTGCAAAGCCTAACAACCCATGTTTGACTCTCCAGATCCCATTAAAGCCAGATGCACAAAGGTGAGGCAAGTGCAAGGTTGCACATGCCCACTAGGTGGCACAAGCATCTGGAGTTTGATTTCAGTGGCTGAGGCCCTGGCACACCAATTCTCTCTCTCTCTCTCTCTAAAATAAATAAATAATAATAATAAACTAAAAACAAACCAACAACAGAAGGAAGCATCAGCTTCTACAAGACATATAAAGCTAAAAGAAAAGCAAGCTGACTGGGTTGTGGGGAGGGCAGTGTGTCAGGTCCTCCTGCAGAACGAAGTACTTCTTCCCAGCATCCTGGAGTGCCTCAGCCCATGGCTCTCAGCTTTCTTTTAGTATTCCATAACTAAAGAGAGATTCCTGGTTCAAAGCCTCTCTTCTCCCCTCAATGTGGCTCTTGTCCAAGTTGAATGAGAGAAGAATGTATAAAACTCCACAGGCTTGCCTCACAGCAGAGCAACTCTATCGTCACACCCAACTTCCCCGGCAGGCGAGGCTTTCTTGCATCAGCTTTGCAGCCTCTGCAGGCCTGCCTTCCTTCCTTCCTTCCTTCCTTCCTTCCTTCCTTCCTTCCTTCCTTCCTTCCTTCCTTCTTTTCTCCCTCCCTTCCTCCCTTCCTTCCTTCCTTCTTTCCCTTCCCTTCCACATGGGTGGATTGTAAGCATATTCTCTAATAAATTTTGTGCATGCAAATCTGCCTCCCAGGAAAACCAGCCTGATCAATCAATCATTTACCAATCTCATTACTCAAGCTTCTGATTTCCTTCTCAACTGATGCAAAAAGTTTATTTACATAAAAATTCTGATTCATTTTTGATGAAGAAAATGGCCCATAAAACTGTGTTCCCTAAGATGCTGCTAAATTTATCACAGCAGAATAGTGATAAGAAGAAAATACTCCAAGTTGAATTTTTTTATTACAGAGTCAAAATATGCCAAATTTTCACATATTTTGAGGGAAAATATAACTGTTTTTTAAGTCTAAATTTTTAAAGAATATTTTATTTATTTATAAGAGAGAAAGAAGAAGATAGAGAAGAGAGTGAGAGAACAAGCACACCAGGGCTTCTAGCCTCTGTAAACAAACGCCAGACACGTGCACCACTTTGTGCATCTGGCCTTACATGGGTCCTGGGGAAGCAACCGTGGGATCTTAGGCTTTGCAGGCAAATGACTTAACAACTGAGCCATCTCTCTAACCCAAAAGTCTAAATTTTTATGCTTTTTAATTTAATTTTATTTGTGTATGTGTGTGTGTGTTTTCAAGGTAGGGTCTCACTTTAGCTCAGGCTGACCTATAATTTACTATGTAGTCTCAGGGTGGCCTTGAACTCCCAAGTTCTGGGATTAAAGGCATGCACCACCACACCTGTCTTTATGCTTTTATAATTTTTTTCTTTAACTTCTTTTATTGACAAGCTTCCATAATTATAGACAATAAACCATGATCATTCCCTCCCCTCTCTCATGTTCCCCTTCACAAATCCACCCTCCATCATATACCCTCCACTTCTCAATTAGACTCTCTTTTATTTTGTACCCTCCGCTTCTCAATTAGTCTCTTTTATTTTGATGTCCTCATCTTTTCCTCCTATTATGAGGGTCTTGTGTAGATGGTATCAGGCACTGCAAGGTCATGAATATCCAGGCCATTTTGTGTCTGGAAGATTGCATTGTAAACAGTCCTACCCTTTCTTTGGCTCTTACATTCTTTCCGCCAGCTCTTCTGCAATGGACTCTGAGCCTTGGAAGGCGTGATAGAGGTATCTCAGTGCTGAACACACCTCTGTTACTTCTTCACAGCACTATGGTGCCTTTTGAATCAAACCAGTGGTCACCACCATCTGAGAAGAGAAGCTTCTCTAACCAAAAGTGAAAGTAGCATTAACATATGGGTATGAACATTAAAAAAAGTGCTTAGAGGCCAGTTTGGTGGGAATAATATAGACATTTAGCCAGACAACAGCAGGCATACCCCCTATGACTCATAACCGTCACCACCATAGGCCTTTGACTAGGTTTTCAGTATCAGGGATGTATTCCCCTCCCATGGAGTGGGCCTCCAGTCCAATTAGAGAGCGGTTGGTTTCACCCATAACAAACATGCCAGTATTGCACCCTTTGGCTCATTTGGTCTGCAAGGCCAATCTTAAGGCTTCCAGTGTCCACTGTTGTTTACCACCACTGATGACTACTTACTCTCATAGGGCTGCATGCAGTGTAGCTTGTTCCAGCTTTCTGTCAGCTGGTCTACAGGGAGGAGGTTTACAGCTCAGCTCCAGCCGGATTTCTCAATGACCTTGCAGTCCAAGCATGTGGAGTCTTCAGCAGTAGGGTCTTACCTTCTATTTCTTGTGGGAAACCAAGAGCCTTGGCAATTGCCTTTAATGTTTTGGGGGCACCAGGGCCCTCCCTGGCCAACAACTCACTGGAAGGTATCTTTTTCCTGGCACTGAAAATTTTCTGGTAACAATCTATGGCTTCTGAGTGTGCTATTATTACCCACAAAAGTAGGTTTCCATAGAGCTTATTCCTAACATCTTGAAGTTTGATTAATCCTTCTTCCACCCTTCCTTTTTTCACTCCCTTCCCCTAACCTCACTTAGGCCATTGCATCCCCAGCAATCTGTTCATCTACTCACATATGTACAATATTACCTCCTAAGTCTTCCCTCTCCTTGCTCCCTTATATCCCCTTTCTAGCTTTCTGGACTCTGCTACTGATTTTTACTCCAGCTCACATACAAGTCTAAACATCTGTAGCTAGGATCCACATGTGGAAGAGAACAAGTAGTGTTTGTCTTTCCAGGCCTGGGTTACTTCACTAAATATAATCCTTTCCAAATCCATCCACCCCTGCAAATTGCATAATTTCATTTTTCTTTACTGCTGAATAGAACTCCATTGCATAAATATACTACATCTTCTTTTTCATTCATAAGTTGAGGGACATCTAGGCTGGTCCCATTTCCTAGCTATTGTGAATAGAGCAGCAATAAACATGGATGAGAAAGTATCTCTAAGGTAGTGAGAAGAGTCCTTAGGATATATGCCTGGGAGAGGTATAGCTGGGTCATATGGTAGATCTATTTTAACCGTCTCAGGAACCTCCACACTGATTTCCACAATGGCTGGACCAGGTTGCATTCCCACCAACAGTGTAGAAAGGTTCCTGTTTTTCTGCATCCTCACTAGCATTTATTGTCATTTGTTTTCTTGATGATAGCCATTCTGACAGGAGTGAGATGGAATCTCAGAGTAGTTTTAATTTGCATTTCCCTGATAGCTAAGGATGTAGAACATGTTTTTAGATGTTTATATGCCACGTGTATTTCTTCTTTTGAGAACTCTATGTAGTTCCATAGCCCATCTTTTAATTGGGTTGTTTACTTATTATTTGGGTTTTTTTTTTTTTTAGTTCTTTGTATATCCTGGATATTAATCCTCTGTCAGATGTAAGATTTTCTTTTTTTACTTTTTTCTTTTCTTTTTCTTTTTTTTTTCAAGGTAGGGTCTTACTATGGTCCAGGCTAACCTGGAATTAACTATGTAGTCTCAGGGTGGCCTTGAGCTCACGACAATCCTTCTACCTCTGCCTCCCAAGTGCTGGGATTAAAGGCATGTGTCACCACGCCCAGCCTTGGAAAAGATTTTCTTCCATTATGTAGGTTGCCTATTTGCTCTATTCACAGCACCCTTTGCTGTACAAAAGCTTTGTAATTTCATGAGGTCCCAGTGGTTGATCTGTGGTTTTATTTCTTGAGCAACTGAGGTTATATTCAGAAAGTCATTGCCTATGACAACATGTTGAAAGGTTTCCCCTACTTTTTCCTCTAGCAGTTTCAGAGTTTCAGGTCTGATATTCAGGTCTTTCATCCATTTGGACTTGATTCTTGTGCATGGAGAGAGATAAGGATCTACTTTCATCCTTTGACATATAGATATCCAATTTTCCCATTTTTTGTCAAAAATCATATGGTTGTAGCTGCCTGGGTTTACATCTGGATCTTCTATTCTGCTCCACTAATCTATGTGTCTGTTTTGTGCCAATATCATATGGTTTTTGTTCCTATGGCTCTGTAATATACCTTAAAATCAGGTATGGTGATACTGCTAGCCTCATTTTTGTTGCACAAAATTGTTTTCGCTGTTCAAGGTTTTTTGAACTTCCAAATGAATTTTAGGATTTTTTCCTGTTTAAAATGCCATTGGAATTTTTAAAAATTTTTGTTTATTATTTTATTTATTTTGGAGAGAGATACACAGAGAGATAGACAGAGAGGGAGACAGATAGAGATGGACGCGCCAGCAGTCTATCAGCTGCTGTGAACGAAATCAAGATGTGTGCGCCCCCTTGTGGTCAAGTGCCGCATTGCACCCTTGCATCACTTTGTATCTGGCTAAACGTGGGACCTGGAGATTGGAACCGGGTTCTTAGGCTTAGCAGGCAGGTGCCTTAACCGCCAAGCCATCTCTCCAGCCTGCCATTGGAATTTGATAGGGATTGCATTAAATGTGTAGATTGTTTTTGGTAAGATTGCCATTTTCACAATATTGAGTCTTCTGGGTTTTTTTTGAAACAATTTTTTAAAAGATTTTATTTTTATTTTTTTATTTGAGACAGAAGGGGAGAGAAAGAGAGATAGAGAGAGAGAATGGGCATTCCAGGGCCTCCAGCCACTGCAAACAAATTCCAGACACATGCACCACCATGTGCATCTGGCTTTCATGGGACCTGGAGAATCAAACCGGGGTCCTTAGGCTTCACAGGCAAACGCCTTAACCACTAAGCCATCTCTCCAGCCCAATACTCTCTTAGTGTTTTACAGTTTCCATTGAAGAGATCTCTCCCTTTCTTGTTTAGGTTTATTCCAAGGTACTTTTTTGTAAGGTAAATTATGAATGGGAGTCATTCTCTTGATTTTAAATTCAGCATGTTTGTTCTTAGTAATCAGGAAGGGTATTGATTTCTCTGTGTTAATTTTATATCCTCCTGCATTGCTAAAAGTTTGCTGGTAGAGTCTTTAGGGTCTTTTATGTATAGAATCATATCATCTGTAAATAATGGCAATTTGATCTCTTCCTTTCCAATCAGTACCCCTTTTATGTGTGTCTCTTATCTTATTGCTATAGCCAAGACTTCCAGTACTATATTAAATAAAGTTGGGAACAGTGGGCACCCTTGTCTTGTTCCTAATTTTAGTGGAAAAGGTTTGAGTTTTTCCCCTTTTAGTATTATGTTGGCTAGAGGGTTTGTGATAAAGAACCTGTATTATTTTGAGACATGTTCCCTCTATTTCCAGTTTCTTTAGGGTTGTTAGATTTTGTCAAATGCCTTTTCTGTATCTGTTGAGATGCTCATGTGATTTTTTTTTTTTGTCCTTCAGTCCATTAAATAGTATATTACATTTATCTATTCTGTGGAGAATTTTTGCATGTATATTCATGAGGGAGATTGGTCTGAAATTTTCTTTTCTCCTTTTCTCCATCTTCTTCTTATTCTGTCTTTGTCTGGTTTTGGTATCAGGCTAATGCTGGCTTTGGAGCAGGGGTTTGTTAGTAGGCCTTCCTTTCTATTTATGGAAAAGTTTGAGAAGCATGGATGTCAGTTCTTTCATGAATGTCTGGTAAAATTCACCTGTGAATCCATCTGGGCCTGCAATTTTTTCAGTTGGGAGATTGTTTTTATAATATTTTTGATCTTTGTGCTTATTATAGGTCTGTTTAAATGGTTTATCTCATCTTGATTTAATTTTGGTATGTCATATAAATCAAGGAATTTATTCATTTCTTTCATAGTTTCAAACTTAGTGGAGTATATGTTCTTAAATTATGTGCTTATAATGGTGCCTTTTTCATCTCCAATCTTCTTTCTTTTGGTCAGATTTGTTAAGGGTTTATCAGTACTGTTTATTTTTTCAAAGCACAAACTCTTTGTTTCATTGATTCTCTGTGTTGTTTTTTTTTTTTTTTTGGGGGTTCTATTTCATTAATTTCTGCCCTAATCTTTATTATTTCTTCCAGTCTACTGATTTTCAGTTTGCCATGTTCTTTTTCCAAGGCCTTCAGGTGAAGCATTAAGTTGTTTACTTGCGACCTTTCTAATTTCTTTTTATTTTATTTATTTATTTATTTGAAAGAGAGAGAGGGGAGAGAGACAGAGAGAGAAAATGGGCACTACAGGGCCTCCAGCCACTGCAAACTAACTCCAGATGCATGCACCCCCTTGTGCATCTAGCTTACATGGGTCCTGGGGAATTGAACATGGGTCCTTTGGCTTTACAGGCAAGAGCCTTAACCACTAAGCCATCTCTTTAGCCCCTCTAATTTCTTAATATAGGCACTTGGAGCTATAAATTTCCTTCTTAGGACTGCCTTCACTGTGTCCCAAAGGTTTTGATATGTTGTGTTCTCATTCTCATTTGAGTCTATGAATTTATTTCCTTCTTGCTTTCTTCAATATCCCATTCATCAATTGTAGTGTACTCTTTAGTTTTCATGATTTTGTGTATGCTCTATTGTTTTTCTTGCTGCTGATTTGTAGTTTAATCCCATTGTGATCAGATAGAGTACAAAGAATTATTTCAGTTTTCCTGTATTTGTTAAGATTAGCTTTGTGTCCTAATATATGCTCTATTTTAGAGAATCTTCCATGTGCTGCTGAAAAATAATGTGTAGTCTGTAGCATTTATATGGAATTATTTATAGATATCTGTTAGTTCCATTTGTTCTATGACATCATTTAATCCAGATGATTCTTTGTTTATTTTTTTAAATTATTTATTTAATTTTTTAAGATTTAGTTTTATTTATTTGAGAGAGAGGGAGAGAGAGTGAGAATGGGTGTGCCAGGGCTTCCAGCCACTGCAAACGAACTCTAGATACATGCACCACCTTGTGCATCTGGCCTACATGGGTCCTGGGTAATCAAACTGGAGTCTTTAAGCTTCGCAGGCAAACGCCTTAACTGCTAAGCCATTTCCCCAGCCCTTTGTTAATTTTTTGCTGGGATGTCCAGTCAATGGATGAGAGTGGGGTACTGAAGTCACCATCTACCATTGTGCTTGGTGTTATCTGTGACCTTAAGTCTAGTAGTGTTTGTTTGATGAAATTGGGCCCCCATGGTGGGTGCATATATGTCTAGGATTGCAATGTCCTCCTATTGAATTTTTCCTTTAATCAATATAAAGTTAGCTTCTTTATATTTCCTCACTAATGTTGGGTTGAAGTCTATCTTGTCAGATATTAGGATAGCAACACCTGCTTGTTTTCTAGGCCCATTTTCTTGAAAAACCATTGTCCATCCTTTCACCCTAAGATAGTATCTTTCTTTGATGGAGAGGTGAGTTTCTTGGAGGCAACAAACAGAAGGATCCTGCTTTTTAATCCAGTCTGTAAGCCCATGTCTTTTGGTTGGGGCATTGAGGCCATTGATATTAAGAGTTATTATTGAAAGATGTATTCTTCTTGCTTTATAGTGCTTCCTCTTTTTCCTTTACTCTCTTATATTAACCATTATTTGGGTTTTTTTTTTTGTTTCCTTATGTATGTGCTTTTCTTTCTCTTCAGCATGGAAGATCCCTTCAAATATCATCTGTAGAAGTAGTTTAGTGGTCATATATTCCTTTAGGCTATTTTTTTTTGTTGTGGAATGTCCTTATTTCTCCATCAATTTGGATGGATAGCTTTGCTGGATCTAGTAATCTAGGTTGACAGTTGTTATCTTCCTGAACTTGGAACACATCATTACAAGCCCTTCTGGCTTTTGTTAAATATAATCTAGGAGCCAAATTTATAAAACTCTAGAATGTAGTCTGCACAGCCCATCAAAGTCATTTCCAAGCTAACTCACATATTATTTGTAAGTTAAAATGGGTCACATGGAAATTAATATAGCCCAACTATTAAGACAACAAGGAGAAATCATAATCAATGTGTAGATTACCCAAACTCCTATAAGAGCTGTCAGTATGTTTTGAATGCAAATCACATATTAGATAGCTTTGCTCTAGCAAAAAAACAAAATCTTTGCATTGACCAATTAACATATTTAAGGCAGGAGCTGATACCTAGCTAAAGATGCAGGTACTGTAACTTTTATACATTCCAATGAATGAAAGCTATGAGAGCTGTCCATTGATCACTGGGTTGCATTAACATTCACCAACCTCATTTCATTCTGCAAACTTCAAAGTCAACATAGCATTGTAGTTCCAAGCATGAACTTCACAGCCGTACAAGCTGAGTTCAGATCCTGGCTGTTGGCTTTATGCTTATGTGCACAGGCAAGGGAAAAAAAAAATTCCCAGCCCCATATTCCTTCTCTGTGAAAGAGACCTGATGAGAATGTGTCATCACATAGGGTGGCTGTGAGAATGAAATGAGTTACTATACAGAAAACTCTTAGAACTCTTCGAAGAATAGAAGAAGCAATAGTTATCCTTGGACGACAAATACAACTTCAAATGTCTGCCACCTGCGATGAGTTTCTTTGTGAATGTCATTTCACAGGCAGGCCTCTCAGTACTGTTCCTGGGAAGGTTACCTGTGACAGTTGGATTGCCTTGCTGTGGAATTAGGTAAACCAGGGACCAGTCATCAGGCACTTCCTTAGCTCAGCAGATAGCACAGTAATTTATATCCTATATTAACGAACATTCTAGACTACTATTTCTCAGGGAATAATGGAATAAATACACTGAATGAGTCTCAGGAGAAGAATAACAAGACAGCTGGATTAAATATTACAAGTATCTCTTTAAATGCAGTGTGGAGCTATGAAAAGGGAAGGAAAAGAAAGGGTAATGGTTTAACATGAGCTAACACTAAATCTACCTTCTTTCTGGTAAATTGGAGTCTCCACATGGTACAGATGACCAAAGGGCAGACTCAGCATGCTGCAGGCAGAGAGGCAGGCAGAAGAATGGGCCAGAGGTTGGTTAAGCTCTCAGCTCTGAAGTGCTACAGAGCCTGCAGGGCCAGGTCAATGCTTACTCCCTTCCTCAGATAGGAATTTAAGGAAGCATCAAAAATTCTAGGACTTGGGGGCTGAGGAGATGGCACAGCAGTTAAAAACCCTTGATTGCAAAGCCTGACAGCCCAGGTTCAATTCCTCAGTACCCACGGAAAGCCAGCCAGATGCACAAAGTGGCACATGCATCTAGAGTTCCTTTGTGGTTGCAAGAGGCCCTGGTACGCCCATCCCTTCTCTCTCTTTTTCCCTACTTCTCTCTCTCTCTCTCCTTGCAAATAAATATAAATATTCTAAGACTCAAAGAATAGTTCTAATCAAATATTTTTAAATTAAAATTATTGTGAAAAGAAACTAAATTATACACAAAGATAGGCTATTTATTTGATTGCTATTTATTTGATTTGTAACCAAGGCAGACATTAAAATTGTGGGCCATTATACTCATGGAAATAGATGGACATACTGGGCATGGTGGCGCACATCTTTAAACACAGAACCTGAAAAGCAGAGGCAGGAGGATCACAATGAGTTCGAGGCCACCCTGAGACAACATAGTGAATTCCAGGTCGGCCTGGGCTAGAGTGAAACTCTACCTCAAAAAAAAAAAAAAAAAAAAAAAAAGACATTATACAAATTATGAGCATAATGGAGAAAAACATCTCAAATATTCAAGCAAATCATTACTCATTAAACAAGAAAGCACATGTTGTTTGAATGTAAAATGTCCCCCATAGCCTCATGTTTGGACATCTGGTCCCCAGCTGGTGGTGCTTTCATGGAAGGTTGTGGAATCTTTAGGAGGTGGAGCCTTGCAAAAGGAAGTGGAAAATTGGAGGAGAGCCTTGAGGTTTAATAGCCTGGCCTCACTTCCTGTTCATTCTCTGCCTCCAGACTGGATGTAAGGTGACCAGCAAGCCTCCTGCTCTCGCTGCATGCAACCTTCCCTTCCACAATGGAAGGTATCCCCTTGAAACTGTAAACAAAAGTAAACTCCTTCCATACGTTGCTTCTGGTCAGGATTTTTGTCCCTGCAACTAGGAAGTAACGAATACAGCATCCATTTCTAATAAAAACCCTACTAAACTAATAATAAGAAGGGAACTGTCATATCCCAATAAGGGATATATACAAAATATCTATACCCAGCATATCAATTAACAGTGCAATGCTAAAAGCATTCCCGTTTGTTGTAGTTGCCTTCTTGTTGCTGGGACAAAACACCCGACCAAAAGAAGCTAATTGGAGGAAAGGGTTTATTTTGGCTTACAGTCTCAAGGGGAAGCATCGTGATGGCAGGGAAAAGTATGGCATGCACAGGGGCTGGACATCGCATCTGCCACAGCAGGTGGAAAATAGCAGCAGGAGAGTGAGCAAAACTAACGCCAGCAAGCTAGGGACTCATAAGCCTCAAGGTCCACCAGTACTGAAACACCTCCTACAATAAGGCTCCGCCTCCCAACTTGCCATCATCTGGGGACCAGGCATTCAAAGCACTTGAGTTTATGGGGGACATCTCATTCCAACCACCATGACTTGGATAGCAAGAGCAGTGTTGTGCGCAAATCATAGTTGCTTTTATTCAACACTGTCCAGGATCTCTTGAGGTACAAAAAAAAAACGGGCAAAGCTCAGGCTAAAGAGATGGCTCAGCAGTTAAGGCACTTGCCTGCAAAGTCTAAGGACCCATGTTCAACTCTCTTGATCCCATGTAAGCTAGATGCACAAAAGGGAGGCAAGCTCAAGGTTGCACATGCATACCAGGTGGCACAAGCATCTGGAGTTCAATTTCAGTAGCTGAGGCCCTGGTGTGCCAATTGTCTCTCACTCTCTTTCTCTAAAAATAAAATTTAAAAAGTTAAAAAAATAAGCAAAACACATTATTTGTAATTGATACTGTTGGATGTAGAAAACACCAAAGAGTCAACAGATATTTAGCATAATAAAAGTGCATATCAAATTGGCAGAATTAAAATTAACTTGAATTGATTGGGATAACCCCATGTATTGTAATGCACACATACCAGTGGCCTAATGAAGGTAAAATTGGTTTCTTGAAAGATAGGCTATAAATGGGGAGCAAGTCCAGAAGACACACTACAGCTGGAGAGATGACTTAGCAGTTAGGGAGCTTGTCTGTGAAGCCCAAGGATCCATGTTCAACTCCCCAGAGCTCATGTGAGCCAGACGCACAAGGTGATACATTCACAAGGTCACACATACCCACTAGGTGGCGCATGCATCTGGAGTTTGATTGCAGTAGCTGGAGACCCTGGTGTACCAATTCTCTGTGTGTGTGTGTCTCTGTCTCTCTCTCTCTTGTTCTTGCTCTCTCTCTCTCATAAAAAAGGCCAGTCAGTTGGGCTTGCCTCAAAAAAAAAAAAAAAAAAAAAAAAACCCACTACTCCTCAATTCCTCAGTCACTTGAGAGCTCAATTGACAAGAGATGCCACCTTGTGAGCATGTGACTTCCAAAGATCTCTGGGCATGAATATTCAGCCATATACAACAAAGAAAAGAGGCTATGAGGGTGGGTTAAAAATGTTTTCTAATTTACCTATTCATTTATTTATTTGAGAGAAAGAGAGAGGAGGGAGGGAGGGAGAGAGACTATGCATGTATCAGAGCTTCCTGCAAATGCAAACAAACATCAGCTGCATGTGCCACTTTGTGCATCTGGCTTTACCTGGGAACTGGAGGATCAAACCTGGGCCATCAGCTTTGCAAGGAAGTGCCTTTAACTTTTGTATCTGCTCACATTCCATTTGTCAGAAGTCAGTCACACCTAATTGGAAGAAAGGCTAAAAGGAAAGCAGTCTTAGTGGGAAGCACAGTGGTCCTTGGTACATAAACTAATTCATAAAGCAGTACTAACTAGGAGAGTGTGGAACTGACAGTGTTCGGGGTTGGGGATAAGGCTCAGTGGTGAAAGGCACTTGCTTGCAAAGCCTGCAGGCCCAGATTCTATTTCCCAGTTCATTATCAGTAGCAAGAGGCCCTGGCACACCCATACATACATTCTCTCTCTCTCTCTCTCTTTTTTCCTGGCAAATAAATTTAATGAAATAAAAAGGAAAGGTATGATGAAAGGAACAAAATTAAAAAGCCAGAGACAGCCTACGCAAATAAGAAACCCTGACTCATGCTGGAGTGACAGGTTGAAATGAAAATCTGTGAATGCAGAAAAAACAAAGCAATAAATGGCACTGGCGCACTTGGTTGTGCAATGCATGAAAAAAAATCAATATTAAGTTGGTTTTCTACCTCCCACCACACATAAGTCCCCAATTCCAATTGGATGAAAGGTTTGAATGTGTAACCATGAGTTAAAACCATATATTTAAATGTGATACTACATGTTTAGGCAGATAGAACAGAGCATAGCTGTGGTAGATGCAGTCGATGTTTAAAGAGAAACTCAAAATCGGAAGGGAGAAGACTGATTAATTTAACTTCTTTAGGTCAAGACTGTCTAGGTAGAGCCCCTAGAAGAGAAGGCAAAAGATAAAAGAAGATTGTTCACACATTTCTAATAACAGATTAGTAATTGAATATGTGAAAGATTCCTATACATGAATATGGAAAGAGACATCCCAAGGTACCAAAAGACTCGAGTAGATTTTTATAGAAAGGAAAAGACAAATGCTATAAAAAGGCGAAAAACACTCTCACTTCATTGATAATTAAGAAAATGCTAATTTAAATTACAACAAAATATCGTTTCAAGCTGGACATGGTAACCTGTAATCCCAGCACTCAGGAGGCACAGGCAACAAGATTGGGAGTCTGGGGACAGTCTGGGCTCTGTAAGGACTTCCAGGCCAGCGTGAATGATATAGGTGGAGTCTGTGGCTAAAGGAGGAAGAGGCTGGGAGATGTAGCTCAGTGGTAGAGAATTTGTCAAGCATTTACAAGGTTCTCGGTTTGATTCCCAGCACTTACTGAAAAAAAAATTATACCCTTCAAGATCACAAAAAAATAATAATAATGTACAAGTTGAACAAAAAATGCTCTAACGTGGTGTTGGGAGTTTAAACTGGTACCATGGCTATAGAAAACCACTGGACATTACCTAACAAACCAAGAACTGGTATGAGTAAAAGCCAGAGATACACAACTAAACACAATTTACCAATGATAAGAGCAGCCAGGCGTGGTGACAGAAAATGTGCCAGAACGACCTTGATCAGGAGCTCACACCAAGGTCCTATAGTTGAACGTCTTCAAATGTGGGAAGAAGAGTGGCAGGAGTGGCTCAGTGAGCAGCTGGTAGTTTGTCGTTTTCATCTGCATCCATCTGGCTGGAGGAGGCAGTGTCACTGGGCGGATCTTAAGATGGGTGGTGGGTTTGAGATTTCAATCTAAAGATATGCAAAGTGTGCCTAGCTGGAGTTCCTGAGGTGTGCTGTGTGGTTTTTTGGCTTTTGGCTTTCTCTCTCTCTTGCCTGGTCCTGTAAGAGCAGGCCAGTATCTTCTGCCATTTTGGAACTTCCCCTGGATCTGTAAGCTTCAATAAATCTCCCTTTCTCCATCACTGTGCCTGGTCTGGAAGTTCATCTCAGAGAACCTGAGCTGTCTGCTACACTAGGAAGTCAGTTTCCCTGGCCTCCTATATTGTTTCCAGCCCTGAACAAGACCCTTAACCTCCCTGTGCCTCCGTTTTACCATCAATCAAAGGGGACATTGGAACCAAACATGTAATGAGTGCCATTAGGACTACTAATTCATTAGAAATGTCATTAGAGATGAGGACAAAAGTGTAGGGGTGTTGGGCATTGACAAAACATGGCCTGGAACTGTGAGGAAGCTAGTCTGGGCTGTTAGACATGGCTGGGGACCTTGAGCTGTGGGGGTTGCAGCTGGCCTTATTGTCAAGAAGCCATCCTGGCCACGGAGACCTGGCCCTCCCTGCCCTCGGGCAAGGTTGTAGTGTGCCCTGTCTTCGCCCAGAGTGGGCAGAACTGGCGAGGCCCTCCCCCTTGATCCCAAAAAGCATCTGACCATTCCATAGTCAGGCTTTGCCCACCCCACCCCCACACACACTTCCTGACCTTGTGGCTAGCTGCCCAAGAGGCCCTTATGTGGCTGAAGTCACATAGCTTTTCCAGCCACTTCTGTTATCTCCCTTGCAGCTCCTCCCTGGCAACTCTGAAGTCACGAGATTTTCCCACCACTATCTCCCTTGCACTTCTGCCTTTCAACCAATTAGATAGCAACCCATAAACTATGTATCCAGTCGCCATGTAGTCTGTATGTGCCTTCTCAACCTTTCTCAAGTGTTTCTAAACCCACTCCCCTGTTGAATTAACAAGAGCACGCTATCCATTAGAAGGCCTCCCGAATGGTTCATTGCCCGTCACACTCACCCGTTCCAGGACCCTGCTTCCCCCCAACTCTTCCTGCACCTGGGATGTCAGTGGCCAATGACCCCTGGTGATGGCAAGGATCCACATGGGGGTGAGTGTCCAGGCTGCGTCACTGGATTACCCTGTCTCATCAGGACCATTATGGGGACAGCAAGTATGTCCCAGGTGAAGGCTGTGCTTCGCGTGACTTTTTTTGTTTGTTTTGTTTTGTTTTTGGAGGTAGGGTCTCACTCTAGCTCAGGCTGACCTGGAAATTCACTATGTAGTCTCAGGGTGGCCTCAAACTCTCTGAGATCCTCCTGCCTCTGCCTCCGGAGTGCTGGGATTAAAGGCGGGCGCCACCACGCCTGGCTGACTTTATTTCTTAACTGGTATGTGATATGTTCTCAACTACTTCACGTAAAGTTAGAAAAAGAATCCCATACCTTCCATGTCCGGCTTCCAAGCATAAACAGAGGAGATGAAGTCGCTACTATTTTTAAAAGGTAATTGCTAGTGAAATACTTTCAGAGTCCCATTTCCTGTGAAATGAAATTCTGCCTTTGAAATAAAGGTCTCTGGCAGAGCTAGTGAGCAGCACCTTTGTTCCAAGCAGGGATTTTCCTTCAGTACAGAACACACTGTACCCTACTCAGAAAACGACTGATTTAATTTTAAAGGGGAGACAATTAAAGCATAGGGCTGTTAAAGCACATTTAAAAATATCTATGCCATATCACCAAAGAAACAGAGATGTTAGTGAACACTTTCCCTTTGAAAGTTTTATGATGAACAGATCTAATAAAAAGGTGGGAATATATATAGCTTGCTGTATAGGAGTGAACATGATGAAGTTTTTGACCATAGACTATATACATTTACACTCTGAGGTCCGAGAGCTCTTCATGTCAGGGTGGGGAGATAGCTCAGTTGGTAAAGCACATGCCTCACAAACATGAAATTCTTGGATCAATCCCCAGAAGCCACATAAAAATGCTGGGTGATGGGGCACCTGTAATCCCAACAATTGGGGAAACAGAGGCAGGCAGATCACTGGGAATTGCAGGCCAGCCAGTCTAGCCCAACTGGTGAGCGCCAAGCCAGTTTGAGCTCCTGTCTCAAGAAGCAGTGAGCAGCACATCCGAGAAATGGCACCTCTCATTGTCCTCTGACCTCTGCACAAACGCACGTGCATACAAGCACACCAGAGACACACACATAGCAGAGAAAAAGCTAGGGATGATGGTGCATGCTTGTAATCCCAGCGCTGGGGAGGGAGAGAGACACATGGAGTGCTGGGGCTTACTGGCCAGCCAGTCTAGTCTAACTGGCAAGCTTCAGGCCAATGACAGACCCTATCAAACAAACAAACAAAAAAAAAAGGATAGTCATTCCTGAGGAATGACATTCAGATTGTCCTCTGCCTACATACATACGCTCATACATATGCACCTACACATACATGAACACAAACACACATTTCTAAAACCAAGCTCTGGGCTGAAGAGATGGCTTAGAGGTTAAGGTGCTTGTCAGCAAAGCCAAAGGACCCAGGTTTGATTCCCCAGCGTTCACATAAAGCCAAATGCAGAAGATGATGCATGCGCCTGGAGTTGATTTGCAGTAGCTAGAGGCCCTGGCATGCCTTCTCGTTCTCACTCTCTCTTTCTTTCTCTATCTGCCTCTCTCTCTCTCAAATAAATAAGTAAATCAAATATTTCAAAAAAAATTTTAAAAACCAAGATTTTCATATCATCAATTATCAGCTTCTATGGTATAATGTTTCTTATAAATATTTTAACTAATTCAAGATTTTTACCTTTGATAATTTTTCTGTATATTTATGCTTGGTTCTTTTCAAAAAGAGAGAATAAATAATAAATATGAAGAAAAATCATTTAGACCTTTTTATTTTATCCTAATTTAATTCAACAGAATTCTGATTTTCTGTGCTGTGATTCAGTCCTTGCATCTGGCATAATGCACATCGTAAAAGTTGCTTCCCTAAGTTGAATACATTGAGGTTTTAGTTCTAGTTGTAAATGTCAGTGTATCTTAAAAAAATGCACAAACTTTTGACTTCTTCCAAATCATTTGGAGTCAAAAGAAATAAGGATATATTCTCTTTTTAAATCCCTTCCCAGTAAATATCAGGGGAAAACAGTGCTCACCCCACTTGCTCATCTCTGATCATTGTAGAAACCTATTGTGAAATCTTCATGACATGTAAGTGTGCACAGACTAAAACCCTAAGTGTCCAGTACCCACCTGCCGGCTTCATTCACAACATGTTTGGAGACCAGCCAAAACCCCCATCTAGCCTTTATGATTTCACAACATTCCTGCTGAATTTGCACTGTGCCACCCCCATACCTTTCTTTGTAGTTTTACAAGATCTGTCTTCTCAAACCATATTGAATGTTTATTTTGAATTTTTACACTTTATATAAATGGTGCCATGGAACCCAGACTCTTCTGCAGCTGACTTTACCCAGGACTCTATGTGTGAGACTCATGTATGTCCATGTATGTAGTTTCCACCCACCATTCATTGCTGAATAGTGTCCCACTCTAAGAATATGCTGCCCTGGTTTAGTGATGGCCGTCCATATTCATGCAATAGTGGGAATAAACATTAGTTGTATCATTTGCTTTGTTCATTGTTATGACAAAATACCTGACAAAAAGCAGTTTAAGGAAGGAAGGGTTTACTTTGGCTCACAGTTTGAGGATACAGCCCATCGTGGTGGGGGAAGGCATGGGCGGTAGGAGTAAGAGGTGGTTGGGTTACATTGTACCCTGTCAGGAAACAGAGAAAACGCATGCTGGTATTCAGCTAACTCGCTCGTTTTCCCTTTTGATTCAAGCCAGGACCTGTGCCATGGGGCGGTGCCCCACCCATGGAGGATGAGTCTTCCCTCTTCAATAAACACCTCTCCAGAAATGTCCTCACAGATGCTCCCAGCCACGTGTCTGCTAGGTGACTCCAAATCCAGGCAGGTAAACAGCGAAGGTTACCTGTCAACGTCATCTCCAGATGTTCTGTTCCACATCAGCCCAGCCTGTGATGTTTTCTACTAATGCCATCATGATTCTTCTTCTCTGACCATGAGTCCAGTTCCTGGCCATGTTAAACATTACCAGTCTCCTCTCTTGGGTCTTTCTCCCTTTCTCTCTCCCTTTCTCTCTCTCTCATCACTCCTCTTGTCTTTTGTTGTTTTTTAAACTTTTGATATCATAATATTTATCAAGCCTTTCTTTATGGTTTAATAAATTCTCCCTTCCTTTAAGGTTATAAAATATCCCCCTATATTTTCATCTCTAATATTTTTGGGGGGGTTAAATTATTCCACTGCGAATCTATTTTGTGAGAAGAATGAAGCGGGGATTCAGTATCATTTTGTTTTCCCCGTGAGGATATTGAAGAAATTCCCAGCATAATTTATTGAATACTATTGAATCTTTCACCCACTGGTCTGCCCACCTACTCAGGAATGAATCAATTTTCTATAGGTAATATGTGGGCTATGTACTCCTTTCTTTTGGATCAGACTGTGTTTCTTTTCAGTTACAGTGAGCTGTTTAGCAGGCCTTGGTAGAAAAATCAGTGAGTGGCAACCTGTCTTAAAAGCACATCAAAATGTTTGTCTTTTAAAAGCTTGTTTTCGTTTTTGTTTGGGGAATTCTTTTTTTTTTTTTTTTTTGAAGCAATGCTCATGCTAGCCCAAGCTGACCTGGAACTCACTCTGTAGCCAAGGCTGGCCTTGAACTAATGGTGATACTCTTTTTTCAGCTTCCTGAGTGCTAGGATTTCAGGGTCCCCCCTCCCCATTTTTATAATGATGTAAGTACAGCCTAATTTTCCCCAACATCTTGAAGATACTGCATTGTCTTCTGAAATCTAGAGTCACAGATCGTGACAAGTCAGCTATCAATTTGACTTTTTCCTCAATCTTATCTTTCATCTTCATTACTTTTCCTCTTTATCTTTGATGTTATAATTTTAATATGAAATTCCTAGATACAGATTTGTGTTTCTTTGGAATGTATGTATATGACTTTTCAAGTTTAGAATTTTTAAGTCAAAATAACTAATTATTTTTAATATTGTTTCTCCATCAGGCTCTCCTTCCTCCTAGTTCTATGAGCAGTATGTTGAAGTTTCTCAATTATCCCCCATGTTACTTCATTCCTTTTTCTCATTCTCCCATCTCCTTATCTCTCTGTGATGCAGTCCACACGGTCCAGCAGACATGCTTTCCCTTTCATTCATCCTCTTCCTGTGCATTCACTCTAGTTTAACCATCTCCACTTGGGGATTTCATTGCTTCTTGTTTTAAAATATCTACATCCTTATTAATGTCAAATCTGCACATTATTTTCACCCAAAATGTTTACTTCTTCAAGTAGGGACCCTGCTCCTTTGATCTGAAAATTTTAAATACTTAATTTATTTTATTTATTTTTGAGACAGACTCTTATATAGCCTAGGCTGGCCTTGACTTTGATATGCAGGTTAGGATGATCTTGAGCTCCTGACCCTCCTAAGTTCACCTCTGAGTGCTGGGATCACTGGTTGCTGGGATTACAGGCAAGCGCCACCACACCCCAGATGTGTTCAAGATCCAATTTAGGACTTTGTGCATGGTAGGTGTTGCAATAAGGCTTTGCATTGCTGGCAGAAAACACCCAACCAAGAGCAATTTGGGGAAGGAAAAGGGTTTATTTTGACTTACAGACTCTAAGGGAAGCTCCATGATGGCAGGGGAAAATGATGGCATGAGCAGAGGGTGGACGTCACCTTCTGGCCAACATCAGATGGACAACAGCAACAAGAGAGTGTGCCAAACACTGGCAAGGGGACACTGGCTATAACACCCATAAGCCTGCCTCCAGGAAGCATTAATTCCAAAATCTCCATCAGCTGGGGGTCTAGCATTCAGAACACCTAAGTTTATGGGGGACACCTGAATCCAACCACCACAGTAGGCAAGCACTCCACCAGCTGACCTTCCTCCCTTCCCTTAAGTTCTTATTTTAAAAATCTCTGAGTGACGTCATCATTTAGCTTTCAACTTTTTTCTTATGTACACAAATCTCCTTAGTGCTGTGGGTTTTCCCCCCCGAGTGTGCCCATGGCACTACTGATGGCCACGGCATCTCTGTGTTCTGCATCCAGGAATTATTTTCTAGCCCAGTGTTCACTGGCGCACAGAGTATTGCAGCATCTTTATGAGGCCAATGAACAGAGTTTTCAGAAAGTCTTTCTTTCCTTTTTTATAAGGCCTTTATCATCTAAACAAACTGAGCGACCACTCTACCACTCAGGTATATTTCCAAACCCCAGATCGTGAATGGACTTCTGACTCCCCAGTACACAATGGAATTGCAGACTTGACTCATTCCCAAGTAAGGTCCAAGCTGCTAAGACATGCTTCCTACCTTAGGAGCTGAGTGAATGGGTTGAGCCTTGACTCTTCACATGCATAGCCTGCTCACCCTTGAATTCATCCACTTCCTGGAGATATAGTAAAAGTTATATGCACCAATTTCTGTTCACTATTGCAGCCAATTCCCCTCCTCAGTGCTGGCAAAAATAAGAAGGGGCTGGAGAGATGGCTTAGCGGTTAAGGCACCTGCCTGCTAAGCCCAAGAACGCTGGTTCCAATCTCCAGGTCCCACGTTTAGCCAGATGCAAAGTGACACAAGGGCACAAGGGCGCAATGCTGCACTTGCCCACAAGGGGGCGCATGCATCTGGATTTCGTTCACAGTAGCTGAGACACTGCTCCCTCTCCCTCACTCTCTGTCTCTCTCTGTGTGTCTCCAAAAATAAATAAAATAATAATAAAAAATAAAATAATAAAATAAAATAAAGAGTAACCCATAGAGTTCTGTTAGGTATTTAGTAAAATTTATATTTCATCATCATTTCTATGTGTCTGCATGGAGCATGTCACCATTCCCAGGTGGGAACTCCTCTCTCCCCTTCCTTCCTTTCCCCCTATCTTCCCCATCCCTTCTTTCCTTCCTTCGCGTCCCCAGTCTCCAGCTTTTCACACACCCATGAGCTTTTCCTTTTCGTTGACTTGGATGCTAACCTCTTCCTCTGCCTACGTCACCAACGATCACGAGCTCAAAGCTTCAGACCTTGACCTTGTCATCCGCATAGTCTATATGCTTCCTCCTGAGAGAATTCATTCAGTTCTTTGGCACAGAATCTACAATGGCCAACAAATCCCAGCCACACGTGTCTCCTGATCCCATGCCATTTAACTGCTTATCTAGACACCCGAACATTCCATTGGTGCTACAACTCAACTATTGAAACAAAATGCTTGCCTGGTCCTGTAAAAATCTGTGGCCACTCATACTGCTCAGACACTGAGGCCCGAATAGGGGTAAATTTGCAGACTTCCCTTTTGTCTCTGTGGACTTCTACCCATTCTAGTCACGTGACCTCCTCATGCCCGCACTCTCTTCTCCCTCCCACTGGCGTACTCTGGGTCTTGGCCCTCCCCCCTTCTCCCCTGGATAGCTGTAATGGTGGTACAGACGATCTTCCAACCTCCTTTCTGTCTTACCCGAACTACAATCGTAGACAAGAAACAGATCATGAAGTGTTCTTATTATTCTTCTGTTAACCAGGGGACTTAAAAAATGTCTTATCTTGTGGTAGTTTGAATGTGAAATGTCCCTCGTAGCCTCATGTGTTTATAATGAAGCCTCACACTTGATCCCCAGCTGGTAGCAATTTAGGAGGTGGAGCCTTGGACTGGAGAGATGGCTTAGTGGTTAACGCACATGCCTGTGAAGCCTAAGGACCCTCGGTTTGATTCTCCAGGTCCTATGTAAGCCAGATGCACATGGTGGCGCATGCATCTGGAATTCATTTGCAGTGGCTAGAGGCCCTGGCTCACCCATTCTCACTCTTTCTTTCTGTCTCTAACAAAATAAATAAATAAATAAATAAATAAATAAATAAATAAATAATAAATGAAAAATACGGAAAAGAGGTGGTGCCTTGCTGAAAAGATTTGTCACAAGGGGCTGGCCTTGGGTATTATAGTTGAAGGCCTTCTTGACAGAGCCAGCTCACTCCCAGCTGCTGTGGCAAAATGTGACGTCAACCTCTACCATGCCATGTACATTCTTCACCATGATGAACCTTCCCTCAAAACTTCAATCCCGAAGCCAAACTTTCCATTCCCTAAGATGCTTCTGGCTGGATGCATTGTCCCAGCCACAGGAAGGTAACCGCAACACATGTTCATTTCTGAGAGACGTTTGAGACAGAAACCCAGGATTGAGCCTTTCTCATCCGGACACAGGGAGGCATGGTGGTGCCTCCCAGTCATTCTAGCCCTCACTGGCAGAGTGTAGTGAGAAAGCCACAGCAGGAACATAGGCAACA
Organism: Orientallactaga sibirica; assembly: GCA_036365145.1. Taxonomy (NCBI): domain Eukaryota; kingdom Metazoa; phylum Chordata; class Mammalia; order Rodentia; family Dipodidae; genus Orientallactaga; species Orientallactaga sibirica. The sequence goes on along the minus strand of JAEOAD010001748.1, from coordinate 2,232,110 downwards.
CGGCTGAGTCATTCAACAATGTCAGTGTTTACTGAATACCAATAAATTCACCGAGTACAGAAGTTTCAGCGACAGCCATTAGCCAGATACTCCTGCTTTCCTGACCAAGGCAAACACAGGCTCTTTTATTCCAATCTTAAACACTAATGTTAACTCTCAAAACACACATTTCACATTACATAATAATGTACATAGTAAATATGTTTAGATAGATAGATAGATAGATAGATAGATAGATATAGATATAGATATAGATATAGATGGATAGATAGATAGATTAAAAGTGGCAAAGAATTTCAAAGAGATCTGAGGCCAGAGCTAGGAAATGAAAATTCCTAGGAAATGGGAAAGTCTCTGTATTAATGAGATTAAGCTGCAGAAGAAACTGACAAAACTGCTGCATCTTCTGTCTATTGGCCATAAAATCAGGCTGCAGGGTCAGAGGTCAGCTGCAGGAGTGAAGGGCAGGACCAGGTCCAGTTGGACGGATGGACAATCGGATGGATGGATGGATGGATGGATGGATGGATGGATGGATGGATGGATGGAAAGTCCGGACTGATGAATAGGTAGGTGGCACTTGAAAAAGTTGTGTCAAGAGCAGGGACCACATTGATAAGAAGACCTGGGGACAGCTAGGAGTTCTCTGCCTATTGATCCTTCACACACACACACACACACACACACACACACACACACACATCACACAGTGGTGAGGTGAAAGGTTGGTTGTGGGCCTGATACCTTCATGGTGTTAGGTACCCACTTTGATCCAGGTGAGGGAGTTCCACCTTTCCCTAGCTCTGTATATGATAGGTTCTGAGACTTGGTTTGCCTACTAGGACTTCAATATGCCTATGTGCCACTATGGTCCCAACCCACCCCAATAAATATACAGGGTGGCGCTCACTTTACTCCCAGGAATAAGCTGTTGATCAGTCTGTGCCACTCGGGCGGTTCCAGACTGACACTGTCATCCACATGCCCACCTAGGTACAAGACTTACCCTGCTACAGTTTTCTTGTCACTGAGTCCTTATCACACAACAATGAAGTACACAAATGTTAGGAAACAAGGAAATCAAAGGAAATTTACTGAGGAATCCTCTAGTGTCAGAGCAAGCATAGTTAGGATATGGACGGGGATCCAAAGAAGAGACAGAATGGGGAAAAGAAAAGTTAGGCTTTTTGAGTTAGAACTCAGAAAAGCAGGAAGGCTTAGCAGTGAAGATCTGTAAGCAGCTGCATCCAAGGAGAGATTCTGGGGGTGTAAGCACATGGTCCCATTAAGGGGCTGATTATTCCTCCCAACTCCTTCGCTCCTGAGAGATGTTCTCTTGGCAACTGATTGACAGGCTCGGTTTGATGAACTCTTAAGAGGAGATCATTGTGTGTAACCTTATGTTTTGGTTAGTTAAGAATGTCATGTCTACACCCAGCCCCAGAGATACAACTCAAGTTCTCTTCTTTTGACTGGGAGAGAACTTTCCCTCAGCAAAGCCTGGATTCCTCCACCCTTGTCTCTTTTCAATTTTTTTTCAATCTTGAGGGGCAAAGATGATCTTCAATGGCCTTCAGGTCTGATAATATACTGTCTAGTTATGAGACATGTTCTGTTCTTGAAATGGGAGTAAAAAAAATCTTTTAAAATGGAATCTCTCAGAGCAAAATAATTGGGAAAGAGCAGAAAAGGAAACAAGAGGGCAGACTCGACTCAAAAGTTAAGACAGGCTTTACTGGGCCAAGCCTGAGAAGAGCCTTCACCAGGCAGGTCAGGAAAAGGGGTTCTTACTGGGGCAGTGGGCGAGGGGACGGGTCAATGGAATTCTTTTATTCCAGGTTGTTCTTCCTTGCCTTGGGAGGGGGTCTGGGCTACTTCAGGGAAATGACAATCATACAGGTGATTCAGGCCGCTTTAGGGAAAGGACAATACATTCGTAATTGAGGGTGCCTGGGGCATTTCTAGGAACCAGAAACATTTTAAGATGGCAAACAGAGTTCAAAAGATGGAGACATTCTTGTTCTAACACAAAGAGAAGTCAGAACAACCACTGTTTTATAAATATGGAGCAATTTAGAGAGAGACACAGTCTGATCTCAACACTGAGGCAGGAGGGTGAAGTGCTTGAGGCCAGCTTGGACTACAAAGTGAGTGCCAGGCCATTCAGTGCTGCAAACTAAGATGTCTGTCTCAGAAAAAAAAAATTTTAAGTGTGTGTGCATGTGTGTGTGTGTGTGTGTGTGTGTGTGTGTGTGTATACTGTCAAAGATCCAGCCAGGGGCTGGAGAGATGGCTTAGTGGTTAAAGGCACTTGAAAACAAAGTCTGGCTGCCTGGGTTTGATTCCTCAGCACTCATGTAAAGCCAGATGCATAAAATGGTGCATGCATCTGGCTCACTCTTGCTTGTCTCACTTGTTCTTTCTCTCTCCTTGCAAATAAATAAATAAAAATATTTTTTAGAAAGAATCCAGGGCTGGAGAGATGGCTTAGAGGTTAAAGCACCCGCCTGCAAAGCCTAAGAACACCCGTTCGAATCTCCAGGTCCCACATTTAGCCAGAAGCAAAAGTGACACAAGGGCACAATGCCCACATGTGCATAAAGGGGAGCACGCATCTGGAGTTGGTTCACAGCAGCTGAGAGGCCGCTGGCATGCCCATTCTCTGTCTGCCGCCGCCTCCTCCTCCTCCTCCTCCTCTTCTTCTTTTTCTCTTCTTCTTCTTCTTCTTCTTCTTCTTCTTCTTCCTCTCTCTCTCTCTCTCTCAAATTAAAAAATAAGAAAATGAAGCCAAGTGTAGTGGCATACACCTTTAATCCCAGCACGTGGGAGGCAAAGGTAGGATGATTGCCATGAGTGTGAGGCCATTCTGAGACTAGAGTGAATTCCAGGTCAGCCTGGGTTACAGTGAGACCCTACCTCAAAAAAAGAAGAAGGAGAAGGAGGAGGAGGAGGAGACAAATTCAGGTAGGCCATTGGGCAACCAGTCTCTTCTGCAGATGTTGAAGTAAAATAAGTATCATTTACCCCCTTCCCGGAAAACAAAGCCCAGTCTTCATCCCAAGTAGATTCAAGCCAAAGAACCCTACAAAATAGTACAAATGTAAGAAAGACACTAGAACCTGGGCTAGCCTCTCCGTTAATCACGCTGTACTTCACCGGAAAAGATGTTTTAGCTTTCTTAATGATACAAGAATCTGCGGTGCCATTGAGAGCAATGGAACCATTCTTGGCTCATGGTTGGGTTTTAACCCAGGAATTAGGGTGCTGGGCGATCATGGTCATACAAAACTCCAGATGTTTGTCTTATGAATTCAGAGAATGAAATCTATACACCAGAGAGGGTGAAGTGTAGAGAGATTTTATCACAGAGCGTAAGAGAGGGGAAAAAGGCAAAGCTCACATATAGCAGGAGGTTCCCCACAAATGCGAAGAATTCCGGGTGACCATGATTGGGATTAGGGTCTAGATCTATATCTATATCATATCTATATATAGCAGGAGGGGCCCCAGAAGTGGGATGACTTCCTGGGTGACTATGATTGGGGTCTTTTATGGTAACTTACTGGATGAGGGCTAAACTGGTCAGTCCAGTTTCCATGCCAGCTGTCGAGACACTTTGTAATCTTATTCACATCTTCCCGTCAGGTTTCTAGGGAAAAGAAAGCCCTTTAGGGAGAAGAGATAAGGAAAGCTCAGACCCTTCTTCTGATGTTTCTAGCCCCAGCCAGGTGGAAGGAAAAAGAGACAGGCAAGAACCAGGTCCCCGTTACAGGATCAAGGCATTTCTCAGATCCCCGTCACAGGATCAAGGCATTTCTCGCATTGAGTTTACTTTCAGGAGTCCTGCTGACCCTAAGCTGTCTCATGACAAAAGCACACTAAACAGAACTTACTAAAAGTCTGATAAAGGCAAACCTTTCTGAACAGCCCTTAACTCTAGAATCAAATCCACTTACTATGCCAACGACCAGCACCCTTCACATAGAGCACTGGCTGAACTGGAAATAGCTGGCAGTTGTGTGCACAGATGAGTCACTGTTGTGCCAAAAATGCTTTCAACCATCTGTTGTTCTGTTGAAAAGGAAAGGGTCAGGGTCAGGGTCAACACCATAGACTGATCCTACTATTAGAATCTTAGGTCTCATTATTATTTCCAGACAACGGTAATTCCAACTGGAATTATTCAATATCACGAAAGCATTCTCCGAGCTCTCTCACGTTCTTGCCAAGGTTTCCCTTGTTTGTTTTGTTGTTTGTTTTTGTTTCTTAGAAGACCACTGAACCTCTTCAATCTCATGGAAACCTTCTCCATTATTTAAAAAAAAAAAAAAAAAAAACTTTTTTTTTTTTTTTGGCCAGCCTAAAACCTCCCCACTGTCTTCTACATTCCCTACATTGGAATTAGTCTCTTCCTGCCTTGTCCTCTTCTAACAATCTTCCTTCACTTTTCTGTTTTAATGCTTAGCACAGTCCCTCTTCGATTGCTAGCTCCGGCTTTACTTCTCTAACCAGAGTACATGTTTTATTAGCTAACACACACTGCAATGCCCTGTCAGACACAACGAGCATAGGCCCATTGAAGACCAGGCGGAAACGAGCTACAGAGACTCTCTCCCTCAGATCTCAATTTTCACTCTTTTACCTGATGTCCAGTTTTCCAACAATAGCTGGGTTTTGTCACTAAGCCAAACAGCAGGCTGACAAGAAACTAATCTTGAATTTCCCTCTGCAGTGACCAAGAGGAAGTCCATCCGTGACACCCTCCCTGACAAAGGAAAGAGGGACTGAAGGCTGCAGGGTTGGGGGTAGAAGTGAGCCATGACCTCCCAGAGCGCAAGGAAATGCCATGTTCTAATCTCCAGTGCTGGTCCAGTTGCTGGGTCTGCCCCAACCCCCCAACCGCTTCCTGGCATTAGAGCCATAAAATATGTCATGGGAGTTGTGAACATGCTCACACACGGTGGGGACAGCTGCATTGGAACAATGTGAAGTAGTCACGTCCAGCTTAGTTTTCTCCTCTTTCTTCCTTCCTATTGAGGTATTGACAATTGGTGTCAGGCAGGGGAGATGGCTCCAGGTTAAGTGACAGACTCTGTCTCAAAAAATAAATAAAGAGGGACTGGAGAGATGGCTTAGCGGTTAAGGCACCTGCCTGCTAAGTCTAAGAACACCCATTCGATTCTCCAGGTCCCACGTTTAGCCAGACGCAAAATGACACAAGGGCACAATGCCACACTTGCCCACAAGGGGGCGCACGCATCTGGAGTTCATTCATAGCAGCTGAGAGGCTGCTGGTGCGCCCATTTATTGAATATGATGTTTTCACCTCCCAGCCAGTGCCGTCTGGGTTCTGCCTTGGCTGCTCAAGCCACACATTCATCTCCCCGTAATCCTGACACCGGGATTGGCATAGGAGTTATTAATTCACCTTTTACTTAAATTGGTTTACCTTTCAGCTGCACTGCCTCCAACATCCTGGGACAAACTATATCTGTGTTTACAGCACAGTGTTAAGAAGGGGGTCAAACCTCTACTTCTCAAGCTGGGCTTAATAAATAAAACTAATAGCCGAGATTGATTGCCCACTTAGACAGCAAACTACAAACCTGAGATGGGGCATGCAATTTGCAACTCTATGACATGTGTTAAATTTCCAGACACAAGATAAATAATTCATGGAAATAAGCAAAAGAAGACACCTAAGAATGAAGTAGCTGTCCTTTCATAGCCAATGAAATATATGACAAACGTCATTAACTCTTTACTTAGGATGTCCTATTAATACATTGCTAATTAGTTACTACCTAACAGACTGGGGAAATCCTGTTTTTTTTTTTTTTTTTTTATGAGATAGGGAGAGAGAGAGAGAGAGAGAGAGAGAGAGAGAGAATTGGCAGGCCAGGGTCTCCAGCCAATGCATGCATGACCCTGAGCTTGTGAGACCTTGCACTTGCATCACTTTGTGCGTTTGGTTTACGTGGGACCTAGGGAGTCAAACATGAGTCCTTAAGCTTCACAGGCAAGCTTTAACCACTAATCCATCTCTCCAGCCCCTGTTACTTGGTTTTTTTTTTTTTTTTTTTTTTTTTTTGGCACACTCCTTTAATCCCAGCACTTGGGAGGCAGAAGTAGGAAGATCACTGTGAGTTCGAGGCCACCCTGAGACTATATAACAAATACCTAATGAGCTAGAGTGAGACCCTACCTCGGAAAACCAAAAATAAATAAATAAATAAATAAATAAATAAATAAATAAATAAATAAATAAATAAATCTAGACTTCTCAACAAGTGATGCCTATGTCTAGGTTGTTCTTGTACTGCTTGGAGAGTGAAAGTCCCTGGGATAATGAAGGGCAGGGTAAAACAGACATAAAGTATATTAGTGCCTGTGGTGCCTGGTGAGTAGATCTTAGAGGGAAAATATGGAGAAAAATGTTAATATTTATACTTTTTTTAATTTTTGGAGAGAGACAAAGAGAGAGACAGACAGAGAGAGAGGGAGACAGAGAGAGATGGGCGCGCCAGCAGTCTCTCAGCTGCTGTGAACAAAATCCAGAGGCATGTGCCCCCTTGTGGGCAAGTGCGGCATTGCGCCCTTGCTTCACTGCATCTGGTTAAACGTGGGACCTGGAGATTGGAACCTTGTTCTTAGGCTTAGCAGGCAGGCACCTTAGCCATTAAGCCATCTCTCCAGCCCCATATTTATAATTTTTATACTTAAATTTGAATACTTTAAGTGGCATAACCACTTTATCTCCCTAGGTATGTGTGTGTGTAGGGAGAGGGAGTGTCCACATATGTCAGTTACTTTCTCATTGCTGGGACAAAATACCTGGTCAGAAGCAGCTTATGGAAGGAAAAGGGTTTAATTTGGCTTATGGTTCTGGAGGATAGATAGAGTCCATCATGGCAGAGGAAGTGTGGCAGAGGCGGGAAGCCAGTTTACATCGTCATAGTAACAAGGAAGAGTTAAAGGGAAAGAGAATAGCAAGTGGGGGCGGGTGGGCTATGATACCCCAAAGCCAGTCCTCAGTGACACACTTCCTCCAGCAAGGTTCCCCAACCTTTCAGAACAGTGCCATCAACCGGGGCTTAAGTATTGAAATCCATGAGTGTGTAGGGGACAGTTTGCTTATATGTGGAGACCAGAGAACATCCTTATGCATCACTCCTCAGGTGCCATCCATCTTGTTTGAGAGAGTGTCTCTTACTGGCTTGCAACTTTCTAAGCAGGCTAAACTGACTAGCCAGCAAGTTGTAGAGATCCACTTGTCTCCACCTCTCCAGCACTGGGGTTACAAGCATGCCACCATACCTGGCTCTTTCAGGTCCTCATGCTTGCAAGGAAAACACTTTACTGACTGAGCTAACTCCCTAGACCACCGCTCCCCTCAGGTTTTATCTTAAATTGCATGACAGACCACAGCGATTTAAAAGTCTACTTCCTCAGAGAATAGTCTCATGAATCAGACTTGACAAAACCAAGACCATCCTGAAATCCCGAGGAAGATGTATCATCTGTGGTAGTGAGACTGCCTTCAGTGAAGAACTGTAGCTATTGGCCTTGCCATTGGGACATTCCAGCCTTGGATGAGAGAGTGATTGAATTTCTAAGCCGTTGAAAACAGGCCTTGGGATTTGGTGGCAGAGAAGAACTTCCAGGGCCTCAAAAGCTCATAAGGTACTTAGTATTGATAGTGCATGCTCAGCAGTAGACAAATCCTTTTTGAGTATCCATAAGACAGTAAATAAGATTTTTCTGGAATGTTCTAAAGATGAAGTGAGTCCCTGCTTATAAATTTGTGATGAAAATTATAAGGAGTTAATGTGATTAATTTTATCTTTAGAGGACTATTTTGGGGCTAGGGAGATGACTCAATGGATCAAGTGCTTTCTGAGGAAGCAGGAGGACCTGAGTTTGGGTCCCTAGCACTCACATAAAAGCCAGGACTTGTGGTATGCACCTGTAACCCCGGCACCAGGGAAGCAGAGACAGGAGGATTCCTGGTTAGTCTAGCCAAACCAGTGAGCTCTAAGTTCAGTGAGAGACCCTATCTCAAAAATAAGGCAGAGGGCTTGAGAGATGGCTCAGCAGTTAAGGCACTTGCCTGCAAAGCCTACCTACCTGGGTTCAATTCCCCAGTATCCATGTAAAAAGCCAGATGCACAAAGTGGTGCATGCATATGGAGTTTGTTTGCAGTGGTTGAAGGCTCTGGTATGCCCATTCTCTGTCTTTCTCTCTGATTGAAAATAAGTAAAAACATTTTGAAAATAAAGTGGAGTGTAATTGAGTAAGATACCTAATGTTGATCTTTGGCATGTACATCCATATATACAAACACACATACACACATGAAGGCACAACATACACACACCCAAGACTATTTTTATTATCACCACCACCTCCACCACCACTACCTCCATCATAATTTATACACAAGGAGGCAAAAGGAGAGAGAAGAGAGACCTTAGTGATCTTTTTGTTCTGGGGTAGCAAAAACAGAGAGAGAGGCTGGAGAGATGCAGCAGTTAAGGTGCTTGCCTGCAATGCCTAACAACTGGGGCGCGATTCCCCAGTACTCAAGTAAATCCAGATGCACAAAGTGGTGCATGCATCTGGAGTTCATTTGCACTGTCTGTAGGCCCTGGTGCACCCATTCTTTCTGTCTCTCTTCTATCTAGCTCTCCCTACTTGGAAAAAAATTAAAATGTTTTCAAAAAATGTTTTAAAAAGAGGGCTGGAGAGATGGCTTAGCAGTTAAGGCCCCTGCTACCTTAGCCTAAGAACGCTGGTTCCAATCTCCAGGTCCCATGTTTAGCCAGATGCAAAGCGATGCAAGGGCGCAATGCCGCACTTGACCACAAGGGGGCGCACACATCTGGATTTTGTTCGCAGCAGCTGAGAGGCTGCTGGCGTGCTCATCTCTATCTGTCTTCCTCTCCCTCTCTCTCTCCCCAGAAAAAAAAAGTAAAAAAAAAAGAGAGAGAGAGGGCTACAACCTCAAGCCCATAGCACACTCCCTGCCTTGCTGTGTGTGAAGCATAGAGAGTTGGCACTGGAGCCCTCCAATGAGTTAATTTGTTCTTCACACAGACTTAAAAAGTGAACTTATCTTTACCAGAGATGGTGAATTTTAGACATTTCCAAGGTTTTGTGAAAACGTGTTGGAATGGCTACAGTGCTGTGTGCACATTCTCCTAAGCAGTCACATTTTCTTTGGAAACACTGAAGTTTCTGGATGTGGTTGTGAACAATAGAACTGAGACCTTTTGGGCTGGAGAGATGGCTTAGCAGTTAAGGCCCCTGCCTGCCAAGCCTAAGAACGCCGGTTCCAATCTCCAGGTCCCACGTTTAGCCAGACGCAAAAAGTGACGTGAGGGTGCAATGCCGCACTTGCCCACAAGGGGGTGCACGCATCTGGAGTTTGTTCACAATGGCTGTCAAATAAATTTAAAAAAAGAACTGAGACCTTTTTACATAACAAGACACTGCCATGTACAAATGTTATTGGGCCACATTCATTTTTGTCCTGGGGCACGTGTAGCCCATAGGATACAGGTTTTCACAGATGATTCAGACATAAGCCAAGACTGTCGGGCCTTTTGGTGGTCATGGTTGGCATCTTTGGGTCCCTTGAAGAAGGGTGGCAGCCCCACATCTAGGACTATTCTCTGGCCCAGACATCCTGGGATCACCCTGTTTATTGTAGCTCCCACTCCTCCCCCATGGAATCTGGTTCCTACCCTTTTCTGTGTACCCTAGGCCTGGAGGGGCTTTTTTTCTTTCTTTCTCTTAACAGTTGATGTTTCAAGGCTGCTGAACTCTTTAGCCCCAAGACTTGTGTAGAGGAGACAAAAAGAAAACCCCACTAACTCACCAATGTCCTTGAGTTTCAAGGTCCCCAGAGGGTTTGCTTTCTTCTGGACACATTTCAGGGTCTTGTGTTCATTTAGTTGTGAGCTGTGCTAACTAGAAGATGTAGGGAAAAGTACATCTACTTCGTCTTTGTACACACACACACACCACATACATGGCATCAAATTTGCCACATTAATCTAAAAGGGCCAGTTCATTGGTATTAAGGACATTCACCCCCATCCATCTCCAGAATTCTTCCATTACCCCAAATAGAATCTCTATGCCCATTAAACACTCATTCCCATCCCCTCCTCCCCACAGCTTCTGGTCACATCCAATGCATAGTCTAGACATTTCATATAAGGAGAACCATGTCATTTTTGTCCATTAGTGACTGGCTTATTTCACAGTGCATACTGTGTTCTAGGCTGATTCGTGTTGCAGCATGTGTCTAAATTGTCTTCCTTTTCGTGGTGGATAACTCCCTTTATGTCTAGATCACAGCACCACATCCTGTATATTTGTTGTGTTGATGGGCACTTGGACTATTTCTATAACTTGCCTTTGGATAGGACAGGGCAAAGAGTTATGGCGAAAGGGGACAGTGGGCACGTGAAAGTCTTTTCTTGGTTTACCCTTGTTTATTCTTTCAGTTCCATTAAAAGTTGAAAAACATGGAGAACTTGATTCTCTTTATATATTTATTTATTATGTATGTATTGATTTATGTATTTTTATTTATTTATTTATTTATTTATTTATTTATTTTTGAAATAGGGTCTCATTTTAGCCCAGGCTGACCTGGAACTCACTCTGTAGTCCCAGGCTGGCCTCAAACTCACAGCGCTGTTCCAACGTCTGCCTCCCGAGTGCTGGGATTAAGGGGCGCGCCACCACGCCCAGCTTTGACTCTTGGGGAATTAGTCCTGGCATCCTGAAATAATCTGCAGCTTCTTTTTATTTAGGATGCCAAAGAGAGGCTATTTTATCTCTTCTGTGGCTGGCAGACTGGTGCTTATTTATTTTAATAACCTTCCAATATGGATTTATTCACAATGTAATCTGACACTTTTTAAATGCCAAAAAGAAAAGCAATCATTTTGTGAGTCTGGGCACATCGCTGCTCCTCCGGGCCTCATCAGTCCCTGTCAGAGCAGAGCCCTGTGTACAGTGCCTAGCGCTGTCACTGAGCCTCAGGGAACCAGCTAACTGAACCTGGAGGCAAATCACAACAGCAACCCTGCCCACGTGAGTCTGTGGGTGATTTTCCACCACCTCATATCTTGTCAGAAGACATGGTAAAGGTCCTAGAATTAAGATTATGAGCAGGACGTGGTGGCGCATGCTTTTAATCTCAGCACTAGGGAGGTAGAGGTAGGAGGATCACTGTGAGTTCGAGGCCACCCTGAGACTACATAGTGCATTCCAGGTTAGCCTGGGCTAGAGGGAGACCCTACCTCAAAACACCAAAAAAAAAAAAAAAAAATTATGAGACTGCAGAATCTGAGGGATTGGGAACGGTGTGCTTCTCTCCCCCTTCTTTCTCATTGCTCCACCATGCAGTCCCCACAATAAACTGCTTTGCCCAGCCCAAAAGCAATGGAGCCAGCTGACTGTGGCCTGAAACCTCAGAAACGGATCCGAAATAACATCTTTCCTCTTTTCTGTTGTTTACCTCCAGTTATTGTGCCACAGAGACAGGAAACAAACACTCTTGGTGAAACGGATCATCCCAGTTCCTTCCCCAAGTTTAAACGTTGTCTCACTGCCTGCTGCAGTTACCTTCTGGTTGCTGGGACACAGCACCCAACCCAAAGCGGCTGGCAGGGAGGGGGCAAAGATTTTAGTTTGGCTTACAGTCTTGAGGGGACGCTCCACGATGGTGGGGAAAGCATGGCATGAGCAGAGGCCGGTCGTGACCTCTGCCACAGCAGGTGGAAAACAGCAGCAAGATAGTGAGCAGATGTCTGGCAAGGGGACCTGGCTGTATCACCCCTAATCCCACACCCAAACTGCAAGGCTCTAGCAAGGCTCCACCCCCCCAAACTGCCACCGACTTGGGAGCAAACATTTAAAACACATGAGTGTATGGGGGAGATCCGATTCAAACTGCCACGCTACCAATCATCCAGCAAATATTGTAGCATAAGGAAGCGTTTTGTTTTGCTTTGTTTTCCCAGACAACCTGCTGCATTGTGATGACCGCGAAGGTTTGTCATAACTGGTTTTTCTCTCTGGCAACTCTGCTTATGACATGCATTAGACCGAACATCGCATCACGCGAGAGCTGAGCGCAGAAGTTAAATCCTCACTGAATGATAAGGAAGAGCCCTTGGCTCCATCCCAAACTCTTAAAAACTATATAGCACATCCCTGCTAAAACTCAAACCCGAGATAGACTAGGATACCACTGGATATAAAAATGGAGAAGACATTCAAATCTAGACTGAAAAGTAGGAATTGTGAGGTTGAGGCCATTCACAGGGACATGGGGCCCCAACAGCACTCTAGGGCATTGGGAATGGAAGCAGACAGGGGTTTCAACAAAATTGCCCAACACTCCCATGGGTTTCACTTCAGTCAAGATGTATATAATTATTCCAAGACTCTTTGACCTTCTCAGCATGTAAGTTACTCAGAAACCATGAATGCAAAACTTATGAATAGGGTGACATTTTCCAGCTTGTCTGGGTCTGTTTCAAGGTCTGTTGTCTTAGGGTTATAATTAATAGCATTCCTCTCCACTCCTCAAAGTGTCCAACGTTACATGACGAATTATGTGGTGTAAAAGCTTCATTTTCAAATTGATTAAATATCAAGCGATTCCAGAGATGACAGTAACTTTTCCATGTGACATAGGCTACCACCCAGAAGCCCCAAATTGCCTTCTCTGCAGGTTATGAAAATACAGAATGGCCTGCATGCACAGGAACTACTTCATCCACTTTGTGGGCAAGCCAGGTACTGTCCGAAAGAGGAACTACATGACTTCATATTGCTGTTCGGGTTCTTGAGAGGACATCTGGAAAAGCATTGTTGCACAAGAATAGCAACAAATGCGAACACCAAGGGAGAATGCCTCCAGGATTGGTGGAACAGCTGCAGGAAATTCTCAGATCCTCCTGGACGGTGCACTCCTGGAGGCTGGCACCAGGCTCTGTGCCTGTGTCCATGAGATAAGCTGCAGCCCAGACTTCTCTTTGCACGGCCTGGTGATGCCTGCAGCTTCTAGGCTGGGTTTGATTATTAAACCTGCAAGAGAGAAATAGTTCCATTATTATTGAAAGGACAAACTCTCTTTTTTTCCAGGCCATCTGGCAGGATATGTTACGCCCTCATATAACAATTCTGAAGGCACTGTTATCAGATACATGCAACTGAGTTCTGAGAGGTGCTTGGAATATATATATTACATATGTATATGTATATATTATAGAATATTTTAATATATTAATATATTATATAATATTATAATGTTATAATATATATTACACACACACACACAAACAAGTGACTATAGATGTCATTCATTCCCAATGTAAACCTAGTGGGGAAAAGGACTAATGTAGCAGAATATCTACGTCAGGTTGAAAGTCATACGAACCCACTGACATGAACAGAACATGGAGTAGAAATGGAGGAGGATTTCACAAACCAATGATAGAACACACAAACAGATTCCCTCCCGAGGAGGCAAGCTCTTGAGAATGAAGAGAGATATCACTTCTGTGGCTAGGTGGGCCACCACTGTTTTGCTTTGGTGCTCTCTAAGAATCTTTCTTTCACATTTGTCTGTAGATTGCCATTCTCAAAGATTTATTTGTACTCAGAACTGCCCCCCCACACAAAGAAAGGTTTTCCTGGGCTGCAGAGATGGCTCAGTGGTTAAAGGAACTTACTGCGAAAACCAGACAGTTGGGGGTCAATTCTTCAGTACCCATGTAAATCCAGATGCACAAAGTGGCATGTGTGTGTGGAGCTCATATGCAGTGGCAGAAGGGCCTGGAATACCCAAGAGTACCATTCTCTTTCATTCTGTGTGTGTGTGTGTGTGTTTCAAATAAATAAATACATTTAAAAAGAGAGCTGGGGGCTGGAGAGATGGCTTGGCAGTTAAGGCGCCTGCCTGCCAAGTCTAAGAATGCCCATTTGATTCTCCAGGTCCCACGTTTAGCCAGACACAAAAAGTGACACAAGGGTGCAATGCTGCACTTGCCCACAAGGGGGCGCACATGTCTGGAGTTCGTTCACAGTGGCCTCAGCTGCTGGCACGCCCATTCCCCCCCAACCCGTGTCTCTGTCTCTCTCAAATTAAAAAAGAGAGAGAGAGCTGGGCTTGGTGGCACACATCTTTAATCACTTGAGAGGCAGAGGTAGGAGAACTTCTGTTGAGTTTAAGGCCACCCTGAGACTACAGAGTAAATTCCAGGTCATCCTGGGCTAGAATGAGACTCTGCCTTGAAAAACCAAAAAATAAAAGAAAAAGAAAATAAGCAATTAAAAAACAAACAAACAAAAAAAGATTTTCCTGGGCGGAGGAGATGGCTTAGCAGGTGTGACTGCTTGGTGTTTAAGCATGAGAGAACCTAAACTCCAGCATTCATATAAAAAAGCTGAGCCTGACCTGGCAGGCCCGTAACTACAAGCACTGGGGTATGGAGACAGGAGGACAGCTAGGGTTCATTGTGAGTTCCAAGTTCAGCAGGGGACTCTGTCTTGAAGAAATAAGGTAGAAAAGTGATAGAAGAGGACATTGGGACACTGCCATCTTCCTCTGGCCTCTGCATGCATTGCACACAGGGCACGTACATATGCATACATACATTTATGTCCTGTGTGTGCACACACACCAAAAACAAATGAATGGAAAGTTTTTCCTAGTGTAATCTTCTCTACTTCCTACTTCAAATGCTTGGTACTCTGGACTTCAGTTCTAAATTCCTAGGAGGAAATGCATCTGAGCTAGTCCCAGGAGCTAGGCATGATACACTATTATGTTCTATATACCAGGGAACATATGTGTTACAAACATGGATCCTTTGGAATCAGATTCTTTTTTTTTTTTTTTTTTTTTTTTTGGAAAGAGATAGAGAGAGGGGGAGGGAGACAGATAGAGAATGGGTGCGCCAGCAGCCTCTCAGAAGCTGTGAATGAATTCCAGACGCGTGCGCCCCCTTGTGGGCAAGTGCAGCATTGCTCCCTTGCATCACTTTGCGTCTGGCTAAACATGGGACCTGGAGATTCTAACGGGCGTTCTTTGGCTTCGCAGGTAGGCGCCTTAACCGCTAAGCCATCTATCCAGCCCCACCCCCTTTTTTAAATTGAAAGAACCTATGGTCTTGTTCATTTTACTCTATGTCTCCAGTGCCAAGAATCTCTTCCTATTTCTTCCCATAGACATTTGAAAATAAGCTGGGCATATGGACACTCAGAAGCTTCGTTTTCTCAGTAGGTAGGAATGGCATCTTAGCACATTCGGTTGTGCTTCTGAAAACTCCTGGGCAGAAACCAATAAGATTGGGTAACTCATGAGCCACGCATTATGGGCCCCTGATGAAGCAGTCACTGTGGGTTCAACAAGAAGGCTGGTGTCCTCTGTGTCCCCTGTTTGCTGTCCTCTGGCTTTCCATGTCCCAGCCTCCAGGCAGTTTCTGTAACACCCACCACCCTGAAGCTTTCCTCTTTATCCTCCATCACCTCAGGCTGGAATGCAAGCGGGACCTCTAAAGGAAAGGATGGAAACATAAGTATTTCTTTAGCATCTTGGTCAAGCCCTAGAAGTAAGACATCCCTGACTTGGGAACAATAATGAAAGTTCTTGAAACTTTAAGAAGACAACAACAAAACTATTCAAACTGTGGAGGTTTTTATAAATTATCCTAATTTAAAATTTTTAAAAATATTTTTATTTATTTACAGGCAGAGAGAGGGAAAGAGAAAGCGCAATAGCAAGAGAGAGAAAGAGGGAATGAAAATGGGTCCTACCTCTGCACTGTAAATGAACTCCAGATTACATGTGCCACTTTGTGCATCTGGGAAATCGAACTTGTTATGTCAGACTTTGCAAGCAAGTGCCTTTAACTGTTGGGCCATCTCCCTAGCCCCAATTTATCCTAATTGAAAAAGAAAAAAGTTGGGCTGGAGAAATGGCTTAGTGGTTGAGCTTGCCTGTGAAGCTAAGGACTCATGTTCGACTCTCCAGATCCCATGTAAGCCAGATGCACAGTGACACAAGCATGCAAGGTTGTACATGTGCACAAGGGGGTTCATGTGACTAGAATTCTATTACAGTGGGTGGAGGCCCTGCAAGCCAATCCTCTCTCCTACTTTTTCCTTCTCTCTCTCTCTCTCTTTTACTCTTGCCCTCTCACATAAAAAACAAAGCCAGTATGTTGGGCTTGCCTCAAAAAAAAAATTTCCATCACTCATATCTGTGTAAAAAATAATCTCTATTTTTATGTATTTATTTAAGAGAGAGAGAGACAGACAATAGGTGTTCCAGGGCCTCTAGCTACTGCAAACAAACTCCAGATAAATGCACCACCTTGTGCATCTGGCTTATGTGGGTCCCAGGGAATCGAACTGAGGTCTTTTGGCTTTCCAGGTGTGGTAGTTTGAATAGGTGTCCCCCAATATATTCAGTGTTTTATTAGTTTATAGTTTGCATCTGCAGCCACTTGGCTGGAGGCAGTGTCACTGGGTGGATCTTAAGGTGTGGTGATGGGTTTAGGATTTCAATCTAAAGATATGCAAAGTGTGCCTAGCTGGAGTTCCTGAGGTGTGCTGTGCTATGTGGCTTTTGGCTTGTAGCTTTGCTCTCTGTGTTTGGTCCTGAAAAAGCAGGCTAGCTTCTTCTGCCATTATGGAACTTCCTTTGGATCTATAAACTATAATAAATATCCCTTCCCCCATAACTGTGCCTGGTCTGGAAGTTCATCTCAGTGAACCTGAAGCTGTCTGTTACACCAGGCAACCACCTTAACTGCTAAGCCATCTTTCCAGCCCTTATATCTTTTAACACTCATTTGCCTTGGTGGTTTTTAAAATTATTTTTTGACTTACTTAAGCTAATTAAAATAATCTAGTTTATTTTTATTTTTATTTATTTGAGAGAGAAAGAGAAAGAGGTAGATAGATGACAGACAGAGAGAGAATGGGTGTGCCAGAGCCTTCAGCCACTGCAAACAAACTCCAGATGCATGCTCCACCTTGTGCATCTGACTTACATGGGTTCTGGGGAATTTGAACCTGGGTCCTTTGGTTTTGCAAGCAAGTACCTTAACCACTAAGCAATCTCTCCAGCCCCAAATAATCAATAATCTATTTTTAGTGAAACATAAGTTGATGTGATTCTTTAAAGAATATCCCATTATATCATAAATAAGAAAAAAAATTAAAAACTTTTAGAGAGAGAGAGCGAGGCAGAGAGAGAGAGAGAGAGAGAGAGAGAGAGAGAGATTGGCACACCAGGGCCTCAGCCACTGAAATCAAACTCCAGACACTTGTGCCACCTAGTGCACATATGTGACCTTGCACTTGCAAACTTTGGTGCGTCTGGCTTATGTGAGATCTGGAGAGAGATCAAACATGGGTCCTTAGGCTTCACAGGCAAGTGCCTTAACCGCTAAACCATCTCTCCAGCCTGAAAACACAGATTTTTAATATTTTCCTAACATCATTCCTAGCATGTTTATATCAAAATAGTTTATCTTTGGATTGCATTGTGCTAGGTTCTTCACTTTTAAAAACTGCTGTTTGAGTTGCTGACTTGGATAAAAAAATCTTTAATGAATTTTGCCTTGCAATTAGGATACAATTTCCAATAACTTCTGAAGTGGCCCTACCCATACTCCTGCCATTATAGTATGAATTTATGTGAAATGATGGATTCAGCATTGGCTATAGGATCAAAATATTTATCACTCTGAAAACCATCAAAGTCACTCTGCACTCTGCAATATCAAATACTCAGCTGAGTATTATGTAAAAATAAATACACTCAACCAAAGAACTGTTTTGAAGTAAACTTCTTTATGCCTTATAATCAGTAAAGGTTCATTGAATAACTGGTTTTTTAAAATATCTATTTACCCAGAGTCCTGTAAAAATTTCTCAGGCAAATAGATCATTACTAGAAAATTTTCAGTGTCAGTGATGGGATCCAGTTAGTTGTTGGCCAGGGAGGTCACTGATGCCCCCCCAAATCATTACAGGCCATTGCCGAGGCCCTTGCTTTCCCACCAGGAATAGATGGTAAGACCCTATTGCTGAAGATTGCACATGCTTGCGCTGCAAGGTTGTTGAGAAATCCTGCTAGAGCTGAGCTGAAAACCTCTTCCATGTAGACTAGCTGACAAAAAGCTGGAAAAAAGCTATGCTGCATGCAGCTCAATGGGAGACCATGAATTCACTAGTGGAAATAACAAGAGCAGACATTGCAAGCCTTAAATTTGGCCAGCTAGGCCAAATGAGCCAACAGGTGCAACAGGGGCATGTTTGTTCTGGGGCAAAACAAACACTCTGTAATTGGAGTGGAAGCTCGCTCCATGGGAGGGGATACATGCCTGGTACTGAAAACCTATGATGGAGGAAGTCATGAACCCTAGGTGTGTAACACCTGTTGGTGCCTGGCTAAACACAGATATGATGCTCACCAAACTGCTCAGTGAGCACTTCTCACTTTTGTTTAGAGAAGCTTCTTTTTTCAGATGGTGGGGACCTTGGGATGACTCAAAAGGCACCATAGTGCTAAGAAGTGACAGAGGAGTGTTCAGCACTGAAACATCTCTATCATACTTTCCAAGGCTCAGGGTCCATTGTAGAAGAGGTGGCAGGAAGAATGTAAGAGCCAAAGGAAGGATAGGACTGCTTACAACGCACTCTTCCAGACACAATGTGGCCAGATATCCATGACATCACAGTGCCTGACCCTACCTACACAAGACCATCATAATAGGAGGGAAAGATGATGACATCAAAAATAAAAGAGAGACTTATTGAGAGGAGGAGAGAATATGATGGAGAAAGGAGTTGCGAAGGGGAAGGTGGGGAATTACCATGGTTTATTGTCTATAATTATGAAAGTTGTCAATAAAAAAATTTCTCTGGGGCTGGAGAGATGGCTTAGCGGTTAAGGCGCCTGCCTGCTAAGCCTAAGAACCCAGTTCCAATCTCCAGGTCCCACGTTTAGCCAGAAGCAAAGTGACGCAAGGGCGCAATGCCGCACTTGTCCACAAGGGGCGCACACATCTGGATTTCATTCACAGTAGCTGAGAGACTGCTGGCGCACTCATCTCTATCTATCTCCCTCTCCCTCTCCCTCTCTGTGTCTCTCTCCAAAAATAAATAAAATAATAAAAAAATTAAAAAAATTTCTCTGGCAAAAAGAGGTTGGGAGCAGAAAACATTTAAGAAGACCTGGTGTAGAGCAGAAACTTTCTGGCTAAGTCTTGTCCTTGCATAGATGAGACGTTTCTGTGTTACTCCTAAAATGGGTGGAATGAGTTGGCACAGGGCACAATGAAAAACCACCAGCAGATTTCGGGACACTCAGTTTTATCAAGAAAGACGGTCAAAAACCACCTGTCTGTGCTACAGATGTCCGACTCATCCGACTAAACCAGCTACCCACTGGCACATAGGAGGAGAGACACTTCACACTGCAGGACCGCACCCTGGCCTGTCACTTCATCACGGACCTTTCTGGGGTCCTCATCATCGTCTCTGCCAAAGATATTGCCAGGTGAGAAACTCCTAACAGTCCCCAGACTCAGGTAAGTGTAAGGGGAGCACTGGGGTGCCTTGCCAATTCACCAATATATGCCAATGCACCAATAAATTTGTGGTATACCTGGATCCTTATCTTACAAATTTAAAGAATTTAAATCCAATAACCAGAGGGTAAGACTTAGACTTTTTGAGATTAAGAGGAAACAAAAAAAAAAAAAAAAAAAAAAAGGAGGAAGTAGAGAGCTCCCACTTTAAGGGAAGCAAGAAGGGATAAAGCCCATGTGGGAGTAGGGTTCCCCTCCCCCACATGGTCCCAGGCCTTGGGCTGAGATGATGGGGAAACATACCAGAGCAGGGACCTGGAGGTTCAGGAGAGATGAACAGCCAAAAAAAAAAAAAAAAAAAAAAAAAAAAAGGCCACACCCATCTGGTAAGCATCCATTTATAGTATTATTGTGGTGGGCTTTGCCCTCAGGTTCAGGTGGGTCTGAGAGAGAGCTGGCTCAGGAAGATAGCAATTTGGAAATTAAAGCCTCCTGGAGGCAGCGTATTGTTGGGGGCAGGCTTATGGGTGTTAAAACCAGCTTCTTCTTGCCAGTGTTTGGCACACTTCCCTGTTGCTGTGGCCCATCTGATGTTGGCCAGGAGGTGATGTCCACCCTCTGCTTATACCATCATTTCCCTGCCAACATGGAGCTTCCCCTCGGCTCTGTAAGCCAAAATAAACCTTTCTTTTTTCCTCCCACAAGCTGTTCTTGGTTGGGTGTTTTTTGCCAGCAATGCGAACTTGACTGCAACACTCTCCCCAGATGTCTCCCTCAGCTCCCCCATTCACGGGTGGACTGGAATGGATTTTCCCATCACCATCATGCACGGCACACAGACATCAGTTGACTAAGTCAGAAGGACATCTTTTTCAACTAATGCAGCCATTTGGATGTGATTAATTATTCAGGAAGTGGCTAAGACTTGTGAGACTATGTGAGAAGCATTAATTAGGATGACAAATTATATATGTGTGTGTGTGTGTGTGTGTATAAATTTTGTAAAAGCAGAAAACTGGATTGTGAAAAGATAACCTGAGGTTGGGACAGGATGAATGACTTTCCCTGACAAGATGACCGGATGCCTGCTGAGAAGGGCAATGTCCCATGGTGAGCCTGCTAACTTCTCCAGGGTGCCTCCAAATCACTGTGGAGCATAATAGTTTGAGAAACAAGAGAGAAATTAAGGAAATCAGACATGGAACAAGGGGCAAAGTTTGGGAAAAGCATCGCAATCGCACAGGAAGGAGAGGATTTGGATCAAGCTGAAGAACTCTGTACTGTGAAAACTGGTACACTGTAAGCATTATCGCTGGAGTCAAAAGACAAGCGTACCACAGCACACATTGCGTTCCCATGGTTGGCTCATGCTCACTTTGCGCACACCACTCACATATGACTTTAAATTCATCTCTTCTCATCCAAACAAAGGAAGGAGTACTTAGAAAACAATGGCACTTAGTGGAACAGGGGGTGCAAAGGAGGGCAATACACTCAAATTACAGTATCGTCAAGTATTAAAATTCTCAATTAAAAATAGTGAACAATGGGCTGGAGCGATGGCTTAACAATTAAGGTGTTTGCCTGCAAAGCCAAAAGACCCAGGTTCAATTCCCCAGGACCCACATTAGCCAGATGCATAAGGGGGCACATGCATCTGGAGTTTGTTTGCAGTGGCTGGAGGCCCTGATGAGCCCATTCTCTCTTTCTCTCTCCCTCTTTCTCTGTCAAATAAATAAATTAATTAAAATAAAATATTTAAAAATAGTGAAAAATAAATTAGTATCTTCCATTTCATTTTCTTTCTTTCTTTTTTCTTTTGAGGTAGGGTCACTTTAGCCCAGGCTATCTGGCACTCACTCTATAGTCCCAGTTTGGCTTCAAACTCAAAGCGATCCTCCTACCTCTGCCTCCTGAGTGCTGGGATTTTCTGTTTTCTTTAGTGGATAGGTATGCATAATTAAATACCTCAGTTGATAAAACATGAGTGTAATTTAACTGCCTACCTCTTACTTTTCCTAAACATAATTTCAAACAGGTCAGTTACTGGAAGAGATAATTAAAAAAAATATTTTATTATTTATTTATTTATTTATTTATTTATTTATTTATTTATTTATTTATTTTTTGAGAGAGACAGAGAGAGGGAGAATGGGTGCGCTAGGGCCTCCAGCCACTGCAAACAAACTCCAGATGCATGTGCCACCTTGCGCATCTGGCTTATGTGGGTACTGGGCGATCAAACTGAGGTCCTTTGGCTTTGCAAGAAAACGCCTTAACCGCTAATCCATTTTTCTGATCATTCCTGGTGCTCAAGTCAGGCCCAACTGGCCACCAACCTTGCCTGTTGTAGACCTTATTTTTGAGATGAATATTTCTAATGCATAAGGCCAGAATTACAGACTATTTATCTTTCTGCTTTGGTTTTGAGAAAAATCCCTACTCTTTTACTTCTCTTTGTGAAAAAAAACAAAAACCCACAGGACTTTTAGAAGCACTTACAATTGCCCAGTGTTTACAAACATTTTATAAATTTTCCCAATGTTTCAGGCAATGTGTTGAGTGTTGGTATAACAAGAATGAACAAAACATTGTTCCTTTCCTAATCATGGGAGAAGAGAGAGCATGTGCAGTTGGTGTAAAGACAGAGTCTGCTCAAGGTGACCCTTGGGGCCACAGAATGAGACTAGTAAATTCTCCCTCTCATAATATCAAGATGTGTTCATTTATCTACCATAGTTTAATTTTCAAAATGCTTTTACAAACTGGGTATGGTGACACATGCCTTTCATCCCAGCGCTCAGGAGGCTGAAGAAGTAGGATCTCCATGAGTTTGATGCCAGCCTGGGCTACAGAGTGAATTCCACGTCATCTTGACCCACTGGGAGACCTTGCCTCAAAAAGTAAAAGTAAGTAATTCTTATATTCATACAGAAAATAGCACTAGAAAAATCACTACTACAACTATCTTTGACCAAAAAAACACACGGTAGCTAGCAAACTTTGATATTTATTATGTTTTTATTATATTTGCTTTAATATTACATCTGACACATCTCCTTTTATTCCTAAAATGCCTCACTTATCTGTGAGTTATTATTCCTTACAGCTTTTTGGTTGAAGATATTTTTCTATGGCAAGGTATAAAGAAGGCAATTCCAGGGAAAACACTTTAAATCACATTATTTACCCAAAAGACTATCTTTATATATTACTAGTGTGTTGAAATGTTCCTTTTCAATCAAATTTCATTCAATCTTACCTAATGCATGTCAATAACTGTAAGGCCTCTTACTTGCCTGTCTTTGTTTTTTTTTTTTTTTTTTTTTGTTTTTGTTTTTTTGCCACTGCTTGTTTTTTCTCGTTTGTGACGGCCCTTCTCAATGCCTTTGAGTTGATTACTTCTCATGACAAATCTTTTGTGAGGCTCACAATGTTATTCATTATTTTTGAATAATGCCTTAATTTCAAATGTGCTCTTGTGCTCCTCTACTTTCCCTTCTGTATTGTTTATGTATGTAAGTTTTATACATTTTAAAATCCTACTTTGATGGGACTGGAGAGATGGCTAAAGCAGTTACAGGCACTTGCTTACAAAGCCTGATGGCCTGGGTTAGATTTCCCAGTACCCATGTAAAGCCAGGTCCTGGAGTTCATTTGCAGTGGCAGGAGGCCCTATTGTGTCTATTCCTCTCTCTCTCTCTCATTCTCTCTCTCCTTGCACATGGAAAAAAAAAAAAAACTACTTAGGGCAGGGGAAATGGCTTGGTGGTTAAGGCATTTGCCTATGAAGCCTAAGGACTCCGGTTCGATTCTCCAGGACCCACACAGCCAGATGCACAAGGGGGCGCATGCATCTGGAGTTCGTTTGCCATGGCTGGAGGCCCTGATGTTCCCATTCTTTCTCTCTATCTGCCTCTCTCTCTCTCTCTCAAAATAAATAAATAAATAAATTTTAAAAAACACTATTTAAAAAAACCCTGAGACTTCTGACCTCTGATGTTTCCCTGGGTGGGATCTCTGGAAGGTCGTCTGCATGGGGAATTAAAGAGTCAGGTGATCCCGTCTGTCTCTTTTTCTCACTGTTTATCCTGCTTTCCTGTGGCTCTTTGGTCACCTGTGGTCTGTGCCTCGGTGTTTCCAGCTTTTTGACACCTTGTTCAAAGAATTGGAAAAGGAACGTATAAAACATTGAGCAGCAAGAGATTTCTAAGAGCTGCTATCCACCACCAAGCCCCAGCGATTTTCTGCCCTCTACCCTGTGAGGACTGGGATTACATTTGAGGGTGGACATGCCCACCTTTGTACAGGGCTTCTGGGGAGTCCAACTCGGTGGTCAGCCTGAGAGGCCCTCATGCACTCTGAACTGCTGAGTCATCTCCCCAGCCCAGACTGCTGATTTTTTTTTTTTTAAGCGTAGTTTTGTTAGGCGGTACCTCCTCCCTCTGGTCAGCCATCTCAGAATCCCTAACGCTGGTGGCCTTTTCCTTAGTCCAGCTACCAGAACTGAGTTAGGTGTGTACTTTGAGACTAACCATGGGAGCTCCTATGTGTGGTCTAACCCTGATTCATTCTGGCTTCTTGGCCCCGATGAAGGGAAGCGGCTGGTTATGTATGCAACCCTGCCTGGTGCTCAGCTGTGTAAGTGAAGTCTGCTAACACTCAGAACCCTCAAGCTCTTAAGATGCTCCTTTGTTCTTAGGTTTTCTTCAAGGTAAGATCTTGTCCTAGCCCAGGCTGACCTGGAATTCACTATGTAGTCTCAGGATGGCCTCAGACTCCTCCTACCTCTGCCTCCTGAGTGCTGGGATTAAAGGTGTGCGCCACCCACGCCCAGCTCCTTCTTGCTCTTTTTATTTAATTGTGTTTGTTTATGTGTATAATAATGATGATGTGTGTGTGTGTGTAATTGTGCTCATGCCACAGCCTGTGCGTATGTGTATGAGAGTCAGAGGACACCCTCGGGGTGTTGATTGTCTCCTCCCACCTTGTTTAAGACAGGTCTTTCTTGTTGGTTTTGTCATTGGAAAGGCCCCACTAAGGTTCAGGATTCTCCAAACTCTACCTCCCATTTCCATAGGCATGTGTGAACCACTTTTGTATGTGGGTTTATGTGGGTGCTAGGTTTTAAGTGCTGAACTTTGGTGGGAAGGCTTGCAGAGCAAGAGCTACTAACCACTGAGCTTTCTTCTCATCCCCCCTTCCCTTCACGATTATGCCTTTCCTTCTAGAAATGTTTCCTCCTTCGTGTTATATTTTGAGATATTCACTTTTTCAACCAATAGGCTTCTGTCCTTGGCTCATCTACATACTAAGTAGATGCCATATTTTCCTAAGAACAAGTTTATCTTCCCTTCTTTTTCCACTCTTCATATCTACTGCTTTTTCTCAACCATATGAGGAGCCTCAAGCCAAGATTTCCTGTACCCCTATTTATAGTTGACAGCAGCATTTCACAGGTGCTAAAGGAACCTGACACGCTCTTCCCTTTATGGTTAACAAGATGTCCAGGTTAAAGTGTGGGAGCAACAGGAATTGGGGGTCTTATGACCAGGGGTGTGCTGGTCCTATCAAATGTCCATTACTGACTTGTTAGATTAAAATCTGTGCACATTTGCTTCTTGCTGGCCTCAGGAAGTCACAGACACAGTGTATTTCCCACCACATTCCACTTTTCCCAACATCTTTCAGAGAGAGAAAGAGCTAGGTTTCCATGGCAACACAAGTGTGACAATTGAGGGTATCTGGATATAGGTGAGATAACTACCTTCAGATCCAGTGGGGAGAAGAGAAATGAAGTTTTTCTTTCTTTCCTTTCTTCTCCCAGCAGCACACTTCTGAAGCTAAAGGGACCCTGTAGTGTTAATGTGCAGTGCTTGGGTTGCCACTGTCACACAGTTTTTACCGCTCCTGGGGGAAACTGAATTTCATCTTATCACATTTTTTATTCTGCCTTTTCCACAAACAAATGAATGAATACTTAAACCTGTTGTCTCCGAATTCACTTTTGGAATATGGCTTATCTGTGCGTAGAAATGAACTTGATGAAGGGTTCAGGAAGTAGACATAATCTCCCATGCAAATCATCAAAATTCACATTAATATTCATTCTCATTCCCCCCTCTTTTGTGTGGTACTAGGGATTTAATCCAGGGCCTTATATATGCTACGCCAACACTCTACCACTGAGTTCCATCCCCAGCCCTTTTTAGTTTTAATCTGAGATGAACTCTCACTATATTGCCCAGCCTGGTCTTGAACTCATCATGTAGCCTAAGCAGACTTTAGACTGCAATCCTTTTTTGCTTTAGCAACCCCAGTAGCTGAGATTACAAACTGCACCACCACACCCCACTCTTACATCCTTCTTAGAGCAAGCAGCTCATCTTTTTGCCAATATTGCACATACTGTTACAAATCAAGGATAATCCCACCATCCAAGCCAGTCGTGAGAAATATGCTCCCATGCACTGTTTTCATTTTGCTTCTGGGTGGTCGAAAAATCTACCTTCATGTCATAACGAATGAAAACCAGTAGTCAATATGAGTGGCCTAAACAAACTGAACTCCATCATGGACTGACATCTTTACACTTATTAAAAGTCAATGTTGGGCTGGAGAGATGGCTTAGTGGTTAAGGCGTTTGCCTGCAAAGCCAAAGGACCCAGGTCCAATTCCAAAGGATCCACGTAAGCCAGATGCACAAGGGGCACACACGTCTGGAGGTCGTTTGTAGTCGCTGAAGGCTCTGGAATGCCCATTCTCTCTGTGTCTGTTTCTCTTCTATATCTCTCTCTCTGCTTGCAAATAAGAAAAATTTAAAGTCAATGTTGATGAAATGGAGGGAGAATAGCTAGAGAAATGTCAAGCTCTCCTACTTCCTACTCACTCACTGCCTTTGCAACAACTTCAATACTCTTCAATCCAGAGCCTTCTACCAGTGGAGGACCCAGGAGTAAGGAAGAATTACTTAACATTAACTTTTGGACCCCTAATCTTAAAGCAAATTCCTTACCTCCCTCCCCCAAACCACTCGCCCTTTATTCTTTGCAAAGTGTGTGGATTTTTAGCCCCACTGTATTGCAAAATACCAAACGGGCTTGTGATAGTTAATTTTGATTGCCAACTTAACAATGTGGACTGTATTACTGAGGCACCACGTTGGGTGTACCTGTGAGGGCTTTTCAAGAAAGCATTAATAGACAGGGGAAGACCAACCCTGAATGTGGGTGGCACCATTTTATGGGTTGGGGTCCAGAGCTGGTTAGAAAAAGGAAAAGGAGAAAGCCAGCTGAACTCTGGCTTTCCCTTATTTGCTGGTCTGCAGAGATGTGAGCAAGCAGTTTCATGCTCCAAGCAAAAGGAATTGGCCTGCTGTGCCTTTCTTGCCATGGTCAACCGTGTCCTGTGAATCCTAACTGAAAATAAACCTTCCCTCCCTTAAGTTGCTTTAGGTTGGGTCACAGCAATGAGAAAAGCAACTGTGATCTTTACAAAGAAAGTTTGATACTTCTTAGTTCGATTTAAACTTCTCAAAGCCTTAAAAAGTTGTTATTAACAAAACATATAATTGGAGCTGGGGAGATGGCTCAGTGTTTAAAAATGCTTGCTGCTAAGCCTGCCAGCCCTGACTGATTTCCCACTACCCATGAAAAGTCAGATGCTCAAAGTGGCACATGCATTGGAGTTTGTCTGCAGCAGCGGGTGACCCTGGTGTGTCCATACTCACTGTGCTCACAAACAGATTAATCTTTTTTTTTTTTTTTTTTTTAAAAAAACATATGATTTGGATCTTGCAGGAAACAGGCTCTCTTCTCTCAGAAACTGTAGCTGCTATTGTGCCAAAGTAATCACAACTAAACCTTCTAGTCTTACACAAAATATGAGGATTTTAAAAAGCCAGTTGAACACTTTGTTTACCTCCAACATCTCCTTGAAACACCCTTACCAAAGCTGCTAATATATTTTATGTATTTATTTGAACAGGGTCACAGGTAAAGAGAGAGAGAATGGGTGTGCCAGGGCCTCCACCCACTGCAAACAAACGCCAGATGCATGTGCCACCTTGTGCCTCTGGCTTACATGGGTACTGGGGAATCAAACCTGGATTCTCAGGCTTCACAGGCAAGTGCCTCAATTGCCAAGCCATCTCTCCAGCCCCACCACTAAGACATGAAGCATCCTCATATGCTCTCTCAATTTGAACTTACTTCTTTTTTTTTTTTGTTTTTTTCAAAGTAAGGTTTCGCTGTAGCCCAGGCTGACCTGCAATTCACTATGTAGTCTCAGGGTGGGCGTGAACTCATGGCGATCCTCCAACCTTTGTCTCCTGAGTGCTGGGATTAAAGGCATGCACCACCATGCCCGGTTCACTTCTTTTTTTTTTTTTTAATTTTAATTCTTTATAAGCAGAGAGAGAGAGAGAGGCAAGAAAGAGACAGAGAAAGAATGTGTGCACCAGGGCCTCTAGCTACTGCAAACTTCAGATGCATGCACCGTTTTTGTGTAGCTGGTGTTTATGTGGGTACTGGGGAATCAAACTTGAGTCCTTAGACTTTGCAAACAAGCGCCTTAACCACTGATCTCTCTCTCCAGTCCCTGAGTTCACTTCTTTATGAGATTCTCCTCAGTTTCTATTTCCATAAAACATTCCCAATTCTTCCTTACAGTTTTTCTGCACTGTTGACTTCAGTAGCACAGACTGAACTTTCCAGATCTTGGTAGTATGTAATTGAGAGTAACAACTGAGTTCTATATTGCCAGCTCTCCATATTGATGTCAGCCTTGCATCCATAGATTCAGTCAACCACAGATAAAAATATCTGGGCAGGGGAGCATGTAGATTTTTTAAATTGTGACTCATTATTCCTTTAGATAATACTATGTAATAACTATTTACCTAACATTTACAATATATTACATGTTATAAAGAATCTAGAGATGAGTGAAAGCATACAAGAGGATGTGCCCATGTTATATGCAAACGTGACATTTCATATAAGGGATTTGAGTATCTGCAGATTTTGGTATGTGGGATGTGTACACTGAGCCAATCCTCCAAGTATATGGAGAAACAATTATGGTTTAAGAAATAAGGGTGGAGAGGGAGGGGGAAACTGAAATTTACATTTTAAATTTCACAGGACACTTGCCCTAAACCAAAGTTATCCTATCGCAAAGCAATGCAAGCATGAGGAATCTATTCTGTTAAGAAGCTAAGGGTAGTAGGTGACTGCTATATCACAGTGCATCTTTCTAGTTTGATAAGTGACAGAAAAGATGGCAAAGGAAGCCTGGACTTTTAGAGGAGTCCAGATCAGAATCCTGTCTACAATGACCTTGTGGGAAAGTATAATGGTGAAGTATACCAGGCTCTGACATTAGAGCCACAGAAACACAGAATTTTTAATTAATGTGCAATAGCCATCGCCAGGACCCGCCAACTCAAGGACATACTTTAAGAAAAATACAGTGACAAGTTATTACAAAAAAACAAAAAAAAATCCCAGGTTTCAAGGGGGTAACTTCCCTTACATTTGGTGCTATGGGTGAAGACGTGTGCAACTAAAATCCAATTACTAAGCTTGAAAAGTGAATAAGACAAATGTTTTAGGAGGCACCCCAGAGGTGCAAAGCAACTGCAGCACGATGCTTCCTTCAAAACCAGAACATTTCTCACCCTCAAGACAAAAGTCCCTGCTTTCGCCATTCAGCCCACGATCCAGCCCACATCCCTCGCCACCACTTCCATGCCCATCTTTCAGGCTCAATGCCACGGAGACGACGGTAAAACAGAATTCATCATTCTCGCCTGCCAAAGCATCCTGTCCTCTGCCAGAGCAGGGTACAGGGACTGGCTCGCAGCTTCTGCCCCTCCCAGTCCCCCAGCAGCCGGCCTTGTCTCCATACCTTCGACCCCAGGAGGCAAGGGCATCGTGAATTCTGATTGGTTCATCCCAGACTGTCGTCATTCACCAGCTCGCCTGCGATTGGCTAGTAGAGCGTGCCCAAGAGCACACGCCCAGCCCGGGAGGTGGGTTGGCCGAGCCTACGACTACAGTTCATCCCAATTGGTTAAAGGAAGGGTCGAGCAACGTGACCTGATTGGCTAGAACGCAGCCAAGCTTTGACTAGCCGTCCCCAGGCAGGCTGTTGCTATGAGATGTCTCCCGCTCTTCAGCCTGGCTCCGCCATCCAGGTTTTGTGGGAGCCCGAGGCTGTCAATCAGGGCGTGGGAAGAGCTGGGACGTCAATGGAACATCGATGAGGCGGGGCTAGTGACGTCATCGGGCGTGGACGTTGCCTGCGTGCTGTCTGGGCGACGCCACTCTCCCGCGGTCTCCCCCCTCAATGCCCTGGTGCTGGAAACCGAGCCCGTTTGGTTACGTAACCTCCGACAGAGCTCTCCATGAGCTCGTCTCTTTAAAGGCAAAGTCAAAGCGGCCCCCCTCCCCAGTGCTGGCACACTGGGTGTAATGGGGCCCTCAACGCCCTGGCATCTCCTCTCCCCACCACAGGTTCCAGTCTAGAAGGTTGCCATGCCCTCTCTGCCAAATTAGCGTGGGAGTCCGCCGGCGATCACGCCTCGGGCAGAAAGCGCGCACGCGCAGGACGCAGGCGCGTAGGGTCAGGTGATGCGTGACGGACGCGGCGCTGGGTCTCTCGGGAGCGCGCGCGGCCGGTCGCTAGGCGACAGGAAGCGGGGGCGGGGCTGCTCTGAGGCCCCACCCTCGAGCCGTAGCCACGCCCCTCGCCCGGCAGCGCTGCGGCTAGGTGTCGGGCGCGCGCTCCAGCGCCCGGGGGGTTGGGGAAGCGGCGGCGGCGGCGGCGGAGGAGGAGGGCGGGAGCTGGGCGTGGAGGCGCGAGGGGCGGGAGCTGGGCGGGGCTGGGCGGTCGGCACTGCGGGTCGGCGGCGGGGCGGCTCCGACTCCGGCTCTCCCCATAGTCCCTGCCGGCGCCCGCGGGTCCGCATCGCTGTCCGGCTCGGCTCATGTCCATGCACCGGGCCGCTGGTCCGTCCGCTGCCGCCCCGCCGCCGCCGTTACCGCCGGCGCCCGGGCAGCTGCCTCGGCCGTGAGGTGCGGGCGGCCTCGGAAAGGCGGCGGCGGGGCCGTGGGGCGGGCGGGCGGGCGGAGGTCTATGTCGCGGACGGCGGAGGCCGTGGAGGGACGATGCGCGAGTACAAAGTGGTGGTGCTGGGCTCGGGCGGGGTAGGCAAATCCGCCCTGACCGTCCAGTTCGTGACTGGTACCTTCATCGAGAAATACGACCCGACGATCGAAGACTTCTACCGCAAGGAGATCGAGGTGGACTCGTCGCCGTCGGTGCTGGAGATCCTGGACACGGCGGGCACCGAGCAGTTCGCGTCCATGCGGGACCTGTACATCAAGAACGGCCAGGGCTTCATCCTCGTCTACAGCCTGGTCAACCAGCAGAGCTTCCAGGACATCAAACCCATGCGGGATCAGATCATCCGAGTCAAGCGGTGAGCCAGCCGCGCACGGGTGCAAGGGGCGGGGGGGGGGTGGGGGGCTCGGCGTCCCGGGCCCGGGAACTCCCGGCGCGGGCTAGGGAAGGAGGGAGCCGTGGGGAGAGGGCGCTCCGAGGGAGCTCTGGCTTCTTAACCTCCTCCTCCTGCTGCTGCATCACAAATTGGACGGCTTTGTTTCACAACTCAAACTGGGCATCCCGTTAACTCCCAACACATCTCTTTGTCTCTAGGATGTTAGCCAGCACTCACACCGAACCCCGAAGGAAACAAACTTTGAATAAAACTTTGCAGGAGGTTGGAAAAGGAGCGGGGTGGGAGGTGTGTGTCCCGGGGGAGAAGGGAAAAGCTGTGTCAGGAGAGAAAGGTTGCACACTTGCATGATGCCTTAACCTGTGCAAGGGTTGGCAGCAAAAATTTGCACGCGCGGACCCTGTAAAGTTCGAATGGGAAAGAGACCGTTCTTGTCACGGGGGAGAATTTAATGCTGCTAAGGCTCTGGGAAAACGAAAAAAGAACTAATTTTAGTGCGAAACTTTAAAGACACGTTATCACATAATTTGAAGACATCGTAACAGCTCAGTGGGATTGCGAGAAATATGCCATTCACATGAAAAAATGGCGTTACTCTTCTTAATCTATCCACTTTCCCTGGTAAAAGAGTGAGGAGGGAGGTTTTCTGGAAACAAAAGTTTCTTTAAAGGTGTGGCTCAAGTATTAGCTAATTTAAAGTCAATGAAAATAAGCTTTTTTTTTTTTTTTTGTCCTGATCCAAACTTCAGGGTATGCATTTTGGATATGGCTGATGGTGTAAATGCTTTAAAATTTTGATTATTTGGATAAAATACATTTTCTCCTTAACTTTGAATATTAGTAATGTGTCAGAATTTTGACAAAATTCTTCTAGTTATTCTTTTTTTAAAAGCTCAAGCACTATCACATACTTTTTATTTATTTATTTAAGAGAGAGAGAAAAAGAGGCAGGGAAAGAGAGAGAGAAAGAGAGAAAGGGCATGCCAGGGCCCCCTTGTGCATCTGGCTTAGGTGGGTCCTGGGGAGTTGAACCAGGGTCCTTGGGCTTCACAGGCAAATGCCTTAACCGCTAAGCCATTTCCCCAGCCCCTCTTCTAGTAATTATACCTTATATGATCCCTAATACAGCTGCTAATTTGTCAGGTTTATTCTTACCATGGCCCAAAATTTGAAGACATTTACTGCAGGTTGGAAGTGTAGTGTACACATATCACATTATAAGCCATTCCGTCTCATTTCAGAGCCAGGACCAAGTCAGCTGTCTTTAGGGGATGCTCAGACATTCATTATAAGTAGTGGACTCTTAACCCTTCATATGAGACCAAAGGGAATGTCCTCTCCTCATGGCCCCTCCCCAGTTAATTACAGGTGCATATTAATATCTTAAAGGAAGCCTAGTATGTTATTTCTTGCATTAAATTCCAAATTAGAGTACAATGTCTTTATGATCTATTCTTGGTTCTGAAATCTGTGAATCTGGTAACTTTTTACTTTTCCTCTCATTTTCTTGAAGTTCTTTATTGTTAAGAGATGAACAGTTTTGATGTTAAACTTTGTTTATGTCACTTGAAGGGGCTACATTTAAGTCACTCAAATCCTTAATTTTTCCCCTCCCACTGCAACAGTCAATTAAAAATAAGTCACAGACAAAAGTAGTCTCAAAACATTTGTGAATTTCAAGTAAAATACATCAAATAATACCCTAAGTAAATGCTCCATTTGTTCCTGCCTCACATTTCAGTGCATATATGTCAAGTATGCATACATTGGTGTAGGGCTGGCTTCGTTTTTAAAAATATATTTTATTTATTTGCAAGGAAAGAGAGAGAGAATGAATGAATGAATGAATATGAGATTATGGGCATGCCAAAGCCTCTAACCACTGCAAATGAACTCCAGATGCATGCACCACTTTGTGTATCTGGCTTTATGTGAGTACAGGATGATCAAACCTAGGTCATCAGGTTTGCAGGCAAGCATCTTAAGCACAGAGCCATCTCTGTAGCCCAGGGCTGGCTTCTTGACACAAGCCTAGGGAAAGAACATGGCAAAGGACTTGGTAGTGTGGTCCACATCATCTTGTGGTTCCTGGAGATTTAGTGCAGACTCCATTTCTTGGTTTTAATGATGGGCTAGTCTTGCTGGAACAATCTGTTCACGGTATGATCCAGGAAAATAAAATAGATTAAAATCCCACTAACCAGATACTCAACTACTTTCAGTTCTTGGTGCATAAAGAAAACTGGTGAGCAGAATAAGAGCTCACAAGCTCTTCACTAGTGAGTCACCCCAGAGCTCACAAGCTCTTCACGAGAGTGAGTCCCCCGAGGGGGTCACAAGCTCTTCACTAGGGTGAGTCCCCCGAGGGCTCACAAGCTCTTCACTAGGGTGAGTCCCCCGAGGGGTCACAAGCTCTTCACTAGGGTGAGTCCCCTGAGGGCTCACAAGCTCTTCACTAGGGTGAGTCCCCTCACAAGCTCTTCACTAGGGTGAGTCCCCCGAGGGCTCACAAGCTCTTCACTAGGGTGAGTCCCCCGAGGGCTCACAAGCTCTTCACTAGGGTGAGTCCCCCGAGGGCTCACAAGCTCTTCACTAGGGTGAGTCCCCCGAGGGCTCATAAGCTCTTCACTAGGTGAGTCCCGAGGCTCTTCACTAGGTGAGTCCCCGAGTCACCTCTTCACTAGGCTCACAAGCTTCACTAGAGTGAGTCACCCCAGAGCTCACAAGCTCTAGAAGGTAACCTGTGACTCAGAATCACTTGGGCATGCACTTCTGTGTCTTGCTTTTTATTCTTCACCCTAACCCCATCATTATCGGAGAAGACCAAATGCTGCTGATGATTTATAATACTGTGCATTAACCTGAAACAGTAATCTGAAGCGGGCAGTCCTTAACTCCTCCTACTTAAGATGAAGCACAATTTCAAATAAATGGATTTTCTATTTGTTTGAAGACCAGTTCTCTCTCTCTCTCTCTCTTTTTAAAATTTTTTTAGGCAAGGTTTAGTCTAGCCCACGCTGGTATTGAACTCATGGTGATGCTCTTACCTCAGCCTCCTGAGTGCTGGGATTAAAGGTGTACACCACCAGACCCAGCTAAGGACCAGTTTTTATTTTTTATTTATTTTTTATTTTTTGGAGAGAGACAGAGAGAGAGGGAGAGGAAGACAGATAGAGATGGGCGCGCCAGCAGCCTCTCAGCTGCTGGGAACGAAATCCAGATGCGTGTGCCCCCTTGTGGTCAAGTGCGGCATTGCGCCCTTGTGTCACTTTGCATCTGGCTAAACATGGGACCTGGAGATTGGAACCAGCGTTCTTAGGCTTAGCAGGCAGACGCCTTAACCGCTAAGCCATCTCTCCAGCCCCAGGACCAGTTTTTGAACTAAGTAGCTGTTATAGGAGATATCCAGGATTCTTTTCTCCCATTTGCCCATAGCTTGCCAGCTAGTTGCATTATACACCGTGCACAGCAGTTGTTTGGGAATAGCTAATGTCACCATAGCACAGAAGACATACTGAAATGCAGCCTGGTCATTGATGGAGAGCATATTTAAACTAAGATCTATTTGAATCAGTGTAGCCTCCTCTCCACTTGATATCTGCTGGCCCATTCAACCTCCCGCCTTCTTCAGTATAGGTTAGCACTGTTGGATAGAAATAGAGTGTGAACCACATGAGTAGTTGAAAAATTTCTGGCACCTGATTTAAAACATTAATATAAGCCAGTAAAATTAACTTTAATGCATTTTGTTTTACCTACTGTAGCCAACCTTTTGTCATTTCAACATGTCACCAATATTAAGAATCATTAGACATATTTAATTTCTTTAAACCATGTTTCTGAAATCTGGCATGACTAGCTACTCTTCAAGTATTTGATTGTCATAGGCCACCATTTTGGACAGCAGAGCTCTGGTTGTATATGATTTGGGGAAATGCTTACTTATATCCAAATGGCATGCACTCCAGCAGTCATTAGAATGAAGTGGAACATATGCATCAAAGGTGCCCAGTACAGTACCTGCTACACAGAGATTGCTTTGAGACAGTTGTAGCTATCATTCTTTCATTTGGAGTCACTCTTCTTGTCACAACCAAGCAGACCAACTGAAAGTGGTCCTGTGTATAAATTCACACGCATTCTGTTTTTCAGTGCCGAGGATTGAGCTCAGGGTGGTGTGCTTGCCAGGCAGGTGCTCTTCTACTGGGCTACGTCCTCAAACCCATACGTCCTCCCTCCCTCCGTTCCTCCCTCTCTCTCCCTCCCCCCCCCAATTTGAATTGGGGTAAGGGACACAGAGAAGAGTGGCTGGGTACAGACATTTATTAATGGTACTAAAACTGGAATTTTTTTCAGATTTCATGACTGCTTCTCTTTTTCTTACTCATTCTAGAGTTAGCCGTGAGCCTGACTTGGAGTGTCATGGAATGCACTGTACTGTTTAAGGCTTATTTCTTCTTAGAGTGCAGCCCAGAAGCCTTGAACATGACTTTTAAAGCCTGGCGTGCTCTTGCCTTGCACGCCTGTGGAGAGCTCTGTCGTGTCTAGCTACTCCTGTCTGTTCTTTCAGCCCTGCGAAGAAGAGTTCTGAGTGCTCAGAAGCCCTGGTCCCTCCCTTCAGTATGGGAGGAGTTCCTCTTGGGTCTTCTCACACCTTACTCCTCCCTCCACCACTCATGCAACCTGTCTTTTCTTGTTGTTCCTGCAGCACTGGACCTTTAACATTGCTGTGGAGATTTCCATGCAGTCTGTTTCTCACTAAACTCTAAGCCAGTGTGGTCAGCATAGTTTGTGGTGCATAGGAAACAATGAAAACATGGTGACATGGCTACATTCAGAAAGCAAAGCATTTGTATTGCTCTTTGGTCTCAGTTTCCCTGGCCCCTTTTTAAAAACATAGTTCATTTGTTTATTTGAAAGAGGTGGGGCGGTAGATAGAATCCAGACACAGATGTCACCTTGCCCATCTGGCTTGCATGGGTTCCGGGGAATTGAACCTGGGTCCTTAGGCTCCACAGACAAGTGCGCACATTGACTAAACTAGAAACTTATGTAGAAGTGTGAGGAAAGGTAATGTAAACCATTTTTTTCAACTATTTATTTGCACACATGCTCTTTGTTAGGAAGGGGCATGGCCTGTTGCTACTTCCGTTAAACACCAAGAAATTGAATCCTGGACATCAGGCTTTGCAAGCAAATACCTTTAACTGCTGAGCCATCTTCCCAGTCCCTAGAACATTTTAAAGCTTAATGGCAGAAGGTTAAAGACACTGGAGTTGATCCTGTAGTCAAAGACCATAATCAGAATTGTTATAGAAATGGTAACAGGTGAGAAGAGAGATAGCTTTAGGTAATAGTTCAGTTTTATAACAGGAGGAATAGGCATTATAATTTAGTATATATAGGAAGTATAATGTAAGGAATGAATTAATCAAACGGTGGAAGAGGCAAAGGTCAAAAGTAAGCCTGGCATTTTGAATGTGAGCGAATAGGATTACGCTGGGAGAGATGGGAGAGAGCATTTCAGTCTAGGAGCTGATCATCGCACAGATAGCTGTGCCTAATATGCAATTAGAATATGCTAATAAAGCCTCAAAGTCAGGTTACGTATGAATATAAAGACTTGGGATCATCTGCATGGTTCAGATCACGAGTAGACGAGCCCACTGTGGAGAGATTAGAAATGAGTGGAAATGGCTGGGAATAGATCTGAACTAAGTGGAGAGGTGCATGGGAAGCAGTGGAGACTATTCACTGCACTAGCCTAGATGCTGCGGCATGTTCTAAGACTGGGGGCAAGGTAAGTTACTGCTTTTTAAAAATGATTTTAAACATTTTCATAGCCTTTAAATAATCCAGCTAATTGTTTGCTGTTCTGCTCACAGTAAGTAGCAATAAACATGTCCTCTAAAACAAAAGCATGTTGCCAACTGCTACATATTGATCTTTGGCCCTTGACCAATTGGTGCTGTAGCACTGAAACCAGACAGTATTTCAAATGATGTGTTTGCCACATGAATCTGGAGCTCTACTCCATTCCTTCCTCCACAAACACCTCCTCCAGGATCCAAAATTCAGTCCAAAGCTGAGCTTCTCAAGTACAGGGCCTAATAACGGTGAGTCACGTTTTTAAAATTAATAACTATGTGTCATGAAAAATTGATGACTAAATCCTGACAGTCAAGCATAAAACAAAGAATTGAGTATAGAAAAAAAGAAAACAAAATGGATCCATTTGAGTAAAAAAAAAAAAAAAAAAAAAACTAAGAATTATGGTCACAAAATAGAAAATCAGCCTTAAGACATTAACACTATAAGACAATGTAACTAACAGAAAAGGGGAAGTCTTGTAAGTGATCATTCCTCTTTCATTAGAGGGACTCAGTGGTTGAAAAACAGAATTTGTTTTTAAAAAATTGTGAGAAAATTTTTTTGAAGCAAGCCCAACAGACTGACCTGACCTTTTTTTTTTTTTTTTTTTTTTTTTTGAGAAAGAGAGTGAGAGAGAAAGAGAATTGACATGTCAGGGCCTCTAGCCACTGCAGATGAACTCCAGATGTATGCACAAACTTGTGCACATGTGCATCTGGCTTACATGGGATCTGGGGAGTCGAACATGGGTCCTTAGGCTTTGCAGGCAAGTGCCTTATCCACTAAGCCATCTCTCCACTCCCTGAGAACTTTTATTTATTTATTTATTTTTTAAAGCTATTTTGTGATTTATTTTTATTTATTTATTTGAGACAGACAGAGAGAGAGAGAGAGAGAGAGAGAGAGAGAATGTGAGAATGGGCACACCAGGACCTCTGGCCATTGCAAACAAACTTCAGATGCATGCACCACCATGTGCATCTGGCTTAGGTGGGTCCTGGAGAATCGAACCTGGTTCCTTAGGTTTTGCAGGCAAGCACCTTAACTGCTAAGCCATCTCTCTGGCCCCTACCCCACCAAGAACTTTTAATTCATTCAGCTATGATTGGTGTACACAAAGCTGTACATACTTGAGGTATATAACTTAAATGTTTGGTGATAAGCATACAACAGGCAAAACTCATACCCAATCAGTGTTGTAAACCTGTCCATCACCTTCTTTCATTCAGTATCTGTTCATTCATTTTGTTTGTGATGATAATACTTAGGATATAGTCTCAGCAAATCCACAAGCATCTAAGGGCTTATTAGAGACACCATGCTGTACTCCAGGACTTAACTCATTGCATAACTAGAACTGTGTGTAATGAATCACTTATGCTCCAAAGTGTTTTTTTCATTTTGAAGGGAAGCTTGTCTTTGCTGCATTGTAAAATTATCACATTCTAATACAGCACTTTTCTCTTTGTGGTCCTGAGATTGGAATTTCTTTTTTGGTTTCTCAAGGTAGGGTCTTGCTGTAGCCCAGACTGAGCTGGAACTCACTTTGTGATTCCAGCCTGACCTCAGACTCACAGCAATCCTCCTACCTCTGCCTCCCAAGTGCTGGGATTAAAGGCAAGTGCCACCACTCCAGACAGGATTGGAATTTTTTAAATTATTTATTTATTTATTTGAGAAAGCAAGGGAGAGAGAGAGAAAGAGGATGGGTGCACCAGGGCCTCCAGCCACTGCAAATGAACTCCAGATGCATGCTTCACCTTGTGCATCTGGCTTACGTGGGTACTGGGGAATCGAACTGAGGTCCTTTGGCTTTGCATGCAAATACCTTAACTGCTAAGCCATCTCTCCAGCCCCAGGATTGGAATTTTTGAAGTTCACTTTGTAGAGTAGGTGATGATCTACCTTCTGCCAGCTCTGACACTGGAGCACTCAAGAGTGATGCAATGAGGGGAAGGGATCAAGTTTATTCATGAACCCTAAAGGATCAGCAGCTTGTAACCTTCAAGGCTTGCTTGCTGAGACTGGATGCACAAAGGAATTGCTATCTTTCAATTGGTAAAGGGCAAAAGTAATTTGAATATCTAGCCAACCATTCCACTACATATGATCTTCTGGCAAAAAGAACACATAGATAATCAGAAAGGTGAATAGGACATACTCAGGACCCCAGCATGTGGTGATAGTAATTTCACAGCCATCTTTCAGGGAAACTCAGGTAATTAATAAACATTGCGGGATAAGTAGAAGACTGATTAAAAATGTAGATGGGGGCTGGAGAGATGGCTTAGCGGTTAAGGCACCTGCCTGCTAAGCCTAAGAACCCAGTTCCAATCTCCAGGTCCCACATTTAGCCTGATGCAAAGTGACGCAAAGGCGCAATGCCGCACTTGCCCACAAGGGGGCGCACATATCTGGATTTCGTTCACAGCAGCTGAGACTGCTGGTGCGCCCATTCTCTGTCTCCTTCTTCCTCTCTGTCTGTCTCTCTTGTGTCTCTCCAAAAATAAATGAAATAATTTAAAATTTTTTCAAAAAAATGTAGATGGCACAGCACACAGGAAGAGCCAACAAAGTTTAAGGCTGTGGTTTTTTAAAATTTGCTACTGTTTTCTAGTAACAATAATAGAATGGCTTAATGGCTATGGAAACCTGTAGGATATTATATTCGGTTATTAAAGTCAGTTAAAGTACATGTTTATATGTATATCTAAGCAAGGATTATTAACAAAGTCATGCATTTTGTTAGAGAACCTCCTTCAGGATTTATTTATTTATTTATTTATTTATTTATTTATTTATTTATTTATTTTGGTTTTTTGAGGTAGGGTTTCACTCTGGTCCAGGCTGACCTGGAATTAACTAAGTAGTCTCAGGGTGGCCTCGAACTCTCAGCAATCCTACCTCTGCCTCCCTAGTACTGGGATTAAAGGCATGCACTACCATACCTGGCAAAGGTTTTTTATTTTATTTCATTTTATTTTATTTTATTTTATTTATTGTGTACAGCTTTTATTATAAGATATATGGCTTCACTCTAGGGTTTTCCTGGATGCTGTTTTGAATTTTTCCTGTTACCCATTTCTTTCCGTTCTTACCTACTGTTTTCTTAAATTTTTATCTTTTTCAGGCTTATGTGTAAAAATAAGTTGTACATACTTTTAAATCTGCTGGGAAATTATTCAAATTTGAATATAAGTAGGACTTTTCAAACAAGATTCAAAACTTACAGGCTGCATAATTATACAATTCAATATGTAAACAGTATTTCTGTTGGAAATTTATTATGCAAGATTAATAATGTGTAGAAATATGCCATATTAAAATGTACAAGGCCGGGCGTGGTGGCGCATGCCTTTAATCCCAGCACTCGGGAGGCAGAGGTAAGAGGATCGCCATGAGTTTGAGGTCACTTCAAGACTACACAGTGAATTCCAGGTCAGCGTGAGCTAGAGTGAGACCCTACCTTGGAAAACAAAACAACAACAAAAAAAAAGTACAAGTAAATCATAAAAATTTAAAGGAATCCAATATATCTGAAAATAGCATTTTCAAGTTGCTAAGATTTTACATACTAAATCCTAAATAGATTTAAGGTGGTACTCCTAAAGATGGGAATCTCTGAACCTACCAAGCCTATGACTCCAACTATATCACCTTTTCCCACTGTTATGAGAGCAGACATAGAAAACAAACTGACTTTTAATAAATTTCTGTTTAAATTGAAGGTCGTTGATGTGAAATGAAGTGCTTTGGGTAATTGAATCAATTATCAATGGCATATTGTATGAAAGTCATGGTTTAGGGAGTCCAGTAGCAAATGCACTTTGGAAGTCTTTGGAAGTTTGATGCATCTAAATGTTGGAAATGTGCTTTGACGCCCATCTTGCTGAAAAGTCTACCTGAATAAGTTCTTTAAAGTAGGTTGCAGCTGGTTACGTGTGCACTCCTAAATTATACATTCTTGTTCATGGTGAAATCCCATTCAGGCTCAGCTGGATAGGTAGGTTTTATTCTTATTTTTTATTTTTGTTTATTCTAATGTAAGATTTAAAGACATATCAAGATTATGTATATTCTGGCATGTGTGCATACCAAGTGTAGTATGTGTATGTGTATGTGTGGTGTATGCCGTGCGCCTGCATGTGGAAGGCACTCTTCCATGGTGTTTTCTTGACACAGAGTCTCTCACTGAACCCGCTGTTGCCATTTCTTTCTTTTCCTTTTCCTTTTCCTTTTTCTTTTCCTTTTCCTTTTCCTTTTCCTTTTCCTTTCTTTTTCTTTTTCTTTTTCTTTTTCTTTTTCTTTTTCTTTTTCTTTTTCTTTTTCTTTTTCTTTTTCTTTGCCAGACTGGCTGACCAATGAGCCCCAGCAATTCTCCAGTGTCTGCCCGTTACAGGACTGGGGTTGCAGGCATACATAGGCATGCCTAGCTTTCATGTGATCTTCGTACTGCCTGACAAGCCTTCTTACTTGCTGAGCAGCTTCCCCAGTCTGAAAGTATTTTAAGGAGAAATGAGGTGACTTTTAACTTTTATTTAATGATCTGTAAAACACCAAAATATTGAAAACACTGTCTCGTTAACTAGTGACCTTCCCATTTTCTTAACCAGGGTTCACGTGTTTTATTTTATAACATAGTGTAGAAGCATGCTTAGGTACAAAATATAGCGAAAGCAGTGTTTCCTAAAACAGTAAACTTGCTATGTAGCTTGTAGTAACGTTCTGTGCTTTTCTACTATTCATTGTGTTTAGGTGACCTCCATGGCCTACCAAAGTGATCTCATCGTGTATGACTTAGAAACTGTTGTTTTGGCTTATCTTATTTCAAGAACACTAAGTAGACCTGTCTGTGTAATGCTTTGAAACGAGTCTTATCATTTCTCCTACTTCTTGACTTTCCTACAATTATAGGTGAGAGTATCAAAATCAAGTACTTCCCAGCCCGAGTTAGCAAATGGGGCCTTTCTTACAAAGCAGGGTAGCATTTAGTCATACAACGGTGTTCATTCTAGTGAGGAAGGAAGTTGTCTTGTTGGACACTTAGCATAAAGCAAGGAATGTTGCACACGTTGAGCCTCCCTAATTTAAAAAAGTGAAATCTGAAGTACCCCCAAATCGAAAATCTTGACCACCAATATTGTGGCAACAAGTGGAAAATATCACACCTGGCCAGATGCAGTAAAGACATTGCATAAATTTCATATCAGGAGGCCAAGGGGATGGCTCAGTGAGTGAAGTGTTTGCCTCACAATCAAGACAAACTCAGTTTGATTCCTGGTATCCATATGAAAATGCCGTATGTGGCAGTGCGTGCCTATTTTCATAGCATGGGGGGAGGGGGTTCAGGGAAACAGAATCTCCGAGACTTGCTGGCTAGCTAGTCTAGCCTAATGGGTGAGGTCCAGGCTAAGGCCAGACCCGACCTGAAAGGAGGTAGATAATGTTCCTTAGGACAACACTTGAGGTTGTGCTCTGGTCTGCCTACCCATATACATATGTACATGCATACAAAAAATGGTTTCAATTTATGTGGGTTTTGGGGGAGCATATGTTTAGATAAGGATTTTATCCATCAGATAACTTATTAAGTATATAAATCTTCTAAAACATGTAGTCTAAAACATTTCTGATTCCAAGCATTTCAGATACGGAGTATTCAACTTGAAGTGAATTCAGACTCCACTACTGCTAGTTTTGCTGAGAAGGTTTGAGAGGGTTTGGTGTACTGGTTCAGGATGGTATTGGTCTAGTACAATAAAGGAAGACAGTAAAATAAATAGAAGAAGGGCTGGGGAGATGGCTTAGTGGTTAGGTACACTTGCCACTTAAGTATGAGGGCCTCTGGGGCCAGAGACCATCAAGTTTGACTCCCCAGAACCCACATAAAAAGCTCACGGTGACATGTATGTCTGTAACCCCAGTCCACCTGGTGGGGGCATTGGGAGAGGAGGAGTAGAGCCCAGAGAATCTTCGGGGCTCACTGACTGACAGCAACTCCAGGTGAGGGAGAGACCCTGACTCAAAAGGGAATACACAATGAGCAGTAAGAGAACACCCAAGAGCACATCTGCGTACACATATGCATATACCACACATCACACATGCATATGCCACACCTCACACATGCATGAACCACACCTCACACTTGCTTGTACCCACACGTCACACATGCATGTACCACACCTCCCACCCCCACATGCATGTACCACACATCACACATGCATACGCCACATATCCCACCCCCTACGTGCATGCGCCCCACACCACACATGCATACACCACATCACACATGTATGCACCACACCTCCCACCCCACACATGTATGTACCACACATCACACATGTGTACACCAGACTTCCCACCCCTGCATCCATGTACCACACACCATACACACACACATCCATGCACCGCACCTCCCACCCTGCACATGCATGCACCACATATCACACACACATACAGTACACACACATGCCCCCCACACATGCATGCAACTGAACATCATACATGCAACGTACACATACAAGCATATACTACACACACACACACACACACACACACACACACACACACACACACATGATGAAGACCATAATTACAGATACCTTCAAACCATGTAGTAAAGTTACTCAAGAGAAACCTTTTACTTAAAACATTCAAGTGTTCTATCTCATGCTTTTCATCCACTTAAAATTAATAATTCAGATGTGAAATCCTACATCATATTAATTATTCAGTACATGTTACTATTTTCTCTCTCTTTCTCTCTTTTTGGTTTTTCGAGGTAGGGTCTCACTGTAGCTCAGGGTGACCTGGAATTCACTATGTAGTCTCAGGGTGGCTTTGAACTCACGGTGTTCCTCCTCTGCCTCTAAGTAACGGGATTAAAGGTGTGTGTCACCATGCTTGGCCATGTTACTATTCTTTACCAGATGTCTTTATGGCACTCTCTAAATGAAATAATAGTGTTTTCTTCTCTAATTGGTTGGAGAATTGTAGTCTAAACATTATAAATATGTCCATCTTTCAGTTTCCAATGACTGTAATATGTACTCCTTATCATTCCTGGTACTGGTGATCTGTCAGGACAGGAAGTACTGATATGGTTTTAGCGGAGCTCCAGCACTTCCTAATTATGCAGTTAGGAGCAAGGTAACCCTCTTTGCATTTTATTGTCTTCATCTATAATATGGGTGATATAGTAACTAATGATGCAATGGACATGAAATATTTCTTTACACAGCAATCCTAAAAAACCAATTAAAAAGTTTTAGCAAGGGCTGGAGAGATGGCTTGGCAGTTAAGGTACTTGCTTGCGAAGCCTAAAGACTCATGTTCGACTCTCCAGGTCCCACATAAGCCAGATGCACAAGGTGACACAAGCACACAAGGTAGCACATGCACTCACATCTGGAGTTTGATTGAAGTGGCTGGAGACCCTAGTGCATCAATTCTCTCTCTCTCTCTCTCTAAAAAATAATAAAAGATTTTTAAAAGTTTCAACCAAAATCACAGAAATAAGGATGAAACATGAAGCATTTATGTCTTTGTAAGATCCATGCTGTCATGTGATTTCTTAGGAAGGAGTTCAATTGCTGTCTACATGTAGATAGATGATAATCTGTCCATTTTGTCTCCTTGCTGTTTTTAGT
Source organism: Orientallactaga sibirica (assembly GCA_036365145.1). NCBI lineage: Eukaryota > Metazoa > Chordata > Mammalia > Rodentia > Dipodidae > Orientallactaga > Orientallactaga sibirica. Next base: position 2,187,431 of record JAEOAD010001748.1, on the reverse strand, counting down.
GCTCACACAGTACATTATGGAGCTTACAGCACAGGCTTTGAGTGCTTTGGGTCTTGCCCCTTAGGCTGTCCCCTCTGGTGGCTATCCCCGTTGGTTTTGTAGCACCCAAGAAATTGCAATGATTTTTAGTAAATTTTTTTAAAACTATTTTATTTATTTATAAGCAGAAGGGGGTAGGTGAGAGAGGGAATGAGGGAGGAGAGAAAATGGGTACACCATGACCTTTTGTCATTGCAAGCGAACTCCAGACTCTCATACCACTTTGTGTATCTATCTTAATGTGGATACTGGAGAACTGAACCTGGGCTGGCAGACTTTACAAGCAAGCCCCTTAACTGTTGAGCCATCTCCCCAGTCTGAGTACATTTATTTTATTTATAAAAATGCTCTATAAAAATAATCAGCACAGAGTCTTAGTATTGGCTAAACAATGTCTTCTTTTTAAAAACACTGCTGCTCAGGGCTAAGGAATTGGCTAAGGCATTTGTTTACAAGCCTGCTGACCAGAGCCAAATCTAAGGCACTCATGCAAAGCTGGATGCAAAGCAGTGAATGCATCTGCAATTCTTTTTAAAAAATTTTTTTTTGAAATATATTTTATTTATTTATTTGAGAGAAAGAGGCAGAAATTTATTTGAGAGAAAGAGGCAGAGAGAGGGCGAAATTGGGGGCACCAGGGCATCTAGCCACTGCAAATGAACTCCAGATGTATGCGCCCTCTTGTGCATCTGGCTTACGTGGGTCCTGGAGAATCAAACTGGGAACCTTTGGCTTTATATGCAAATGCCTTAACCACTAAGCCATCTCTCCAGCCGTGCACCTGCATTTCTAATGCTCCTCTAGTAATGGGAGTGGAACTAGGAGAATGAAGAAACTTGCAAACAGCATGGCAAGAGACTCTCAAAAGAAGGTGAAAGGATAGGAGAAACATCCTGAGGTTGTCCTGTGATCTCTACACATGCTCAGTGTCCCACACAGGCCCATACACATGCATACATATGTGTACACATACATGTACACATACATTTTTTTTAAAAAGTTGGTTATAGTAGTAAACCTTTTCATGAATGCCAAAAGCTGTGCATGGGCTAAAGATAATTTTAACACTCTGTGTGGCTGGTTATATATACCAAAGTGTTGACAGGTTTTTTTTTTTAATAAGCCAGTTCTAAAAAAGAGTTTTATCTGGCTTTATATAAAAATCATTACTGTCAACAACAAATAATATCATGTTAGCCACCTTATTTGCATGGCATTACCCTGGCATTATGAAAAATAAGTCCAAGATATATCTTCAGCCTTCTGATGTGCCAGTTGCACTGCTGGTGAATATATATCTGACAGTGTTGAATTATTAGGAAGTATAATTTTAACAATTTGATTCTATATTTCAAAATATCATTTTTCCACTAGAAACAATTATTTCAATTATGCCAACTTTCCTAAGGAATGTTTCATTCATTCTATCTCATAGAAGGTCAAAAATTTGTCTGTAGGACTAATAACAACAATTACATGTCAGTCCATTTGGCGAGCTATACCAGAGTACCCTTGACTGAGTAATTCACTCGTAAACAGCAGTTACGTCGCTCACAATCTAGAGGGGAGGACATCCAACATCAAGGTGCCAGGAGGTGCAGCTACTCAGGGCCTCTTCATACATGGCACCTCCTGCTACTTCCTCAGCATCCAAAGGGACAAAATGGCTCCCTGAAGCCTATTTCCTAAGGGCCCTAATAATCTCTTTTTATAAGAGCAGAATCCTCATAACTTATCACCTCCAAAAGCCCCCCACTTGCCACACTAGGGTCACTTCCCAATTGTCCCCACTCTTACTTCTGTCACATTGGAGTCACCTCCTAAAAGTCCTTTTAAAGTGCCCATCTCTAACTTCTATCACATTGGGGTTTAGGTTTCACTGTATCCATTTGAAGAAAGATAAACATTCAGACTGTAGCAATATAGCAGTATGCTCAGTTTATTTTTAATCAACTGTACCCAAAATATCATTTATTTCTTCTCCTAATGACTCACACACATTTACACTATTTGGATTTTTGCAGCTTTAGGAAACAATAACAAATCCTGTCCATTAGTAATCTTGGTAAAGAAAGGAACTGAGTGCCCCTTATTAGAACTGTAGTTAAGTTTATGTATACACGAAGGCTCACTGCATACACACCTGCATGAACGACAGCACAGTAGAAAGTTAGCTAGTGCATGACACACATATGAAAGCTAGCTAGAAGACGGACTTGTTAATTTTTATTTCGTGTGTGTGTGCATGTATTTATGTGTGGGTACATGTTCATGTATACGAGGGCGTACATGTGTGTGCCACATGTACGTGGAGGCCAGAGGACTACTTTAAACATTGTTCCTCAGGAATGATATCCTCTTTTTGAGGCAAGGTCTTCCCTGGCCTGGAGCTTGCCTACTTAGGCTAGACTGGCTAGCCAGCAAACTCCAGGGGTTGCCTGTCCTTGCCTCCCAAGCACTGGAATCATAGGCACACACCACCAAGTCCAGAATTTCTGTATCAGTTTTGGGGACCAAATTCAGGTCTCAAGCTTTCAAGGCTATCTCCCCAGCCCAATGTATATAGATATATTTTTAAGAGCAGGAGATGAGAAAAGAGTTTTTCAAAAAGTTGTCTAGGTTTTCCATCTTAATAATCACATAAGTCAGTGGTCTGGCATTAATAATTAGTAGGATAGGAAGTTATAGACAGAGCTCTTTTATCTGATTTTGCTTTCTGTGGCCACCAGCAGGTCCTGGGGTTCTGTTCTGTTTAGTGAGGAGCAGTGCATGAAAAAATGCCACCTTGGTAGATGGAGCTCTGGAGGAGCCCCTTGCTGGAGGAGCTCCAGCTGCCTGGCTCAGTGCGGGAGGAATACTGACCCGCCAGCGTTTCTGCTGCCTAACAAATCAGGACCTTAATTATGACAGGAAGCCTTCTAGTGATGTATCGATGCGTTTGTGATCTTCGCTTGATGACAGAAAATGTTTGTCCCCAAGGCCACTCTAGCACATCGTCTGATTGTATTGCAAGAAATTCATGTACATTTCTGGAGGCAGAAGCTCAAAAGGAAGGAAGGAAGGAGGGAGGGAGGGAGGGAGGGAGGGAGGGAGGGAGGGAGGGAGGGAGGGAGGGAAGGAAGGAAGGAAGGAAGGAAGGAAGGAAGGAAGGAAGGAAGGAAGGAAGGAAGGAAGGAAGGAAGGAAAGAAGGAAGGAAGGGCCATCCTGTCCTTTCAGCGGCACATCCTAGTCCTGAAGCTGGTTTTCGTGAGCCATGCTGAGTGGCTTTGGAAAAATCTCATGACTGTCTCCCTTGACTAAGTACAGTTGTTCTGAACTGTCCCTTTGCTTCAGAGGAGAGCATGTATGGGTGCCTTGGGCAGTTGGGGTCCTATCTGTCCTGCTCACCCCTATGCAGCACTTCTTTGGCTCTAGCCTGTTAGCGAATTACACTCTTGACTCTGACCTCCAATTCTGAGCTTTTAGAGTCTTGACAAGTTAAAGCCCATTTTTGCATCTGATTGTCTTTTATCTAAATATGTCTTTCTTGTACCTGGCCAATATCCCTATTGCTTTTTGTTGTTTTGTTCAGCCTCATGAACTAGAAATTTACTGTGTTTGAAAGAAGACTTTTCTGATGAAGGTGCTAGATTAAAGATGGTGGCAGAATCTTTGAGGCAGTTTCCATTGAGAAGATGACCTGTTAGCTCTTCATCTAGAGTCTGGGCTGGCTCGTCACTGTGCCAACAATAGGCTGTGGCAGAAGTGGCACCCAGCCAGTCTAAAAGGCTCAGTAGCTTCCTGGGTTGCTTGGGCCTATGAGGTGACAGGCACAGCCAGCTTCCCTGCTGGGAAACCCAGGAGAGGTAGCACAACTCCATACAGGGGAGAGCGCTCAGCCATCCCTGTCCATGGGACAGCCCCACCACCCGAGCTGGCCACCTGCTGACCTGTTCTTGTGAACAGGAAACTTACTTTTCTGAGTACTGGCCAAATTCTTTACCCATACATCATGAAACCTACCAAAATGTCTACTTGAGCCCATTAGACCTGGGGATGGTGTGTGTGTGTGTGTGTGTGTGTGTTTTAACATGATGACAGTTATAGACAGTGCCACAATGCTGGGATGAACTTCCAACAGACACAGTTTATGGGAAGAAGGGATTTATTTCAGACTTCTAGATCCAGGGAAAGTTCCATCAAATAGTGAAGAAGCTGGCTCCCACTCAAATCCAAGCAGAGAGAGAAACTGTCGCAGGCAGCAGGGACCCCACCTTAGCTCAGATCCACCCCCAAACACACCTTTGTACTGTACCCCAGGATCCACCCCCCCCCCAGTGACACCTCCTCTAGCTAGGTGGCTGGAGACCCAAGTTACAAGGTTTAATAAAACCTCTGAGTCTATGGGGGACATACATTCAAACAACCACGATTATCTGGGACAATAAGACATTTTTACAGATGAACAAGTTGATACTTTAGAAATTATTTTGGTAAAAAGTGCTATTGACTCTGGACTAGGTAAAGATCTTTAAAAACATTTCCTGAAGATGAATAAGCAGCATGCAAATGAATGAATGTGTCTTAACTTGCAAAAGATGGATGGCAAAAGCCCTGCCACTGGGATCTATCTAGTTATTCTACTAATGCCTGTGCATAGCTATGCTTGGCAGATGACATTTAATTTTAATTAAGAACATAGCATGTTAGGACTTATTTCAGCAGAAAATCGGAATATTTGTGTACCCTCTGCAACTGCTTATAATCAGAGTTGGCACTGCATCCTCCCCTTTGCTTTAGCCCCTGTGTGTTTATAAAGAGCTGACAGAGACCATTTCATGTGTGGACAGAAGACGCTCTTTGCGTGTGTTGGTGCTGCTCTGCTCTAGCCTTGACACCCAGCACCTGGAGCATAGAAAACCCCAGGAGATGTTGAATTTATGAGTAGAGGTCCCTTGGGGTCGTTACATTCTGTTTTTTCCACCATTCCTCCCCCCCCAAAGCTTTGAAGCCCCTTATTAAATCAGTTTAAATAGTTAAGCTGCTAATGCAAGGGATACTAAAATATTATAAAGCATTTTAGAGAGTACACATCCAAAAATGTGTTTGCATTGTCTTAAGGACATTTGTTACATGAACCACTGTGGGTTCAGGAGAAAACTTCACATTTGGAAGCCATCACTTCTCTGGCTCCTGTTTTGTTTTGTTGGTTTTTTTTTTAACGTGTGTAAGTGTTGGGACACGCTGCGTGTCAAACACCTGTGCTCCTTGCCTTCCTCAGTGCTCCATGTGACTTCAGAGGCAGCATTGTTGGTATCTGGCAGGAATTAGACTTGAGCTCAGAACTCCTGGTACTCTGTGGAGTTAGGGGTCTTGTTTTATTCTCTACATTGTCTCACTAGGATTTCAGAGCAGTGGTCATATCTAGTGACTTAAGCCATGTCCTAAGCAGAAAGGTTAATAGAAAAAGGAAAAGTACTTCTGTTTGGAGCACACAGAGGAAATAGTGTGTATCTGATTCTTCTAAATCTTTTCCGCAGTGGTAATGGCTGTTGGATACATAGTTAGATGTGGCCATAATAGGGCCAGCAAGTGGAAGCCAGAGAGAGGAGATAAACTAAGTGAACAGTTTGGGTACATTTTATAGTTACCTCACTGCAATTAAGATTCTAGGACTGACTTGCTAACAGAAGGCTTAGAGAACTTAGAGTTGAATAATTAGCATTCCTGTAGTATTTTACAGTATCCATAATACTTTAATGGATAATTCATGTAAATTGCTCAGTGCATAGTGTGGAATATACCAGGCCCTCAGTAGATGGTAGTTGTTGGGAGAGGGAAGCGAGCTCAGTGGATAACATGCTAACCTTGCAAGCATCAGGATCTGAGCTGAATCCCCAGTACCCACACAGAAACGCGAGGGGTGACAGCCCAGCACAGGTCTGGAGTCCCAGCGCCGCGAACGTGGACATGGGGATCCCCGGAGCTCTGTGTCCAGCCAGCCTAGTCTGTTTGGTGAGCTTTAGTCCAGTGAGAGACTCAGTCTCAGAAAGAAGCGGACAGTGTTCCTGAGGGTAGCACCCGAGGTATCCACACTCATATGCGAGCACGCACACACATGCGCATGCACATGCACACACACATGCCCATACACAAGTGCATACACACAGAAAAACTACATGCTAGTTACTAGTAATGCTATTACCATCCTCTTCCTTGACATTATGTGTTAATTTTTCTGCTTTGCAAAAGAGCCCAAGGCTCACAGCAGTCAGATGGCATCACCGCGGGAGCCGAGCCAGGACTCACTTCTAGGTCCTGTAACTAACTCCACATCCAGGTCTCTCTGACTTGTTCTGTCCATCTTGATCTTAGCCTGTAACCAAATTGTGGTTGACCTTGACTGCTAACCTACAGGTACTCCTTTATTCAGGCATTATGGAGCCATCGTGTATTTTTAAAGAATAGTTATGAGGAGTGGGAGGGATTGTGAAAACAATATTTTCAGTTAATTACTGTAGAAGTAGCATATAAGATAGGGGAGAAGAGTGAGAAATAGGCGATTAGATCAGTTCGGAGACTGTTGTCAGAGCTCGGGTGGGAGTTATTTTGGAAATGAAAGGGTTTTTGTAGTGGGCATGAAAATGAAGGGATGAGTGTTCTCACATCCAATAATTCCTGCTCTGTGTGCTCCCTATAATCTACTTCACCAGACCTGTTGTTATCGCCTCTCATATCCCATATCTGATGGTGATTAGACACCATTGGAGACATTGGGACTACCACCCACTCCCAGGCCCACAGTGATTTCATATAACTATCTGTTTCGTTTTTCTTTTTTCACTTTAGTGTTGGCCTGAACTCCTGTGAGCTATCTGGCACTTGTCATTCATTGTTTGCTGTGGGGGTGGGGGACTTACTCTCTGCTAATAATGATTGACTTCCACTCCTTTCTTACTGTGCACTTGTTTCTGCTTTGTCCATCTGATGCCCGATACTGTGCCTGGTTCAGACCCAAAGATTGTTTTAAAAAACCAAAACTTTTTATTGACAATTTTCATACCTATAGACAAAATACCATGATCATAATCACCCCCCACCACCCTCCCAAATCACTCCTCCACTGAATCCCCTGTTCTTTCCAACTAGCTGCTCTTCTAATTTGATGTCATCATTTTTTATCTCCTATTATACTGGTCTTGTGTAGATAGCAGCGTTAGCCGAACGTCTTTTTTAGTAGGTGATCACTTACCACGGCCCAGCCCAGTCACAGCATCTTCACACACTGCTGGGCTCCTCCTCTCCTGAGGTGTTGGCTGCGAGTGAGAAGAAATGTTGATTTACTTCTGTTTTCTAGAAATCATAATTGTAGAAATTCAACATTTTGTCTTTATTATTATTTATTTGCCCCTGTGTGTGTGTGTGTGTGTGTGTGTGTGTGTGTGTGTGTACACCATGGTCTCTTGCCACTGTAAATGAATACCAGACACTTGGGTCACATTTTGTGACAAGCTTTAAGCTGGGGAGTTGAACCCAGGCTGGCAGGTTTTGCATGCAACCAAGCCATCTCCCCAGCGTCAATAGTTTGGCTTTAAAAAAAGTTTTATTTGGAGCTATTTGTGCTTTGTGATTTGGAAATAAATATTAAAAAATCTTAATACCACAATAAAAATTTTCTCCCAGATTAAAACTGTTCATAATTAAAACATTCCTGAAAGTCTTAGCTCATCATAGTTTTGAAGCCTTCTTAAGTCTTCCTCATTCAGGGATAGCTGTAACAAGACTAGTTATAATTGAACTGTAACTATTTATGAGATGCACGTGAATTTTGTCTCATAAATATTTTTTGCCAGTGATTCTGCACTGAAAGGGTGCTAAGGAGATAGGAACTCTAATTGAATCCAGATACAAGTTTTGAGGACAACTCATGTAACTTGCATACTCCAGAGCATTTGACTCAAGTATGTTTTTCAGTAATCTTTTCAAGTGTAATAGTTGGGCCTGTTTGTTGCTGTTTGGGGTGCGTGCGCCGAGTATGTTTGGTGTGGTATGTGATGTGATGTGCCCTGTCTGTGTGTGTGAGAGAGAGACACACGCACAGAGAAGGGAGCGGCGGTGGCCAGAGGAGAACTTTGAGTGTCCTCCAGTGCTCATCCATGCGTTTCCTAAGAGGGACTCTCTCTCAGTCTGGAGCTGGGTTTTCTGTCTGTAAGTCACAGCGATTCTGTTGCCCAGCCTGCCACTCATATGGGTACTAGGGAATTGCACTTGGTGGGTTCAGGTCCTCTTGGACCCTCGTGCTTACACAGCAAGCACTCTTATTCTCGGAGCCATCTCCTCAGCCTGGGCCTGCTATAAACACACAGGTTTCAGATTTCAACTTTCCTTTTAAATATTATTTATTTTGGAGAGAGACAGTATGGGCGTGCCAGGGCCTCTAGCCACTGCAGACAAACTCCAGATGCATGCACTGCTTTGTGCATCGGGCTTTTACGTGGGTACTGGGGAACCAAACCGGGGGCATCAGGCTTTGTAAGCAAGCACCTTTAACCTTTGAGCCATCTCTCTGTCCCCAGATGTGAGCTTTCACTCATGATAAAATGTGTGTTTTATGTCTGAGCATGTTTGTCACTTTGATAAAGCCATGTACCCCAAACAGACCTTTGGACACCTTTTTAAATGATAATGTTTTTTTAATTTGGTGATTGAAAGTCCATATAGAGTATAGATTAAAATTAAACTATACATATATTAAATAGGGGGTCAACAGCTTAGCTTTATTTTGGATATTTTGTATATGATGCTTTTTGAAAAAAGCCAAACAACATTTTTAAAATTTAATTTAATTTATTTATTTGAGAGAGAGAGACAGAGAAAGAATGGGCACACCAGGTCCTCTAGCCACTGCAAATGAACTCCAGATGAATGTGCCACCTCATTCATCTAGCTTTACATAGGTACTAGGGAATTGAACCTGGATCCTTTGGCGTTGCAGACAAGCAGCTTAACCGCTAAGCCATCTCTCTAGCCCACAAGCTGGTTTTGATTCCCCAGTACCCATGTAAAACCCAATGCACAAAGTGATGCATGCATCTGGAGTTTGTTTGCAGTGGCTAGAGGCCCTGTGTTTTATGGCAAATTTCTTCTGCATTGAAAGATGTAAACAACTATTGCCAGCTTTATCTAAAGCAGCTGGGTCAACTCATGAGAGATGGCATGGGAGGATCATCAGACAGACCCCTCTGTGCCAGCTGTATACAGTACTGCCCAAGATCTCATCACCTGGGAGGGAGTAGAGTCTATAGAGAGGCTGAGATCAAGGAACAATGAGCTCCATTGAGGCGGTGTCTCTGGAGTCTTGAGGCTCTGTAAGTAAGTCCTCACCTGAGGCTGATGGAGCACAGGGAGCCTGAAGTGCTGCTTCAAGGTCTCACACTCCTGGACAGGGTCAAGGAGTTTCTAGAAGCAGCCACGGGGAAGTTGTCATTCCTGGTGTGGTTGCTCTGTACGTGAGCCCTCATCCTGAGGCCGAGGAGTCACTTTGACACAGGAATCTCCATCAAAGTGGCTGCCTTGGGGGCCCCACGTTCCTGTCAGTAACCTCTCTTTATGTTCTGTAAGTGACCCCCCAATAAACTCACTGGTTCATGGAACTGGTTATGGTCATACTTTGGTCTGCCATCTGAGCCCTATTTGGGTTGAAGATGTGTGTCCGTGTCTCCCCAGGCGAGAAGTTTCCCGTGACACTCTGGTGCATTCATATTGTCTCTCTCTCTCTTTTTATCTCTCTCTGCTTACAAATAAATAAAAATTTTTAAAAAAAAAAAAAAACAGGGAATCGGGCTGGAGAGATGGCTTAGCTGTTAAATGCTTGCCTGTGAAGCCCAAGGACCCCGGTTCGAGGCTCCATTCTCCAGGACCCACATAAGCCAGATGCACAAGGGGGCACATGCATCTGGAGTTCGTTTGCAGTGGGTGGAGGCCCTGGCATACCCACTCTCTCTCTCTCTCTCTCTCTCTACCTGCTTATTTCTGTATCTCTCTCTCTCAAATAAATAAATAAATAATAACATATTTTTAAAAAAACCAGAGAATCAACTGGCTTGATGGGTAAGTTTTGCATTTGGTTTCTGACGAACAAGTTTTAGGTTTCAGGTACTTGCTTTCTTTCATCGTGGTATACTTCTGGCATGGACAATCTCCATTGCTAATAATAAAAGTCCAATAAATGCAGTCGTAATCAGAACTTCTCTTTTTATCAAATAAGTGGCATGGTGGTGCTTCTGAGAACAACTGTGGATAGTGTATAGACCTGACACTGAAGATGGCGTTTAGGGAGAATTCCTTTGGGTTTACAGTGGCATCTGTATGTCAATGTTAGTATGCCTAGAGTTTATTTGATCTGGTTAATTTTGGGACATAAATTAAGCAGCATAGGAATTGGGCAGAAATGTGAAATTGATTGGTGGGATTCAACCAAGTAATAAACTGATTAATCAACCTGATTGTGCATTTTATACTACATAAGCACCATAGCCCCAAGTGCATGTTCCTGCACTTTGACTTGAAGATCATTCCACTATCCTGTTTTAGTGAGGAAATTGTTTATTTAATTATCTTATTGATTGTGTTTTATTGAGGCAGAAGTGAACAAATCTTCAGCTATACAGCTGGATGCACACAGGATGTAATCAGACCCCTAGCGAAGATACACAACAGACCCCTTAGGCCACATAGCAGGCTCCCTTTCATGCACCAAGGCCACCATGTATTAGTTCTGCCTATTGTTAAACTTGTGGCTTCCATCGTTCAGCATCCGCTTTGAGAGCCATGTGTTGTGTGTAGTGGTACTTAATTCTGTTTCACTGAGGTGTAGTACACCCCTGAGTGACTGTGCCACCACTCCATTATCTATTCTGTTGATAAATATTTGATAGTTTCCCAGTGAGGCTATTGTGAATAGTGAACATTCTAAGTCATTTCTATTGGTTCTCTTGCTATGTTCCCAGGAGTAGAATTATTAGTTCATAAAGGCATGTGCCCAGCATTGGCAAATCCGTCCAGAGTCGCTATGCTCATTTGCTTTCCTTCAGTGAGAGTTCCAGGTGCGTCACCTCCTGACAGACACTTGATATTATCAGTCTTGTAATTTTAGCTGATCTGATAGGACCCTAGGCCCCTCACTGTGATTTTAAGACTTTGTTTCCCTGGTGTATAATACTACTCGGTCATAAATCAGACAGATCTATATATGAGTTTATTTCTGGAGTCTGTACTTTTTTCTCTTGTTACATCTCTCTTTTCAGGCATAAACTATCCTGTCTTAATTATTGTAGCTTTACAAGTTTTGCTGTCTTGTATCTAATCTTCAGCTTCCTTGTTATTCTGATTTGCTTCAGCTATTCTGGGTGTTTGCTTTTCTGTAAAATCGTTTGCATTTTCAAGTTTATCAGTTTCCATGAGAACAATACAAACAATAAAATATCAATAGCAATCTGCTGGCACTTGATTTCAGTTTCATGATACCTCACGATTAAACCCATGAAGTGTCAATGCAGAGAACAACACTGCATCTTTTATCTGTGATGTGCCATAGGATCCAGTGATGTCACCATACATCAGAGATCCCTGCACACCCATGTTTAGTGTAGCTATGGAGTCTTACTAGGCGTCCATCAACAAATAATGGTTAAGAAAATGTGGTCTGTATATGCAAAACAATATTACTGAGCCATAAAAAAGAACAAAATGATGTCATTTGTAGGATAATGGATGGATTGGCAGATTATCATATTAAGCAACATAAGGTAGACCCAAAAAGACACATATTTCATATTTTCTCTCATGCAGAATCTAGACTTTACACAAGAAAGTAAGTCTTGAAAGCAGGGGGAGAGGACGAGGACAAACAGGAAGGAGAGATAGAGACAGCAGAGGGCCGTCAAGGGTGAATCAGATCAGCACATCTGATATACATGCATGTGATATCTAATAAAACCCATTTGTACTGTGGATAGAAGCTCATGAAAAAGAAATAACGTGCTCCTCCAGACACAGAATGGCCTGGATATCCACGACCTCACAGTGCCTGACACTACCTACACAAGACCATCATAACAGGAGGAAAAGATCATGACATCAAAGTAAAAGAGGGACTGATTGACAGGGGGAGGGGATATGATGGAGAGTGGAGTTGCAAAGGGGAAAGTGGGGGAGGGAAGGAATTACCATGGGTTATTGTCTATAATTATGGAAGCTGTCAATAAAAAAAAATAATTAAAGCCTGGAGAGATGGCTTAACGGTTAAGGCACTCGCCTGCGAAGCCAGAAGACCCAGGTTCGGTTCCCCAGAACCCACATAAGCTAGATTCACAAGGGGGTGCATGCGTCTGGAGATCATTTGCAGTGGCTAGAGGCCCTGGCATGCTCGTTCTCTCTCTGTTTCCTATCTCTCCTTCTGCTTGCAAATAAATAAAAATTAAAAAATTTTTAAATCAATAGAAAACAAACAAAAACAAAATAAATAGCGGATTCTGTGGACTGTTTGCCCATTTTTTCCAGTGGCAACAAGACCACTTTCTTTGGGTGGATCATAGTGGATCGTGGGATAGTTCCATTTTGTTTTGTTTCCCTGATGCTCGAGAACCAGGCCAGGGTGTCGTCTGAGCTTGCCTTTTCCTCATGGCTGCAGATGTCGCACATGTTTTCTTATGTTTACTGCTTGTACTTCTGAGACATGACTCTGCAAATCACTCGTGTGTTTACTGGTTGAATTATTCGCTCTCTTGTTGCTAAACTTTTTGGAGTTCTTTATCCAGTCTGAGTATTAGTCCTCTGTTAAATGAATGGCGCACCAAGATTTTCTTCTAGTCTGTAATTTTGGCAGGCCCAAAATGTTTATTCATTTCTTCTACATTTTCCCATTTATTTCATAGAAGTTTTCAAAAGGTTCCCTAATGACCTGTGGATTTTATTGGTGTCCCTTAGTCACCTCTAAATTTATTTGAGTCTCCTCTCTGTTTCTTTTGGTAGTTTGGCTAAGGGTTTGTCATTTTCCTCATCCTTCTAGAGAACCAGCTCCTTTCTCATTGATTTGTTATAGTCTTTAGTCTCTTTCATTCACTCCCACTCTGGTACTTGTGAACTTTCTGCTAGTTTGGGGCTTGCCTTATTTTTGTAAGACCTTGATCATTACGTTGCTTATTTAAAATCTTAATTTTTGTTGTTGTTGTTGTTTTTTTTTCTTTTTCTTTTGCTATTGATTTCTGTTTTCATTGTTATGACCAGGTCAAAAATCACTCATTTTATTTATATATATGAAGGCCAGGCTGACCTGGAACTCACTATGTATTCTCAGGAATTTGTACCTTAAACATGCATCCTTTAAGAGACCAGAATCAGAACTCTAAAAAATAATATGAAGGCCAACATGAAGTGAGTTATCCTCCTACCTCTGCCTCCAGAGTGCTGGGATTAAAGGGAAGTTCCATAATGTGGCCTGCTCTTACAGGACCACAGCACCACAGACACCTTAAGCAGGCTAAAAAATCTTAATTTTTTTGATACCTCCTCAAGCCAGGTCGCTGATTTATGCAGTTATAACCATAAACCTCCAGCTTGTATGTCACAGGTATGTCACAGGTTTTGCTGTTATGTTTTCATTTTCACTTGATCTCAGTGTTTTTAAATTTTCTCCAAAACTGATTTCCAAAATGTGCAGTCATTCACCCCATCGAGGGTGTGTCCGAGGGAGATGTGACACATTCCACAAAGCCTACAGTGAGCCACTGTTCACTTGAAAGTGTATTTATTCAACCTCTGTGTGTCTTTATGACTTCTGTGGTTTCTTTTGCTATTGATTTCTGTTTTCATTGTTATGACCAGATAAGATGCAAAAAATTATTTCATTTTATTTATATATATGAAGGCTTGCTTTCTGGCCTAGGCTATGATCTATTTTGGAAACAGTCTGTCTGTGGAAGAAAAGAGTGCTGCTGCTGTTGGGAATGGTCTGCAGATGACTATTCAGTGGAATATGTTGAAAGGCCTTCAACAAGACAAAATTTGAGTGACAAAGCATCATCTTACATAGTAGAATTTGTACCTTAAAACAACATGCATCCTTTAAGAGACCAGAATAATCGGTCAAGTATAGGTGGGAATCTAAAAATAATATGAAGGCCAACATGAAGTGAGTTAGCCTCACTGCAGGAGAACCTCACGTGGCTGGGATAAGCCTCCCAATAGTGTATGGAGGAGGAAGGGATGTGTAACCTTGAGAATGTGGCCAGTATGCAATATGGTAAAAAAAAAAAAAAATCAGTGAAAATACAATGTATTGAGAATCCAAGGAAAAAATCTGTTTTTTAGTTCTGTCCTCTCTGAGATTCCTTCTATTTCATCAGCCCATAATCTTCCTGGCAGGAGGGTTTTCCTAAAGCTGGGGGAATTTCCCAAGCAAAATAAGGAGAAAGAAAAGACAGAGTGAGAAGGAAGCAGTGGGAATTTCCCCCACCATATTTAGTCTCTTTTCCTACTTCCTTTAGTCAGATAAGCAGATTTGGTATTTTGCTTTTTATATTTTGTTCTGAAGTTTCATCTGTAATAAGCAGGAGGTATTTGTGGTCTGCCATCCTGGCCACACAAGCAGTCTCCAAGTAACTTGTTAATATATTTCAAATGAAATCCCTGTGAGTTACAATCCCATCCTCACTTGGCCCATTCTAGCTGAACTGTTAGAAATACTGTCTTCTTTGAATGATTTCTGTGAACACAGGTTATTTGATTTATATTGGTGTGGTCTCCCCGATAGTTTTGAATATCTTGTTGGCATTATGACTCTCTTGACATACTTCTTTACATTACTTTAATAAATTTCTCAATTCTTTAGTATTCCTTCACAAAGAGAAAGTGCCAAAAAAAAAAAAAAGAAAAGAAAAAGAAAAAAGAAAACCCACCTATTCAAACAAGTTCTTTTCTTAGCACTGAGGTTACAGGTGCTCATTGCCACATGTGACTTTTTTCATGAGCACTGACTGGAAATCGAAGTCCAGAGCCCCAAAACACATCAGCTTTGAGGAAGTGGGCATCCTTGTGTAGCTCTTGCTCCCAAACACAACAAGAAATAATGAGGTTTCATTCACACCAACTGTGAAAGGGGCCTTCAAGCCCTAGTTAAAGCCAGTGCCAGAATACTTTATTGGAATATATAAAAAAAATCAATCCTAAAGGTAGAACATAGGCGCTCGTGAATCTTGAGCACTGTTAGCTGTTGTGTACATGTCTGCATGAACATCTATGCGGTTACGTAGCAGGCTGATGAACTCATCTAGAAATGCAATGGTTTTTTTTCTGTACAAAGGCTTTTCAGATGAGATATGTAAGGCTTTGAGAACTTGGATTTTATATACTTTTGGGGACAGAAATTACACTTCTAAGTGTGTCTATCAGATTGTAGTTTATGTTAGCTGAAAATTGGTACTAATGGGGAACGAGTAAATTATGGGACAGCTTTTAGTAAAGAATCTACAAAATGGAATGCAATGTATTCATTAAAAATAATAGGTCATTTGTTGAAATGGGTAATAATAACAATAATAATAAATAAGTAAAAATTGAGGCTACTTAATATAATTGGTACAATCTCGTTATATAAAAATGTATGTCTTTGTAAATATAGATATGGACAGGAAAATAGTCTTGAAGTTTATGCATCAAAATAGTTATAGTGCTCTTTCTCACAGGTGAGAGATTAAAAATGTTTTCTATTTTTCCGTCTAAGTATTGGTAGGAATTTGTTTTAGTTGGGAGCAAAGCAAGGTTCTTCCTCAAAAGAGCAGAAGATTTAGGACCTGTGGCAAAAGGGGGATGTTTCAGATCACAGCCCCTGATGTTGAGTAAACTTTTAAACTCTTGACGTAAAAAAAAATTTATTTTATTTAATTATTTGAGAGAGAGAGAGAGAATGGGCATGCCAGGGCCTCCAGCCTCTACAAACTAACCCCAGACACATGTGCCTCCTTGTGTGCATCTAGTTTATGTGGGTCTTGGGGATTCAAACCTGTGTCCTTCGGCTTTGCAGGCAAATGCCTTAACTGCTAAGCCAGCTCTCCAGCCCAAACTCTTGACTTTCTAACAGTAGCATTTAACAAAACTGACAGAAAGGACAAAGCAAGTGCCCTTTAGGAATGAGTTTGTATCACTAAAGCTGTTCAGACTACAAAGCCATTGGGCAAGGTTGTCAAGAAGCGATGAAAGTGGGGTGTTTTGACATTTTGCCTCCAGATACTCTTAGTAGACAAGATTTTAAAAATATTTTATTTATTTATTTATTTGCAAGATAGGAAGGGAAGACGGGGAGAAAGAGGAGGGAGGGAGGAAGAAAAGAAGAAAGGAAGGGAAGGAAGGGAGGGAGGAAGGAAGGGAGGAAGGAAGGGAGAAAAAGAATGTGCATGCCAGAGCCTCTTGCCACTGCAAACCAACTCCAGATGCATGTACCACTTTGCACATGCGCTTCAGGCCTTACATGGTCCTGGAGAATCAAACCTGGGCTAGCAGGATTTGAAAGCAAGCACCTTTTTTTTTTTTTTTTTTTTTTTTTTTTTTTTTGAGGTAGAGTTTCACTCTAGTTCAGGCTGACCTGGAATTCACTGTGTAGTCTCAGGGTGGCCTCAAAATGGTGACCCTCCTACCTCTGCCTTCCAAGTGCTGGGATTAAAGGCATGTGCCACCACGCCCGGCTGAAAGCAAGCTCCTTTAACCACTGAGCAATCTCTACAGTCCAGTAGAGGACATTTTTTTTTAATTTTTAAAACTTATTTATTAGAGAGAGAAAGAGACGGACAGAGTGTGTATGGACACAGCATGGCTTCCTGCCATTGCAGACAGACTCCAGGCGTTTGCGACACTTAGTGCATATGGCTTTATGCAGGTATTGGAGAATCAAACTCAGGTCATTAGGCTTTGTAGGCAGGTACCATAACCACCGAGCCATCTCTCCAGACCTGAGGATATATTTTTTTTAAGATTTTATTTTTATTTATTTATTTATTAGAGACAGAGGGAAAGAGAGAGAGGAAGAGTGAAAATGGGCGCACCAGGGCCTCTAGTCACTGCAAACGATCTCCAGACACATGTGCCTCCTTGTGCATCTGGCTTACTTGGGACCTGGAGAATCAAACTGGGGTCCTTAGGCTTCACAGGCATGTGCCTTAACTGCTGAGCCATCTTTCCAGCCCCTGCAGATATTTTTAATATTAGGTAGAAAGTTAAATGAGAAGTTTAAAAAGCCATTTTGACTCCTAAAAAGAATTTTATGGGCTGAAGAGATGGCTCAGCAGTTAAGGTGCTTGCCTGCAGTCTTAATGACCTGGGTTCAATTCCCCAGTACCCATGTAAAGCCAGATGTTCAAAGTGGCACATGCATCTGGAGTTTGTTTGCAATGGCTGGAGGCCCTGGTGCACCCATTGTGTCTCCCCTTGTCTTCTTTTCTCTTCTCTCTCACTCTGTACATAAATAAAATATTTTTTAAAAAAGAGTTCTATTTCATCTCATTTTTATGGCCAGGGACATAAACACATGACAAAATTCCCATGAAATATGGCCTTTCACTTTTTGCTTGTGGATGTGTGGTGTGGTGTGTGCACATGTGGCACCTCACGCCTCACTCACCTGTGGTGTCTATAATGGAAAGCCAGGCATCCCACTCCGTTGCTTCGTCACTATTCTTATTTGATCTAGACTCTTACTGATCAAAGACTGGCTGTTGTTGCACAAGCTCTGGCAGTTCTTGGGTCTCTGCTTCCCACAGGACTGGGGTTCAGACACACGTGGCCACATCCAGCTATGTATGTGGGTCCTGGGGATGGAACTCGAGCTTCTCTCCGACTCCTCAGGCCCTTACACAGGACATGCTCTTCACTCCTGAGCTGCCTCTCCAGCCTTCTGGTAGCATGCTACGGTACAATAGTCAGAAGGAAAGTCACAGGGGCTGACTGGTAACATCTGCTACAGTTTGTAGTGCGTTTGTAGTGCGGTTTGGAGAACAAGTGAAGGGAAGAAGGGACTGATTATACACCTGCTGCAATTGGAGAACAAACAGTAACAGACATTTTACTTGGTGTGGCATGCGTACATGCATGTTTATACGTGTGAGCACACAAGTGTGCAGGTGCACATATGTGCATGTGTATATAAAGGCCAGCTGTTAATATCTGATGTCTTCCTCACTTGCTCTCCACCTTATTTGTGAGACATGTCTCTCACTGAACGTAGAACTCACGGATCTGGCTAGATTAGCTAGCCAGTAAGCCCCAGGGATCCTCCTGTCTCCATGTCACCAGCACTGGGATCACCGACGTACACCACCATGCCCAGCTTTTACATGGGTGCTGGGGATCTGAACTCGAGTTCTCATGCTTGCACTGCAAACACTTTACTCACTAAGCCATCTCCCCAACCCCCACATACACCATTTTTGGGGCCACAAAGCCATAAATGAGGCCAGTAGTTCCTAAACTCTCTGTATAGTAAGTAGATAGGTAGGTAGCTGATAGAGTGACAGACAGAAAGATATAGACAAACAGACAGAAGAAGGCTTAATAAACTGTTGATCCTACAGACAGATTCATTTGCTCCAAAGAAAGGCCAGGAATCAGTATTTAAATTCTCAATTTTTAATGATCAGCCAAGTTTAGATGCTATCAGAACATAATGTGTATAAACATATAAATACACACCCATTAGGACAGTTAGAAGGAGAAAACATAAAATCTATTGATGAACACATCAAATGCTTTTGAGCTATTGATATTTACAAAGCTGCCTCATGGAGAAGCCCATCGGCATTCTTCAGCTAAGCGATGTCTCCTGCAATCCAGTAAGCACAGCTGCTTGACAGAGCTAGTTTTATTTATGCATACATTACACAATCACACTCACGAATATAATAAGCCATGGGAATTGTGTCATTGAGATGCGTGTTTGTCCACAGTCTGTAAACACAAGAATTGAGTTGTATCAGCCACTGTCGGAGCCTGGTCATGCTCTGAAAGGAAATGTCAGGGATGATATGCTCAAGTTGATAAGATAGCCACTGGTCCTTAAGACCAGCACAAGGTGGTGTTCCACCCGTGGTGAGGTTAACAGTAATTCATGAATTGAGTAATCTGGGAAGTTTGATTTTTCAACTTAATTCCTAAATGATATTTTTAGGAAAGAGGGTCTTGTGGCCTGGGGAGATGGCTCAGTGGCACTTGCTTGCAAACCCTGACAGCTGGATTTGATTCCCCAATATCTGTATCGAGCCAGATACACAGAATGGTGCATGCATGATCATTTACAGTGACGAGAGGCCCTGGAGGGCGCCTTCATAATCTCTGCTCACAAATAAAGTATTTTTTTAAAAGAAAAGAAGCCGGGCGTGGTGGTTCATGCCTTTAATCCCAGCACCTGGGATGCAGAGAAGGATCACAGATATTTTTAATATTAGGTAGAAAGTTAAATGAGAAGTTTAAAAGCCATTTTGACTCCTAAAAAGAATTTTATGGGCTGAAGAGATGGCTCAGCAGTTAAGGTGCTTGCCTGCAGTCTTAATGACCTGGGTTCAATTCCCCAGTACCCATGTAAAGCCAGATGTTCAAAGTGGCACATGCATCTGGAGTTTGTTTGCAATGGCTGGAGGCCCTGGTGCACCCATTGTGTCTCCCCTTGTCTTCTTTTCTCTTCTCTCTCACTCTGTACATAAATAAAATATTTTTTAAAAAGAGTTCTATTTCATCTCATTTTTATGGCCAGGGACATAAACACATGACAAAATTCCCATGAAATATGGCCTTTCACTTTTTGCTTGTGGATGTGTGGTGTGGTGTGTGCACATGTGGCACCTCACGCCTCACTCACCTGTGGTGTCTATAATGGAAAGCCAGGCATCCCACTCCGTTGCTTCGTCACTATTCTTATTTGATCTAGACTCTTACTGATCAAAGACTGGCTGTTGTTGCACAAGCTCTGGCAGTTCTTGGGTCTCTGCTTCCCACAGGACTGGGGTTCAGACACACGTGGCCACATCCAGCTATGTATGTGGGTCCTGGGGATGGAACTCGAGCTTCTCTCCGACTCCTCAGGCCCTTACACAGGACATGCTCTTCACTCCTGAGCTGCCTCTCCAGCCTTCTGGTAGCATGCTACGGTATAATAGTCAGAAGGAAAGTCACAGGGGCTGACTGGTAACATCTGCTACAGTTTGTAGTGCGTTTGTAGTGCGGTTTGGAGAACAAGTGAAGGGAAGAAGGGACTGATTATACACCTGCTGCAATTGGAGAACAAACAGTAACAGACATTTTACTTGGTGTGGCATGCGTACATGCATGTTTATACGTGTGAGCACACAAGTGTGCAGGTGCACATATGTGCATGTGTATATAAAGGCCAGCTGTTAATATCTGATGTCTTCCTCACTTGCTCTCCACCTTATTTGTGAGACATGTCTCTCACTGAACGTAGAACTCACGGATCTGGCTAGATTAGCTAGCCAGTAAGCCCCAGGGATCCTCCTGTCTCCATGTCACCAGCACTGGGATCACCGACGTACACCACCATGCCCAGCTTTTACATGGGTGCTGGGGATCTGAACTCGAGTTCTCATGCTTGCACTGCAAACACTTTACTCACTAAGCCATCTCCCCAACCCCCACATACACCATTTTTGGGGTCACAAAACCATATATGAGGCCAGTAGTTCCTAAACTCTCTGTATAGTAAGTAGATAGGTAGGTAGCTGATAGAGTGACAGACAGAAAGATATAGACAAACAGACAGAAGAAGGCTTAATAAACTGTTGATCCTACAGACAGATTCATTTGCTCCAAAGAAAGGCCAGGAATCAGTATTTAAATTCTCAATTTTTAATGATCAGCCAAGTTTAGATGCTATCAGAACATAATGTGTATAAACATATAAATACACACCCATTAGGACAGTTAGAAAGAGAAAACATAAAATCTATTGATGAACACATCAAATGCTTTTGAGCTATTGATATTTACAAAGCTGCCTCATGGAGAAGCCCATCGGCATTCTTCAGCTAAGCGATGTCTCCTGCAATCCAGTAAGCACAGCTGCTTGACAGAGCTAGTTTTATTTATGCATACATTACACAATCACACTCACGAATATAATAAGCCATGGGAATTGTGTCATTGAGATGCGTGTTTGTCCACAGTCTGTAAACAAAAGAATTGAGTTGTATCAGCCACTGTCGGAGCCTGGTCATGCTCTGAAAGGAAATGTCAGGGATGATATGCTCAAGTTGATAAGATAGCCACTGGTCCTTAAGACCAGCACAAGGTGGTGTTCCACCCATGGTGAGGTTAACAGTAATTCATGAATTGAGTAATCTGGGAAGTTTGATTTTTCAACTTAATTCCTAAATGATATTTTTAGGAAAGAGGGTCTTGTGGCCTGGGGAGATGGCTCAGTGGCACTTGCTTGCAAACCCTGACAGCTGGATTTGATTCCCCAATATCTGTATCGAGCCAGATACACAGAATGGTGCATGCATGATCATTTACAGTGACGAGAGGCCCTGGAGGGCGCCTTCATAATCTCTGCTCACAAATAAAGTATTTTTTTAAAAGAAAAGAAGCCAGGCGTGGTGGTTCATGCCTTTAATCCCAGCACCTGGGATGCAGAGAAGGATCACTGTGAGTTCAAGGCCATCTTGAGACTACATAGTGAATTCCAGGTCAGCCTGGGCTAGAGTGAGACCCTACCTTGGAAAACTAGAAAGACAGACAGACAGACAGACAGGGAAGGGAAGGGAAGGGAAGGGAAGGGAAGGGAAGGGAAGGGAAGGGAAGGGAAGGGAAGGAAAAAGAAAGGAGGAGGAGGGAGGAAGGAAAGGAAGGAAGGAAGGAAGGAAGGAAGGAAGGAAGGAAGGAAGGAAGGAAGGAAGGAAGGAAGGAAGGAAGGGAGGAAGGAAGGGGGAGGGGGGAGGGGGGAGTGAGGGAGGAAGGAATGAAGGAAGGAGAGAGAAAGGAAGGAAGGAAGAAAGGAAGGAGAGAGAGAGAAAGGAAGGGAGGGAGGGAAGGAAGGGAGGGAGGAGAGAGAAAGGAAGGAAGGAAGGAAGAAAGGAAGGAGGGAGGAAGGAAGGAGAGAGAAAGGAAGGAAGAAAGAAAGGAGGGAAGGAAGGAAGGGAGGAAGGAGAAAGAAAGGCAGGGAGGGAGGGAAGGAGGGAGAAAAGGAAAAGGAAGGAAAAGAAAAAAGAAAAGAAAAGGGGTTCATGAAGATAGGCAACCCACAAAACTGAAGAAGAGAATGTGAAAGTGACTGTTGTGACGTACTAAATGTGCGCCTGCTCCTCCTCCGTAGTACAGTCACCCTGCGACAAACCCCATGTTTGTCTTTGGAGGTCACTTCTCAGTTCTGTTTTGCTTCAGATAAAGTGTACGTACTGTGTGGCAGGAATCATGCAGGGGCTGAAGGAGTTCTACAGATGGACCCGACAGTCCTGTTCGCTTTTTCTTGAACCAGTGGGCCCACTCCCACTGGTGTCACCATCTAGTCCTTGTTCCACTTGGACGCTTTCCCTGGCTTACCTATGTGGCAGACACCTCACACCTTCACTTCTTCCATCCTATGTTACCTTCCAGCATGGCCTGGGATGTTCTTAAAATGTGCCCCCGCCTGCTCCTGGTCTACATCTTTTGTTTTCATTTCTCTTACTTTTGAAGAAACCTGTAGCTTATTTATCTGTTTCTTTCTCGTGTCTGTATGTCATCACTGTGAGGGCAGACATGTTTATTTTGCTCTTTATGTATCAGAAGAGGGGATGGTAGTATCTAGAACATAGTAGTAGGTTCCTAGTGAATGTGTGTTGAATGGATGAAAAGGTAATGTGACCGATTGGTTACTACTCACATCTGATCTGCTTCTAGTTCACCATGGCTGCACGTTAGGTCATTCTCAGCATAGCCCTCCGTAGTCCCAGTGAAGAACATCCCACATGTCTGTGTTTGGACAACACTGTTGGTGAAATGAACTGCTCAGCTCCAGTGCGTGCCCTTGCTCCCACCCGAGCCAGCACGACAGCTGCTCCACTAGAAGATTGAGAGCTTCTGCCTCTCTGTGTGTTGGTCTCAGCAGGTTTCCTCTACTTTCTGGCTTCACTCCTCATATGCACATTTATATCTCTTCTGGAGACCTGTCAGGTATTGAATGTGGGTTGGCCCACCATGTCTCTCGTGATGTCTAACTAACAAGTTTAAGTGCACCTTAGAAATGATCTTGTCTTTTTAGACTTTAGAAAGCTGTGGCGCCAAGAGAATCTAAATTCACAGCACTAGTTAACAGACAGTTCTGTACATAAGTCCTGCTCTGCCTTTGGAGTTGTTTCTTAAAACACACCCTATTGCTGAGCAGATAACACAGCCAGCGTGGTGGTTTGAATATAAAACAACCCCCATAGACTCGTGTGCTTGAATACTGAACCCCTAGTTGGTGGCACTCTTCTGGACTATTGTGGAACCTTTTGCAGGAAGTGAATCACTGGGGGTGGGCCTTGAGGTGTTAAAGGCCAGGCCTGCTTGCATCCATCTCTCTCCACTTCTCCCTGCTGATGTGGTGATGTGATGCTGCCTTCCTGTTCCTGCCACACTTCAAACTAAGCCAGAATGAACCCTCTCCTTCCAGAAGTGGATCTGGTCAGGTATTTTATCCCAGCAACAAGTAACTGGCAGTCAGCCAAGTTTCCTCTTTTCTGTCAGTGCAAGTCTTTGCCTTGTCTCCCTGTCTTTCGTGTCCCTCTTAGAATCCAGGCTCCTTCAAATCTTAACTCTGCGAACAGGACCTTCCTGTCATTCCAGCCCAAAGCCTTCTGCAATTCCCTTCTTCACTGTTGTTAGTCTGATCTTCAAGGGTTTTCAGACAGCTTTTCTACCCATCTCATTCCTCATTTTTATGATGCTTAGCATAGGACAGAAAGGATTGGCCACTGTCAATTTGCTTCATTACTACTTTCTTTTTCTTTTGATTTTTTGAGGTAGGATTTCACGCCAGCCCAGGCTGACCTGGAATTCACTACGTAGTCTCAGGATGACCTCAAACTCATGACGATCCTCCTACTTCTGCCTCCAGAGTTGCTAGGATTAAAGGCATGCACCACCACGCCCTGCTTATTATTGTTTTTGATGCTTTTGCCTATTTCTACCCCACAGCCAAGTCTCTGACTTGGTTTTGCTCCCTTCTCCATATAGCACTCTCTCCCTTCATTAGTTTCTCAACTTCCTAAAATTGCATTTCCCAAGCTGTGGCCCTGCCATCACTGGAGACAGTGGGTATGGAGGCCACCATCCTATATTATCTAGTCTTGATTTCTGCATTTTCTCATTTGATCTTTATAGAACTTTGTTGTGAAGTGGGACCAAATACATGTCTTTTCACTGACAAAGACACGAAATACCGATGCTCAGAGAGAATGATTTTGCTCATTCTCACAACCTCTCCTTGGTACGAGATGAAGCAAAGCTGCCAATCACAGTTTAAAATATTTTCTAGTGTCCAAATTTTAATGTTAACAGAGAGGGAGAGCTCCTCACCCGGTATTCTGAAATGTACGTAATTTCCCTGGGATCTTGTTCTGTGTCTCGGGATATCAGTGTGCAGTTCTCTGGCATCTCGAGCGTCTTGATTGTAAAGAAGATTCCTGACAGTTGGGTTAGCAGCGAGTAGAGGGTCTCTAACACTGACTCACTCTGCATCTGCACTATTAGATGTTATTAACAGCTGTTAAATGCAAATTCATGTTTGAAAGTTTTGCTTGCCATTTTAAATGCAAACTGTTGGTAAGCTGTCCTCAAATTCTTGATTTAGCTAGGTTATCTTCCAACTGCTTGATATTTTTGCAAGTTGTGAAAAATTCATATATTCAAATAGATCCTGTACTTTTCAACTAAAAGTATAAGAAATATTTCTCCCTTAAATATAAAAGATGATATAGTACTGTATTTCAACTCAAAAATATTCTGTCATATATTTCTGTCTTAACTAATCAATAGAAAGTGATGTCCTTTTTAAATTTATTCTGTTTGCTTGGAGACATGGGGTCACTGGTAACCCAGACTGGCCTCAAACTCACTACATAGGTAAGAATGACCTTGAACTCCAGATCTTCCAGGCCTCCCCTTCCCAAGTGCCAGGGTCACAGGCATAGGTCACCATGCTCCAGCATATCAAGTCCTTTTTCACTGTGGTTAACAGATTGATCTTACACATTTTAGCTGAAATTCAACACAATAAATGTACTTAATTGTATTAGTGTTTATTCGTTACTTTGCTGTCATGTATCATTTTAAAGCATTCTGGGATATATATACTCTTCTAAGGAAAAGGAAGTGTATTATATCTTTGCAGGTAAAACAGACTAGAAACCAACATTGTCTTGACATTTCGTGTCCTTCTCTGCTAGCTGTTCTGTGCAAGAGAGAACCAATGTGTAAAGAGGCTGAAATACAGTTTTGTGGTAGTGAGCTTCACTATGCTCCGCCATTTGTCCTCCCAGAGACCACAGGCTCACTCAGTAGTGTATGAGAGTCCTTGTGCATGTGTTCAGAGCCGCCTGCGTGATCTAGTAGTGCAGGAGTCAGGAGACTCTTGATACAAACTAGTCGTCCATGGCGTTAGTACCCAGCTTCTACTTTCCCATGATGGAGTTACTGCCTCTCTCTTGCTTCCTCCTTTCTTTTCTCCCTTTCCCCCTCCCTCTTCCCCCCATCCCCTTGACAAGGTCTAGCTATGCAGCCTAGACCGACCTCAGACTCAACAATCCTCCAGGCTCCGCCTCGTGAGTGACGGATTGCTGGCAGGCACCACCACTCCAGGCACTCCCACTCATTGTTAGGTTGTTGCTATACTTCAGGTTGGTAAATAGCACAGCACCTAGAGGAAGCCCGCTTGTTGATCTAGTGCCAGAGAAAAATGTGGATGTCTGTCAGGCGTAGTTGACTATATCTGAGGGTGAGCGGAGAGGCAAGAAGATGAAATTGTGCAGGTATTCTAGCAAAAGTGACTGCCCACCCCTTAGTGTCCCACATGACAGTGGTGCTGGGCAAGTCCTACCACCCAGGTCCTGACTGTGGCTTTCTCTTCTTTCCAGTCACATCTGCTGTCCTTTGGGTACAGTTTTGCTGTTGATAAGTTGGGGTGCATTCTGCTTAAGGACAAATGCATACTCACACTATACTAAAGTCACAGAAAGCACAAAGAGCTTTTGAAAGGACCTTTACAGTAAACCTGACGGCCTCGTGGACCTGTATTAGGTCCACTTCTAAATGCAAGCATGGTGCATAAATGTGCACACAGTGCCTAGCATGCCGTGTTGAGTCCTGGGCTGCAGAGAGCAGCCATTCATCTTATGGTTGGCAATTTTTTCCTTTTTTAAAAAAATCATGTATTAGCTTCATCAATTTACTATTTTCCAAACACATGTCTTACTCAGAGTATTCTAGTTATGATGAAAAGGAGAAATAACATCAAATAAAGCTAATGGGTGAAATGTTTAATTTGTATCAGTCTATAAAAAACCATAATTTCTGTTTTAACTGTCTGGTCTAAAATAGTTCCATAAGGGATAGGATGTAGTTATGTTTGAAGGTTTCTATTATAGATTTTTTTTCTTGGCTAGGAGCTGTCAGAACACGGATGATAAAAAGGTGTCTATTCAGTAAAGCTAATTCTTTTTTAAATAATTTATTATTTATTTGCAAGGGGAGAGAAGGGATGGGGAGGAAATGGGTGTGCCAGGGTCTCTTGCCCTGCAAACAAACTGCATGTACCACTTTGTGTGTCTGGCTTTATATGGACACTGGAGAATCAAACCTGGGCCGTCAGGCTTTACAAGCAAGCACCTTTAACCACTGAGCCATTTTTCCAGCCCACTAAAGCTAATTATTACATGATACCAGCTGAAATTTTGACTATCTCTTAGAACAGAAAGAATTTAAATTAATGTATGAAAAGTTAGTCTAAGATTCCTTGAATAGCTTCCCTAATATATCTGGAAAGGTAAATTGATTTGAAAAGCCAAAATTGATGAATTAAAAACATCATGTAGGAAAACCCCTCCATGATCATGCTGAGCGCAGCTCTGTGCCTTAGCTGGGTGTCAAGCCAACTGGTGCAGGTAAGTTTTCATGCAGCTAAAGAGAGCGCTCATAACGGATCAGAGCAAAGAGATCACGTAGTTTCCTGTTTCACTTACTGCTAAGTGTTCCAATACGTGTGTGTTTGTTCTTTCTTAGGTATGAGAAAGTGCCAGTCATCCTGGTTGGGAACAAAGTGGATCTAGAGAGCGAGAGAGAAGTGTCCTCCAATGAAGGCCGAGCCCTGGCTGAAGAGTGGGGCTGCCCCTTTATGGAGACTTCCGCTAAGAGTAAAACAATGGTGGACGAACTCTTTGCTGAAATCGTGAGGCAGATGAACTACGCAGCTCAGCCTGACAAAGATGACCCCTGCTGTTCCGCCTGTAACATACAATAGCATCTGAAGGCGGCTGTCCTGGACAGGGTTGGCACAAGTTGTAGGCGACAGGAGCCCTGACTACACCACTGCAGTTGGTAGGATGCGTGGCGTGAGTCCACGGTGCCCTGCAGCCCTTACTCAGAAACAAGCAGTGACGGCCACTTGGTGTGTCTGAGTACCTCTGACTCAGTAACCACAGTCGTCACCATTGTCCTACTATCAGCATCTGCAACTCGAAGGCATAGGCCGTCGTGCTACAGAGTGACCTCATTTGAAAGTGATGGTGGCATTGTCACCGAGTTGACAGAAGCAACACTTGTACAAAGCAAAACTAATCATGAGAGAAGCCAGAAGAATTCCTATGACCACTTACAGTTAAAATATTTTGTCATCCTAAAAAAAAAATTAAGTAAAGGAGAAATATTTTCCTATGAGAGTGCTGAATTTCAGGACTTGGGATAGAGCTTCTAACCAGTGTAGGCATCGAGAAAATAGCCTCTGGCCTGCCACCCGCATTGCAGGGAGGGAGAGCCCTTGCCCAGCCGACATGTTTCTGTTTTGCCAAGTTAATGCTTAAGTGTAGCGGTTATCCTAATTTGTGACATGAAGCTCACTCCTTGATAGAGAAAAGTCACCAAGGTTAGAATTTGTCAAGTCACCTGCTTTGCACAGAAAATGGAGGCTCTCCCAAGGGTTTGATGTGGGAGTTACAGCCACCAGCCCACCCTCTCTTTGAGGGAGCAGGGCTGGTCTTTACTTTCTGAAGACGAAGGAGGCAGCCGAGGTGCACAACGCCTCGCCTTACTAACAGGAGCACCGTAGTGATTAACCAGGACCATCGTGGAAGGAAAACGAAGCCATGCTGCAGCCACGTTCCCGTTTGCAGAACCTTCCCTCGCAGGACAGGACAAACCCCTGGCATTTTCATGTTCATTATCACTATCATTTCATTTCATGTTCATGTTCATTAAAGCAGCCAGTTCCTCCTCGCCTTTAAGGGTTATGGTTGTGGTGTGACCTTTGACTCACCTGCTTTGGAAATCCAGTTTGCTGTAGCAGAGCTTTGTTGCAGGCATTTCAAAAAAAGAAAGAATCACCACGTGAAATAATTTGGAATTAAAAGTAGAACATAAATTATAGAGTGGAAGGCAAGGGACAAAAAGCCGTTTATCTTTAATTTTCCTGGAGAATCATATAAAGGTTTTCTTTGTAACAAGTTTGCCCTGATTACTGAAGTGGCAGATACAGCCAGAGTGAATATTTTGTTTTGAAAAGGTGCTCAAGCCCTGACATTGTTGGCTTTCGTAGCCAAGGTGGTTATCGTGTGAGTGACGGCACAGGAAAAACCTCCTGGAAGTTTTTGCAATCAACCCGAAGGGTTTTTCGCCTCACTTCAGAGCTGTAAGTGCTCAGGAGATGGTCTTGAGCCCACTCTCTGGAGATAAATTTGGCCTTTGGAACTGCAATGTCACTGAGCCTGCAATGTACTTCCTGCCCACATTTTCTTGGTTCCATAGTCTTGTGCAAGTAACCTCTGGTCTTACGTGTGTAACTGAGAGAAGAGTGTGTGTCTGTGTGTGCATGTGTGTTTATTGTTCCTAAGACTTTGGCACAAAGCAGAGATAATTGCCTATACTGAGAATCTATACTGCAGAATATAGTATATAAAAACATTTTTTTCTTTTAAATTATTTGTCTCACTGAAATTCTTGGTAGCCCCTCCCCCAAGTGTTTAGTAACTGGCATTAAGTTGAAAGGATAGAAAACAAAGTCAATAGTATTTTTCATATATGAGAAAACTGAAGAAATAATGTGGATAAAACCAGGTCTTGCTTGATAGGAAGTTTTTAAGTTGTGAATATTTACAATCTTCAGTACAATTTTCCTCAGTTAGGAAGTACGTCATTTATAGGACAAGATGTTCTACCCAGTTTTCAAATTTCAGTATGGAAAAGTTGATTTGGCTCAAACAGAAGAATCAAAGATTCAAGAAGTATGTTTTATCTACTGAAGTAGAAATGTTAATGAATTGGTTGAATTTTGAAGCCTCTAGTGTCTCAGAATAGTTCTGGTTTTTAGAATTCCATAATTGATAGCAATTTATGACAAGTAAGACTGCGTGAGCAACAGTGACACTGATCCCTCCGTTTTATGTCATGGATTGCTCTGTGGATGGGAAAACATGGGTGAGATCATGTGAAGGGTCTGGAAAAATGTCAAGTAGAAATGTTTGTCAGACAATGAAGTGGGCTTTTCCTGTAGAGATGTTACTAAGAAGAAACCCAGCTCCCTGATCAGTGTTTCACCGGCCTTCCATGGTGACCAGGCCTCAGGACATCAGACTGGAGACACGAGCACTCCACATTCCTCCAGCATGAGCCTAACTGTTGAAAATGAATATTTGTTGGGAATAAAAAGCCCAAAACCAGGAGGATTCTACTTGCTGGCACCCGAAGCAGTAGGGGCCATGGAGGAGAGCTGGAGACCACTGGTTGCTATTTACTTAATGCCCTGATCAGACTAGTACTAGATAAGAGAAAGTTCTCACATGCCTTACAAAGCTTATGGTTTGATCCAAAGACCCACTTTTTCTTTAGCTATTATGATAAAGTTTTCTTTTGTTTACTTACATTTGTGCAAAGCAGCAATTTTTTTTTCTCTTAACATTGCAACGTTGAGTTGTTTCAACTGTGATTGTGATGGGAGCCAATGCCTTTCATTTCGTTCAGCTCGCACACACCAAGCCAGCGTGGGATCAGAAGTATGACAGAAGGTCTCCTGACTCTTTGATGACTTCGTCCTTTGGTTTGTAGAAATCAGACTGAATGTTGGAGTTCATTGGTGTGGCGTGGCGGCCATCGCTTTCTGTGGTAAAACTACTGACACTTGCTTTTCTGTGTGAACGGTGTTGCCTCAGGATGCCTGCTGTTTGTTTCCTGGAGTGAGTGCCTCGTTGTCTGTGACTATGAAAGTGCTTTGTCTGGTGCTGTTGGGTGTTCTGTCTGTTTTGTTCTTCCCTTTTCTGTCTCTAGCAGTGGTCCCGTGTTAGCACTGGTTAAGCTTTAATTGTCTCCTTAGCCAATCACATGTTAAAGACGATGGGGGTCTTCTTGTTTTCTTTAACTTGTCATCTTGCATCTATTCAAATCTTGATCAGGGTTTCCAGAAGGACTGCAGTAGGTTTGGAAAACAGACTCATCATTATTGATTCGGGGCTTCCCAGAGATCTAGTTCACAGTTAATTGTTGTGCTCTAATACAACTGACCATTGAAAATTGGACAACAGTTTATTGTTTGGTAACAATGTCAGTTGTTAAACCCTGACATTTCAATTAAAACACAAATTGTAGTTATAACTCAATGCAAACTCAACAGTGTATTTGGAGTTAAATTATTTTAACAAATAAATTTATTTAATGAAACTCTGAGTTTTGTTTTGTATGCATTTCTGAGTGAAATGTATTCTATTTATAGAAACAACTGGAAAGTACCATGTGTATGAATTTAGAGCTTTCCTATAGAACTGTTCAGTCGAAAGTTCATCATATAGTAATAGATCATTTCATACCCTTTCAACATAAAACAGAAAGGTTTTAAATCAATCATCAAGAGTACAAACTCCTTATAAATGATATTTTGTATTTTCATGGTAGATAGTTAACCGAGTTCTAGGTAATTAACGTTAATTAGCACTGCTTTATGGTCCTGCTAGCATCCTGCAAGTGTTCCAGTGGGATGGCTAGGGATGGCTTGAGGCCGACTTTTTGTTCCCAGGTCATGTGGCTCTGAAGGTGCCAAAAGCAGGAGGGGGCTGTACTGTGGGGCTGCAGGCAGCTTGTTCTATGTGGGCCTGTGAACAGGACAGATGCTGGGGATGTGTGCGGCCTTCAGCGGCTCTGATAAGGCGCCCATTCATCCGCTAAGCCAGTTTAAGGTCTGCCTTTTGGTTATGTGGCCTTCTGTCTCTGTTGAAGCCCCTCGCAGCATTCCACCAGCTGAGAAGCTTCATTGTTTTACAATCTAAGAATAATTTAAATGAATATAACAGAAGCGTTGCAGGCAGAATTTCAAACATTTAAAGGAAAGTATGCCCTTTATTTCAGTCATAATCTCATTTGATATGTTTATAAAGTATTTATACCTGTCAGAATCTAATTTCAATTGAGAAAATTTGACGTTGAAAAAAGCCATACTTTGACCTTCTCTCAAGTTGTACATGTACTGCTTCTTGGAAGTGTCCCCAGTTTGGAGTCCCAGTGATCTCTAGGACTGAAGCAGAGGGTATCCTGGGGAACGCTGCTTGCCTGCCTCCTCATTCCTTTCTTCTATGGCCCCGCAGACACTGATAATCCATGGTGGGTTCTCGCTGTCACACCACGTAGCTTACACTGCTCACATTTTTCAGTACTATGTGAATGACCTTTCCTACCCCTCCCCACTCATCAAGTTTTGGATTTTTAACAGCTTTACCACCCTTCCAGGTACACTGACAGATTATTTCTTTGCATATTTTCTTGCCCTCTGAGGATTCCTTCAAAACTTATAAGTGGACAGAAATGTGAAGGCTCATCTGCTTGAGAGCTTAAATACAAAAACCCTGCTTAACACGTGTGGTTTAGTAAAAAGCAAACTAAAGGAGTGATCTTTGTGTCCACACAAAAGCACAGTCTCACAAATAGAAGAGTTTATTCTAGAGGACAATAAGGGAACCATGGCTGGGAACACAGATTCAATTTACCCCTGATACCATGTTCTAATGTGGTAACGTTTCATGAAGCTTGTGTGGTTCCAGAACAACAACAACAAAAGTCATAAACAAGGCACTTTGCAAGTACGTTGGTGAGAACAGCAGGTAGGCGGTTACAGCAAAGCGGGGAAGGAAGTCTCTGCTCTAGGTTTCCAATGC
The DNA here is from genome assembly GCA_036365145.1 of Orientallactaga sibirica. Taxonomy (NCBI): domain Eukaryota; kingdom Metazoa; phylum Chordata; class Mammalia; order Rodentia; family Dipodidae; genus Orientallactaga; species Orientallactaga sibirica. The sequence continues at coordinate 2,154,992 of JAEOAD010001748.1, read as the reverse complement.
TATCTGACGACATTCTTATCCGGGTTGGTGGAAGCCCAGGGTCTGTTAGTACATTCTGTGTGGAATCATCTAATGCAAGGATATTAGGTCAATCACAGGGGCTCATGACAGCCAAAAGAATTTGGCTCCAGACCTCTCAGCAATCAAGTTCTAGTCATTCAGCCTTGTGAAGCCTTCAACACAGACACAGCTTTTGGTTGTTGTTTGGGAAACTTTACTTTACACTTGGCTGGGTTGATGGGGACTTTCTTTTTTCCTTGTATGACCTTCCTATTTCAAAGCCAGGAAGTAGCAACATCTTCATTGTGTTCCACAGTTGTAATTGTAGATTGACTATATTTTGGTCCTGACTTGCTTTAACTTAGAAACAAGAAAGGGAGAAATCACACCGACTTCCAAATTCCTAAAACAGCCACATTCACTTTCAGTGCAGACCATGCTCACTGTCAGTCTGGGGGGTGTATGGACACGGCACCCATGCATGAGCGTGTGCAAGCGTGCGTGCGTGCGCGCACGCGCACACACACATACACACAAAGATGAATAACCCAGTGTTACTTAGGAGAACAGCTAACAATGGCAGAGTTGAGCTGCAGATCCAAATTGTGTTTTTTTTTAAAATTTTGTTTGTTTTTTGAGACAGTGCCTTACACTAGCCCAGGCTGGCCTCAAACAGCAATCCTCCATATCTCAGCCTCCCCAAGCGCCAGGATTATATCCAGGTGTGAGCGACCATGTCCATGTAATTGAAGCTTCTAACTCACCTTTTCCCCACTGTTCTTTGACCTAAATTGAACTCACTCATTCCAACCTCATTGAGCTCTCACATGTTGTCATTTAGGGTTTCTCTGGTCCTTGCATATTCATAATCTCTTACACCACATCTGTCAGTCTTGCCTGCCCCTCTTTCCTTTTTCTCTCCAGACAGATACAAATAAGCCTTCTGGCAAGAAAGAGCAGGCACCTTTCCTACACTACATGCTGGGACCCAGGCATGGCTGGCAGAGAGAGTTCTGCAGCCCTGTTCTTTCTGAGATTGAAGCACAGGAGCTTGATGTATCTGTGTGGTCAGGTGGGGATCCATGGCTTGCTGTTGCTTGCCCGCTCTCCTTAGGAACAACTCCAACTCGGTCTAACGGTAGGAATTACAAAGGGTGTGTGTAGGAGGGGTATATCAGTTACTTTCTCATTGCTGGGACAAAATTACCTAACCAGAAAGCAGCCTAGGGAAGGCTCAGACCATTCCAGAAGGGAGAGCCCATCAAGGCAGGAAAAGCATGACAGGAGCCGGAAGCTAGAATTACATCATCACATCCATAGGGAGGAGAATAGCAAGCAAGGTTCTACTGTAAAACCTCAAAGCCCACCCCACAACATATCCTCCAGCAAGGTTCTACCTCCTGAAGATTCCACAGCCTTCCTGAACAGTGCCACCAACTGGAAGTTAAGTTGTTCAAACACATGAGTCTGTGAGGGGAAGCTTTTCACCCTGCAGCTTCCACAGTGGCATGGTCAGAATGGGGACAGCAGCAAAGTTGAGGCAAAGTGACCTGTCTATCAAAATCCCCACTGAAGAGTCAAGTGCCGAGCCCATGCCAACAGTTACACGGTAGGGTGGTGGTAGCTTTCAGTCAGTCAGAAAATGTTTTCTGTCACCCTTCTACAGAATAAGGGATGAGTGAATGCTTCACAGATATTTAGGCCATTAAAAAGAATTTCTTAGTGGAAAAATACCATAGGTAAATACTATTTTCAATACTACTATTATTATTATTGTTATTATTGGTTTTTCAAGGTAGGTTCTCACTCTAGCTCAGGCTGACTTGGAATTCACTATGCAGTCTCAGGGTGGCCTCGAACTCATGGCGATCCTCCTACCTCTGCCTCCCGAGTGCTGGAATTAAAGGCGTGCAACACCACGCACAGAGATACTATGATTATTAGTACTATACTATTATTGGATGACCCATAACATTTCTGGGAAAGGTCACAAAACGTAAGACAGGATAAGACATGGAATAAGTGCGAACAAAAGCAATAAAGGGCTTAATGTATTTGTTACATCACTGAGTGGGTAGGCAGAGAAAGAGACCCACAGTAACAGAATGTGTGACTGAAGCTTTGGAGGGAGAGATCTGCCAGAAAGGACATTCCAGCACACAGACCTTGTTCATGTGGTTGGCTGAGGATAGTCCTGTGTGTACCAGACGGGTCTTTTGCCATGAGTTTGGTAGAAGATGATTCTAGAGTCCAGTCAGATTGGGGAAACTTGTACAGTACATCGTGCACCTTAGAAAAGACCTAGAGAAATTCTAGAAATAATCCAAAACTAACTTAGGCCTCGAGATACTTTTCTCACACAACATGTAACAGCAGCACAGCCTAGAACGAGACTTGGGAGATGCTGCTGCTTCGGTGCCCTCCAGTCCTCGCTGTGGGACCTGTGTCCCAGTGAGGTGACACGGAGCAGTTGTGAACCTGAGAACCCGGCTTCCCTAGTTGAACTCACAGCCCTCCTGCCTCAGACACTAAGTTCTGAGAAAACAGATGTGAGCCACCACACCCACTTATTTCTAAATTATGAAGGGAAGGAGGTAGCTTTTCAGTGGCAAGACTTGAGCCAAGTGATCAAACCTCGCAACGTCAACAATGAGACAAAAATACATCATGGTCCCCTTCATGACAAAAAATAATAATGAACAGCACTACTTGTCTTGTATGTAGTGTTCGTACCCTGAATATAGGCAGAGATGGAATTGGACAAATCCACCTCATAGAACATTCTGGAAGAATAGTTTGGGATACTTCAAAAATCCAATGGTGCCGGGCATGGTGGCACATGCCTTTAATCCCAGCACATGGGAGGCAGAGGTAGGAGGATTGCTTTCGTGAGTTCAAGGCCACCCTGAGACTACATAGTGAATTCCAGATCAGCCTGAGCTAAAGTGAGACCCTACCTTGAAAAAAAAAAATCAATGGTATTGAAAGAAAAAAAATAGCAAGGTGAGTATACGGGGCTGTTGCAGATATAATGAGGCTAAAGAGATATTTATAAAATAGTAGAAATAATGTCTCAACATTTTTTTCTGTCTTTCATATATGCAGTAGATTTCCCTAGACAAATTTCTGTTGCATACAGAAATGCAAAAGGAGTTGAAAAAGAACCCTTCCCTGAGGGAATATTTCACTCCTTTCCCACTGAGAATCACTAAGTTCAGGGAAGGCCTTCACTGTGGCAGGGGAACTTGGAATTCTCACTCCCTAAAGAGCAGGACTTCTGGGATTTTGCTTCCTTGTGGCTAAATAGCTGCAAAAGGGAGAAAGAGGAAGAGGAAAGAGAAAAGAAAAAGAAAAAGGAAGAGAGAGAAAAGAAAGAGAAAAGCCCAGGACTGTTATCACAGACCAAAAGCCAGTAAGCAGTTACACAGTTTACTTAGGAAGCTTGAACAAAAGATCTAAGCTAGACATCAGTTGTGCCTGTCACCCAATCCTGTTTCCTTTTGTTGCTGTTGCTCTTCCTTACCACTCCTTCCGGCTTCCGGCTTCTCGCATTCCTCAAGGGCTCTTCCAAAGCCCACCTTATTGGGCTTTCACGGCACCCCAAACACAAACCTTCGCTATGTAAGTCATTAATGTCATTTCCTTTCCAGAGTGATTTGGGGCTGGTGGTTCCTCAGGCTGGTTTTCCTGCAGGGATGACTTACTGGGAGAGAAAGTGGCCCACAACGCTCCCTGCACATATATATACATACATACATACATACATATATATATATATTTAATTTTTTTTATTATTTTATTTATTTTTGGAGAGAGACACAGAGAGAGAGACAGACAGACCGACAGAGAGGGAGAGGGAGACAGATAGAGATGGGCGCGCCAGCATCTCTCAGCTTCTGTGAATGAAATCCAGATATATTTTTAATTGCGCCCTTTTATCTTTGTGGGACCTACTTGGGTTTAGCAGGCAGGCGCCTTAACCGCTAAGCCAGCCCACATATATATTTTGTAAATTTTAATTTTACATTCATGTTGGTGCCTTCAATAGCCTCCTCCCTGTCCTCCCCCTCCAAATGGACCCTCCTCATTGGGGAATGTGTGTCATGCATTGTGGGGGTAGCCAACAGTTTTGGGGAAGAGGCGAAGTCTCTGTGCATAATGACCCAACTTGTGGCCCTAACACTCTTTCCGCACCCTGCATTTTCCTTCACCATCAGAGTCATGGGACTTGGAATTAAACCACAATGAAGTGAAAGTCCAAAATGAACTGCTTGTTCACTTACACCAGTCATATTCAATATATATTATGGTTTTTTAAGATTTTTTTTTATTTGCAAGGACAAAAAGAGAGAATGAATGTGTGTGCCAGGGTCTCTAGACACCAAAACTGAAATCCAGACCCATGTACTTTGTGCATCTGCCTTTATTTGGGTGCTGGGGTATCATACCTGGGTCATTAGGCATTGCAGGCAAGTACCTTAAACACTGAGCCATCTCTCCAGCCTTATTGTATAATATTTTTTTTAATTTTTGATTTTTTGAGGTAGGGTCTCGCTCTAGCCCAGGCTGACCTGGAATTCACTATGTAGTCTCAGGGTAGCTTCAAACTCATAGTGATCCAGCTACCTCTGCCTCCCAAGTGCTGGGATTAAAGGCATGCGCCACCCCATCCAGCTACCCATTGTATAATTTTCTAAATAACTTTTTCCCCCCACAAATGTTACATACAATAAGACCTATTTCTTCAGTATTACCTTGGAGACAGTACAGTTACTGTTAGTGTCTGCCAGGGTTCCTGGGTTAGACCTCTCAAAGCTCCCTGTGGTCATGGCCTTGAGCTTGAGGCTGGATGAGGAGAACTGACAGGAATAACTGGACAGCTAGAAGATGTTGGGGTGACAGGACAGACACTCCTTGGAAAGGGCTAAGGGAGAGGTCTTCAAGGCTAAGGTATGACAGGCAAACACAATAAGGAAACAGAGTTCTCATGGGATACTAGAAAATATTAGCTCATCCTCTCACACTGGAAAGAAATTCAAATAGTAGCAGAAAATACCTTTTTTCATCTGTTTCTCTCTCTCTCTCTCTCTCTCTCTCTCTTTTTTTTTTTTTTTACGAGGTAGGGTCTCACATTAACCCAAGCTGACCTGGAATTCACATGTAGTCCCAGGCTGACCTTGAACTCATGGTGATCCTTTGCCTCCCTGGGTGCTGGGATTAAAGGCCTGCACCAGTTCACCCAGATAGAAGCCATCTTATTGTCTCGTTCTAGTTGCAAAGTCACTCATGTTCCTTTAAAATGTTGGTGAATTACAATGACTCATCAGCCTTAGAGCTGAGCAAATATTATGTGACATATTAGCACATCCTCGGCTTAGAAAAATTCTAATCAAAGACAAATGTACTAGAACGGAAAAAATATAGATACCCTAGCCATTCACTTTTAATTACATTTGGATGAAGTTTCCATTGCCATGGAGACTAGCCTTAGGAAGTTTGGGAGACAAGGATCTCCTCCAGGATTGATAGTTTTGTGCCTCAAAGATATTTTTCATGTTATTTCTGAGTTTAGAAGCAACTTTGATTGGGGTAACATGCAAACCTCACAGCTGTCAAAGGTCTCAAGCAGTTAACATAGGCGCCATCATTTGCTTTTCACTGTTACAGATTCTCTTTTATTGTCAGTACTTTGTTTCATTCAGTGGCTCTGTCCAACAGGACAGTCTGACACTGGTCACACAACACATAGCTATTTAAATGTCTAGCCATTACAATTAATGAAAAATATTCATAACACTAACCAAATTTCAAGTCACAAAAGCCCTATTTTTAAAAATATTTTATTTATTTATTTAAGAGAGAGAAACAGGTAGAGAGGGGATGGGGGAGAGAATGGGCTCACCAGAGCCTCCAGCCACTGCAAATGGACTCCAGATGCATGTGCCCCTTTGTGCATCTGGCTTACGTGGGTCCTGGAGAGTTGAACCAGGATCTTTTGCCTTTGCAGGCAAGCGCCTTAACCACTAAGCCATCTCTCCAGCCCCACAATAGCTCCTATTTTAAGTACTGGTCATGGGCAGCATAAATATAGGCCAATTTGGAGCTGGGGAGATGGCTCACTGTAAGCGTGCTTTCTGTGCAACATGAGGGCCACCTGTGTGGGCGTGAATCACTCTTGCCATCAGCCAAGCAGAGCCAGCCCGTCCTTGCTAGTGTGATCTCTTGTCATGTGTTCATTGGTTACAACTTCTCTAGTCAATGCTTAATGTTCATAGAATAACTTTTTTTTTTTTTTTGAGAGAGACAGAGAGAGAGGAGAGGAAGACAGATAGAGATGGGCACACCAGCAGCCTCTCAGCCGCTGCGAACAAAATCCAGATGCGTGCGCCCCCTTGTGGTCAAGTGCAGCATTGTGCCATTGTGTCACTTTGCATCTGGCTAAACATGGGACCTGGAGATTGGAACCAGCATTCTTAGGCTTAGGAGGCAGGTGCCTTAACTGCTAAGCCATCTCTCCAGCCCAACTTTAAAAAAAAAAAAAAAAAAAAAAAACTTTTCCATAAAGGGACAAGTTTTGAAATACTCTCTTTAGAGGATGATGAGAGTTTTTATTAGTTTCTGATGTCACACACAGTGATGACAGCAACTATGAGAAGTGAATTTTTAAAATTTATTTATTTATTTGTGGGAGAGAAAGAGAGGCCAGGGCCTCCCACCATTGCAAATGAATTCCAAATGCATGTGCCAGTTTGTGCATCTGGCTTTATGCGCTTAAAGGGGAACTAAACCTGGGCTGCCAGCCTTTGCAAGCAAGTGCCATTAAGGGCTGAGCCACTTCCCAGGCCAAGAAGTAAACTTTTTGAAATACAAAGATGAGAGGGGCTCAGCGTTTAGGGGTTCCCCATATCTCTCATTGCAGGGCTGGTATCTTGAGATGAATGTGTAAGAGTAAAAGAAATGAAAGGAGAGGGGGCAGGAAGACAGATGTGGGAGCAGAGGGCAGTTGTGAGAAGTCACCCCTGTGGGATTCTGAGCCCTAAACGATGGCGTGAGGATGACTATGGGGCGGTACCAGACGCAGGACGAAGACAGAACTGAGCCCAAGTGCACTGGACTGGGCATGAAATCAGGGTCATATTTAGGGTTGAGAGGCTATTTAGCTAAAAGCATCTTAAAATAAACTTAATTTTCAAGAACAGTTTTAGGTTCACACAAAAAGGTACGAGAGCTTCTACACCCACAGCCTCCTGCACTGTGGACATCACCAGAGACACTTGTTGCAGTGGACCCAAGTCCATACTCTACATCAGAATTCATTCCTGCACAGGGCATTCCACGGCTCGCGTAAGTACATCATGATACACGTTCACGACGCTCAGCCCATGGTTATTTATACTCAGGAAATTCCAGTTCCTTGAAGTCCTGGGCTACATTCAGCATGTGGTTATTTAAGCTCAGGAAGCAAGGACTCAGGATATGAGGAGAGGCGGTGCCAACTCCCCCAGGCCCACAATAGAAATGACTGGAGTCAGACCTGGACACTGGAATGGGTGGTGACTCAGCTCAGAAATCTGTTCCTTACTGACTCCAAGTGTGACTTTATTGAGTTCTGATCTGGAGCAGACAATGCATTGTCCTGGGTGGTGGAATCAGCATGCTTAATGGAAAATAATGGAGTGTGGGATAGATCTAATTAGGAAAAGCCAATTACAACCTTACCTCAGCAGACTGAAATGCTTAGGGAAATGAATTGAAATTTAAAGTTAATTAAGCAATAATATATTGCACCATTTGTGAGAATTTTATTTAAAAAAGAATCTCAAAAATATTTATTGTCATTCAATCATCTATAAAATTCTTGTCCAAAAAACTTTTCAAAATGTATTGTGTGAAATTTCAAAACTGCAACTTTGAGGGAACATATACTTGATTCTCACCCCCTTTTCCCTTAAATTTCCCATGGTAATGCTAAAATCTAAAAATGGGCCAAGAGCCAAGTCAAGGTGGAATTTCCACTGATTGCATTATCCCTGAATGTTACCATGGAAAATATAGAAGTGTGTATGTGTGTGCGTGTGTGTGTGTGTATGTGCACACACACACGCACACACACATGCATACAAATATATTCAAAAAGAAAAAATTTTAATTAAATAAGCTATCAAAGTGACTTTTTTCTAAAAGATTTATTTATTTATTTATTTATTTATTTATTTATTTATTTATGACAGAGAGAGAGGGGGGAGAGAGAGAAAGAGAGAGAGAATAGGCATGCCAGGGCCTCTAGCCACATCAATCAAGCGAACTCCACACACATGTGCCACCATGTACATCTGGCTTACATAGGACATGGAGAATCAAACCTGGGTCTTTAGGCTTTGCAGGTATGTGCCTTAACCACTAAGCCATCTCTCCATCTCTCCAGCCTTAAAAGTGACTTCTTTTTTTTTTTTTTTTCAAGGTAGGGTCTTACTCTAGTTCAGGCTGACCTGGAGTTCACTCTGTAGTCTCAGGGTGGCCTCAAACTCACGGTGATCCTCCTACCTCTGCCTCCCGAGTGCTGGGATTAAAGGCATGTGCCACCACGCCCGGCCAAAGTGACTTCTTGACATCATGTTGCAGGTAGACCCAATACTATTAAGACACTACTTCCTGGATTTTAATACTAACTTTTAGAGAACTTCCAAAATGATTATCTAGTTTGGAAAATAAATTGAAAGGAAGACCAGGAAAATTTAATAACATAGGGAAATTCTTGAGTACGTGATCTTTATTTTTAAACATTCTGTTTGTTTTTGGTTTTATGAGGTAGGGTCTCACTCTAGTCCAGGCTAACCTGGAATTCACTATGTAGTCTCAGGTTGGCCTTGGACTCATGGCGATCCTCCTACCTCTGCCTCCTGAGTGCTGAGATTAAAGGCGTGCACCACCCCGCCTGGCTTTTATTTTGAAACATTCTTATTGGCAACTTCCATAAATATCAACCCTCCCACCACCCTATTTCTCCCTCCTAAAACCCTCTTCTACTGAATCCCTTCTTCTTTTCAAGTTGTCTCTCATTTATTTTGATGTCATTATTTTTTTTACTTCCTACTGTGCAGATCTTGTGTAAATAGCATCAGCCACTGTGAGGTCATGAGTGCCTGGCCACTCTGTGTCTGGAAGACAGTATTGTAAGCACACTTCCCTTTCCTTTGGCTCTTCCATTCTTTCTAAGACCTCTTCTTAATGGTTCCTGAGTCATGATGGGTAGGATAGAGATTTTGAATGCCTGATCTTAAAGTGGTTGATAAAATAATCCAAATGCAGGCTGGAGAGATGGCTTGGTGGTTAAGGCGCTTGCCTGCCAAGCCTAAGAACACTAGTTCCAATCTCCAGGTCCCCCGTTCAGCCAGACGCAAAAAGTGACACTAGGATGCAATGCTGCACTTGCCCACAAGGGGGCGTGTGTGCCTGGAGTTCATTCACAGAGTCTGAGAAGCCACTGGCGCCAATTCTCTCTCTCTCTCTCTGTCTCTTTCTCAAATAAAAAATAATAATAATACAAATGCAATGTAACTAAATGTCACAATGAGTCAGACCTGTTGCTTCTGTGCCCAGGTTGAGCTGGATCATCATGACAAGTGCAAAATTTTTCCAAGACAGTTTCCCCATCAGTGACCACAATAGACACATTTTAACGATGTCACTACAGAATTGCATCACAGCATAACCACCAGACGTGTCTCGTCGTTCTATTAGACACAGACTCTTAGACAAAATAAATTAAAGGAGGGTCATTTTTCGAAACAGATAAAGCAAATAATGTAGAGTGAATTCTCATTGTTAACTTACCTGTTCTGCATTCATACCTGTCCCTGAGAATGGCACTGAAGCTGACCCAAGGATGTAAACATATTCAGAATTGCTGGAGAGTAGTTGCACACCTGATAAGAACTTCCAGCATGTTTCTAAACTTCAATGAAGTAATTCTATTTCTAGGAATCTAACTCAAGGAAAAAAGATAGGAAATACACATATTAATTGCTATTTCATACACAACCACTCAAGTGTTTAGCAGGGATGCTAATAATATAATGATATAATACAAAATATACATATGGGGCTGGAGAGATGGCATAGTGGTTAAGGCGCCTGCCTGCTAAGCATAAGAACCCTGTTCCAATCTCCAGGTCCCACATTTAGCCAGATGCAAAGCGACGCAAGGGTCGCAAAGCCACACTTGTCCACAAGGGGGCACACACATCTGGATTTCGTTCACAGCAGCTGAGAAACTGCTGGCGCACCCATTCTCTATCTGTCTCCCGCTTCCTCTCTCTCTCTCTGTCTCTGTGTCTCTCTCCAAAAAATATATATATATATACATATGATCTATCAGGATACTTTAGGTTATAGATATTTATGCAAATAAGGAATTATGAATGACATAGTGAGATGCTTAGAAGAGATTAAAAGAATGTATGTGCTTAATAGCCCCAATTTTGGGCTGGGGAAATGGCTTAGCAGTTAAGGCATTTGCCTGCGAAGCCTAAGGACACAGGTTCAATTCTCCAGGACCCATGTAAGCCAGATGCACAAGGGGGCACATGCATCTGGAATTCGTTTGCAGTGGCTGGAGGCCCTGGTGTACCCATTTGCTCTTTCTCTCTGCCTCTTCCTCTCTCTCTCTCTCTCTCAAAAAAAAAAAAAATCAATCAATTAACCAATAAATAAAATATCTTGAAAAAATAGCCCCAATTTTGCAAATTAAAACTGATAGACTTCTATCTATGACATAAATAAAATATAACTCATTATATTTATGGATTCTTGAGTATTTAAAAGGACATCACTTTGTCTTACAAAGTGAATAAATATCAAGTTCTGAGAACTTTGACTTACTTATGGGTATATGCATTATAAATGCACATATACATCAAACTTTTTGAAAATCAGAAATCTCTAGAGGCTGGTCAAGTAAATAGCAGGACATATTTCATAGCCACTTCCAGTGTTTTTAAACTATTTTAAAAGATTTTTTAAAGCAGCCAGATTAAGAACTCAAGAGGAAAAAGAAACACTTAATATAAATAAAATATTCAGAAGTCTGTAAAGAGATTAACTTTAAGATAGAGAATCAATATGGAGAGTGCAATACAGTTTGGTGCTGAGTTTTCTGACCTTTTAGGCCTGGGCAGAGGGACAATCTTGAGAGAAGAGCTAAAACATTGACTGCTGGCATGTGGATGTGGTTTTGCTTCCAAGGTTGTGTGAATTAATCACCAAGGGGTGGGGGTGACTAAAAGAAGCATCTGGATTTGGCAGACCAAGAGTTGCAGGGTTTGCAAACTAGTAGGGCTGTACAATAAAAATATTGGTCCAGTGCAAGAAGATAGAGACCAAAAACATTGTACTGGAGGAGCGAAAGAGATTTGAGAGACCTTCCTGGTCATCTTTGTTGTGAGGTGGGGGCCAATGAACCAATGCACCCTTGTGACCTAAGTCTCAGGACTTCTCAAAAGCCACAGGGATGGATTTTGCAACACACTAGACAAGTATCTTAAGAATTGTCTGCCAAAGATAAGTCAATTTAAATTCACTTTCATTTAAATGCTACATGTCACCTTCAAGAAAAAAGAACAAGGCTGGAGAGATGGCTTAGAGGTAAAGGCATTTGCCTGCAAAGCCCAAGAACCCTGGTTCTATTCCCCAGAACCCATGTAAGCCAGATGCACAAGGTGGTGCATGCTGGAGTTCCTTTACAGTAGCTGGAGGGCCTGATGCACACATTCTCTCCCTCCCTCCCTCCCTCCCTCCCACCCTCCTTCCCTTCACTCCTCCCTCCTTCTCTTTCTCTCTCTCACAAACAAATAAATAATAAATTTTTGTTGTTGTTTTTTGAAGTAGGGTCTCACTCTAGCCCTGACTGACGTGGAATTCACTCTCAGGGTGGCCTCAAACTCACGGCGATCCTACCTCTGCCTCCCAAGTGCTGGGATTAAAGGCATGCACCACCACGCCTGGCTTAATTATATATATATGTATATATAATGATTCAGCGGCATAACATGCCAATTACAATTTTTTTAAATTTGTTTGTTTATGTTTATTTATTTGAGGGCAACAGATAGAGAAAGAGGCAGACAGAGTAAGACAGAGAATGGGCATGCCAGGGCCTCCAACCGCTGCACACGAACTCCAGATGCATGCACCCCCTTGTGCATCTGGCTTATATGGGTACTGGGGAAACCTAATGTTTAGAAACCTGAACACCCATTGCCTTTTGTTACCTATTGTTAAAGCCAATGCTAAATCTTGGCACAGTCTACTTTTACTTCAAAGTACTCTCAGTATTACAGGATTGCAAGGACACCTAGGGACCACCGTATACAAGTCCCCAGTAGGTTATAACTCTTCAAAACTCACATTTTTTCATATGCATGTGTGCCTACCTGTGGTAGTTTAACTTATAAACTAGGCACACTAAAAGGATTGCCATAATAGCTTACAATAAAATAGAGCAATGACAGCCATCTCCTTAAATAAAATTGCCAGCATTAGGACCATTATTAAATAAGAGTTACTAGAATACAGAACTAGTATATTGCCACGGTGACTGTCAAAGGGTTAATGTGTGGGCAGTATATATGCAGGGTGGACACACTGGGTAGAAGGATGAGTCGCTGCTAATGCTGGGGATAGAGCAGGGCAGTGTGAGATTTCATCATGCTATTTAGGATTTAGAAAATCCTTTTTCTTTTTTGGAATTTTCCATTTAATACGTTTGAACCACTGTTGACTGTTGGAACTGAAATCATGGAAGGTAAAACTGAGGATAGAGAATTACGATAATGGGGAGATGGCTCAGTGGTTCAAGGCACTGTTTGCCAAGGACGCCAACCCAGATTCAGTTCTCTAGCCACCCACATAAAACCAGACACAAAAAGTACTACATGCATCTAGCACTCTTTTTATATTTGCAGTGGCAAGAGATCCTGGCACACCTATACACACACGTGTGCATGCAAACACATACACACATTCACACACACATGCACACAGATAAGTAAAAGTTGGTATTTATTATAGGATCTTTTGCATTAATATTTTTTGCAGCAAGCTCAACAGACTGGCCTTTTTATGTGAAAGAATAAGAGTAAGAAAGAGAGAGAGAATTGGCATGCCAGGGCCTCCAGCCACTGCAACAGAACTCCAGATGTGTGAGCCCAGGTCCTTAGACTTCATAGGCGAGTGCCTTTACCACTAAGCCATCTCTCCAGCCCTTTTGCATTTATTTTAATTTTAGAAAAAAATATTGCATTAACATAACATTTATCTTGATGAAATTTTTGGAGCATCTTAATTTTATTTATTTATTTAAGAGGCAGGGGGAGAGAGAGAGAGAGAAATGGGCATACCAGTGCTTCTAGCTGCTGCAAATGAACTCCAGACACATGTGCCACCTTGTGCATATGGCTTACGTGGGTCATGGGGAGTTGAACCTGGGTCCTTTGGCTTTATTGGCAAGTGCCTTAACAGCTAAGCCATCTCTCCAGGCCCCTTAATTTTACTTAACCACAGGCCCAGCTGTGGTTCTGGAGTGGGACTCAGATATTTTCACAAATTTTCTGAAAGCTCCAGAGCTCATCTTCTGTTTGTAGAGAAAAAGTCTCCGTCTTCCCATTGGCAACAAAGTTCCTTATAAACTCAACTAAACACTTTCTCTCTCTCGCCTCAAAGTCATGAAGGCTTCTTATCCCATGCTCAATGCTTGCCTACCTAATTGGTTGCTTTTCTTATACCCTCTACTTCAAATAAGAGTAGTATAAGAATGCTCCTCAAGAAATGCCATAAATTCCTGAGCCAGGTGTGGTGGCGCACACCTTTAATCCCTGTACTGGGAGGCAGAACTAGGAGGATCGCCATGAGTTCAAGGCTACCCTGAGACTACATAGTGAATTCTAGGTCAGCCTGAGCCAGAGGGAATCCTTACCTCAAAAAACCAAAAAAAAAAAAAAAAAAAAAAAAAGCCAGAAATTCCTTTCCTTACCTCAAATTAATCCATCCACCAAACATGGTCTTTGCTTTGAACATCTGTAACGTAACTCTAGGTACACCAGACATAAAGGTGAAATGAAACACAGTCTCTTCTTTTCATAGTCTCAGAATCTGACTGGAGAAACACAATGTCCATGTCAATGTGGTTGGATGCGATCCACAATCTCTGGAATCCCCTGAAGTCTTGGGATATACTCCCTACAGATAAGATGGGACTATATTATCTATTTTTCCTTTTGATTCAAGTTCCAAGATAACTTTCCATAACATTTTTTAAAAACTTTTATTTTTATTTTTTATTATTTTTTTGGAGAGAGACACAGAGAGAGAGACAGAGAGAGAGAGAGGGAAAGGAAGACAGAGATGGGCGTGCCAGCAGTGTCTCAGCTGCTGCAAACGAAATCCAGATGTGTGCGCCCCCTTGTGGTCAAGTGCAGCATTGCGCCCTTACATCACTTTGCATCTGGCTAAACATGGGACCTGGAGATTGGAACCCGTAGAGATTGGAACCAGTGTTCTTAGGCTTAGGAGGCAGGTGCCTTAACCCCTAAGCCACGTCTCCAGCCCTTCCATAACATTTTAAAGCTCAAATTTGAATAGTCTACTCATTGTTGGTAGAGACGTTACCTTCTCATTGTTGGGACAAAAACATTCTAGCAGAAGCAGCTTATGGAAGGGGAGGGTATTATAGTTCCAAGGGGGAAGTTTCATTGTGGCAGGAAAAGCATGGCAAGAGGGCAAGAGCAGACAGCCGCCCATCACATCTCCACATATCAACAGGGAAGAAGGAGAGAGAGTGAGCTCGCGAGCACTGGCAAGAGGGCTGGATCACAAAATCCCAAGCCCTGCACCAACCCCCCCCCCACGTGACACGTCACCTCCCAAAGGCTCCACTAGCTGAGATGAAGTATTAGGCTTAGTCACAAACACACATGAGGCTATGAGGGACGCTTTAAGTTCAAATCACAATGAACTTTACACTGATTTTTACATTTCAAGGAACATGTGAAATTAGCAACTTTTGATCACTGAATTTTCAGAATAGATCTTAATCTGTCCACCCAAGGGAAGTGCTAGACAAGCCCTGATCCTATGCAGATGTAGTGTGATATTTTACAGTAGTGCACTTTCATGTCCCCACTCCCTCCCTTTGTACTAATGCCACACACACACACACACACACACACACACACACATATGTTTTGGGTTTTTTTTTTTTTTTTTTTTTTTTTTTTTTGGTTTTAGAGATAGGGTCTCACTCTAGCTCAGGCTGACCTGGAATTCACTATGTAGTCTCTCAAGTTAGCCTTGAACTCATGGCAATCCTCCTACCTCTGCCTCCCAAGTGCTGGGATTAAAGGCATGCGCCACCATGCCCAGCCATATTTGTTTGATTTTTAATATAATTTTAAACCTGTACTACACTGTTATTATTTTTGCATATCCTAGTAATTATCAGATTTTTAAAAAGAATTTGCCCATCTAGCTGCGATATGGTATTCCTGATTCCTTGTATGGAGCCACATTTTCTTCTGATATCAGTTTTCTTCCACCTGAAGGACTTCCTTTAACACTCCTATAGTACAGGACTGAAGAGTATCAATTATTTCAGCTTTTGTAGGTTAAGATATTTATAAATAACGAGGTTTTCATTGCATACAGCATGCTAGTAGGCTAGGTCATAGAACTTTTTCTCCTCCCCACCACAGCACTTCACACTTGCCCCATTGTCTGCTTGTGCTCATCTTTGCTGGTGAGACATCTGCAGTATTTGTTATGTTTATTCCTCTGCACCTGTCTTAGCCTGTTTTCTTTTGCTAATAACACAAGACCATAGACTGGCTAAGTTGTAAAGAAAAGACAAGGTGAAGGGCTGCTTCTAGTAATGACCTTCTGACTAGCAGAACCCAGAGATGGCAAAGGGTATCCCATGGCATTAGACAAGCACCCTTTGAGAGACCTAGCCAAACGGGCTTTTATAACCAACTTGTTTTTGAGATAACCCATTCATACATTAATCACATGAATAGATAAACCTGATCGGGCAAACAGAACCTTATTTATTTATTTATTTATTTATTTATTTATTTATTTATTTATTCATTTATTTATTTATTTATTCATGAGAGAGGGAGGCAGAGAGAGAGAGAGAGGGAATGGACACATGGACACCCTGGGACTTCCAGCCACTGCAAACAAACTCCATACACATGTGCAGTCTTGCTCATCTGGCTTACATGGGTCCTGGGGAATCAAATCTGGGTACTTTGGCTTTTTAGGCAAATACCTTAACCACTAAGCCATCTCTCCATCCCCTTAATCATCTATTAAAGACCCACCTCTTAATATCTCATAATACTGGTTAAATTGAAATAAGAGGCAAACCATATTTAAACCATAGCAGCACCTAAAATATTCTTCCATCTCCCTTCTTTGAAGATCTTTTTATATAGGGCCAGTTTAATTATTACAGGCTTCAGAATGGACACATTCATGATTTTAATTATTTTAGGCCTTGGTTTGGACATACTCATGATTTTAATTATTATGAGCCTTGGAGTGGACACATTCATAGTTTTTGTGCTTGTACTTAGTCAGACTTCTTAGATAAGTAAATTTGTAGGTTATACCAAATTTGGAAAGTATTCTGCTGTTATTTCTTCATTTTATTTTCTTGTATTACTCCATCCTCTTTACTTTAAGCAATCCATTACAGGCACACTTGGTTCTTTAATGCTGTCCTACAGCCCACTGATTTTCTGTTCAGATATATTTATATACACACAAATATGTATATACATATATGTACAACCACACACATATACATATATATGTGTGTGTGTGTGGCTGGGGAGATAGCTCAGCAGTTAAAGGTGAATGCTTGCAAAGCCTGCTGGATCAGGTTCAATTCCTAGTACTTACGTAGAGTCAGACCACTATAAACTACCACATACACCGGGAGTACACTTATAGTGGCAAGAAGCACAGGTATGTCCATTTCTCTCTCTCTTCTTCTCACTGCAATAAGTTAAAAGTAAGTAAATAAAATTAACTGTCTTATTAAAAATACACACATGTGGACACATCACTGTCACCTTCTATGGCTCTCCCCCTTACGCCCTGAGACGGCCTCTCATTGA
The DNA here is from genome assembly GCA_036365145.1 of Orientallactaga sibirica. Lineage (NCBI taxonomy): Eukaryota > Metazoa > Chordata > Mammalia > Rodentia > Dipodidae > Orientallactaga > Orientallactaga sibirica. The sequence goes on along the minus strand of JAEOAD010001748.1, from coordinate 2,137,815 downwards.
ACGTAACCTTTACTGTTTCTTGGTTAGCTGGACTGATGAAAGAGCCCCAGTGACCCTCCTTCTCCCCATGTCCCTCAGCCCTGGGGTCACAGACATGTACAAACTGGGGTCCTCAGCATTGTGAAGCACGTGCTCTTATCTATTGGGCCTCCCATCTAGTTTTAAATCTGTTTCTAAATTGAACAGTTGTATTTCATTGCTATGTTTTCAGTTTCATTACTTCCTCCTGGAACACCTAACCTACTGTTACTTTTGCTTCATATATTTTATGTATTGTAGTTATTTTTTTATTATTTATTTGTAAAGAGAGAAAGAGAGAATGGGCATGCAAGGGCCTCCTGCCACTGCAAATGAACTCCAGACATATGTGCCACTGTGTAGACTTGGTTTTACATGGGTACTGGGGAAATGAACCCGGGTCATCAGTTTTGCAAACAAGCACCTTTAACCACTCAGCCATCTCTGCAACCCCTTACATTTTGTAGCTTTTATCTGTAGAAACTGGAAACTGAGGGTTTTTTTTTTTTTTTCAAGGTAGGGTCTCATTCTAGCCCAGGTTGACCTGGAATTCACTCTGTATTCTCAGGGTGACCTTGAACTCATGGTGATCCTCCTACCTCTGTCTCCCCAGTGCTGGGATTAAAGGCATGCACCACCACGCCCAGCGTAACTGAGTATCTTTATAGCAGGTTGCCACATTGACAGCCCAGCCAAAGAGGGACTGTTTGATTGACAGCTTCCTTCTCAAAGCAGCCAGGCAGAGAAGGAAGGGGTCTGACAGCTGTCAATCAAAAAAGTGAATTATCCCGGCCTCCATCAGCTTAGCTTATTTGAAAGAAAATAAATATAAAATGATGTTTACAATAAAGGCCTGTCACAAACATTAACATTCTTTGTGTGTTATGATTTTGTGTATGTGTGTGCATGTGTGTGCATGTGTGTCTATGGGCACGTGCATGTCACAGCATGCATGTTGAGGTCAGAGGACAACTGTGCGTGCCAGTCTTTACCTTCTGCCTGGTCTGAGGCAAGGTCTCTCATTGTGTCCCTTGCAGAATGCCTTTGCTAGGCTACATGACCCGCTAGCTTCAGGACTGTTCTGCCGTCTCGACCTCCTTGCTCACACCCAGGCACTGGGGTCACAAATGCTAGTGCCACCAAATCCAGCTTCTACATGGATTCTGGGGGTCCAGGTTAACGCGCAGCCAGAATCCCTCTGGGGAGAGTTGGGTAATATGTCTTACGTCCTCCTCCCAGGGATGGTTCCATCTTACTGTCACATCCACTGCTATCGGCTCTCTGTAGGAGGACAAGATGCTGTCCTTGCTGTTGCACGTAAGACTCATGCCCTAGCAAGGAAAAGAATTCTCCAGTTTGGAGGGGGGGCTGGAGAGATGACTCAGCTGTTAAGGCAATTTGCCTGCAAACTGTAACGACCTGGGTTTGATTCCCCAGTACACATGTACAGCCAGATGCACAAAGTGGCACATGCACCTGGAGTTTGTTTGCAGCCGCTACAGGCCCTGGTGCACCCATCCCCTCTTTCTGTCTGTCTCTCTCTGCTTGCAAATAAAATAAAATAAAATTCTCCAGTTTAGTCTTATCCTTTTCTAATAATGTTCCCCGTGTGTTTGACATTGTAGTTATTCTCAACTACAATTTTGGGAATCAGAATATTCTTTTTTTTTTTTCTGAGGCAAGCCCAATAGACAGAGAGAGCAAGAGACAAACAGACAGACAGACAGACAGAGATACACAGAGAGAGAATGGGCATGCCAGGACCTTCACCCACTGTAATCCAACTCCAGAAACATGTGCCACCTTGTGTGCACGTGTGACCTTGCACGTGCATCAACTTGGGAATTTGACTTAAGTGGGATCTGAGTTGAACATGGGTCCTTAGGCTTCTCAGGCAAGCACCTTAACCGCTAAGCCATCCCTCCAGCCCCAGAATATTCTTTATACCTTTACATGCTCACACCCATCTTCATGACCATATAAATGGAGTTTTCCCCCTTTCTTCTGGAACTTTTTTAAGCTGCCACGCACAGTTCTTTTTTTTCCTTCTGTGAAACCTTCACAGAGAAGGGATCACACTCTCCTGTGTCCTCACAGGATCTTCACTGATCTCCACCGTGACTGCGTCACTGCTGTTAGCAAACCCTCCAGAGACAGGAAACAGGCCCTGCTCAGTTTTTTTTTTAGTTGTCAGCATGAAGTGTAGTTAGTGGCACATAATCAGCGAAGAAAATAAATAGTTGGGCACATCTGGATTGAAGCCTAATTCTAGGAATTTCTTTTCTTTTCTTTTTTCGTCTTTTTCAACCATACGGTGATGTTTGTTACTTTGTGATTTCACGTGAAACTAAGCCAATTGCTCAGTGGTGGAGGCATCACCAGTTGATCTTGCAAATGTCTATTCTTTCTTGAATTCTTTGAAGCAAGGCAGAAAGAGGAAGTATCAAGGGGCACGGGAAGGCAAAGATGCTCTCATCCTGGGTTCTACTTTGCATTTCCTGTTGGCTGAGAATCAAGAACCCTTCCAAACAACCGATAAAATGAAAATTGCCTCCAGTCGGTGCTTGTGTTCCTAAAGAAGGCTCAAGCAGGGACGTTAAAGACAAACTATGTTCGCTTAGGTCCAGAATGTTTGCAGCCTAGAGTTTAACTGTGTTAGCACCCTCTCTCGTTTCTTTTTTTAAAAATATTTTTAATTTTATTTATTTATTTATTTATGACAGAGAGAAAGAGGGAGAGAGAGAAAGGGAATGGGCACACTAGGGCCTCCAGCCACTGCAAACGAACTCCCCATGTGCCACCTTCTGCATCTGGCTAACGTGGGTCCTGGGGAATCAAACCTGGGTCCTTTGGCTTTGCAGGCAAATGCCTTAACCACTGAGCCATCCCTCCAGCTCACCTCTCTTATTTCTAAGCCTAAACAACATTCTTCATAATAATACCATACAGGAGCTGGAGAGATGGCTCAGTGGTTAAGGTACTTGCCTGCAAAGCCTAACAACCTAAGTTTGATTCCCCAGTACCCACGTAAAGCCAGATGCACAAAGTGGTGCATGCAGCTGGAGTTCATTTGTAGCAGCTAGAGGCCATGGTGTGCCCATTCTTTCTCTCTCTCTGTCTCTCTTGCTTTCTCTGTCTCCTTCTGCTTGCAAATAAATACATTTTAAAAACACCTTAAAATTTCATTTATATAGAAAAAAAACTCTGGGCTGGGAAGATGGCTCAGCAATTAAAAGCTCTTGCTTGCAAAGTCTGAAGGCCTAGGTTCAATTCTCCAGTAACCACATAAAGCATTTGCACAAAATGGCGCATTTATCTGGAGTTCATTTGCAGTGGCAAGAAACCCTCACATGCCCATTCTCACTCTTTCTGGCTGCCTCTTCCTCTCTGTTTCTCTCTCTTGTTCAAATAAATAAAAACATTTTAAAAATTCTTTAAGAGCCGGGCGTGGTGGCGCACGCCTTTAATCACAGCACTCGGGAGGCAGAGGTAGGGAGGCAGAGGTAGGAGGATCGCCGTGAGTTCGAGGCCACCCTGAGACTACATAGTTAATTCCAGGTCAGCCTGGACCAGAGTGAAACCCTACCTGGAAAAAAAAAAAATCTTTAAGAAAGAAAAATAAATCAAACAGCTCATATATTCTTTCATTGATTTTTTTCAAACTTAACTTAATCTTTAAAGCTTGTTACAAATTGCGTCCTGCTCAGAAAGTCACAGAACCACATGTATGGCCATTTTATAAACACCTATGTGCCAGGCGTGGTGGCACACACCTTTAATCCCAGCACTCGGGACGCAGAGGTAGGAGGATTGCTGTGAGTTCAAGGCCACCCTGAGACTACATAGTGAATTCCAGGTCAGCCTGAGCTAGAGTGAGACCCTACCTCAAAAAACCAAAATAAATAAATAAACACCTATGTGAGACTCTTTCTCAAGAAGCTCACACCCATGCCTTGGTAGTGTGTAATAACTTCTCATGCATCTAAATGCCCATACTTACATCTGAAGCATGGGTCATTCTGTATCTCTACTTAATAAAGTCACTATCCTTGCTTCACTCTGGCTCATCCTGAAGTTCTTTTCTGCGGCATGGTCAAGGGCCAGCTTTACCTGAATGCAGGCATCTAACTTCTCAAGCTACTTGGCAGTGTTGGGCTGCATCTCCTTGTAAGGTCCATGAACTTCATTTATCTTGTATGCATGAAATATACACCTATGCATACCATCATCCCTCCATGCATCCATGCACAGCTGATGGCATTCAAGAGGCAAACACCAGCTCGTATGTTCTAAGATGAATAAGGACAGGTTTTAAAATGGGACTTTATGCTTGGTCTTTATTCTCGTTTGATATTCCTTCACTTAGCCAACATTTTTTTCCTGTTTTTTTTCTATGATTTTTATTGTTATTTATTTATTTATTAGAGACAGAGTGTGTGTGTGTGTGAGAGAGAGAGAGAGAGAGACAGAGACAGAGAGGGAGTGAGAATGGGCATGCCAGGGCCTCTAGCCACTGCAAATAACTCCAGATATATGTGCCACCATATGCAGCTGGCTTACGTGGGACCTGGAGAATCGAACGGGGTCCTTAGGCTTCGAAGGCAAATGTCTTAACTGCTAAGCCATCTCTCCAGCCCCCTAGCCAACATTTTTAAGCTTTACATTTTGAAAAAATTATTTGGACAGAGAGGGAGTATAGGTACACCGTGGCCTCTTGCCACTGCAAATAAACTCCAGCCTCATGCATCACTTTATGGATCTGGCTTTCTGGCTTTATGTGGGTGACTGGGGAATTGAACCTAGGTCAGTGGGTTTTGCAAGCAAGTACATTTCACTGCTAAGCTATCTCTCCAGCCCTTGGTTTTGAAGCTTTTCTGGTGTGGCTACTGTCATCAGCTGCAGGATGGACTTCTTGACTCAGTCAGGAAATGTCCTCACCTTCAGAGCCGCTAGCCTAGGAATCAGACAGATAAGAACGAACAGTCCCATGGTTACACACCCCAAAACTACTAGAAAAGAAAAGCACAGGCTATTATAAAGTCAGGAAGATCCTATTGAATCTAGAGAGGAGTCGTGCCCTCAAAGAGGTCTCAAATAAGAACTTTACGATCAGCAGGAATGTATGGATAGAGATGAAGCAGAGAATTCCAGCTGGAGGCCAAAGCATGTACAAAATAACCCAAAGTGAGAAAGATGATGAAGCTTCTTGATGAAAGGAAACCTGCGTGTCTATGTACCAGAAAGCCAGAGATAGACGGGTGGGATCAGGAGAGAGAGAGTGGCGGGGAGTCAGACCACATGGGACTACATGGGAAACACTCAGAATTTAGCTGGTTATACTAAGGACAGTAGGAAATCATTGAATAACCATGAATACTCCTTGAAGCAATTTTATTTTCAGAGTCAAAAAAAAAAAAAAAAAAAAAAAAAAAAAAGGTGCCCACAGAAAATCTCAATGGATTTCTATGGGAATTCTACCACCCAGTACAGCACTCAGCTCCACGTTGCTGGAAATGAATGTCCAAACAAGACACAGTTTAAGGGAGGAAGGAGTTTGCATCAAGCTTACAGATCCAGGGGGAAGTTCTGTTAACTGGCAAGAGAAGCTGGCTCCCATTCATCAATCTAAGCAGAGACAGAAACCACCAAACAGCCAGTACCTCAAGCAAGCACCGCCAGAGCTCAAAACCTTTCTGCATAGTTTTCGGCTGGAATTCAGATCCACCCCCCCAGTGGCACGGCCCCCCTCCTACACCCTCAGCAGGCATCTCTGCCAGCTAGGGGCTGAGGCTGCAAACTAAATTTTAATAAAGCACCTGAGTCTTCGGGGAATATACATTCAAACTACCACACCCAGCTTCCATAACAGAACGGAGCGATTTCTGTTTTCCAGCCTCCTGCAGCTAGAGGTGGCCATGTTAGGGATCTATAGCTAAGAAGGTGTAAGTTACAGCCCTATGGGGCTTCCTTCGTGAGATGGGACAGACTTGCCTGGGGTTCCCTTTTCCTCCAAATCTTTGCCTATGACAGAGATGCAAGTTCTGGGGCTACAAGGGCCACTCTGTGACCCTGAGGCAATGAACTGAATGAAAGGAAGAATTATATCAGGGAGAGGAAAGAAAGCAGCAGCCAGAAGATAAGTAGAACATGGGTACTTGATGGCTTTGTCAAACAGCTCCTGTAGCTTTGGCCTATTTTTTTTTCAGGGTTTCTTGCAAGAAAGCCCTATTTGATTAAGTTTCAAGGGGTTATGATGGTTTGAATCTGATGTCCCCTCAAACCTCACATGTTAAGAATACTTGGTCCCTAGCCAGTGGCAATTTGGGAAGTGGAAATCTACCGGAGGAGGTGTGCTTCTGGGAGAAGGATTTAGGGTATTACAGCCAGCGCCCCTTTGTCATAGTTAGCTCACTTACTGCTGTTTTCCACCTGCTGTGGCAGAGGGGACGTCCAGCCTCTGCTCATGCTGTGCTGTATCTTTGCCACCCTGAAGCTTCCCTTCAAGACTGGAAGCCAGAATAAATCCTCCCCTCCCATCAGCTGGGTGTTCTGTCCCAGCAACACGAAGGTAATGACCAGAGTTTCTGCTGCATGTTTTCCCCACGACTAAATCTAATTCCCGACTGGTGTGGTGTGTGTGACTTTTCCTGAGGATGTGTAAAGAAATACCTATTCATTGCACACAGACCGCCAACAGACTAAAGGAAAGGATTCGTCCAAGTCCAGCTTGGCGGGCCACTGAGTTTATTTAGGTTACTTACAGGAGAGTGAGTGAAGGTGACCTAGAGGAGCGTGGGTCCTTTGTCTTTGCAGGCAAGCGCCTTAACCACTAAGCCATCTGTCCAGCCTTTCTTTTCTTTTTCTGCCTTCCTCCATCATCCGTGATGAATGACATGTTGTTGTGCCCAGTATTGTGCAGGTCATAACAACTACTGTGAGCCAGCACATTCCTCCCCTTCCTCAGACTCTTGCATTCTTTCTGCTCCTTCTTCACAATGTTCCCTGATCCCGAAGGGCATCATGGAGATGTTTCATTTAGGGCTGAGCACGCTGAAGTTACTTATTCTCATCAGTATGTTGAGGCTTGAGTTTTCCCAGAGGTCACTATCATCAACATGCAGGATTTTGAGGAAACTCAGACAAGAGGGCAAAGGGAGAACCAGGGGATCCCAGCTTACAGTGCATGACTCACAGCTTAGTTTCATAGAAGGAACTTTCTCTTCTGTTGGAAGGCAAAGGTGGGCAAGATGGCATCAAGAAAGTGAGTGTACCTATAATTTTATTTATTTATTTATTTATTGGTTATTTTTTTTTTTAGAGGTAGGGTTTCACACTGGTCCAGGCTGACCTGGAATTAACTATGTAGTCTCAGGGTAGCCTCGAACTCACGACGATCCTCCTACCTCTGCCTCCCGAGTGCTGGGATTAAAGGCGTGCGCCACCACACCTGGCTCTATAATTTTATTTTTGAGAGAGAGACACCGGAAGAGAGAGAGAGAGAGAGGGAGAGAATGGCCATGTCAGAGCCTTTCAGGAGCTGTGAATGAACTGCAGACACATGTGTCCCTTTGTGGCACACGTGTGACATTGCGTACTTGCATCACTGTGCATCTGGCTATGTGGGACCTGGAGATTCAAACATGCATTCTTAGGCTTCTCAGGAAAGTGCCTTAACTGCTAAGCCACCTCTACAGCCCTAATTGTTTTGTTGTTGTTGTTTATCATCTGCAGTTCTGGGACAAGAACCCTGCCCATGCTAAAGCACGCATGCTACCAACTGAGCTTTTTCAACATCCACTGCTCTACAAACAAGTGAAAGGCTTTCCTGAAATTGTAACTGTGTTTTCTGCAAGGCTTATTGTCTGATTTGTGGACAGGAGTACTTTTGCTGGCACCTTTAGCTTGCCTGAAGGTCCTTTTACCCCATGTTGCTTGAGATGCACCTGCCTGTCAGGCCTTTGAGAGTCCACCCATTCATCCCAGGCTCTCAATTCTCAACTTACAGCTAAAAAAGAAACTCAAATGCTTCCCAATTTTCCCATTGTCTTAGCCATGTTTGCAAGCTTGAAAACTGTGAACTTGCAGAGTGTCTTATTTGTGATACTCTTGATAAGAGTTCAATAAAGAACTTCTGTGTTACACAGAACTTTCCAAAAATTAAAACATCTTTATTTTTCACCACAAAGCAGCACATGTTCACTGGAGAGAAATGGAAGGATGGCTTTCTCTCCTTATTTTGGGTACTCTAAACTGAAAATCCATTTGTGCTGCCAGGAGACATTTCTGAACAGAGATGATAAGGACCTGAGATATTCTATTTACTCTCTTGTCAGGGGAGTCCTCAGAAGGGCCCAGAAGGTCTTGATGGGAAAAGTCTGTGTGAGACATGGTTTGATTACAATACTGCCCTGTGCTGAGGGGGTTGCCAGCAGGCCAAGCTTACTACTGAACTTTCTCAAGTGTGTTAGTTATAAATTAAATGTGGTTGGGAAGACATCTGTCACCCAGCCTAAGCTGTGTCTTTTGGTAGCACGTGCATGAAAGTAAGGATGGAACTTTATTTTATTTTATTTTATTTTATTTTATTTTATTTTATTTTATTTTATTTTATTTTATTTTTGAGAGAGAGACAGAGAGAAACAGAGAGAGAGAGAGAGGAAGACAGATAGAGATGGGCACGCCAGCAGCCTCTCAGCTGCTGCAAAAGAAATCCAGATGTGTGCGCCCCCTTGTGGTCAAGTGCAGCATTGCGCCCTTGCGTCACTTTGCATCTGGCTAAACGTGGGACCTGGAGATTGGAACCAGCATTCTTAGGCTTAGGAGGCAGGCGCCTTAATGGCTAAGCCATCTCTCCAGCCCGAGGATGGAACTTTCTTGTTCAATGCTGTGGCCTCTGTACCTACTGAGTCACACACGAGCATGGGTGCCTTTCACAGGTGCAGGCAGTAAGCTGAACCAAGCCCTTTTTGTAAAATGTGGCCCTGCAGAGCTGGAGAGATGACTCAGTGATTGCAAAGCCTGAGAGCCCGGATTCAATTCTCCAGTACCACAGTGGCAAAAGGTCCTCTTATGCCCATTCCCCACCCCCACCACCATAAACAAATATTTTTAAAAGTCCCTGCAGAACATACCCAGGGGTCACTGAGTATTCCAACAGGTCCTTCTATTCTTTGAATTACTTTGTGAATGCACATAGGTATTCACATGTGTGAGTGACGCATGTGGGGCTCAGAGGACAACCTGGGGTGTTGGTCCTCGTTTTCCACCTTGTTTGAGGCAGGGTCTCTTGTTATTTGCTGCTACACATGCCAGACTAGCTGGCCCATGAACTTCTGGGGGATTCTCTGTCTCCCACCTTCATGTAGATGCACCAGGATTACAAACATGTGCTACCACATCCAGCTTCATGTGGGTTCCAGGGATTCACACTCAGGTCATCACACTTGCACAGCAAAGCACTTTTACGTACTCACTGAGTTAGCTCTCTCGATCTTTTCTCTTCTTTTCTTTTCTTTTCTTTTCTTTTCTTTTCTTGGACAAAATACCTGACTAGAAACCGGCTTATGGAAGGACAGAGTTTATTTTTGGCTTATAGTTCTAAAGAGTGGAGTCCATCACGGTGAGGAACGCATGACAGGAGCAAGAAATTGGCATGCCATCATCCCATCAGCAGGGAGGCAGCAGAGCAGAACTGTGAATGCAGGCGCTCAGCCAGCTCTCTCTCCTTTTTATATAGTCCAGGAGCCCAGCCCTGGACACAGTTGGGCGGAGGGTCCTTCCATTTCAACTAACCTGACCTAGGAAATCCCTCACAGACAGACCTCATCAGAGACTTGTTGCCATAGTGATTCTAAATCCTGTCAAATTGACAACCAGAGATGGACCATCACACTGTCCATCCCTGATCTTTCTATTTAAAAGAATGATAATGATCCGGGTGTGGCGGTGCACGCCTTTAATCTCAGCACTTGGGAGGCAGAGGTAGGAGGATCGCTGTGAATTTGAGGCCACCCTGAGACTACATAGTGAATTCCAGGTCAGCCTGGTCTAGAGTGAGACCCTACCTCCACAAAAGAAGAACAAAAAAACACAAAACAAAAATAAATAAATAGAAGAATGATAATGATAATAAAAAGAAGGCGTGCCTGATATAGAAGGTTCTTCCAAGCATAACCAAGGTGTTCCAATGCAAATGATGATAAATAGAAAAACCTCCTCTAATGATAACAATTAGTTGTTGTTTGTTGGGCTTACTGTGTACAAAGAGGCAGTGTTATAAATATTTTACAACTATTAACTAATTTCATAGTGCCTCCATTATTAGCCCTATTTTAGAGTTGAGGAGAACCCCAATGGCTAAGTCACCTTCCTTGGTGTCGTATCTTACAGAACTGGGATGGATCACAGAGCTGTCTCCATAACTGGTCTCTGACCACTACACAAGTCACCTCTTCACGGTGTTCCAACTAAGCTACATCCAGCAAGTCCAGAAGCTGTTCCAGAATCTTCCTCCTTTGGACTAGCAGCTCTGCAAAGCCTCCTAGGGATTCTGCTTGACTCTGACTCAGCAGCATTGAGTTACCAAGGCTTGTGAATACTGTCCCATGAATCAGAGGCCCTGGCCTTGTTGGGTTCACAGTCACATCCACAGCCCATCGTCCATCAGACTCTACAGATCTAACATCTGTTTCTAATTTTATTTTTTTATTATACATCTATTTATTAACATTTGTATGCATATATATCTAATGTATTTTTTGAGGCAAGCCCAACAGACTGGTTTCTTTTTTTATGGGAGAGAGAGAGCGAAATGGTGCATCAGGGCCTCTAGCCACTGCAATCAAACTCCAGACACGTGTGCCACCTAATGGGCATATGCAACCTTGCGTACTTGCATCACTGTATGTATGGCTTACGTGGGACCTGGAGAATGGAACATGAGTCCTTAAACTTTGCAGGCAAGTGCTTTAACTAATAAGCCATCTCTCCAGCCCTATATCTAATATAGTTTGATCATAATTCCCTCCCATTACCTTCTCTTGTTCCCCCTTCTACTGAACTCTTTTCTTCTTCCCAGTTACCCCTTCCTCTATTTTCATGACTCTGTGTGTGTGTGTGTGTGTGTGTGTGTGTGTGTGTGTGTGTGTGTGCATGTCCCACTGAGTTTAATTAGGGTTGCCTGCATGAGCATAGGTGGGGGATTACCTACCAGATCACGTGCAACTTATTAATGGCTACACTCACCTCTGAATAAAATGTCCCCTGCTACCCCCTAGCAACCATTAACTGCCAATAACTCCTTAGGAATGGATGGGGGTCTCATGCCCTCCCCCTTCCACCATCCACAACTGAAGGTTGATTGATGGACCCAGTATTGCATACTCACCTCTAGTTTAAAGGCTTACACTTGACTTCTCTCATTATCAGAGGGGAGGGGGAGTCAGTGTTTGGATGGCTTAACAACTATACATGTGGGCTGGGGAGATGGCTCAGTGGTTCAAGACAATTACAGATGCTATATGAGAAGTAATTTTTGGAGGAAGCTTCTAGAAATCTCTACAGCTTTTCTTCCCTCTATTGGAGGGCCTGGCACAGCTAAGAGCTAACACTATGGCACTTATCAGGGACCCCACAGGAACAGGTGTCACAGTCAAATTAGGAGAACCTAGGGAAGGGTTTATTTATAAAGAATAAAAATTACCAGGGTATGAGTGGGCTACAGGAGGAGCACAGGAGAGCTCTGGAACCTCAGATAGTGACAATAGAGCTGTCCCCACCCCTGTATCCAGGAAATAAGCAGAGTGTGGGTGAAGATAGGACTAGCCAGGTGCTTGGAGAGAAACACCAGCATTCAGTGGGGCCAGAGGCACAGCCAGGCCAAGTCAGTCTTCCAGGAAGAGTCAGGGCAGGAAATAGCCAACCCCACTTTGCCTCCTTCAGTTCTCCTGCCAGGAACTCCCTTTGGCTGGACTCCAACGAAAGCAAGGGGGACTGGGATTCCTTTGATAATCTCTGTACAAGTCAGCTTTCCCAGAAAGAGAGCAGAAGAGATAGGCAAGAGAGGGAACAGACACTATCTGGTAGGCAGTCAGCTAGAGTGTTACCAGAATGAAGCTCAGAGATGGTCTGCATCAGCTAAGAAGGTGAGGAAGAGATCCAAGGCGGGAGACGGGGTGTGAGGATGCGGTCATGAGAAGATGGCCTTGTTCTCTCTGTCCAAGGTGAGCATGAGAACACAGCCTGAGGCTGGGGGTTATTCTATTCTATGATGGGCCTACTAAATGGTGTGGACAAAGCATCTGGAGGCAGAACAAAGCCATGTCTAGTGAGACGAGGGTCAACCTTATAGATTTCACAGTTACATCTCAGAGACAAAGCGGCAGGGTGACGTGGGAGAGAGGGTCAAACACTCGCTTCAGAGAAACTACCTGTACAGGCATTCCTTCATCTATTCAGCAAACATTCTGTATCAGGTATTCAAGAGACAAAAGTAAGATTTTGTCCTCGTTAAGCTATGTCCTTTTGTGTTTGTATATGTGCTCATGTATTCATATACCTGTAAGAGAAGAGAGGCAAAATGTTTGTTTAAAAGAAGTAAAAATAGATCGACGTGATTAAAGATACAGTTAAGGGGCTGGAGAGATGGCTCAGTGGTTAAGGTACTTGCCTGCAAAGACTAGTGACCAGGGTTTGAGTCCCCAGGACCCACATAAAGCCAGAAGCACAAGGTGGTGCATGCATCTAGAGTTCATTTTCAGTGGCTGGAGGCTCTGGCATGCCCCTTCTCTCCTTCTCTCTCTTCCTCTCTCTCTCTCTGCTCGCAAATAAGTTAACAAGATATTAAAAATAAATGCAATTAGGAGCTAGAGAGATGACTCAGCAGGTAAAATGCTTGTGATGCAAGTATGAGGACCAGAGTTTGGATTCCCAGCTCCCACAGAAATATCAGGCAGGCATGGTAGCCACCTGTAATCGCAACACTCAAGAGACAGAGACAGGGTTTCCCCAAGGCAAGCTGGATAACTGCTAGCCAAAGTGGCAACTTCTGGGTTCTCGTGAGAGAACTCTCAATAAACAAAACTAAAGAATGATCAAGGAAGATATCTGATATCCACCTCTGGCCTCTGCACACACACATATGCACATATACATTGTATACACATTTTAAAAAAACCCACTTAATTGGGTTGGCTATTTAGATTTGTTTATTTATTTATTCAGGTTTTTGAGGTAAGGAATCGCTTTAGCCCAGGCTGACCTGGAATTGACTATGTAGTCTCAGGGTGGCCTCGAACTCACGGTGATCCTCCTACCTCTGCCTCGTGAGTGCTGGGATTAAAGGTGCGCGCCACCACGCTCGGCCACAAAACCATTTCTGAGAAGCGTTGTGTGGAGTTTAGGAACACACTGCCCTTTCCAGTGCATAATGAGAACAACAGTCTCTATCTGTTACAATGGAACCAAACTTCCACCTCTCAGAAGGGGAAAGGGGAGCATTTGAACTCTCCAATCCAAAAACCCGGGATGAAGCGCTGAGCAAGAGCCGAGGTGAAATAGAGAACGGTCCGTGAATGTTCCTGGGACACCACGCAACAGGTCTAAAGATAACGGGCTCCTACAGCTCTCCCAGCTAGGTAAAAGAATTGCTTTCTCCAGCCTCTTCCTTCAAAGAGATTCGCCTTGTCTCACCTCTTGACTGTCTGGGAGCCAACAAGTCACCCGCAGGAGATGGGAGATAGGAGCAAGTGTTTCCCATGCTTTGGATAACCTGAAATCAACAAGAACTAGGTCGGAATTTCCTGTGCCCTTCCCATTCAGGGTTCTTCCAACTTGGCTGATCCCCCAACAGCCTTCAGAGCCTCGGAATGTGCCCTGCGGTTCCTGCTGTCTTCCTGTGGGCTTATTGCCCTTTCCCACAACTGAAGGCCGCAAACATAAATAAATGAATGGCTGAATAAATAAAAAATAAATAAATAAAGCTCTGTGTCCTTAGCTTTTACTTCTTGCTCATTTCTCATCAGACTCACTTCAAATTTAAATACAAATTGCCTTAAGTTGTTCTCCAGATTTCTCTAGATTTGTGTCAGCAAAATTAGCTCATATATTCCTCCGCCCTCCCCCCACCCCATGGACAGGTCAGATGTGACTTATTTGAGAAGCAGTAGTTATAACCCTCCTCTTGTACTAATGCCAAGACACACTGCATTTAAGAAGGACTGGAATTCCCCCACGGCCTTTTCTTTCTGCTGTTTTAAATATTTGCTTATTTTTTTTCCCACAGGAAACTTCACAGTTAAATGTGCACTCCTAAATCTATCCTTGTTGGTGCTCTTCCCCTCCCACCCCTCCCCCTACACTTCCCTCTTTAGCAAATCCTTAGACAGCTTGTGCACTTTCTCCTGAATCCGCACAGTGATACAATACGCGCTCTTTTTTGTATTTGGGTGGCAGGGTCAGTGCATGCCCGCTTCCTCTAGTCCTCAGTAAATATGAGCAATTGCCTTTTTCAAGACTCTGCTTCATACAACATAAGAAGCATCTCCAGGAAAGTATTAGGTCTCATTACTTTAAAAAAATATATCTATGCTTTTTTTTTCTATTTTTATTTATTTACTTATCAGAGACAGAGAAAGGGAGAAAGAGAGAGAGAGAAAATGGGTGCACCAGGGCCTCCAGCCACTGAAAACAAACTCCAGATGCATGTGCCCCCCGTATATCTGGCTTACTTGGGTCCTGGGGTCTTGAGTCTCAAACTGGGATCCTTAGGCTTCATGGGCAAGCACTTAACCGCTAAGCCATCTCTCCAGCCCAGGCCTCATTACATTTAAATCTCTCCTAGATTCAGTCATTTTCTGGACAATTGTTCCAAGGGCTCCCTAGGGGACTGGCCATGCAAGGAGAGTCCCACTGAACTCTCAAAGCTGCCACTGTCAGCCAGTTTTTGTTTCCCAGTTATACATGAAACATCACCAGAGGAACAGGGTTTCAATGACATAAACTCAAAATCACTGACACTCTGGGGCACATGCTGCAGGCTGTACCTCCAAGGGATCATTTCATGTCCTTTACCCTTTACTTGGAGGCTAAGAATGGACCCTTCAGAAAATGTAACCAGCTAATTAATGCTTTGCGCTACCAGCCTTCAGAAGCAGCCTGTGAAATGCATCTTCTGCAATCCTTAGCTTCCCATCTCACGGTAGGCAGCACCCTGGGCCACCAAATGGTCAGACTACCTGAAGAACACTCACCAGGGCAGAGTGTAAGGTGAGAAGCCTAAGGGCTTGTGCCAGCCTTGAATCTTGGAAATCTCATCACCAGCCTCTGCCACAGGCACAGGCACTTCTTGAACTGGATGGAGATGCAGTGAGTGGCGTTTGTTCCCTGTGATAAGCTACATCTTTGTCTAAGAGGAGAGTGGAACTCCACCATCAGCAGGTGGGAGATTCAAGAGTTTCAGGACATGTTTCACAGCTGGATCGAAACCGAGTTTCAAGGGAGCTGTATGAGTATTAATGGGAACCTTCTAGAACATGTCACTGTGCTAAATGTGGCGACCTCATCCCATACTTCACAGTGAGGTGTAGTCTTGGCCTGGGGTCTAAGAATGGCTGTTTCAGAACCGGGGGTCCAAAGCCTGCCCGCCCACAGACCGTGGTAGATGCCACAGGCTTTCCAGGATCTGAGGAGGTCTCTTCGCCTTCAAGGATCTGGATGTTTGGTAGGGAGGGAAAGATGGATACAGAAACAGCTATAATACTAGACAGAGCAAGGCCTGTCGCAAAGTAGGAGCCAGTTGACAAAGATGGAATGAGTGAGCCAAGAAAAGGAAGCAAAAGGGAGAAAAGAAAGCTGGGATTGTCTTTTAGGAACCTCTGATGCCTGGGTCTACCATTGTAGGGAAGAGCTAATTCACCTCCAAGAAAAATCAACGTTGAATTTCAGGAGACTTGGAAGGACACAGCAGATAGTCTACATCAAAAACTAAAGAGCATGGCTGAGGGGGTGTCTCAATGAGTGAAGCGATTGCCATGAGTTCAGATCCCCAGAAACCGTGTAAAGCCAGACACAGTCACATGGGTCTGTAATCTACAGAGAGATGAGGGGCGGAGGCTCTCCAGGATCCCCAGAAGCTCACAGGTCAGCGAGCCTGATGTATACAGTGATGCCTGAGATACCCCACCTCAAACAAGGTAGAAGTCCCTCCCAGAACCCCCACTGCAAAGGTAAAATAATCATAGTGAAAGAGGGCAGGAGAGAACTCATAAATGTCAAAATGGAGGACTGTACTTGGGAGACATTTTGAGACTTATAAAAACTCACCTCAGTTAACTACAAAGTTAAAGGTGAGAAAATTAGTAAGGAATAAGGTGCTGATTATTTTCATTCTAGTTTATTTTCATGTTTGCTTTCTTTTTTTTACATTTTAATCTTAATATATTAAGGGGCAATCTTACTTAAACATACCAGGCTAAAAATATATCAGCAATAAGAACCTGATTTTAGGCTTAAACCTATTTAACTATTAGAATGTCATGAAATTGAAATTTGCTTTATAATAAGGCACCCTTAAAAATAACCCATTGCAAAAAAAAATAACCCCAAATTAAATAACATTAAAAGGAATAAAAATCAGCCATGAACACAAGACAGCTGGAAGTTGTTTATTTAACAGTGGACTGGGCTGGGCATGTTTTCAATGGAGGAATTCCTGAAAGAGTTTGCCAACTGTGAATCTCATGACTTGCAGCCTAAGGCTGAATTCTGGAGAAAAGTGCTCAGGTCTCTGCAAGACCAGCCCTGTTGTGGAATGAAGAAAGGACATTGTAACTCACTCCAACCTCCTATACAATTCCCTTTAGGGGTTTTCTTAACAGAACATTTATCCCAAAGCCATTGGCAAAAAATTAAGGCACCGCCAGTAATATTTTCCCTTGGCCCATTTTCTGTCATCCAAGTATCAAATAGGTCCAGCCCTCCTCAAGATCAGGTGTGGTCAGGGTGTGACGACCGCTGACCTTGAGTTCACCTTTCACCCTCATGCCTTAGTCATAATGCCTACTGAAGACAGTGTTTAAGAACAAGTAGCTAACACACACATATTAAGCAAATCCTTAAGGACACTTTCTGTCACATGAAGCTGTTATCAGGTCTCCTAGGAAGTGTTGGTGTTTTCCCAAGAGTGAATTCTGTATGACCGACCATTCAGAGTGGGGCAGAGGGCTGGAGAGATGGCTTGGCAGTTAAGGCACTTGCCTGTGAAGCCTAAGGACCTATGTTTGACTCTCCAGGTCCCATGTAAGCCAGACACACAAGGTGACACGTATGCAAGGTTCCAATATGCATGGTTGCACATCCACACAGGGTGGCACATGGCGTCTGGAGTTTGATTACAGTGGCTGGGGGCTCTGGGGCACCAATACTCTCTCTTTCTATCTCTCACATAAAAAAAGGCAAGTCTGTTGGGCTTGTCTGAAAAAATAAAAATAAATAAGCAGAGTGGAGCAGGTTGCAGAGCCTCCACTGTGCTGACCTCCAGAGTATGAGCAGAACCCCTGTGACCCCAAACTTTCTTCACTCTGCCCTCTTTCCCTAGAAAATTCCCTCTTCTTTCCTGCTCCTTTGCCTCTCCAGGGACGACCCTGCATCCAACTCTTGCCTTCTGGTCCACTCCTAAGGGTCTAACTACTCCTCTTATGACCACTCCTCATACTTGCTTGCTTTGTTTTAAGTTGGGCTGTCTACCACCCTGAGTTTGTTTTTCATTCTTTTCATTCTCACGATCAGTCAAGAGAGTAAAATACAAAATGTGTTGGCCAATCAAGCAAAGGCAAATACATTTCAAGATTGCTGATCATTTACTGTACCCATAGCAATCAAATAATAATGCCCAGAGTATTATATCCAAGTTGCCTGAAAAGTTTTTAACTGCGTAGGTATTACAACTTCTTTGTTTAACGTGTAACATGCAGTAGTAGAGCCAGAACATGAAAATAGATTTGACTCCAAAATCTAGTCTCCTGGCTACGTCTACTCACTATGCAAATCAATTTCATGCTCCATTCAAGTCCTAGAACACAAAGGTTGCAATTGTCAACCCCACTTCCCCACTAACACCGTTCTCTTAAAGTCCCATTGGTCAGGACGTCAGACATGCCTTGGACACACCAGGTCCTGATGTTCCAGTTCTGACTCTGGTGACGGAATCTTCAATGAGGAAAGTCAGCTGGCTTTACAGCCTCAGTGTCGCAGCCCAATAGCTTGCCCCTCACTCAAAACACACTGTCCAGCGGCTGGAGAGATGGCTTAGTGCTTAAGACGTTTGCCTGCAAAGCCAAAGGACCCCGGTTCAATTCTCCAAGACCCATGTAAGCCAGATGCCTAA
Source organism: Orientallactaga sibirica (assembly GCA_036365145.1). Lineage (NCBI taxonomy): Eukaryota > Metazoa > Chordata > Mammalia > Rodentia > Dipodidae > Orientallactaga > Orientallactaga sibirica. Next base: position 2,119,415 of record JAEOAD010001748.1, on the reverse strand, counting down.
GGGTATGCATGCATCTGGAGTTCATCTGCAGTGGCTGGATGCCCTGGCGCACCCATTCCCCCCCCCTCTGTCTCTCTCTCTCTCTCTGCCTCTTTCTCTCAAATAAATAAATAAATAAAATATATTTTTTTAAAAAAAACCCTAGCCTGGCATGGTGGCACACACCTTTAATCCCTGTACTCTGGAGGCAGAGTTATGAGGATTGCTATGAGTTCGAGGCCACCCTGAGACTACATAGTGAATTCTAGGTCAGCCTGGGCCAGAGTGAGACCCTACCTCAAAAAACCAATAAATAAATAAATAAACAAACAAATAAATAAATACACACTCTCCAGCCTGTGCAGACATGTGTCCTCATTGAGCATTCACTTATTTGTCTATTAATTCATCAAACCCTGGCTGCTTGCTCGCTCTCCTCTCTTCCTTTTTCTTCTCTCCTGGCTATTAAGTATTAATGCCGAAGCACTCAGCCCCACCTCCCCTTGCTCTGGATGGCTCATTCCCTTGCGTCAGGTCTCAACGTCAAGATCTCGTCCTCTAGGAAACTGTCCTTCCCTTGTTAGGGCTCGAGTCCCTCCTCACGTTCATCATATCCTCTTGTTCCTCTGTGCTGTTGGAGTCATCACAGGATGCTCCGTGAGCTGAAGAATTTTAGTTGACTTCTTCGCCTCTAGTCCCTGCTCCCATGTAAGGTGATACCGAAGCGTTTGTTGAGTAAATGGATTATATCACATCATGCATTGCATGTGAGGGCTGTTGACAAATCTTGGGTTAAACAAAGTGCTCAGGCTGGCTTGTATATTTGGAGTTGCTACCCTCTTAGGTCGAAAGAGCTTCAGAAACTCCATCATAGCTGGCCGTGGTGGCACATGCTTTTCACCCAGTACTTGGGAGGCAGAGGTAGGAGGATCGCTGTGAGTTCAAGGCCACCCTGAGACTACAGAGTGAATTCCAGGTCAGCCTGAGCTAGAGTGAGACCCTACCTCAAAAAATCATAACTCCAAAAGAACCCTCTATTATATTATGGACCCTAACCAATTTATTTTTTTTTTTTGCCCTAAAAAGAAAAAGTCAAATATATTGATTTATTTCTCTTACTCTGATTATGTATCATACTTATGTGAGCTTATTTAGTTGTATTAAACTAAAGAAGCTATTTAGCTAATGGGGCATTGGAACAAATAATTAAACCCTGGATTGTATTTCTGTTTAATTCCATGCCTTCCCATTAAGGTATTAAATTATCAGCCATTCTTAAAATTTCTTAGGTATATCTATAATGTTATTTTTTTACTTTTGTTTTTCTTTTCAGTTTTTTTCTTTTGAGGCAAGGGTCTCACTCCAGCCCAGGCTGACAAACTCATCATGATCCTCCTATCTCAGCCGCTGAGTGCTGGGATTAAAAGTGTGCACCACCATGCCTGGCACATCTTAATTGTCAGTTATGTAACATATTCGAATTCCAATAACTATTGGTGTCCACAAGCAGAAAAAGTAAAACCTTGTGGAAATGCCATTTTGAAAACTGTTGGTGGTGGTAGACTTACCATCACATCTTCTGCACTCGCACCACAGTTGGTAGAAACCACTCCTACCAGACCCAGACAGGGTCAAGGCAAAGTCCTGCCAATGGAAAGTGTTGAGATGATAAATTGCACTGCATGTGGGCCACGTCCTGATCACCTTGGCTTTTGAGGGTAACTGTCACTTCCAGTGGGACAATAGCTGTGGCACTTCGTTTTTTTTGTTTGGTTGGTTGTTTGTTTAATGTAGGTTTTTTTTTTTTTTTTTTTTTTTTTGGTTTTTCAAAGTAGGGTCTCACTCTGCTCACTCTGGTCCAGGCTGACCTGGAATTCACTATGAAGTCTCAGGGTGGCCTTGAACTCACGGCGATCCTCCAACCTCTGCCTCCCAAGTGCTGGGATTAAAGGCATGCACCGGCATAGATTTTTTTTTTTTTGCTGAATACATTTTTTAATCAGATATGAATATATTTAGTATGCAAACAACACATACCATCTGGTACCATCCTTTCCATCCTCCCTGCCTCTTTTCTGAAGAGGCCTTTCTCGTTGGGGGTACAGGTCAACCCCGTGGGGATTGTGGGTCATGCATTATGGGGGGGAGAGAGGCAATGACTCTGCAAAATGTCCCAACTTGGGGTTCTAACAATCTTTCCACCCCCTCTTCCACAAAATTCCTTGAGCCATGCTGGGAGCATTTTAAGTCTACTTCAGTGCTGGGAACTTAGGAGCCTCTGGATCTCTTTGGGTTTGGTAGGTATTGAGTGTCCTCAGTGTCTGTCTCCATCACCCTTGTGCTGATATCAGATTCACTAAGAAAGCAGCACTCTTGCTCATTTCCCCAATTCCTCTGTGGTTTCAGCTGAGGCCAGGGTGGAATGCCCTGGGTCATTTATCTTCTCAGGTCCAGATCCTGTCTGAAAAAGAGATGCAGATTCTCCAACATAGAATGAAGTCAGAACCGGTTAAATGGGATAACCATTATTAATTTAGAGAGAATTAAAGGGCTTTATGTCCTCTTAGAGTCTAAGGTTAGAGGGAACCTGACACTGGAAAGCAGAATCATTATCTGGATATGACTCTGACTTGTTTCCCAGTTCCAGCTATGGCTTCCTGTCCACTGAGCAGATCTGTTAGCCAATCCAAGAGCAGTTGGTTACCCACCATGGCTGGCTGTGTGCCACTATTGCACTTGGGAGAGCATCATGTCAGTTTGTTGGCTTCTGAGTCTCTTAGACTTTGAGGTGCTTGGACAGATGTTGGCTACTCTCCCCCATTTGCTCATGTAGTGACTTCCAGGACTAGATGAGCTAATTGTCTGGGGACTGGCTCTCCTCCAGATTCTAACCAGGTCTCTCCTTGGTCCATGCTGACAGCATATGGTGTCTTCAGCAGTAGGGTCTTACCATTAACCTCTGGTGGGTAATCAAGTGCTCTGACAGAAGTCTGTCTTGTTTGTTTTGGGAGATCTAGTAGGTCTCTCTGACCAACAGCTCATTGTGGCTGTAACCCACATCCTGGTATAGGGAATTGCAGGCCAGCACCAAGGGAAAAGAGAAAAGAAAAATACAGAGATGAAAGAGAAACAGGAGAAATCTGAGGTTAGGTTTCATCTTACCCTCTCCAGGGCCCTTCAATTCAGGGGCTCCACCTAAGGTCCTCTTGAGGGTTCTACCTTTTAGTCTGACTTCCAGGATATAGGATTCTATGGTACTAGTTCAATTTGGGTTCCGTTTTGTGTCCCCCCCCACCCTTTCCTTTCCCCAAGCCCTACCTTCCCTATTGTCCATGCCTTGAGATGCTATTCAGGTATGTCAGCAACTCGAGCTGATACAGGTTAGGAACTACAGATGAGTGAGACCATGTGGCAGTTAGTTGTCTTTCTGTGATTGTGTGTGTTCAGTTAAGAATGCTCTGTTCCAGGTTCAACCATTTTCTACAAATTTCAATGTGTCATTTTTTCTTACTGCTGAGTAGAATTCCATCATGTAGCTATGCCACATCTTGGTTATCCATTCATCCAAAGATGGGCACCTGGGTTGATTCCAGTTTTTAGCTATTATGAATTGAGCAGCTGTAAACATGGTTGAGCAAATATCTCTGAACTGAGATGTGGAGTTTTTAGGATAAATGCCCAGTAGGGAATAGCAGGGTCTGTTGGTAACTCTATATTCGTCCTTTTCAGGAATCTTCATATTGCTTTCCATAGTGGTTGTACCACCTTGCATTCCCAACAGTGAATGAGTGTTCCAATTTCTCCACATTCTTACCAACATTTGTTTTCATTTGATTTTTTTAATGTTAGCTACCCTTACTGGGGTAAGTTGGAATCTCTCAGTTGCTTTAACTTGCATTTCCCTAATGGTTAGGGATGCTGTATATTTTCTTAAGTATGTGTTAGCCGTTTGTAATTCTTCCTCTGAGAATTCCCTATTTAGTTCTCTGCCCCACTTTTGGAGTGGGTTGTTTGATTTTTTTTGTTTAGTTTTTTGAGTTCTTTGTAGATTCTAGATATTAGGCTTCTGTCAGTTGTATAGCTGGCAAAGATTTTCTCCCATTCAGTGGGTAATCTATTGGCTCTGCTTATTGTATGTTTGTCTGTGCAAAAGCTTTTTAGCTTCATGAGATATCATTGGTTGAGTGCTTGTTTAATTTCCTGGTCTACTGGAGTTTTGTTCAGGAAGTCTTTTCTCAGTCCTATATCATGGAGAGTGATTCCTATTTTTTCTTCCAGTAGTTGAAGAGTTTCAGGTCTTATATTGAGGTCTTTAATCTATTTGGACTTGATTTTTGTGTATGGCAAAATGAGTGGGTCTAATTACTTCGTTTTTGTTCAAGGGAAAGTTGAATCAGACTGTGCCTCACTTCCTTCCGCTTGCTGTTAACCAGAGAGGAATGTGGGGAGGAACATGAACTATTACTGTAAACAAGTCCATTCTGGTATGTGCATGTCCATTCTCTTACGTGGGAAAAGGTTGATTTTATCCTCCATTGTGTTTGCTCCATACATTTCTACTCTACTAATATTGAAGGACTTTTGAATGTCATTTTACTAACCAAGTGATTTTCATAGGAAAACACTTTCAATTTTTTTTAATGAGAAAGTAAAACCACATGCCTTGAATGGAGGATTTCAGAATGATAAGAATGGCTATGGACAAACACACAGCAGGCAACGTCTGTGATAGAACACAGTCCTTTATCAACTTGAAAGCATTTTAACAATGCCACTCTTGCAGCAATGAGAAAACTGAGCATGAGTTGGTCAGAGTAAGCCATATATACATTTTAGCCCAGGTTCTAGACAGGAAGTGGCTCTTATCATCAACAGATTTTTCACATCCCTCTCCTATGAGCTCAGTGCTGGATGCCAGTAGGGATGGTACAGTTGGCAAGAGGAACAGAGACAAGAGAATGTCAAGAGAAAGTTTGAGAGCTTTCTCACAAGTTCTGAGCTACTTAAGCCCCCTCTTGCCTCCTTAGGAAAGAGCTCTGCAGTTCTACCTTCTCCTAAGTTCTAGGCTTCCGCATTTCTGGGAACTGTACACATGCCCTTCTTGGGCATGGGCTCTACCTTCCTTCCTTCTCTTTATTTCTATCGATAATATCATAAAACCTGTACAGTTTTTAAATGTATTTTATTTATTTGAGAGAGAGAGGCAGAGAGAGAAAGAGAGAGAATAGGCACACCAGGGCCTCCAGCCACACTGCAAACGAACTCCAGATGCATGTGCCCCCTTGTACATCTGGCTTATGTGGGTCCTGGAGAATTGAACCAGAATTTTTGGGCTTTGTAGGCAAATATCTTAACCGCTAAGCCATCTCTCCAGCCCCCTGTATAGTTTTATTTTTTAAATGACGAACAGGTTTATCTGGGTTCCTGTTGTATACTTCAGCTCAAAACCTTGATGAAGGAATATATGTACATATCTTTGAGGGAAAGTGTCAGTGAATTTGATGGGCAGGAAGTCAATGCTACCATGATCTGGCCTCAGGTGGTTTCTATGCCATATATCAGGTGCCAAAACCAGCAGTCAGCCAGCTGCTCCAGAAATACCTTGTCTGTCTCAGCCAGACATCTCCTAACTGGACAGGTATGTCTCTAGCACACTAAGGGTGCATGAGCCTTGTTAATACGTGATTGTCCTCATTTCTTCTGCAAAACTGAGAGAGAAGAACCAAACTATATCTGAAGGCAGGGAGATGATTCAGCGGTTAAAGGTGCTTGCTTGAAAAGGAAGTGGGAGCCAATCCTCCTAGCCATCCACGTAAACCCTGGTGCAGAAGCTGTCAACAAGATGTCTATTGTTCCCTTTACAGTGGCAAGAGACTCCGGCATGTCCATACACAAATTCACATGCAAAGAAATAAAGTGAAGGCAGAAAATAAAATTCAGTGCAAGAAAGACACATGAAAAGCTTCAAGAATGACCCAAAGAATAATTATATTTTTAGTAGAAACAAGATAAATGAAGGGAGGCAGTAAAAAAAGGAAGGAAGAGGACTATTTCCTTCCTTCTTTTCTTTCTTTCTTCCTTCCTTCATAGGGTCTCACTCTAGCCCAGGCTGGAATTGAATTCACTGTGGTCTTTTGACCTCAGCTTCCCAAGTGCTGAGCTCAAAGGTGTGAGCTAACATGCCCAGCTGAAAGAAGGATTGGGAAAAAAAAGAAAAGGGAAGAATAGATGGAGAATAAAGGAGAGAGTAAAAGAAGTGTAAGTATTTATCCATAAATTTAAATCTGTTAGCATTTAGAGGAAACCTTTAGGAGCTCTCTAGAAATTGACTCACTGTTCATTCTTTTAAAAATATTTTTAGGGCTGGAGAGATGGCTTAGCATTTAAGGCGCCTGCCTCCTGAGCCTAAGAACGCCAGTTCCAATCTCCAGCGGTTCCAATCTCCAGGTCCCACACTTAGCCAGATGCAAAACGACGCAAGGGCGCAATGCTGCACTTGACCACAAGGGGGCGCATGCATCGGATTTCGTTCACAGCAGCTGAGAGTCTGCTGGTGCACCCATCTCTGTCTTCCTCTCCCTCTCTCTCTGTCTCTCTCTGTGTCTCTCTCCAAAAAAAGAATTTATTGAGACCTTTAATACATGAACATACTGTAATGTGACGTATTCCCATCCCATCTCATTGCCCTCCTTCATCCTCCTTCCCTCACTCATTCCCCTGAACATCCTTCTCTTTCCAAGTAGTCTGTCCCCTGCCTTGATGTGTCATTCCTTTTGTCCTCCTCCGTCCTCCATGTCATAATGTTGATGGGTTCAGAACTGTGCAAACCTTGTGGGGGTATGACAACCAGTATTAAGTCATGACTGCACAAGTTAATTCATGTCCAGAAGCCAGTGCCCCATGTAATGCTTCCCACCCTATGACTCTTACATTCTTTTTCCCTTCCACAATGGTTCCTGAGTCTGGAAGGGCATGATAGAGATGTCTCGTTTAGTGTTGATCTCTAAATCCCTTCTTATTTGCAGCTTTGGTGAGTTTTTTGTTTTGTTTTGTTTTGTTTTTGTTTATCGAGGTAGGGTCTCACTCTAGCTCAGGCTGACATGGAATTCACTATGTAGAGTCTCAGGGTGGCCTAAAACTCAAGGCAACTCTCCTACCTCTGCCTCCCAAGAGCTAGGATTAAAGGCGTGCACCACCACACCCAGCTTTTGATGAGTTTTGAGTCTCCGTGTCGACCACCATTGCCATAGAGAAGCTTCTCTGGCTGGCAATGAGAAAAGAGTTCATATTCTTTCTGCTGCTTTCTACGCAGTGTCCCCTGAGCTCTGGCCAGCATGACAGAGATGACTCATCCAGTGCTAAGCACTAGTCTTTCTCTTCTTGTCACCTTGGTGAGTCTTGGATCTCCCACTACTCACTGTCACCTGTAAAAAGGAGCTTCTCTAACCAACAGTGAGAATGGCAATGGGCATGAACATGTACATTCGAGTGCAATTTGATGGACTGAATGTTCCATTTAGTCAAAAAACAATAGTAGCTTCCTTCTAGAGCCCACGCCATGAAATCCCTCCTCCCGCTGAGGGGGAGTCTCAAATTCAGAGAGAAGTTGGTTATTCCCATAACTTATTTGCCACTATACCCTCCAGAACTAAATGGTAAGACCCTACTGCTGAAGATACCACAGGGCACTGAGAAATCAAATTAGACATAAGCTGGAAGCCACCTCCCTGCTGGCTAGCTGCCACAGTGCTGGAAAGTGTTATGCAGGCTGCTGGGGGAGAAAAGCCATCAACTGTCTTAACTGTTATCACTTTTGAAAAGAAAATCCTGGGACAGATGGCATGAGGAAATGGCATATGCAGACATCTGTACCAAAAGAGTCTAATTATAACAAGCCAGCTAGAACCTGGAAGTCATTGTGATCTGATTCAATATGCAACTGGATTTAGGACCCAGAGGAGATGCTTAGAAGAGCACACAGCATGTGCAATTTTACTTGTGTTCATCCTGAAAGCTAGGGATCCCATTCCTATAATAATTTTAACCCAACAAAGTGTGGAGTCCAGCCAAATTTATTCTATTACCATTACTAACAGCGATGTAGTAACATCCGCTTTGTTGGGAGAGCGTGTAATGTGGCTTGTGTCTAAAGCAGAGAAGTTCCCTCAAGAGTGGGGAGATCAGGAAATTTTTCAAAATAACTTTGGAAGACCAAAGATTGAATAAAGCAAAGATAGTCCCTCTTATTTATTGAGAAATAATTTAAAATTGTGTCAAATTCCAGTTGGGTGTTCATATACTCCAAGGCTCAGGAACCATTGCAAAAGACGTGGTGGAAAGAATATTAGGGCCAAAGGATGTAGAGAAGAGCTTTGGAATGCTGTCTTCCAGACATACATTGGTTGGTACATTCATGACCTCATAGCAACTATTGTTATCTGCACAAGACATGTGTAATCCTGGTCCTATGAGCATGTTGTCATGGATTATGGAAGAGGGCAAAAAAATAACATAAAATAGAAGAGGCACTAGTTGGAAGGAAGAGGGGGTTCAGTGGAGGGAGGATGGGAAAAGAGGACAAAGAAGTATAATGGAGGGGATTTGGATCAGGGAACATTGTGTATATGGATGGAGGTTGTCAATAAAAATTATGTAGAATTCTATTACATTGAATGACGACTTGGGTTTGGTTGCATGGATATTAATGAATCAAAGCTGTGCAGCTGCTGGAGAGATAGTTTAGTGGTTGTGGCATTTGCTTACAAGCCTGATGGCCCAGGTTCGAATCCCCAGTACCCACATAAAGCCAGAAGCACAAAGTGGTGCATGCATCTGGAGTTCATTTGCAGTGACAGGAGGCTCTGGAGGTCCCATCCTCTCTCTCTCTCTATCCTTCTCTCTCTCCCCCGCTTCTCTCTTTCTCTGCTTTCACCTAACAATAAATATTTTTTAAAGTGCTGCACACTTGTTTGGTTTTCTCCTAGGTTTACAGATTCAGAGAGTTCACTGAATATTTTCTAAGATCTGAAGCTGGATTGCTGAGTAGGATAAAGGACCACTGCTGCTTAACTTAAAACAGGGTTTGCAGGTTATGTAAACAAATGTTTGTCAATCATACAACAAGATGTTGTGTTTCTGTAACCTGTTGACTGACTCATCAGTATTCCCCTCTCCCCTGGGGTCTTTATCCTTGGTAATTGTCATCTATTCAGCTGTCTCTTTAATATAGTGAGCATCTTGTGGATCCACAATGGTGGGTATGGATAGAGGTAAGGCAGTTTCTGAAAGTTTCCATGTCCAAATTGTATATATGTGGATTCAAAGAATCAGGATGTGTTATATAATCTAATTTCTATTTAAAACAGGTAAGGAGGGGAATAAAATGAAAACAAGTAAAACCTATTGTGGTAGTTTGAATATATGTCCCCCAATATATTCAGTGTTTTATTAGTTATAGTTTGCATCTGCAATCACCTTGCTAGAGGCAATGTTACTGGGGGCCTGTCTTAAGGTGTGATGGTGGGTTTGAGATTCCATTGTAAAGATATGCAAAGTGTTCTTAGGAGGAGTTCCTGAAGTGTGCTGTGGCTTGGCTGTAGTTTTTGCTCTGTGTGCTGTGTGGCTGGTTGGTTTTTCTCTTTTGCTTGGCCCTGTGAAGGCAGGCCAGCTTCTCCTGCCATTATGGAACTTCCCCTGGATTTGTAAGCTTCAATACATAATATCACTTCCTCCATAACTGTGCCTGGTCTGGAAGTTCATCTCAGCGAACCTGAAGCTGTCTGCTACAACTATCATCTTATAGACATGACAAGCTGACAAGAAATAAAGAGATCTCAGACTAAAATCCAAGTCAGCAATGTTCTCTGAGCTTTGGAGGGCCTGTTAAAAGCCTCCATGAGTGTGGGCTCTCAGAAACCTCTGAGTTTCTGCTTTGATGAGTTTTGAGTGTCCTCAGTATCCACAGCAATCTCCCTGGAGGAGGTTGTCAGGCTAGTAGTGAGAGCAGCAATTACGTTTAATTGACCACTTCCCCTGGGAGTGGAAAGAATGTAGAGCCACAGGATGGGAAGGTGTACTTTGAGGCACTGTTCTCCCCATAGAGACTGACTGGTACATTCATGACCCCACAGTTATTACTGATGACCCACTGAGGAGGACCCTCAATGGAATGAGTATCACCTGACGGGAATATGACCAATATGCAGTATATTCATATAGTAAATTTCTCAATTAATAAGAAAAAATTAAAAAAAACAAACCTAAGTCAGGACAGGCAAGCAGAATGAAAAGCAGAAACAATCTGTCCCTTGAGGACATCTGCCATGACCTTGAGCCTGATGTTCAAAGTCTTCCAGGTTTAGAAGAGAGTAAGATCAGGTGCAGTCAAGATGTGATTGATGAGGTAGTGCTTCCATAAAGCCTGCACCCCAAAGCCTATACTCTAAGAGTACATAGTAGAAATGATTGTGTTCTTTGTACCTTTGGGGGTAAAGTAAAGAGGGGTACTGTCTGGAGTCACTGAGTTTAAGAAGAAAAGTCTCCCTGAGAATTTGAGACCATGGATACAACTTTAATTCATACAACCTAGGTCCTCAAAAAATGTCAAGTGGGAGCGGGAGAGATTGTTGGGTGGGTAAGAATATTGTTGCACAAGCATTAGAGCCTGAGAAGGTCTGATTTGCCGGGAGTTTGATTCCTCAGCCCCCATGGACAGCTGAGCATAGCCATGCATGTCCATAACCCCAGTCCTGTGGGGAAGTGGGGGTCAGAGGATTGCTGGGGCTCACAAATGGAAGCTCCATGTTCAGAAAAGGAAACACACAGAGGAGTGATAGAGGAAGACATCCAGTGCTCTCTCCTGGCACATACACTACACCCATCAAAAACTAAAAAAAGGTGTCAAGTCTAAAAAGCAGTCCCAGACTGGTAGCATAGTTACACAGCAAATCCAAATCTTGTCTGGAAGAACTTCCTTCATCCTAGAAGCAGAAGGTAAGATGCAGCCTGAAAAGAATAGTGAATTTGAAAGCAAAGATGAAAACACTATGCAGAGTAAAGCATGAAAAGACAGAGAGCGGGGCTGGGGAGATGGCTCAGCAGTTAAGGCGCGCTTGCTTGCAAAGCTTAATGATCAGGGTTCAATTCCCCAGAACCCACATAATGCCTGATGCACGAATTTGCGCATGCATCTGGAGTTTATTTGCAGTGGTTGGAGGTCCTAGTGTGCCCATTCTCTCTGTCTGACTCTGTTCTCTCTCTGCTTGCACATAAATAAAAAATATTTTTAAAAAGATAGAAAGTGACATTTATAGAAACATGGATAGAATTGGGATTTATGTCATTTGAAGTATCCCAGACTCAGAAAGACAAATATTGCATGTTTTATCTCATATGCAACTCCTGCATTTTAATTTATGGGTGGTGTGTGCAAGCGAGTGTAAGTATAGACCATGAAACTAAAAAAAGGATCATGAAAAGCAAAAAAGGTTTTAAGTGATGGGGAGGGGAAATAGAATACACATGGCATAAAAGCAAAATGAAGGATACTTGGGGAGGAAGGGGACCAAGAAGACGGGGCAGGGAGGTGGGGGAGGGGAAAGGAGGAAGAAGATTAAACAAAACAATGTAGGAAAATGTCATCATGAGAGGCTGGGAAGATTGCTCAGTGGGTAAAGGCACTTGCTTGCAAAACCTATTACCATGGGGTTTATTTCCTAGCACCCACATAATCTAGACCCCCAAAGTGGCACAGGAGTCTGGTACACACACATACACACATACATAAAGACAGGTAAATAAATAAATAAAAATTAACAAAGAAATTCCATAATGAAAGCCATAGCTTTGTATGCTATTTTTTTAAATCTAAAAGGAAGAGATAAAGACATGGAAAACTTGAGAATCAGGGTGGTGAGAAAGAGAAGGCATAGGACTTGAGGAAGAAAGAAAGAATCAGGCAGAAGTATTGGTTCAGAAGTTTTAGAACATTCATTGCAGGTTAAAACAATGAGCCACAAGGTTGGAGAGATGGCTGAGTGGTTAAGGCACTTGCCTGTGAAGCCTAAGAACTTGTGTTTGAATCTCCAGGTCCCACTTAGCCAGATGCACATTGACACAAATGTGCAATGTTGCACATGTGCACAGGGGGCATGTGCATCTGGAGTTTGTTTGCAGCAGCTGAAGGCTCTGGTGTTCCCATTCTCTCTGTCTCTCTGCCTCTTTCTCTCTTGAATAATTTTTTTAAAAAAGCAATTAACTACAAATACAAAACATGTAAAGAAATTTCCTATTGTACATAGCAGAATGATATGTTTTCATGGAAAGATCAGGAATGCCCTCACAAAGGAAAGATGTATTTCTCCAGAAGTTCTGTCTACTTTGCCCACTTCTCTTTTTTTTCAAGGTAGGGTTTCACTCTAGCTCAGGCTGACCTAGAATTAGTCTCAAGGTGCCTCTAACTCATGGCGATCTTCTTACCTCTGCCTCCCAAGTGCTGGGATTAAAGGCGTGCGCCACCACACCTGGCTCTACTTTGCCCACTTCTTCATAGACACCACAGAAGCCTGAAAACAGTGGAGATGTACCAAGGGAGAGAAATGGTCAGTGTAGAAGTCAAAACCCATCTATAGTCTCTCTCAGGAATAGGAGAGAAATAAAAGATCTTGTCAAATAACCCAAAACCGAGACAGTTTGTCCAACTGAGATACTCAGTAAGGAAAATTTTAAACAATATTTTTCAGAGAAAACAAAATGATCCAAGATAGAAAGTGCAAGTTAAACAGTGGAACTAAGAACAAAGGATATGGCAAATGTGGGTAAATAAAAGCTAATATGGACAGTTGGAAGCATAAAATATTCCACAAAACTGTGAAAACATAATAGAACTAAAATACTTGGTAATGGCATGTAATTAGGAAGAGAAAAATATTCTGAATTTTTTTGTGACTGGAGGGATAAGGATAAATCCTGATTTACTTTGGAATACAGTCCCATAATTCCCAAAATAAAAAAAAAAAGAGGAGAAAAATCAAATGGAAAACTTGCAATCAATCCAAAACAAGGGGAATAGCCAAGAAAGGAAACATAAAATAGGAAAAACAAGCAAAAACAGAATAACTAAGCTAAAATAAATCTAATTCATACATCCAGTAATTATAACAAATGTAAATGGGCTTCACTCTTCTATTACAAGGCAGAAGATTGCAAGGATGTGTGTTTGCACTGTGCTCATTTGCTTTTACTGAGATGCTGTGAAGAACTTTCATGATGATGGATGAATGGGAGGGCGGAAAGATAGCGCAGATCAGAGCTGCCAGGATGGCTATGGGTAACAGTACTTTCTGCACAAGTCTGGGGACATGAGTTTGGCAAATGGCACCCACATGAAAAGCTGGGCATGGCCACGCATGCTTATGACTCCAGCACTGGGGGGGAGTGGAGGCAGAAGGATTGCTGGTGCTCACTGATAAATCAATCTAACAAAACAGCGGGAGTTCCAGGCTCAGTGAGAGACCCTGCCTCAAGGAAATAAAGCAGAAAATGACAGGGGAGGACATCGAACATCCTTCCCTGGCCTCCATACACATGTGCATGGGGTGTGGACATGTACACACACACGTACATATGGCCACATGCACACATTACACACATACACATACAAACACATACAAAATATAAGTGAGGGCTGGAGATAGTGCTTAGCAGTTAAGGCATTTGCCTGCAAAGCCTAAGGACCCAAGCTCAATTCCCCAGGACCCATGTAAGCCAGATGCAAAAGGTGGCACATGCATCTGGAATTCATTTACAGTGGATGGAGACCCTGTCTCCCTCTCTCTCTCTCAAATAAATAAATAAAATATTTTTTAAAGCGAGATTAAACTCTAATTGAAAGAGAACTAGTAGAATTATAATATGGCCCCCAAATGCTTTCTAAATTGGCATGGATTAGAATGTTATCAACCTCTGAGCTTTCTTTGACTCACAGTGAAAGGTCTGCAGGATGCTTAACAAGAAGTCATGTGTCCTGCATCTTTTTCTTTATTCTTTTTTTTTTTTGCTTTGTTTATTTTTATTTATTTGAGATCGACAGAAAGAGAGAAAGAGGCAGAAAGAGAGAGAGAGAGAGAATGAGTGCACCAGGACCTCCAGCCACTGCAAATGAACTCCAGACACATGTGCCCCCTTGTGCATCTGGGGAATTGAGCCTTGAACTGGGGTCCTTAGGCCTCACAGGCAAGCACTTAACCACTAATCCATCTCTCCAACCCTTTTTCTTCATTCTTTAACAGCTCTCAGGAAGCAAAAATCCTGGAAAAAAAATTCTAAACATCTCAGGAATGACTTCAGATTCTTATTTCCCTTTTCTTTTCAGCATTTTAAAGACATTTATGCTGGTGAAAAGTCTTTTATGATTAAAAAAAAATTCCATATGAAGTTTAAAACTATAATGGGGGGGGGCTGGAGAGATGGCTCAGCAGTTAAGGCACTTGCCTACAAAGCCTAACCACCCAAGTTTGATTCCCCACATAAAGCCAGATGAACAAAGTGATGTGTGCATCTGGAGTTTGTTGGCAATGACTAGAGACCCTGGCACTTTCTCTCTCTCTCTCTCGCCTTGCAAATAAATAAATAAAATATTAAAATAATAAAACTGTAACTTGCCGGGCGTGGTGGCGCACGCCTTTAATCCCAGCATTTGGGAGGCAGAGGTAGGAGGATCGCCATGAGTTCAAGGCCACCCTGAGGATACAGAGTAAATTCCAGGTCAGCCTGGGCTAGAGTGAGACCCTACCTTGAAAAACTGAAAAATGAAAAAACAAACAAATAAATAAATAAAATAAAATAAAACTGTAACTTAAAAAACCCTCTAATTGGCTTTATAACATCTTTTTCATTTGTTTCGTTTTCTTATCCCATTTCCAATGGGAACATACCTGATTTACTGAATGGTGCTATCCATGCCTTTCTTTTAATTTCTCAATTAAAAAAATTTTTTAAAGATTTATTTTTATTTATTTATTAGAGACAGAGAGAATGGGTGAGTCAGGGCCTCTAGCCACCGCAAACAAACTGCAGACACATGTGCCACCATGTGCATCTGGCTTACGTGGGGCCTGGAGAATCAAACGTGGATCCTTAGGCTTCACAGGCATGCGCCTTAACCACTCAGCCATCCCTTCAGCCCTTGTTTCTCAAATTTTCACTTAGGTTCATGGATATCCCTCCAAATTAAATCTTTCTGATTTGGACTACAGCAGTCATTCATGGCTCTACTCTCTCATTAAGTTTCCATGCATTTTCAGGTGAAATCAATTAACATTTGATGCGCTTCAAATGGTTTTGTAGTATTTTAAGTAACAACCATGACTTCAAATTAAAGCTTTAATTTCTTAAGCATACATTATTCACCTGGAATCCAGGTTCCTCTCACAACTTGCACTAATCTCTGAGCTTTACATTCTGTTTTACGGGCTCCTCGTAGGTCAATCAGACGCACTTGTTTGATCATAGAGCAGGTTTTCCCTGCCATGAGGTTGGTGACTCTGTTCTACAGTTTTCCCAACTGAGTATGGTGCATAGAGCCAACTCAGGCTTACTGAGTACTCGTCTGATGCCAGCATGGCACTTTCTGAGTCAGAGGGAATCTTGGCTCTCAGTAACTCTCAGCTGCCTGGCATGGATTCTAAACACAGGACCCCGTGAGACCAGCCACAGTAAGTAATTGTACCTACGGGGGAGCTCGTCTCTTCCTCCTGGTATATCTGAACTCTGTAGAAAGTGTGGAGCTTAAGAAATGCTCAAATGTCTCAAAAAAAAGGGGGGGGGATAGGTTTGGAAAGCTCGATGGTGTATAAAGTAATAAAATTAAATTTTGATGTTTGAGATTTAAAAACCTGTGCCAGTAATAACGACCAATCAGGTACATGCAGCCCTTTCTCAGGTGAGCTACATACCCATGGAGTCCACCAAAGGCTCCATCCAGATAACTCCCTGGGCATCTGCCTCATCATCTTTATCAAGAAATGTATCCTTGTGTATGTGTCAGTTCAAATCTTCTCAACTACTTCATTTTGTGTGTGTGTGAGTAGAAGTTATATTGATCCATCGAAGAGTATAAGTATGAGGGGTAGAGAGATGGCTGAGCAGTTAAGGTGCTTGCCTGCGAAGCCTAAGGACCCAGGTTCAGCTCCCCAGAACTCGCCCAAGCCAGATGCACAAGGTGATGCATGCACACAAGGTGGTACACATGTCTGGAGTTCGTTTACAGTGGCTAGAGGCCCTAGTGCACCAATTCTCTCTCTCTCTCTCTTGCGCTTTCTCTCTCTCTCATAAACAATAAAATAAATTTTAAAAGGGGTATAAGTATGAGGGAAAATGTCTGTCAGGTGGTATATATTACTTACTTTTAACACTGCTGTCAGCAAATACCTGACAAGAAGCAACATAAGTGAGGAAGGGTGGATTTTGGCTCATAGTTCAAAAGGTTCCAGTCGGTGATGATGGGGAAGAAAGAGGCAGGAGCTGAAAGGCAGCCGGTCGTGTGGCATCTGCAGTCACCAAGCAGATCATAGTGAACGCTCAGCTAGTTTTCTCCTTTTCATTCAGCCCAGGACCCCAGCCTGTGGAATGGTGCCACCCATGGGTAGGGTGGGTGGGTCTTCACATGCCAGGGAACCTCACCTACAAACTGCCTCAAGACAGAGATTTGTTTCTCTGGAAGTTTTCAAGTTGACAATCTAGATTAACCATGGTCCACCTTTAGGATCAGAGCCTCAAGAGGCCATATTGGGAGAGGGAATAAACCAGAGTTCTTACTTTCAAATTAGGTGCAGAGAGCAGGGAGAATCTTTGTACTCTCATCAAAGAATCGGAAAAGCATCCCTAATTATCTCGAAGTGTGACATGAAAAATGCTTTCTGAAAAGCAGCTTGACTTTTGTTTGTTGCATAGTTTTTCTTTTAGATATTTTTAGTTCTTAACTGCAGTGGTTTGAGTCAAGTGTCGCCCATAAACTCGTGTGTGCTGAGCGCTAGTTCCCCAACTAGTGGTAATTTGGTCATTAGAGCCTTGCTGGAGGCGGTGTATTGTTGGGGGCGGACTCATGGGTGTTATAACCAGCTTCCCCTTGCCAGTGTTTGGCACACTTTCCTGTTGCTGTTGTCCACCTGATGTTGACCAGGAGGTGATGTCCACTCTCTGCCCATGCCATCATTTTCTCTGCCATCACGGAGCTTCCCCTAGAGCCTGTTAGCCAAAATAAACCCTTTCCTCCCACAAGCTGCTTTGGTGGGGTGCTTTGTGACCGCAATGGGAAGCTGACTGCAACACTAATATGCTCAATAAGGATTCTGTTCAATTAGTCTGAGACCATGGAGAAGGCTTGAACCCTGCCAGGTGCAAGCATTCATACATTTTTGCTGACTGGATCTGACCAGATTAGGCTAGACTCTGCCTGGTCCAGATGCTGCATCAGCACTCTAAGAAGCAGACGTCCTTGTGTTTTAAGAACTTTTGTTGTGAACTCGTTTTCGTCGAGTTTCTGCATAGGAAGATCCCGTGAGGCCTCCGTGAATGGTTCATGTCTCTAGGAAGGAGTGGTATTGGCTTTATCCAGGTGTCTTGGGCTACTATTTTCAGTTTGACCAACTTAGGAGTCTGATCATTGATGTAATGTGTTTTTTTGCACAAACATTTTGCACGAACATTTTTTATTTGTGAGCAGAGAGAATAGAGGCACTCCAATGCCTCTTGCCACTGCAAAAACTCCAAATGCATGTGCCACTTTGTGCATCGGGCTTCGCATGGGTACTTGAGAATTGAACCTCAGCCAACCCAAGCTGGCAAGGTTTGCAAGCAAGCTCCCTTAATCACCGAGCTACCACCTCAGCCCAAGAGTTTTTGACGCTTTTTAAAAATATTTATTTTTATTTAGTTAGTTAGTTATTAGAGAGAGAGAATGGGCACTCCAGGGCCTCTAGCCACTGAAATGAACTCCAGATGCATGCACCACCTTGTACATCTGGCTTATGTGGGACCCGGAGAATTGAACCAGGATCCTTAGGCTTCATAGGCAAGCACCTTAACTGCTAAGCCATCTCTCCAGCCTTCTTCTTTTTTTTTTTATAAAGAGTTTGATTTAATTCGTAAGTTTGTAAGTATGTATGTATGATTGAGTGGCCCTGTTAACTTTGGGCTTCCATCAAAGCATTATATCATTATGGAACTATGTGACACAGCAAAACTTGTCACTTCATAAGCCAAAAGAAGCAAAAGATACTATGTTGACAAGGGCCTATCTCTAATGTTCACAGGACCCCCGGGAAGACCGCAGCTTCTAAAGTCCCACCGTCTCCAGTCAGCACTGCCAGGCCTTCACTAGACAGACCTTTGTGGAGTGTTCAGTCACCCCACAGTGTCCTCTTAAGCTACGAAGTGTACTGCTGCCCTCTCTGCTGACATTTACACTGTCCTTATGAGAAGGTGAGGACCATGGGCCTCCATTCTACCACCTCTTCAGCGGCATTTCTTGACACTTGTCATCCTTATTTTCTTGGTTCCACATACTCTCCATTTTTGTTCAGACCATAGTCTTTTGTAATTTCTGGTCCTTTCTATTATGACTCCCTTGCATTGCATTTGCTTGGCTCTCTCCAGCCTATCCTCCCATGTCTTAGAGTTGACGTCAGGAAATCTGCTATGGTTCTTATGATTTATGACTCAGACGCTTATTATGGCCCTGCCACCCTGCATCAGCCCCTCCTACATTGTACTGATTACATTTCATTGCTTATTGACCACTGGTGCATATACACACTCATGTTCCAAGCTTCCTGTCATAACTATAGTAACAGACTGTCTTGTCCAGAGTTAACCACATTGTAAATACTTGTTGCATGAATTCATTATTGATGTAGTCTGAATATGAATTGTTCCCCCTTGGTGTATGCATTTGGACACGGGCTCCAGGCGAGAGGCACTATTTGAGAACGTTGTAGAATCTTTAAGGAGATATTTCCCTCTGGAAGAAGTGGGTCACTGGAGGCAGGACCTGAGCTTATATAATTCAGCCTAACTTTTTGTTAAAACTTTGCTTCTGACTTTAGACAAGATAGCTGCCTCCTGATCAAGCCACCTTGCCTTCCAGGCCAGGGTAGACTGTATCCACTAGAACCACAAGCCAAAACACGCTTCTTCCCTTTGACTGCTTCTAATCATGTACTTGGTCACAGCAACAAGAACAATAAATCATAATAATAATACCATCATTTACCTCTGACTGTCACATATATAGAATATGACAGAAGGTATTTTTTTTTTTTTTTTGGTTTTGCAAGGTAGGGTCTCACTCTGGTCCAGGCTGACCTGGAATTAACTATGTATTCTCAGGGTGGCCTTGAACTCCAAGTGCTGGGATTAAAGGCGTGCGCCACCACGCCTGGCTGGGTATTGTTTTTAATCAGAGGGTCCGGCAAGTACACATGTTCTTTTGGGGTTTCTTAAGGAACTTTTTAGTAGACAGGTAAATGATTTATGTCTGATACATGTTGTAAAAGGTGTATATTTCTGCTATATGTACATATTTGTTGATGTGCCTGTTCTTAGGCCAAGATTGTTGTGTATATTATCTCAAATGTATCTGCATCGTTATTAATGGTTCTTTGATTTTTGTTCTGAAGAACATATATTAAAGTCTCTTCTAGGATTGTGTGTTTTATAAGGTTTTCTTGCATTTCTAGTTTTTGGGTTTTTTTTTTTTCCTTACATATTCCATGGCTTTGTTACTGAGACATATAAAAAATCATTACTATTATCTCCTCCTTGTAGATTGTATCTTTTATTGTTTCTCCCATAATGCTTCATGCCAATTCTTCCTTGTTTGGTATCATATTGACATAAGAGGTTTTCTTTTCTTTTTTTCTACTTTTGCTTAAAATAGCTTCACATATTCCATTATTTTCCACTTTTCTATACTACCTCACTTTATTTGGATTTCTTTTTCTTTTTCTTTTTTTTTTTTTTTTTTTTTGGTTTTTCGAGATAAGGTCTCACTCTAGCCCAGGCTGACCTGGACCTCACTATGTAGTCTCAGGGTGACCTCAAACTCACGGCAATCCTCCTACCTCTGCCTCCCAAGTGCTGGGATTAAAGGCGTGCGCCACCACGCCCGGCTTTATTTGGATTTATTTTTCAACAACATGTAGCTAGAATTTGTAAGCATTCTAAAGTGGCTAGCTGGCTAGTTTTTTTTTTAAATAAAAGAAATCATTCCTCACTTCCACTGTGATTTATTTAGTATATTCTATTTTATTTGTCTACTTTATATTTACAATCTACGCTGCTGTTGTTTCTTCCTGCATACTCTTTCTTAGCTTCCTTTATTATTTTTTAAATTTCTATCCTAGCACTGGAATTAACCAGGTAGTTTCTTCTCTCAATCCATCTGTTTCTTTTTTTTACAACGAGTAATTAGCATCCTAGTTTTTTTAAGTCAAAAACTCAGTGATGTAGTGTAATAAATCAAGGCAGTATTAATGTTCCTTATATCACAATATTTCTTAAAAATATTAATTAACTAATTTAAAAACACACACAGAGAGAGGGGGAAGGAAGAGTAGGAGTGTATCAGGGCCTCTTACCACTGCAAATAAATTTCAGACACATGTGCCACTGTGTGCGACTGGCTGCAAATGGGTACTATGTATATAACTGAGGCCATCAGGTTTTGCAAGCAAGTGACTTTAGCCACAGGGCCATTTTCCTGGCCCCCACAGATTTTTTTTTAATTTTAAAATTTTTATTTATTATTCAAGCAGAGAGAAGGGGCATGGAATAGGTATGCCAGGGCCTTCCAACCATTGCAAACAGACTCCAGATGTAGGCACCTCTTTGATCATCTGGCTTTACATGGGCACACCAGGGCCTTCAGCCTCTGTGAATGAACTCCAGACACGTGCGCCCCCTTGGGCGCATGTGAAACATTGCATGCTTGTGTCACTGTAGGTCTGGCTTATGTGGGACCTGGAGATTCGAACATGAGTTCTTAGGCTTTGCAGGTACTAAGCCATCTCTCTAGCCCTAAGTTTTTAACTTTTATTAAGAACATACTTTGTATAGATTCATCATGTGTTGGTACCATCTTTTCCCTTCTCCCTGCCCCATTCCCCTGAGGGCCCTCCTCAGTGGGGTTGCTGGTATTCCCCATTTGAGCCAAGGCCCAAATGAAACCACAGAGGAATTGGTGAGATGAGCAAGAGTGCTGCTTCCATGGCGAGCCTGACAATCAGTATCAAGGTGAAGGAAACAGATGCTGAGGATACCAAACTGAATTCTTAGCCCAAATATTCATCTATTAAATATTAGCCAGTGCTTGGTGCCTGGGGCCCCAGCCATTATTTCAAACTGAGACATTTCACTCGTCTCTCGTGGTCAGGAGTCATTACTCATCTCCCAGGGTGGCTCACAGGCACGTTATTGCCATCTTTTAGACTTAATTGTACGTTACAAGAATATTGCTCAACTGCTGTTTCTTGTGTCCCTTCCTCTTCTCCTATTCTGAGATCTAGGTTATCTTTAAGTTTTGTTTGGTTGGGATAATTTCACCAGTAGTATAAATAAGAGTATGTGTTTAAAAGAATGGGCTCCAGTGTGTATGGTAGCAGCTTTCTTTGATCGTCACATTTAAATGACATTAAATGACTCCCATTTCCTCAAACTCTTTTCTGTTTTCCAGCTTCCACTATTTGTAAAACAAGAAGTCTGACTCCACTTGGTTCCTCTTCTTTATATAACAGCCTTTTCTTTGCATGGAAAGTGTAATAAACTCCCCCTCTTTTTGGACTTTAGAAGATTCACTGACTGAGTTTGACTTCTATGTCATTGGCATTAGAACTGCCTGGTGGGAATTTGCAGCAGACAGCTTCACATCGCTGAAATGAACTTCCAGACCAGGCACAGTTATGGAGGAAGGGATATTTATTGAAGATTACAGATTCAGGGGAAATTCCATAATGGCTTAGAAGAAGCTGGCCTGCTTTCACAGGTCCAAGCAGAGAGGGAGAAGCCCCAAGCCAAAAAACCCCCAAACCACACACAAGTACACTTAGGAATTCCAGGGGGAACTCAGACACTTTGCATATCTTTAGACTGGAATTCCAAATCCCCCACCACTAGGGTTGGACCCCAGGATTCACCTTGTGACAACTCCTCCAGCCAAGTAGCTGGAAATCTTAAAGTGTTAATAAACTCCTGAATCTATTGGGGAGCATCTATTCAAAGTACCACAGAACTGAACCCTTTCAATCTGAAAAAGCAGGAATTTTTTCAGCACAGGTGCTATAGTTTGCCCCTAACCAACATGTTGACGTTTTGCTGTCAGCATAGCAGTGTTGAGCGGCATTGTAGATTTTAGAGGTCATTAGATCATAAACCTTGTCTCTTTGTAGTGAGCTCTTGCTCTCTCTCTCTCTTTCTCTGTGTGTGTGTGTGTGTGTGTGTGTGTGTATGTGTTTTGGATTGACTATTGAGAGAGCAGGGTTTTTAAATTTTATTTTTATTTTTTATTTTTGGTTTTTTGAGGTAGGGTCTCACTCTAGCCCAGGCTGACCTGGAATTCACTCTGTATTCTCAGGGTGGCCTTGAACTCATGGCAATCCTCCTACCTCCTCCCAAGTGCTGGGATTAAAGGCATGTGCCACCACGCCCGGCTATTTATTTTTATTTATTTATTTATTTATTTATTTATTTATTTATTTATTGAGAGCAGGTTTTTTACTAGAAAGAAAACCTGGTTCTTCCCCTCTCTTCTGTTCTTGCTTCCTTGGCCCTGTACCATGACACCCTCAGCAGAAGCCGAGTAGATGCTGGTGATGTGCATGATGGCCCCAGAACCATGAGCCTAAGTGAAGTTCTCTTCTCTTTGATTTGTCCACTCAGGAATTCTATACACGATCATAAAATGGAATAATACAGCAACAGAAAATCCAGTTCTTTTCTTCCCGGTTTTCTTATTACCTATGTCTGCTGTGACTTTTTCAGGAGAAGCTGGCATGCCTCTGTATTTGCATTGGCAGGATGAACTGGTCCCTCTACTTTGTTTTACAGATAACCCTGGTGTCACGGAGGGTTTTTAGGGCCTATGACAAGGTTCCTTAGTAAAAGTAGACATAATGTGGAAACCGGAATGTGAAAGGACACAGTAAACCTGGTCAAGCATCCTCCTGTGTAGCCCTAGCCTTTAGGCATACATATTGGAGGCCACCACCCAACGTTGATCTTCCTGATGGATAAAGGAGAAGTTCCAGGAATCATTAACATAGACCTTATTGCAAAATGCATGTGTTTAGCTGGGCGAATCCCAGCATTCAGGAGGCAGAGGTAAGAGGATCGCCATGAGTTCTAGGCTACCCTGAGATTACATAGTGAATTCCAGGTCAGCCTGGGCTAGAGTGAGACCCTACGTTGAAAAACCAAAAAATGAAAACAACAACAACAACAACAAAAAAAATGCATGTGTTTACTGTTACCTAAGGAATGGGATGACCCCTCTGTGCAAAGGCACCATGACCTTCCTGTAGCTCTTTGTTGTGATTACATAGCATAGAATGTTTCTTGCCTCAGTTCCACCTATGTGACCTGTATAACCTTGTGACTTCTTGTAACAGCCCTCCTTGTTTAACAATGTGTAATTTTGTGGTTTCACTCCCATCCTGTTTTTACTATGTACATCATGTGGCCATTTCCAATAAAAGCTCACCCTCCAAACACTTTGGGGCTGCACCCTGAGATCCTGAACTCTGGGGTGTAGACCTGGTGCACCAGCCTTTTCTTTTTTTTTCTTTTTTTTACCCAAAAATCTTTGCCTCACATTCCGTGAGCCACTGGTCTTACGTGTGTGACACCAGACCCCATAACAAAGGAGTGCCTGTCCACTGTGCCATATCAGAAAGTCCCTGATCAGGGCCAGAGAAGAAGTGGCAGCCGAGTTCCAGCACAGCCAGTGAACACCTTCTCACTTTTCATCTCCAGAACTGTGCCTATGAAAGCAAGCTCAACTCACATCATCTCTTCTGCCCCAATGCAATCTGTGAAAGACTTACCATAGAAAGATCTGAATTCCCAAAAAACTCCATTCTGGGTCCCTGAACATTTGGAGAAGCATGATGAAAGCATTAGTGGGAAAAGGACAGACACTACAGAAAGGCAAAAGGTTCAGGGAAAAACCTACTATTATTCACACAACCTGTTTATACACATTAAAACTACGTAGCACCTTTTCAGTTCATAGGGTATTTTCAAATACATTGATGTGCCTCATCCCCGCAGATAATGTGCTCAAAGTCACAAAGCAGAGAGGACTGGGTTGAAATTAGGCTGTATCCCAGATTTTCTTTATTGATATTTGTTATTTTATTTATTTATTTGCAAGGGGAGAGAGAGTGAGAAAGAGCACCAGCATCACCTACCACTGCATACAAACTCCAGATACCCATGCCACTTCGTGTATCTGGCTTCATGTGTGTCCAAAACAGGCTGGAAGACTTTGCAAGCTCCATTTTCTTTTCTTTTCTTTTTTTTTTTTTTTTATATATAATGGTTTTATTTATTTATTTATTTGAGATAAAGAGGAAGAGGTGAAAGAGGCAGATAGAGAGAAAATGGGCATGCTGGGGCCTCCAGCCACTGCAAACAAATTCCAGACACACGTGCCCCCTTGTGCATCTGGCTTACGTGGGTCCTGGAGAATTGAACCAAGATCCTTTGGCTTTGCAGGTAAGCCCCTTAACTGCTCAGCCATTTCCGCAGCCCACAAGCTCGATTTTCTAAATGGAAAGCCCTTCCCTCTGTAGGGTACCACAAGTCTCTCTGGTTCTCTTAAGGTGGTCCTGAAGTAATTAGTAGCTGTGGGAAGCATGCGTAGGCCCCAAGGATTACTCTATAGAAAGAGTCAAGGGTCTCTCCCTTGACTATATTTTATAAACACACACACACACACACACCATTCAGCAGCAACTGAAGGGAACTGCTCTGTGGTTGACTTGCACACTGGGATTTCTTGCAGTAATGAGAAAATCGTGGTTACTAGTCCACAATGAGGTCACCAGGTCGTGGAGCGGTGGCTTTGTCTTTGTGATTCTCTTCGTTGTTTCATTATCATCACCATCACAGTCATCATCCCCAAGTACTTTCCCATGGTCGCAACCAAACTGCTGAGAGGACACCGAAAAGGCACCTCTGTCTTATGTGAGGAGCAGCTGACTTCGCGTGTACCCGAACTTGACAAGCATTTAATAGGTTAGTGCTAGAAAACTCACTGTGAGGGGCTGGGGAGATGGCTCGGTGGGTAATAGTTCTTGACAGACAAGCGTGAGGGTCTGAGAAGGGCCCGTTTTGCTCTGAGTTTAATCCTGATCACCCACGTAGACAGCCGGGAGCTGTCACATGCCTGTAACCCTAGGTCTGTGGGGAGCAGAGATCAGAGAATTACTGGGGCTGTAAAAATGGCAAGCCCAGGGATTAGCGAGAGAATCCACGTCGAGGGGACATGCCAATGAGCAATACAAAAGGACGCCTACATTCTCCTCTGCACAGGGTACATGCATATACACATACACATGCATCACACACACACACACACACACACACACCATACCACACCACCCATACGATACTCACAAAACAAAAGAAAACACCTCACTAAGGAGGTTCCAACAACATGATCTTTTTCCCTACTCAAAAACACCCGGCAAGGCGTGGTGATGCACGTCTTTAATCCCAGCACTCTGGAGGCTGAGGTAGGAGGATCGCTGTGAGTCTGAGGCCAGCATAGGTCTACAGAGTGAGTTCCAGGTTAGCCTGCACTAGGGTGAGACCCTAACACACATACCAAAAACATCACCCCTACAGTTTAATATAAGTTTTAGAGTCAGGCAGACATAAAGTAAATTTTTTCTTTACGTTGCGCTGTTGTGCTGGTTGGACGCACTTGGTCGTGTCTCTTTGAACCTCAATGCTCTCTTGTAAAATGGGAAGACACGTCCTTCCCAAAGTTCGAGGAATGGTAAGGAGGTGGTGGAAAGGAAACACCTGAGAGATGTGTAGCTGCTAAGTCCTGTTCCTCCCCTCCAACCATGCTCCCACTTTCGAGAAGCAGTTTATCCACAAAATATTACATAAGAAAATTAAAATATTTGCTGAGGATAATAACCTTGCAGGTGCCGATGTTATTTTTATTCTGTTGTGCAAAGGTATGATAAGACTGGACAAACTTCCCCTGAAGCCTAATTAGAGTTTTTCCATTCCTGTATTTGTGTTTGTTTTTGCTTCCTTTGTTCGAGTTAGGGTTTCAGACAACCAAAATGAAATGCTCACCAAAGAGTCATCCTTTGTAGCAGTAATGACACAAATTACATTGTTCTTCAGGGCTTACAACACCCAGCCATTAAAGTTAACTATGTGAGCCTGGCAAATCTTTTCAGAAGCAAAGCAGCTGGTTTCCCTTTTTGCTCATTTTTTTTAAGGCTTAAAGATGTATACATTCATGTTGTAAACCCCAGAAAGTACCACAGATACCATCATGAGGACAATGGGCATGATCAAAAGAGAAGGAGGCCTTTGGTTTTTGTCTCCAGGCTATGTGCACATGGTCTATATGTTAAGCAATATAATGCCCAGGATGTGTTCGGCTCCATTCCAGGAATTTGGTGAATAATAAGTTGCTTAACCTTCCTAAAGCAGGCACTATTATGATTCCCACTTTGGAGATGAAAACTACAGTGTGGAAAACTTAACAACTTGCTCAAGATTGTGTAACTCCTAATGAGCAGAGACTGGGGGCTGGACTCGGCAGGCTGGCTCCACAATCCAGGTTTTAATAGGTTCTCCCGCTTCTCCTTGGCTTATTTCATTCATTCCTAGCGTTTACTTTATGCCTAAACATTTCTGTAATGCCCCTACATTTTATTCCTTACCTTTATCATCTGTGGCAGTTTTAATAGGTGGCCCCCAAATATATTCAGTGTTTTATTAGTTTGTAGTTTGCATCTGTAGCCACCTGGCTGTCACTGGGCAGTTCTCAAGGTGTGGTGGTGGGTTTAGGATTTCAATCTAAAGATATGCAAAGTGTGCTGTGCTGTGTGGTTTTTGGCTTTTGGCTTTTTCTCTCTCTTGCCTGGTCCTATAAGAGCAGGCCAGCTTCTTCTGCCATGATGGAACTTCCCCTGGATCTGTAAGCTTCAATAAATATCCCTTCCTCCAAAACTGTGCCTGGTCTGAAAGTTCATTTCAGCAAACCTGAAGCTGTCTGCTACACCATCTTTTGATAATCTCCCCGAACCATCAATGATGACCTCCACTAGCTGGTGGCTTTCATGAAGGTGCACATGGTATGTGCCCCTCCATGGGGAAAGGGAACTAGTGGAACCAATAAGAAACTCAGTTCCAGCCTAGAGAGATGGCTTAGCCTTTAAGGCACTTGCCTGCAAAGCCAAAGGACCCAAGTTCAACTCTCCAGGACCCACGTAAGCCAGATGCACAAGGGGCGTATGGGTCTGGAGTTCGTTTTGCAGTAGCTGGAGGCCCTGAGCACCCATTTTCTGTCTGTCTCTTTCTCTGTCAACTAAATAAATAAAAATATATTTTGAAAAAGGAAACTCAGTTCCAATCAGTAATTCACACAATCACACACAGATTAAGATTAAGGGCAATGTAGCTATAGCTGGGAAGGCTTGGCAAAGAGACACAACCCCAAGCCCTGTTTCTACCTCTCACTGGGACCATCTTTCCAGTTCTGTGTGCTGAGTCCCTTCCTGTCTGTGACGCTTTGGATTTCCAAATCTGTTCCTTGTGTACCTAAGTATGGGACTATGTCACCAGAGCCACTGGCCAATGCGGAGCCCTTGAGTGAATTAGAGAGCGCCTCCCCCCACCAACCACATGGTGGGAAGAATGCCTGAGTGCAGTCTGCACAAAAAGGGTCTTCCTAGAGTCAACAGTCACCTCTAGGGTTGGGGAGATGGCTCAGTGTATAACGTGTTCACTGGGACACATGTGAGGACCAGAGTTCAGATCCAGCAGCTTGTGAGTGTCTGGTGGGCATAGTGGCCCACCTGTAATCTCAATGCTTGTGAAGCAGAGGCAGGAAGTCATCAGGTCAAGCTGGCTTGCTATGTCAGCTGAATCAGCAAGCTATGGATTCAAGTGACAGACCTCATCTGAGAAAGGAAGGTGTACAATGACCACGGAAGACACCCAATGTCAACCTTTGGCTTTGGCACTAATGCACAGATAAAGCCAGGCACATGCCTTTAATCCCAGCATTGGGAGGCAGAGGTAGGAGGATTGCTATGAGTTCAAGGCCACCCTGAGACTACATAGTGAATTTCAGGCCAGCCTGGGCTAGAGCAAGACCCTACCTCAAAAAAAAAAAAAAAAATGCACAGATGCACATGCCTGCATGCATACAGACATGCATGCACACCACATGCACATGGAAAAACAAACGAGAGATCTCAGAGATGAGCTGCCGTGGTCCTGGACAATCACTGTTTCCTCTGAGTGGAACAAGACACACGGCCTAAGCATCTCCAGAAGACCGGGAAACACACTAGTGCTGGGAAATCAAGAGACTATGGAGGGTCCCTGGTCCCTAAAGTCAGTGTCCACAGCAACATCAGCCAACACAGCCTAATAACAACATGGTTACAGAGGGCACTCTAGGGGACAGAACAGAACAGTTTTGCTCATCTCAATGGGGGCTTTTTAGACAAGGTGCCCAGAGAGAGTACTCGGTATTTATTAGGTATTCATAATATAATATACCACTTATATATAATATGCATATATACGGAGTGGAGAAAGGAGTACATGAACAGGTGTATGCACGTATTCCTTAAGAAAAGAATGAGGGGTGGGGAGATGGAGCAGTGGTTAAAGGCAGTTGCTTGCAAAGCCTGTGGGTTCAATTTCCCAATGCCCATCTGAAACTAGATGCACAAAATGACACATGCATCTGGAGTTCATTTGCAGAAGCAAGCACACCCATTCATTCTCTCTAATACATATGTTTTTTGTGTTGCTGTTGTTGTTTTTGAGGTAGGGTCTCACTCTAGCCCTGGAATCACTATGCAGTCTCAGGGTGGCCTCTAACTCACTGCCATCTTCCCAAGGGCTGGCATTAAAGACATGTGCCACCATGCCTGGCTAATAAAAATTTATTTATTTATTTATTTATTTATTTGAGACAGAGAGAGAGAGAGAGAGAGAGAGAATGGGCATGCCAGGGCCTCTAGCCACTGAAAACCACCTCCAGATGCATGCACCACTATGTGCATCTGGCTTCCGTGGGACCTGGAGAATTGAACCGTGGTCCTTAGGCTTCACAGGCATGTGCCTTAACCACTAAGCCATCTCTCCAGCCCTAATAAAAATATTTTTGACAATAATGAATGCGCATTCAGAAGACAAGAAAGAAGAACGGCACCCCAGGCCCAGACACTAAAGAGCACAGAAACCCAGAGATGGGAACCAGGTTGGTTTGTCTGGGATTTCCTTTTACATTCCACACAACAGGGCTGGAGTTGAAGTGGGAGTCAGGGACACAATTTTCTCTAACCAGGAACCCAATCTTGGCTCAACAGCCCAGTGTGTCTCTAGCTGTAGCTCGTGCACAGTTTATTTTGAGTTCTGACTCTGACTAAGGAGGTCTGGGCTGGGACCCAGGTGTGACTGGTTCTCACAACTTCCCCAGTGCTGCTGCTGCTGCTGGTGGTGGTGGTCAGGACCACACTGAGTAGCAAGGCGTGTGGTGCCGGATCTGAGGCAACACATGCTTGACCCTGGTACTCAGGAAATGTTAGCATATGAGCATTTGAGCAATGATTAACTGAGGTCGACTCGGCTTCACAAAAGAAATGGAACAAACATTTGCCGAGTTCCTTTCGAAGGCTGGTCCTTGCACCCAGGTACCTGGTAAACATATCTCCTCTAATAATAGAAAGGAAAGCCCTTACCCAAACTTGACCCTTTTGAATAATGAGCCACTACAATCAAAGACCTCCTTTGAGTCGTTTTTAAATAGAAGTAACCACATTGAAATTAACTTAGGAAACAGAAACCGTTGTCATTGTGTAAACTGAGTGTACCGTGTATTTGAATAACAGTAGCATTTTTCTCTTGAGTCAAGAGACTGGGAACAGTGTTTAAATTCATTAAATCACTGTTCACTTCTTTGCTGCTTGCTGCAGCATAAGACATGGGCTTCAGCCCGAGCATTTGGTCATCATGTCACAGCTATGAACTCCTGTGATAAGTCCAGATCTCTCATTTTCAATACAAAATTACACTGTGCTCACTGCTTAGCTAGCCTTGAATATTTTTGGTGGGTGACACTACGCAAAGCAGGGTTATTCGAGACTATTCATTTCAGAGAAAGAGACACAGCTAGAGTGCAGAGGGACGAAAAAGAAGGAAGGAGAGGAGAGGGAGTAAGGAGATGGGGGAGGGAGGGAGGGAGGGAGGGAGGAAGGGAGGGAGAGAAGGAAGAAGGAAAGGGCAGAGGAGAGGGGAACTAAGGGAGAAGCAGGGTAAGCTGATTGTCCCTGCTCCTGCTGTGAGCACTGAAATAGACCCAGACTTCTTTTCTTTGTTTAAAAAAATTATTCCTCTGTGTGTGTGTACACGTGTTCGCACCAGGCTTCATGGGCTTCCCCCCATCTGGCCAACTCATCAACCTCTCTAGCTGTCTGCCTACAAAAGGGACACCTGCAGACGAGGAGAAAGGGAAATAAAAACCAAGGAACAGCAGAAATGCCCAAAGCAGGTCAGCGGAATAGAGCGGTGCTGACTCCAATTTGTTGAGTCCAAGAGCTCAAGGGGTTATAAACCCAAGCGTGGGGATCTTCTGGGGCGTCGCTGTCACCCTCCCTGAGCGATTGTGCTCAGCACAACAGGGAGCCTTTGACGCAGGAGGACGGGAGGAGGGGAAGCGGGTGTTGGGGATTAGAAAGTCAGGAGTTCCAGTCTCCAAAGCAGTCACGATTAAACATATTCGATGTCTCTTCACCTTTTAAAGTCAGGGTGATGTGAGGCAAGGATTGTCTAGGTTTTTGACTTGTAACATCATCCTTGTTCTGTGGGTTAGAGCAACCCCACTTTCATTATGGAGTCAAGGCTAAAGCCTACCCCATCCTGGATGACCATGAAGGGACTGCCATGCAAGATATCCCCTGAGGGCACAGAATTATTCAAGCCACTGTGATCCCCATAGCTCCCAACCCTATGTCACTTGCAGGGCTGAGCTAGGTTTCTAAGACACCTGGAGACTTCTTGAACAAACTGCTCGTCATTTCCTGCTCCTATAACTCCTAAAGTGCCTTAGTCCCCATTCTTCCTGAAGTGTGTGTGTGTGTTTCTACCCTTCCAGGTGCCTAACAAATTCCTATTCTTTGGCCAAATTAACCAGGGCTGTTTTCTGTTGCTTGCTACAAGGAACCCTGGTAGATAGGAGGGCTATGCGAGGATTAATAATAACTTCAGCAGATCTAGGTTTAAAGTAAAGTTTTTTTCTACTTATTCCAAATTGTTATAATTAGGGAATGATTGAAATTTATATCAGAGGCAGCCAATCCTAGGAAACTCCTCAGAAAGTAGGCTATGCATGTAGTCTCTCTTGTAAACATAGGAAACAAACATTTGACCAATTCAGAAAGAAGCTTAAACTTATGCTAAGTATGCTTTTTGTGATCAAAGTGTGAAATTGTAAACATTTTGTTAATAAATTTCGCATTTAAAAAAATACACATTTTAGAGTAGTTTCAGGTTTGTAGCCAAATCTGAGCAGAAACTGCAGAGTATGCATGTTTTATTATTACCTATAAAATGTAATATACAGCCCTGTGTATTAACTTAATTCAATATGGTCTATTGAATAGAGGAATAAATAGGATATTTTCTTGATGAAAGGCTGTGCTTCCTTCAAAATTTAGAAATGTACCCGCCCTCTGCAAAGCTCTTTATGTCCCCTTCAGGGGAAGCCAGGAGTCTTATGCCTCTTGCTCTAAAAACTGTATATTCATTATTTATTCATTAGATTTCAGAGTCACACTTTTGCTTAAGAGTTCAAGGCCTTGTAGAAAAGTCTCCTTCCTTCCTTCTTTCCTTTCTTCCTTTCTTTTCTTTCTTTGTCGTAAACCTTCTGACCTCACTGTACTTAATCTCAAGGACAGCAGGCTAGCAGTAAGGAGAGTAAAAATAGTCTAGAAACTTCTTAATGCCCTGGTGCATGTCTCTTCACCAAACACTAGAGCAAACTGCAATCTAACAAGAGTGTCCTCATTTTCCTCATGTGAGACAATAACAATGATTTGATTTAAAATTCGGGGGCAGGGGGAATAGCACACAAAATAAAGCTGAATGTGTCCATTCTCCACTGTTGGTTTACTTGAGAACAGGCATTTAATAAACATGGCACATTCACCATCTTTGGTATTTATGGAGTTTTTGCCCATGCCCTCTATAATGAGGCAAGTCATGTGACTAGTATCTTCACATGACAGCTGAGGGAACTGAGGTTCAGGAAATGTGCAGAAACTCAGAAACTTTCCCAAGAACAGCAAGGGTAGTATGTGACCATCAGGGCCTGCACATCTGTGTCTTAGCTCAGGCGACTAGATGACCACTCGTTTATGTCTTACGGTGTTGGGGTCCCCCCCTAGGGCCAGCCCAGGAGGGATGGCAGGGTATCTGCCAGGTAGGGGGTGAGAGGCGCGGAGTCACAACACAGACTCCGGGAGTTGGGTGAAGGCAGGCAGAGGGTGAGCTGCAGCAAACTCGTTTATTCAAGGAAGTGTAGGGGTTTTAAAGGGGCTTGGCTGGCCAATCATTGTATGGGGTGATCCCCTTCTTGTGACCAATGACAGCCTGTCTCTGGGCAGATCATCTCGTAGCAGTTTTCTCGAGAGCATGGGACTGCAGCTGTTGTCACGCCAGGCCTGCGCAGGACACCATGTTCACAGAAGCCACCTCCTGGTTTTTTTCTGACATGCGGTCTGGCTAGGGCCTGACCTGCATTGTGCCAGACATATCCTCCTTTTTGTTTTTATTATTGGCTACCCTGGGAGGCATGGTTCTTTGCCAAGCCATTGTTGAACCCAGGCCCCAAGGGCTCATCACATGCAACGGTGCCTGTCTTAGGTTGCCCCATCTCATGGAGTCTTACCCATGATTGACCACCCACCATTCTAGTGAGAAAACCCAAGGGGTGTGGCCTGTTTTCTTTTAGCATGCAGTCTGGCTAGGGCCCAACCTGCATTGTGCCATACATTACAGTGTGGAGGCTGGGACTTCCAGGTTCAAGGTGCTGCAAGTGGGGTTCCTGTCTTTCCAGTTTCCATCTTGCTATGGTACCCAAGATGATGGATCATGGCAAAGACACTAAGAGCTGGGGAGAGGAGCCCATCCTTTTCTTTCAAGTAGTCTCTGTGTGACAGAACATGGGTGCATACTTTTGTAGCACCTTATTTTTTAAAAATATTTGTATTATGGGCTGGAGAGATGGCTTAGAGGTTAAGGCATTTGCCTTAAAAGTGAAAGGATCCCAGTTCGATTCTCTGGGACCCACATAAGCCAGATGCACAAGGGGGTGTATGCATTTGGAGTTCATTTGCACTGGCTGGAGGCCCTGACATGCCAATTCATTCTCTCTCTGCCTCTTTCTCTCTCTCTCAAATAATTAAATAAATAAAAGATATTAAAAAAATAAAAAATATTTGTATTATTTATTTGAGAGAGAGAGTGAGAGTATGGGTGTGCCAGGACATCATGCTACTGAAAATGAATTCCAGTTGCATAAGCCACTTTGTACATCTGGCTTTATGTGGGCCCTGGAGAATCAAACTCTAGGGCATCAGACTTTACAAGCTATTACCTTTAAACACTGAGCCATCTCTCCAGCCCCTTTTGTAGCTCTTTTTGTTATTTTTACTAGATTGTAAATAAAGGCAGCTGTAAATAGATGGATTCTCACCTCAATATAAATGTTCCAGACTCTATTTTATGCTAGGGAAGTCCTACTCACATGAGTTTCTGTCCCTAAATAACTTTGCAATATAAAACCTAAGGACTCATGTTCAACTGTCCAAATCCCATGTTAAGCCAGATGTACAAGATGACACAAGCGTGCAAGGTGGCACTTGTGCACAAGATGACACACATGGCTGGAGTTCTATTGCAGTGGCTGGAGACCCTGGCATGCCAATTCTTTCTCTCTCTCTCATAAAAAAAATTAAATTTCACCCAATGCTCACCCAAGTGCAATAGTGGCACACAGCCATGGTGAGTAACCAACTGCTCTTGGATTGTCTATCAGATCCGCTCAGTGGAATGGAACCCATAGCTGGAACTGGGAAACAAGTCAGAATCATATCCAAATAACGAGTTTGCTCTCCAATATCAAGATCCCACTAACCTTGGGCTACAAAAGGGCCTACACATATTAAATTCTCTCTAAACTAATAATGTTTATCCCATTTATCTGGTGCTGACTTCACTCTCTGTTGGAGAATCTGCTTCTCTTTTTCAGATGGACGCAGAACCCGAGGAGAGAATCAGCCCATCCCACCTCACCAGGACCCCAGCTGAAACCACTGGGGAAATGAGCAAGAGTGCTGCTTTCTTGGTGAACCTGGTGTCAGAACAAGGGTGAAGGAGATAGACACAGAAGACACTTAACTCCTACCCAACCAGAGATCCAGAGACACAGAGGCTCCCAAGACCTCATTACTGAAGTAGACCTAAAACGAACCCAACATGGCTCAGGGAAATTTGTAGAAGAGGGGGCAGAAAGATAGTTAGAGCCACAAGTTGGGACATTATGCACAGAGACATTGCCTCTTCCCCATATCTGATGGCTACCCCCACAATGCATGACCCGCAATCCCCCTGGGGATAACCAGCATCCCCAGTGAGGAAGGTTCCTTCGGATGGGGGGAGACAGGGATGAGGGTAAGGATGGTACCAGCATGTGCTGTTTACATATTGAATATGTCCATAACTAATAAAAATAATTCAAAAAAGGTAGACAATTAAATGTAGTTTTTAGCAAAGATATGAATAAAATAACATACAAATCACCATGCTTTTTGGAGGAATAGGGGTGCTGTGGTTAAGCACCCTTAGCATCATAAAAGGGTCACAAGGAGCTTCCCTTTTCATGCTCCAAAGTACCAATATGCACTTTCTGTTCCTGCCAGTGAATCAGCAGAGAGGAAAAGCCAAAGAAACGCTAGGCTGTCCCGGCACACCAGAAAGCAAAACAAAGCAGGAGCAATTGTATTTTGTGTTTCTTCCATTTTAAGGACAGCAGGAAAAACAACAGCAACCTCCCCATGCATTGCATCATGTGCTCCTGCCCCCATGAATAAATACTATACTCTTCTGCTCCTGAAGCTGGGGCGGTGACACATACTTTCCAGCTGACACTAGGGAAAGAAGTGGCACGTCCAACCAGATCTGCAGAATCACAATCTCACGCTCCTCTGCGCATGTTTGGGAAAGGAGACTCACGTGATGTTTTCATCTCGGCTCCACGCTGCCCTTTCCAGTGCCGTCTAAAGACATCCAGGCTGACTCAGGCCACTTCTAACCCTGCACTACTGAGCTTCTCTTGCTCCTGTGAGCCAACACAGGTGCAATGGTGGCTTTTGTCACATGTCACCTGGGCCAGGACGAGCTGCCTTTCCCAGTAATCCTTTCCCTGCAGGTTTCTGGTGTGGGTGGACCATGGGAGATGGAGACAGAAGGGAGGCAGCAGCCAGCTCAGCCCTTTGTTCTAAGGTGGGTCTGCAGCCTCCACTTTCTCTGGATTCTCCTTCAGCTGCTCTGATGCCTGGGCTAGGGGGCTTTTGGCTCCTGAGGCCTTGGCTTCTACAGGACATCCTTGTCACCAAGGTCCAAGGCATGAAAAAGGACCTTGATTTTCACTATCCTCATGTGACTCATGTTGTGGTTTTCAGTTAATGACTTTGTGTTTAACTTTCTATTGACAACTTTTATGCATATAGATGACATACCATGATTGTAATCCCTCCACACCATCCTTTTCCCTCCTCCAGAATCGCCCCTCCAATAAATCTATTCTTTTCCCAAGTAGTCGCTCTTCTATTTTGTTGTTATCATTTTTTTTCTGCCTATTACGCAGGGCTTGCGTAGGTAGCATCAGCCACTGTGAGGTCATGAACACCACAGCCACCGATGCACAGACTCCAGCATCAGAGATAAAGCCAACAGCATCCACCAGCTGTTTGCAGAAGGTCAGATCAGATCCCTTTGTGGCAGTTACCTTCTTGTTACTGGGACAAAAACACCTGATCAAAAAAAAAAAGCAGCACGTGGAAAAAAAGAGTCTATTTCTGGCTTACAGTTTGGAGTGGAAGCCTCTTTGTGGCAGTGACAGCATGGCAGAAGCAGACATCCAGGCATCACATCTTCACACCACATCAGCACGGAGAAAGGAGCAAGAGGGAGCCGAGCTCTGTGTGTGGAAAGTGGGGCTGGGCTACAACCCCCCAAGACCCATCCCCAGTGACACACCTCCTCCAATGGCTCCACCTCCAAATGAATCCACCAGCTGGGGCTTGAGTATGAGGCTTAATCACAAACACATGAGGCTATGGGAGACAATCTGCATTCAAACCATCACACCCTGTAACAAAGTTCAATAGCTAGATAGATGGTCAGTAGATAGAAAACAGATAGTGTACATTGCACATATAGATGATCAATGGAAAGAGATTATAGGTCAACAGATAGGCACATGCATACATAAACCTAAAGATAATCGATTGTTGGAAGATAGATATGGATAGATTTTTGATGGATAGGTTGATATATTTAGAGAGTGAGTTGTGGGCTGAATCATGCTTCCCCAGATTTATTTGTTAGAAACTCTGGCTGCCAATAGCATGCAACAACTAAGAGACAGCTCAGTGCTGTGGTAACTGTCTGGCTAAGTTCTTCTGTTGATTCACAAATGAGAGCTACCCTGAGATTTGTACATCTAAAACAGGGGTTATCTGACTCTCCCATGCATCAGAACCCACCGGGAAGCTGTTAAAATACAAATCTGTGAGACCTGGAGCTACCGATTCAGTGAGTGAGGCCGGAGATTTTGCATTTTCTGACCAGTTTTTACATTATGTCAATGCCACTGGTCCCCAGAACATACTTTGAGAACCACTTTCTAAGATACTGCAAAGCCTGGGTCAGTGACCTTTCATACCTTTGCCGGAAGAAATTTAAGAAATTAAATTTCAGTAGGGCTATTAAATAATGTTCACGTTGATTTGGAAGCAATATTGACTCTAACTCTGAAAACATGTATTTTATAAACATCCTAGGTAGGTGCCCAAGGTAAATGAACAAGTCTGCCCATCAAAATGCATATACTAACAGCTAGGCGTGGTGGCACATGCCTTTAATCCTAGCACTAGGGAGGCAGAAGTAGGAGGATCGCTGTGAGTTCGAGGCCAGTCTAAGACTACATAGTGAATTCCAGATCAGCCTGGGCTACCTCAAAAAACCAAAAACAAAAATTGCAAATACCAAGAAAGCTTATAGCAGACGTTTTTTTTCACAATACCCACAAACTCCTTGTAGTGCCAATGTTCATTATGAGGAGAGAAAAATATGCACAAAGTATAGTATATGCACACAGTGGAATATGAACCAGAAATTTGAAAAAGAAAAGGGCTTGTGTTATATGGAACAATGTGGGCAAGTATCTCAGATATTGTGTTGATCCAAAAAACAAAGCCAGATACAATAGGACACACTATATAATTCCATTTATAAAAGTCACAAATGGGCAAAATTGATCGATATAGTAGAGGCAGGATTGGCTGGGATGTGTTGTAGGGAACCCAGTGGAGATGTTGCAAATGTCTCTTATGTTCATCTGAATCTTGCCATATCAATACAGTCATGTGAAAATCCTTTAGCTCTACTCATAAAATCTGAGGACCTTATATGAGTTGTCTGTTAGTCAAAGCTCAGACATACCTCAGTCATACCTGTTAGAACACAATATCCATTGTGCCCCATGAAAATACTTTAATTTCTTATGAGGGCAGAAGAAAAGTAGTATAATCCAGGCTGTATTATATTGACTTTAAGCCAGTACAGTAATGAAATACGGTTTTTAATATTTTTAAGTTAAGAAAGATTTATTTTAAGGAAATAAAGCAGCAAAGCTCCTGAGCTGGGAGAGGTCCTACGAGGATAGTCCCCAGTTTTTAATATGTTATGGGGGAAGGGACACGATGGCAGAAGTGCTATGGTCCACAAAAGTCACAATGCAACACCAATATCCTAGAGTTACAAATGTATCCATTTTACCACATAGATATGGCTGTGGGAAGCATTTAAACCATGTCCTTATCTCATTGCCCAGCCTGTTCTAGTATTTAATGGCTTTGTTCCCAAAGACAAAGTTCTTAAAGGCTAAATGATTCCATCCATCTCTGTGTCAGAGAGAAGGGAGCAAGCCAGGAGACAGCATGGGCTCTCTCTCTGAATGGATGTGAACAGAAAGAGGGGGTGAGTCTGAAAGTCATCAGATAGAAAGGATATTGACCTTGGTGGTCTTAGAGAGCTGGTACTACCGTAACCACACTCCACCTACGTGGGTCCTCACTGTTCCTGGGGGTCGTTGGCCACCGACTTCCCAGTGCAGAAGGAGCTGAGGGGAAGCAGGGTCTTGGAACAGGTGAGTGCGACGGGCAATGAACCACCCGGGAGGCCATCTGATGGACAGCACTCATTGATTCAAAAGGGGAGTGGGTTTACAAACACTTGAGAAAGGTTGAGAAGGCACATACAGACTATGTGGTGATTGGATACATAGTTTATTGGTAGCTATCTAATTGGCTGGTGTTGGAAGGCAGAAGTCGCCAGGAAGAAGCTGCAAGGGAGATAACAGAA
Source organism: Orientallactaga sibirica (assembly GCA_036365145.1). Classification (NCBI taxonomy): domain Eukaryota; kingdom Metazoa; phylum Chordata; class Mammalia; order Rodentia; family Dipodidae; genus Orientallactaga; species Orientallactaga sibirica. Next base: position 2,080,466 of record JAEOAD010001748.1, on the reverse strand, counting down.
GTGGCGGGAAAAGCTACGTGACTTCAGCCACATATTGGATGTCTACAGCTGCAGGGAGACTGTTTACTACCATATAAGGGTCTCTAGGGCAGCTGGCCACAAGGTCAGGAACTGTGGGAGGTGCAAAACCTGACTATGGAATGCTCAGGTGCTTTTCGGATAAGGGGGAGGGCCCACTGGTTCTTTCCACTCTAGACAAAGATGGGGCACATAACAACCTTGAGAGGAGGGAGGGCCAGCTCCATCACCAGAGTGGGATCCCGACGATAAGGCCGGCTGCAACCCCCACAGCCCAAGGTTCCCGGCCATGTCCAACAGCCTAGGCCAGCTTCCTCACAGTCCCAGCCCATGTTTAGCAAGACCCGACACAACTAAGTGATGGTGATAATGGCAAAGGATGGATGCAGGACAGGCAGAGTTCCTGGTCAAGTGTGCTCTAAGCTTTCTCCTGGGTCATTTCTCATACTCTGCAGTAATTCTGGGGGAAGTTGGAGGGGTTGGAATGAGAGGGCTCAGAGAAGCCTTCTGTGTGTTTGGGGAGAGTTCCTCAATGTTCACCTGCTAGTGCCCCAGCCTAAACTCAGCCCCACAGGCAGGCACACAGATGATTACTAAGACCTCTCAGGGTCCCTGTCCTCAGAGCATCACAATGCAGATGGTGGAAATGGTTGTAGGTCTTAGGATAAGGGAGCAATCATGTACCAGGCCAGCAGGATGACATTGGGTGCCTGGAGAAAGGTTAAATGCAAACTAACCCTGTGATTCACTAAAGCTTTTGCCAAGGAATAGAGGAGACCAAGCCAGCCTGTGTGTTTTTATGACCTTGGACCTTCAGCCCTGACTCTGCCTCCTGACCACAGGAGTCCAAAATCTCATTTTTCCCCACTGTTTGTGACTGCTGACCGTAGACCACCTGTTTGACTTTTCTATGCTTCATTCTTCATTCTTCATTATAATACTCTCCCAAGATTAGGAGGATTTTAAAAAAAAGACACGCAAATGACTTTAGAACAGTGCCCAGGATGCAGCATGGATAAATGTATTTTATATATGTGCATGTGTGGTGTGATGTATGCTATGTGTGTAGATGTGTGTACCCCATGCATACCCATGTGGGGGCCAGAGGAGAATTCTGGGCATCCTTCTCCATCGCTCATCTGCATGTTTCCTTCTAAAGTTTCCCACTGAACCTGGAGCTGGCTGACCAGCAAACCCCAGCCATGCTCCAGTCTGTGCTCCCCACAGGACTGAGGTTCCGGGCATGTGTGGATATGTCCAGTAGTTTATGTGGGCGCTGGGGAGGTGAACGCAAGGTGAATCAGGCCCTCTCAGGACCTCACACTCTTGCAGCAAGCACTCTCACTCCCTGAGCCATTTCCTTAGCCCAGTGTATTATTTTTAAGTGTGTGTGTGTGTGTGTGTGTGTGTGTGTGTGTGTGTGTGTGTATTTCAAGGGAGAGTCCCACTGTAGCCCAGGCTGACCTGGAATTCACTATGTAGTCTCAGGGTGGCCTCAAACTCACAGCAATCCTCCTACCTCTGCCTCCCAAGTGCTGGGATTAAAGGTTTGCACCACCATGCCTGGCTAGTTATGATTATTTTTATGAGCACATCTCCTTCCAGTTTCTATACTTTGGGGTGAGGTCTTATTAACTTTCTGTGAATGGATCAAGATTCTCATCGCTTCTTGGCCTTTCGGCTAAGATCAAGTGTGAACCAAGGTTTCACCCTGATAGTCCTTCAAATAACCTTCCAGTTGCCATAGCACACAGATCTTTCATTAGTGCCATGGGGTTTGGGTTTCAATTAAAAATCCTGTCCCCAAGGACACAAGTCCATTCTAATAAAACTATTAAAGGTGGTTGAAAGTTAAAGTGTAGTTGGCTTATGCCATTGAAATTAGTACAAGAGCGTATACTTGCATTTTAAAAAATATTTTATTTTTATTTATTTATTTGAGAGAGAGAGAGAGAGAGAGAGAATGGGCACGCCAGGGCTTCCAACCACTGCAAACAAACTCCAGATGCATGTGCCCCTTGTGCATCTGGCTTACATGGGTCCTGGTGAATCGAACCAAGGACCTTTGGCTTTGCAGGCAAGTGCCTTAACTGCTAAGCCAGCTCTCCAGCCCTATACTTGCATGTTTTAAACGTGAGTGCATTGTTATCAATAGGTTAATTTTTGTTTGGAAAAAGATTTAAGAAGGCATCCAATTCAAACAGCTCTCACCTTTGGAGAATCAGTTCTATCTCACAGATGGGAGAGAATACTGGGGAGAACCAGGATGCATCAATACATCAAGGAAGCAGAGCCAACTGTCTCCTATGAGACGGGTCACCTCTACCTCATCTGCCCAGGCTCAGAAGTCATTACAAAGGAAGCGGTGACACGAACACTGTTCTCACGACTTGTGGTTCCTGGCCATCCTAGGGCTGCAGTGCCTCAGTGTCCCAGGGGTGTCCAGGCAACTGCAGAGCAGGGTCTTGAGTGGCCCTAAGTGCAACAGAAGAAACCCCCAGAGACAGCTTCAGAGAACAGCTCATTTATCCGCCAGGGGAATGGGTTAATAAGCATTTGTGAAAGAGCAGGAGGAGGTATGGTAGGTACAGGTCATAAGGGGATTGGTCAGTTCCAAGGCCCTGTGGATGCCTAATTAGCATGCAGTGACCCATCCCGGGTGAGCAGGGAAGGGTCACGTGGTCTAAGTAGTGGTGGGAGAAGGCATAGAGAACGGGTAGGGGGGTTGGCTGTGTGATGGCTGCTGCCTGGCACCTCATTAACATGTAGGGACAAGGGGACAAAGGTCACAAGGCTGGGGGGGGAGTGAAACCTAAGTCTTATCAGGATGTCCAGGGAGCCGCCTCACTCCTGCAGGCCTCGAGATTGCCGGGGGTCCAGGCTCCCTGCAACCTCTGGCGGGGGGGGGGGGGGATCCGGGGCCCTTAGTCGTGCCTGACAGCTCAGGCCTGCCTCCAATAGCCCCAGGGGTCTTCAACCGTGCCCTTCAACGACTAGTCTGAAAACTAGTTCCAAGTCACTCAAACCTCATCAGAACAGAGATCCAGACGCTACAGGGAAAGAAACACGAAACCAAATCCGTATCCTTCCCACCAAGGTTTGGGGAACATTGCGGAAGAGGGAGCAGAAAGATTAAGAGCCTCAGGGTGGGTGAGAATAGCCTGAGGCACCCCACCCGAGACTCTCGGTCCCCACAGTGACTATGACTAACTGAAGACCTCAGTAGGATTGGGGTGGGGTAAGGAGGTCTAAGAGTACAGCCTTTTTTTTTAAGTAAAAAAATATATAAATAATAACAAATAAAATAAAAATAAATGAAAAAAAACACCAGAAAAATAAGAATAATAAATGTCATTGCCATATCATAGCAACAAGCCTAGTAAGTGATGTGCATGTGGAGCAGGCTGAATTCATATATATATGTGAAAACCTCCAGATTGGTGTCACGTCCTAAAAATAAATGTAACAAAATAGTGAAAAGAAATGAAGTGGGCCTGATTTTCCATATATGCCATTTCATGTTTAACTTTTTTTGGAGGCTAAAATATTCCGTTTGAAAAATGATTTAAGCACTGCCATCTGGTAAGAAAGAAAGTGAAAAGCCCCTGATTTGGGACAATAGAAAGAGAACATTTGTACAACTAAGGACTAAGACTCAATGTGTTAAGGGCCAACAAATGCATATTTAGCCCAGTGTGTAGAGTGTAGACTTCTCCATGCTCCGTCTTCAGAGTAGTGCATTTGGGGTGTTTCATAGCAAATGCTAACTTAGGTTCCCCACTGTGATGATCTGTTGCTCTTCTCAGCATTTCAAAGCAGACACGTATTGTTGCCTTGCCAGCCTTAAGAGGAAACAGAAATTCCAATTAGAAATGCTAACATTAGATAAGCAAGGAAATTGGGGGGGAGGGAAGAGACTCTAACACAGCGACGTTTTAAGGGGGACCTGCTGATGTTCAATAGCACTAGAGGTTAAAGGGGATTTGCTTGCTTCCGGTCTGTAGGCAACCGGGGCTCTTGATGTAGGCATCACACGCTGCGAAATGATTTGCGTGGCTGAGCTACGCCAAAAGATATTTGGGTAGTGTTCTCTGTGCCTCTCCAAGTAGCAGAATAACAATTATGGGCCCGTGTTCACCTTGTCCACACTGCCACGGTGTTGGAAGCTCTTCTGAGTCACATCTTCATTCAGTAATCGTTCAACAAGCATGAACTGAGTCGGACAGCTAGGGCTCATACCAAGCACCTTGTGAGGATGAAAACTAGATATAGCTCATCGCCATAGTGAGCATGAAGTTGTGGGGAAGGAATTTGGACATGTAAGCAAACATACGTTTAGAGCCGGGCGTGGTGGCACACGCCTTTAATCCCAGCACTCGGGAGGCAGAGGTAGGAGGATCGCCGAGAGTTCGAGGCCAGACCTGAGACTCCATAGTGAATTCCAAGTCACCCTGGGCTAGAGTGAGACCCTGTCTCAAAAAACCAGAAAAAAAAAAAAATCAAAACATACATTTAGAAAGTGATACCATGGTTTAAAAAAAGATTCATCAGCTGGGCGTGGTGGCGCACACCTTTAATCCCAGCACTCAGGAGGCAGAGATAGGAGGATTGCTGTGAGTTAGAGGCCACCCTGAGACTACATAGTGAATTCCAGGTCAGCCTGGACCAGAGTGAGACCCTACCTTGAAAAACAAAAAAAAAAAAAAAAAAAAAAAAAAAAATTCATCATGTTATTATTATAAATGTCATCATTATAAATTTTTACTAATAAAATTGACTTAAATAACTAAATATAGATATTAACTAAATATTTAAGTTAATTTTTTTGAGGCAGGGTATCATTCTAGCCCAGGCTGACCTGGAACAAGTTAATAGTTTTAAGTGGAAAAATGTGATATTTCAATACAAGCATACGATGTGTAAGAGTGAGACTGGATAACCAGCATAACCATTGTCTCGGACATTTACCGCTGATGTCGGGAGCACTGAAAATAGTATCTGCTAACTCTTCTGAACTATGCAGTCATCACAACCGTCGTTATCTTCCTGCGTTACTGAACATTACAGGTTATTTCTCTTTTCCCCCTGCATCCCTGTATCCATCCATTATCCTCTCTGCATTCCTCTTTTTTCCCTTCCCTGGCTCTGGTAGCGACTATTCTCCTCTCCCGACCTGTGAGATCAACGTTTAGCTTGCGGGTGTAAAGGACCTCACGCGGTTGTGTCCTTTCTGTGACTGACTTATTTTACTCACTACGTCCTCCAGGCTCCTTCTTGATGTTGCAAATGGCAGGATGTCCTCACTTCCATGGCTGAGTCATAGCTCACCGTGCGTGTCTTCACCCATTGCTCTATCTGCGGGCACCTAGACGGATTCCATGTCCTCACTATGGCAGGCAGTGACATCTGCAGTCAACACAGGATACTGCCAGACTGGCTTCCTCTCCCTTACTGACTCCCTCTGCTTTGGAAACAGGCTCAGTAATGGGATGGCTCGATCATACGGTAGTTCTATTTTTGGTTTTTAAGGAACCTGCATAATGTTTCCCATAATGGCTGGACTGATTTACATTTCCACCAACAGTGTTCAAGGCCCAACCCACTTTTTTCTCCATTTCCTTGCCAACATATCTTGATAACTTCTAAATAGGGCTGGAGAGATGGCTTAGCAGTTAAGGCGCCTGCCTGGCAAGCCTAAGAATGCAGGTTCCAATCTCCAGGTCCCATGTTTAGCCAGACACATAAGTGACACAAGGGTGCAATGCTGCACTTTCCCACAAGGGGGCACATGAGTCTGGAGTTTGTTCACAGCAGCTGAGAGGCCGCTGGTGTGCCCATTCTCTCTCTCTCTCTCCAAATAATAATAGTAATAATAACTTCTAAATAATCCAGACATTATATGGGCTCACCAAGTTGACCTAGAATATGCAACGAGTGCCCAATCAACATTCATTCCATCAGTCTTTTCAAAAGATCGCATGTAACATAGCGTTGGAGCACCTGTACTTAATAGTTATGTTTTCACTCTCTATAAGCATTTCAGCATGCCCAGCCCCTGCTGTGGTAGCCTGGCCTTTATTTAACCAATCCACAAGTTTGAATGCACACATTAGGAAGTAAATATGTGAGAACCAACCAACCCAGCTTTCTAACATTTAAAAGAAAAATCCCTCATGTTTTCTACTCTTCTGTATATCCTCATGAACTGTTGTCAAGAGCTGTAGTAGCATTTTAAAAATCGTGTAGTTGGGCTGGGGAGATAGCACATTTGTTAAATGTGCTTTTTTATAAAGCCCAGCAGCCTGGATTTGATTTCTCAGTGCCCACATAAAGCCAGATGTGCAAAGCGGCTCAAGCATCTGGAGTTCATTTGCAGTTGCAAGAGGCCCTGGTGCACCCATACTCTCTTTCTTTCTCTCCTCTATCTCTCTTAAGCAAATAAATCGTGCAGTTGTCAATATTTGGGACTATAAGAAAGGGCCTTACTGTATAACAAATAAGGAAAAAAATTATGAGGGAAATTCCAAACTAAGTAGTATACTAAAAAGGAGATATAGGTAATGTGTACTCAAATCACTGGAAGGAAAAAATAGTTTGTGCTTATTTAGATTTAATGTTATTATTGAAAACTTTATAAGTGATTATCTTAGCTAGAGTACCACTTCTTCCACAGGTATTCTTGATGAAGTGCAAAGTGCGTCTTTTCTGGTAGTTCTTTTTTCCTTTCTTCCTTTCTTTTTTTTAAATTTATTTTTATTTTGTATTTATTTATTTATTTTTTTTGGAGACACAGAGAGAGACAGAGATAGAGGGAGAGGAAGACAGATAGAGAAGGATGTGCCAACAGCCTCTCAGCTGCTGCGAACGAAATCTAAATGTGTGTGCCCCCTTGTGGTCAAGTGCAGCATTGCGCCCTTGCGTCACTTTGCATCTGGCTAAACAAGGGACCTGGAGATTGGAACCAGTGTTCTTAGGCTTAGGAGGCAGACGCCTTAACTGCTAAGCCATCTCTCCAGCCCTTATTTTGTATTTTTTTATGAGAGAGAATGAGAGAAAGAGAATTGGTACGCCAGGACGTCTAGCCACTGCAATTGAACTCCAGATGCGTGCACCATCTTGTGTGCATGTGAGTTCTTGTCACCTTGTGCATCCAGCTTACATGGGACATGGAGAGTTGAACACGAGTCCTTAGGCTTCACAGGCAAGCACCTTAACTGCCAAGCCATCTCTCCAGCTCTCTTTCTTTCTTTTTTAGTGCTTTTTTTCATCAGCTACAGAGTGGTGAAATCTCTCAATTTTTATTTATCTCAAAACATTTTATTTTTCCTTCAGTTTTAAGTGGCAGATTAACAGGTACTGAGTTCTCATTTGATATTCACTTTTTGTGGTCTTTTGGTTGCAAATAACAAGATCACTAATAAGTCTGATTGCTGTTCCTTATCAAACTCCCCCCCCCCCCAAGGTAATCTTTATGGTTGTAATCTTTTTTCTCCTTGATTTTCTGAAATTTCACCTTGGTGAACACAGGTATGAATTCCTGGCTGTTTAACTTACACAGAACTTTGACTTTTACAGTTATGACTTGGATAGCTTATCTGAAAACAGCTGCTGAATAGAGTATAAAAAAAAGGACCATATTCATCAGGGAGCCAACACCAGGCATCTGTTTCAGGTGATGTTAACATCTTCAAGACAACCATCAAGCCAGGTCCTACAACACTTCTTGCCATCACTCCCACCCCCGCTTCCTGCAGAGAACTACAGGGAATGCTGAATGGTGCTCCATTGCACCCCCTAGCTTCAGTGAGTGGTATACCATCAAGGCTTTCCCATAGTGCAACCATCTGGCCAGGTGTCCCAGCTTGTTACTCATGAGCTTCCTTGAGCCCTTTAATTCTCTCTTCCTCTGAACTCTGCTGCAACATTGCCTGTTTAGGTAATTCTTCTAGGAGAGCCATCCTAATAATCTTTTATTATTCTTAATGTCCTTGCCCTGGCGAGACATACTTATCCTGTATCACTGGCGTGTACTCCCAAGTAAATACGCTTATCTACGCAAAATGTTATGTTTTTGCCTTGTCAGTCAAGAATCCGTGGAATCCTATCATATCCTTGCTCTCTCGTTCCTTCCCAGGTATGCTGTGCGAGTCTCACAGGACCTTCGGGGTATAGTTTCATTATTTCCTGCCTCAGTCGCTTTTCTTGTTTCTGGAACAAAATACCTAGCCAAAGCAACTTAAGGATATAATCATGTATTTTGGCTCATGGTTTGAGAGTCCAGTCCATCGTGGTGGCTGGAGTATAAGGCAGCTGGTCATATTGCATCCTTAGTCAGGAAGCAGAGACGGGGAGAATACTGGGCTCTATTGCTTTCCTCTTTTTATTCAGTCCAGTACCCTCACCCATGGGATAGTGCCACCCGCGTTTGGGGAGGTCCTCCCACCTCCCTTGAATCTCCCCTGGAAGCATTCTCACAGACACCCATGGGAGCATCCCTTCCCAGTGAGACAGCCTTTAAGCTCACCAATGGTGATGGTTTCAACAATAAGCCACCTGGGCCAGGTGCTGCAGAGAGCCGGAGGCACATATGCCCTTGCTCCTGTAAGTCTGAGGCACTGCTGACCTCATTAGTGAGCGCTCTTGACATCTGGGCGTTTGCTAGAAGCTAGACTGAGAATTAGTTCTTTCCTCTTAAATTTGTTTATTCTGTCTTCCAGGTAGGGGGTTATAAAGAATGAAAGATGGGCTCGCAACAATTTGCAAACAGCATACTGCCTATGCCAACAACTATCCCATGTCCCTTCTGATTGAAGGAATTGGTGGTGGGGTGTTTTGTGCCATACTTTTTATAGTGTCTTGTGGATTGCCAGGTAAACACTCATTAAAAAGGCCTTTAACCTTTACAAAACAACAACAACAACAACAAAAAAAAAAAAACCTTGGACTGGAGAAATGGCACAGCAGTTAAGGTGCTTGCCTGCAAAGCCAAAGGACCCATGTTAGATTCCCCAGGACCCATGTAAGCCAGATGCACAAAGTGGCGCATGTGTCTGGAAATTGTTTTCAGTGGCTGGAGGCCATGGCACACACAGGCTCTCTTTCTCTCATAAATAAATAAAAATGAATTAAAAAAAACTTTTTATTGCCAACCTCTGTACATATAGACATTACACCATGATCATATCCCCTCCTACCACCCTCCTTTTTCTCCCTCCCAAGTTCCCCCCTTGAACTTTGTCTCTCTTTTATTTTGATGTCATCATTTTCCCCCTCCTATTATGTGTATGTGTAAGTAGCATCAGCCACTGTGAGGTTATGACTACCAATGACCACTGTGTCTGAAAGACAGTATTGCAAAGCATTCCTCCTCTTTTGGCTCTTACATTCTTTCTGCCACCTCTTCAGCAATAGTCCCTGAACCTTGGAGGATGTGATAGAGATGTCTCACTTAGTATTGAACACTCCACTGTCATTCATTTGCCCTTTTAAATAGGTAGTGCACATATAAATCTTTTGATCTTAAGCAACTTACAAAAAAGAAAGAAAACATAAGTTCCAAAATCCTAAGAGTGATATTGACAAAGCAAATCATTACTGAAGTGTTTTGCAAATGAAGGTATATACATTTTTCTACTTTAAAATGGAGCAGGTATTTGAGGTAAAATAAAACACCTGTTTGTAAAGGCAGAGCGAGGAGCAGCAATGTGTGATCAATGGTAGACGAGAGCACCCTTGGGTGCCAGGAGAAGCTAAGTACAAATGATCCAGCCCTCTGTCAGCAGGATGTCAAGGAAGATATTTTCAACTACCCAAGGCCCATGCAACCTTAGCAAGGAGCTTCAAGTATTTAAGGGGAACAACAAATGGTGAGAATTGCTTCTCTTGTTAAGCCATGATACTTTCTGAGAATGGTGTTTTGGCTCCCAGAAAACAAAAGTTCTAATTAGAATTTTCCAGGGTTAAAAAACGCTGTCTGTTGCATCTAAATATTCATATTCTCTTACGGAGAAGTTAGAGTTACGGCCTTATAATTGTATATTGGCAAACGTTGACAGCACTAGAAATCAATAGCTTGCATGTGAGGCTCCTGTTAATTGGCATAAACACAAGCAGCCTGTGTAATTGACTGACTGCTTTGTCTGGCAAGCCAGCCTTCCCTCTGTCTGTATACTACAATGAAAAGGATGTCCTACGTGTGTTGTGTCAACGTGAAGAAGACTCCATTCAATGTTCCTTCATGTTCTCTGTGGATACGAGCATATTGGTTTCAATTATGAACTTTCAATGCAACAGAGTCTGTGTTGCTTGACTGTCTTCTAAGTGTGAGAACACAGTATTAATTCACTGTTAGTGTGAGATGGGTTACAGCACTGTCGCATGCAACTTCAGTCTTTCTAGGAAAGATGTCATACCAAAGAGAAATGTTCCTAGCAACTAAAATGTCACTGTGCTATAAATTATCACATTATATATAAATTAACACACATCTTGCTCTCACATTTTCATGCAACTTTCAAGATTATACTGAGGTTTTTTTTTTTTTGTGTGTGTTGACATGATAGTAACAGGATATGGAGGGAAATTTTTTTTCTAATATTTTCACTGACGTGCTTTATGACATTCTTTTTTGGAAACCAGCCCATGACAGTACATCATCAAGGCTCGAGCCCTAGGTAATTTTTTAAATATTTTATTGACAACTTCTATACATATACACAATGTACCATGATCATAACCCCCTCCCACCACCCTCCTTCACTCCCCCCTTCCATGTCCCCCACCCTCCGGATCTTTTCTTCTTCCCAAGTAGTCCTTGTTCTATTTTGATGTCATCATTTCCCCTCTTATTATGCAGTTCTTGTGTAGGTAGCATCAGCCACTGTGAGTTCATGGATACTAAGGTGTCTAGGAAACAATACTGAAAAGCACTCCTCCCCTTTTCTTGACTCTTCCATTCTTTCTTCCATCTCTTCCACAATGGTCCCTGAGCCTCTGAGGATGTGATAGAGATGTCTCTCAGGGCTCAACACTCCACTGTCGCTTCCTCTAGGCACGTTGATGAATTTTGAGTCTCCCCAGTGGTCACCGCTATCTGAAAAGAGAAGCTTCTCTAACCAAGTGAGAGCAGCATTAATGTATGAAGCCCTAGGTAAGTTAATACCCATGTTCTACATACTCTAAACTCACTTCCAGAATCCAAGGTCAGACTTTTCACTTCAAGTGATGAAGTGAAGGGGGCTGGAGAGATGGCTTAGTGGTTGAGGCACTTACCTGTGAAGCCTAAGGACCCAGGTTTGATTCTCCAGGTCCCACCTAAGCCAGATACACATAGTGGTGCATGTGTCTGGAGTTAGTTTGCAGTGGCCAGAGGCCCTGGTGTACCCATTCTCTCTCTCTCTCTCTTTCTCTCCCTCTCTGTCTCTAATAAATAAATCTTCAAAAAAAAAAAAAAAAAAAGTGATGAAGTGAAGACAGAAAATAGAAACCAAGAGAAGGAGGAAGTTTACAACAAAAACCATAAACTAACCTTTGTGAGGTAAAATGTGTGGGGAGAGAAAATGATTTGAAAAATAGTAGAAAGGAAGAAAGGTTATGCTAGAAGTATTGGACAAACTAAACTTTCATCCTTGCCTTTGAGTTAACTATACTATGGTCCTCTGCCTCCCCAAACCGAACCAACGGTCCTGGCCCCATCAAAGACCCAGGCACGCTGCCTTCATTCAAGCTTATTTCTCTTTGTCCCCCATTGGAATTAGGCCTGAATCATATGTTATGGCGCATCCTCTTCAGAATGTGATGAACAGTGGCTGGTGGCCAAAGCACGGTTAAGAAAGGCCCCAGCCCTTTCCCCAGGAGGTCTAGGACAGTCAGGGAACCGAACAGATTTATTTCCCCTTTGCAAAGAGTCCTATGCATACTCTTCACCACATCCATGGGTTCAATCTTATGAAAAGATAGCAACGTTTTGTGAACGAGAAAGAGAAAAGACTCAACAACCTATTTCTAGTGACTGAAAGAAACATAAAAGCCTCAAAATGTTCAAGCACAACACACCCCCGGCCCTGCATCCACACATGCTGCGATTCGGCAAAAAACGTGATTCACTGGATGGATGCTGGATTCTGTTTACTTGCTGAACAAAGGCTTCCTCGTGTGACGGCTATAATTACCAACATTATCCAAGCCTGCACATGCTATTTTCCCTTCCACTTTCTGCAAGAGTGGAACAACGGCAAGAGAAATGACAGGCCCAGAGCTGGAATTAACACACGTCCCGCGCTCTGCTTTCATGTCCTCTCTGGCTGCCGCATAAAGCCTTGAGTCACAGCCCTTGACCTTTCCTACCCTCCCTCATAAGGTCCACAGTTTATCAACATTATGGCAGGTGCCAGTACAGTGAGGGATTAGGAGTAGTCTAAGTTTTAAAAGAAAGGTAGAATTCTTACTGAAATTAAGAATTAGAAGCTAGCAGTATGAGCACATGTCTGTCATCCCAGTACTTTGAAGCCTGAGGCAGAAAGACCATGAATTTGAGGATAGCCTGGGCTATAGAGCAAATTTCAGACGAATCCAGGCTATGTAGCAAGACCCTTTCTCAACGTAAAAAAAAATCAGGGGCTGGAGAGATGGCACAGCAGTTAAGACATTTGCCCACAAAGCCAAAGGACTCAAGTTCAATTCCCCAGGACCCACGTAAGCCAGATGCACAAGGGGGCACATGCATCTGGAGTTCATTTGCAGTGGCTACAGGCCCTGGTGTGCCTACTTTCTCTCTGCCTGTCTCTCTTCTCTGTCTCTCTGTCTCTCTCTCTCTGCTTGCAAATAAATAAATAAATAAAAATTATTTTAAAAAATCAGGGCTGCGTAGATAGCTCAGTCAGTTAAGTCTTTGCTTCACAAGCACGAGGACATGAGTCTGATCCCTAGTACCTATGTAAAAATCCCGGGCATGGTAGTAAGCGCCTGTTATCCCAACGCTGGGAAGCAGAGTGGGGAGGGTACTCGGAACTCACTGTCCAGCCTAACTGGGGACCTACAAGCCAATGAAAGACCATGTCTCAAAAAATGATGGGGACCTACAAGCCAATGAAAGACCTTGTCTCAAAAAAATGATACCTCTAGCTTTCACACACAAGTGCACACACATAAGCGTGGACATACACATACATAAAAGCAAACATTATAACGATAATCCTTTCTTTTTTTGTTTTTTGTTTTGTTTTGCTTTGTTTTTCAAGGTAGGGTCTTGCTCTGGCCCAGGCTGACCTGGGATTCTCTATGTAGTCTCAGGGTGGCCTTGAACTCATGGTAATACTCCTACCTCTGCCTCCCGAGTGCTGGGGTTAAAGGTGTGCACCACCACACCTGGCTGATAATGATAATTCTTATTACCTGAAGATCAGGCTTAGTGTACCTAAAAAATGTGATAAAAGAATATAATCTATGATCACACGTCCCATCTTGAGGCTTACCTCTGTACTAATGTGTATTTGGTGGCCTCTTCCATGTGAGGAATCACAGGGAGAAGAAAGGAACCCATTGCCTCCCCCACCCCAGCATCACAGCTGATAGCCACACCCATTCCATGCCTCCCTCTGCCCTGAGACCTGCTTTTATGTAAGCATCACGAACTAACAAGTATGTTGGGTCCCATGGGAATGCAATGGGCTTAACGTCCACTTAACAACATGGGATCTGGCTGAGGATAGGGGAAGAGGCAGTGCAAATAGACCCCTGTGAAGAATTGAGTTGAATCACCTGGGAGAAATGGGGACTGGTGGCCATTTAAGGCTATGCCTTCTGAATGACAAGTCTTTTGGGTCTGTGAAGATTCAACAGAATTGCTTTGATAAGCTTGGATACTTAACAAAGGGTCCAGGACCTCTGTCATTCAATTTAAGATGCCCACAAGACTAGTGGCAGTATGGAGATGTAGCTGTGGGATGGAAATCAAAAGTCAAAGATGTGATGCTGAAAACAAGGGACATGGGGATGGAGAGAGGGCTTAGTGGTTAAGGCACTTGCCTGCAAAGCCAAAGGACCTAGGTTCTATTCTCCAGGACCCATATTAACCAGATGCACAAAGTGGCACATGCATCTGGAGTTCATTTGCAGCAGCTGGAGGCCCTGGCATGCCCATTCTCCCTCTTTCTCCCCCCTCTCTCTTTTTCTCAAATAAATAAATAAAAATAAAAATACCTAAAAATAGAAAACAAGGGACAGATGCTATAGAAAGGATCTGTGGAAGGTTCAGCATTCACAAAGAATTTATATGAGTACTTGGACTGAGATCCCACACCGTCAGTATGGAATAACCTTGCCCTGTTCAAAGAGTGGCAACTCCAGAACCACAGAGCCTATGATTCTATGTTGATGCGTTTCTAATTGTCCCCAAGGCTGGTAGGAAACTTGGGAAGACATCAGACCTCAGAGGATCTGATGGTTGGATGTATCTTCATAAACAGCCAGCAGTTCACAGGCTACTTTCTGGAAACCAAGGACCCACCCAATGTGAGTGCAGCCTGGGAGGGGCCAGGGAGCACATACAGACATGTGTGCTGTCTCCTGTGGCCTGTTCACTAGCTAAAAGAAGAGAATCCAGATGCAGATCAAGTGCACAAAACCATCTGAACACTAACATCCAGTTAGCATCTTCACTGGGTGTGCTCAAAGGACAGCGAGGTCAGTAGGTTCTAGGTCAAGGGAGAGCTACATGCTGGAACAAGGGAATGGATACTGGTCAGAGCGAGGCCCAAAGTTTAAGCCTTTGAGCCAAAGATGCTTATCTGGTTTTGCTCTGTTCCTCCCTTTATACTGGGTAAGGTGTGGTGGTTCAAATGTGTGTCCCCCATAGACTCAGGTGTTTTGTTAAAATTGAGTTTGCACAAGTGTTGGCAAGGATGTGGAGAAATAGGAACCCTCATTCACTGTTGGTGGGAATGTAAGATGGCACAACCACTATGGAAAGCAATATGGAGACTCCTAAAAAGGTTGACTATAGAGTTACCAACAGACCCAGTTATTACTGGGCATTTACTCTAAAAGCTCCATGCCTTGGTTCAGAGATATTTGTTCAACCATGTTTACAGCTGCTCAATTCATAATAGCTAAGAGCTGGAATCAACCCAGATGTCCATCATTAGACAAATGGATAACCAACATGTGGTATATCTACATGATGGAATTCTACTCAGCAGTTAGAAAAAAATGACACAATGAAATATGTAGAAAAATGGTTGAACTTGGAACAGGTCATACTTAGCGAACTCACCCAATCACAGAAAGACAATCGTCACATGGTCTCATTCATCTGTGGCTCCTAACCTGGATCCTAACCTGAGGTGCTAACACACTTGACAAGCATTTTGAGGACCAGACAATAGGGAGGGGAGGGCTGGAGGGGAGGGTAAGGTTGGGGGGACACAAAACTAGATCTAAATGTAAATGGTATCATAAAATCCTATATAATGTAAGATAGACTAAAAGGTTGAAATTTCATCAGGTCTTTAGAAGGAACACCTGATTCTCAGGGCCCTGGAGAGGATGAGATGAAGCCTAACCTTAATTTTCTCTTATTTCTCTCTCTCTTTTTTTCTTTCTCTTTTATATTTTCTTTCTTTTTCTTATTTCTCTTCCCTTGGTGCTGGCCTATAACTCCCAGGATGTGGTTAACACCTACAATGAGCTATTGATCAGAGAGACCCACAAGGTTTCCCAAAAGAAGACAAACTTTTGTCAGAGCACTTGATGACCCACCAGAGGTTAATGGTAAGACCCTACTGCCAAAGACACCATATGCTGTTGGTACAGAACATGGAGGGACCTGGTGAGAATCTGGAAGAGAGCCAGTCCCCAGACAGTTAGCTTGTCTAATGCCAGAAGGTGCTACATGAGCTACCGGGGGAAAGTGGCCAACATCTGTCTGAGCAACTTGAGGTCTAAGCTACTCAGCAGCAAACAATCTGAGGTGATGCTCACACAAATGCAATAGTGGCACACAGCCATGGTGGGTAACCAACTGCTCTTGGATTGGCTAACAGATCCACTCAGTGGAAAGGAACCCATATCTGGAACTGGGAAACAAGTTAAAATCATATCCAAATAATGAGTTTGCTCTCCAATATCAAGCTTCCCCCCAGTCTTGGGCTACAAGAGGGCCTATACATATTAAATTCTCTCTAAACTAATAATGGTTATCCCATTTAACCTGTGCTGACTTCACTCTCCATTGGACAACCTGCTTCTCTTTCACAGATGGACGCAGAACCTGAGGAAAGAATCAGCCCATCGCAAATCACCAGGGCCCCAGCTGAAACCATAGAGGAATTGAGGAAATGAGCAAGAGTGCTGCTTTCTTGGTGAACCTGATATCAGCACAAGGGTGAAGGAGATCAACACAGAGCACACTCAACTCTTACCAAACCAGAGATTCAGAGACACAAAGGCTTCCAAGAGCCCATCACTGAAGTAGACCTAAAATGAACCCAACATGGCTCAGGAAAATTCACAGAACGGGGGCAGAAAGATTGTTAGAGCCACAAGTTGGGACATTATGCACAGAGACATTGCCTTTTCCCCATAACTGATGGCTACCCCCACAATGCCCCCCACACAATCTCCGTGGGGATAGCCAGCATCCCAAACGAGGAGGGTGCCTTTGGAGGGGGGGCATGGATGACGGTATGGACGGTACCAACATGTGCTGTCTACATACTGAGTATGTCCATAACTAATAAAAAATATTGAGTTTTCAGCCTCAGTCCGCCTGCCTAGCAGACTCATGCTACATGGGAGAGGACAGCTTGTCACTGGGGGAGTACATCTGAGTTCCAGCGTAAAGGTATGCAGAGAGGTTGTGAGCTCTGGCTGTGTTTGCTTGTGTGTGCTGGCTGTTGGGTGGTGTCTCTTTACTTGGATTTATGAGTGGGAGCCAACTTCTCCCACCATTTGATGGAACTTCTCCTGCATCTGTACACTTGAAGTAAACCCCTCCCCCCATAAACTGTGTCTGGTTTGGATGTTCATCCCAGAAACATGGAACTGACTACAACATAAGGGGATCACAGGACAATGTCCTTTCCACCCTGGTGACTCCACAGAAATGAAACAAAAATAATTTACTCAAACTGCATGAAGTAAAGGCAGCTTGATACCCACAGGCAAAGAAACTGAGATTTGGCATTTTTTTTAAAGCATGAACACAAAGAAAACAATGGCTCTGAGAAAAGATATTAAGAGAATGAACTCTGAGGGCAGGCAGATCTGAGAAGGAAGCCTGACTCACCACATGATATCCTAGTTTCTAAGTCAGTAAAACGGGGTGATTCTACCCATCTTGCTAGGCCGCAGTATTGGCTCGAGAAGGTGATGTATACAGCAGGCTTAGCTCACCACGTAGAAGCGGCTGGTGATGCTTGGTACCCACTTTGTCTCCTTGTGCCGCATCTGCCCAGGCTTCAAGGCCTCCTGGTACTTCAGAGTCATGGAAGCTGAAGATCATCACAAGGGGGGGGGCGGGTTCTGCATGCAAATCAGGTCCCCATGGGGTAGGAGTGCAATTTGAAAGGCCGTCATAAGGGGGAGCATTGAACACGCTGCTTTCTGCTCCCCAATGGTGAACCAGCTCATGCAAGGTGGTGTTTCCGGAAGCTGTGCACCATTCTCCAGCCCTCAACTCACGGTGAGCACAAGCCGATGGCCGTGGGTGGCAGCGGCTGCCCCATCCTCCCAGGCTCTGGTTCCTGAATCGCAGTCATCACGGTGCCTGTCATGGGTCTCCTGGGTTCGGCATTAGATTCCTGCTTCCTGGTCATAACACAGGCACAAGTTTCCACGGTGGACTAGGAGGGGATCTGAACGTGGGGATCACTACTAGGAACTTCCCGAGTCTCTCAGCACCACTGTCCCCATCCTTCCTTGCTTAAAACACTGTGTTTCCTACCCTGCACTGAGCTCTGATAGTCCAGCATCCCACATGTGGAGCACAGAGCAAACTGGAGGGTGGGAGGAGTGCCATGGAACTGACTTCTGGCCACTGGGCTCGTGAACTCTCCATAGCTGTGGTTACTTGCACACACCAGGCACATGATGGGACCAGTCAACACACTCAATTTAGATAGGGGAGGTTTCTTTGGAGGCCACGCCCCCTCCCTGATTAGCTAATGACAGTTCATGGTTGCTGGAGAAGGGGGGAGGCATCCTCTTCCTTGGTAAGTGGTGAGAAGATGCGCAATGGGCCTGAGGGGAGTTAGGGAAGGTAATATGGGGTATATAATCAAAATGTATTATGCATGTATGACATTGTATCTTCCATATCTAAATCTTCCATATCTAAAAAACAAAAAAAAGTACTTAGTTCTCTCCAGATTTGCAACTCAGGACTCACTGCGTCCTGAGTCCCATATGTATGATAGCTCACATCCTGTCATGCAAGTTATTCTAACTGAGACTAATCCTGTTGAGTGGGAAATATTGTCATTGTTTTTGCACATAGAGAGGTTCACTGATTTGCTGAAGGTCGGGTGTTGGAGCCATCCCAAGAGTGAAGGACTTGTAGAGGGCCACACTATGAATCTGCCTGTCGTCAGTCCTCAGCCCCCTGAAGGATGACACACGACACTCAGAGGAAACTAACTGGGAACCAGACAGCACCCAGCACTGATGATGCCCGCATTGGGTCCCACAGAGTTCTCCAAAACTTGCAACAGCAGATGCAGACTGTGGAACACAGACTTCTGGTGACCGGAGATACAGTTAAACAAGGCTGGGTCACCCTCCCAAGTCTGCTCCCACTAGTGAGTATACGATCAGGGGTGCTAAAGGAACATACCAGATTCTTGGGAGACAGACACGGGACTCCGCCAACCATCGACTTTGGCCCAAAGACTCAAATGGCCTCAGCAAACCTTCCCTAAGCGATGGCCGTCTGGAGGCCGCTACCGACCTTCCCACCATCTCTTCGGGAGTCAGACTTGCACAGTGAGAAATTATCCTAGCCTTCTGTGCTGCTCTGTCCTTTGTGTCTCACACAGGATTGCCCCTTCAAAACCCTCTGCATTTTTAATCCTATTCAAACATTTACCTCCCATAGGACCTGGAGGAATACGGAAATCAAAATGGCAGCTGATATGCCATGGAACCATTGATAAAAAGGTCCCATTGATCAAACAAGAATGACAGTGTTTGGGGGCTGGAGAGATGGCTTAGCAGTTAAGACACTTGCCTATGAAGCCTAAGGACCCAGGTTCGATTTACCAGGACCCACATAAGCCAGATGCACAAGGTGGCACATGGATCTGGAGTTAGTTTGCAGCCACTGGGGGTCCTGGTGTGCCCATTCTCTCTCTCTCTATCTGCCTCTTTCTCTTTCTTGCTCTAATAAATAAATAAAATAAAATATTTTTTAAAAATGACAGTGTTTTATGATATTAGATATGCAAGCACATTTTGTGTGCCATAGCCAAGTCCAAAACCCAAAAGGCAATGTTCTTCAGTGACTAAACCCGCTCCCCACATGCTTACAGAGCTAAGAAACACAGGTTTTCTTACAACAAAGAGGAGTGGGCAGAGTTCATTTTAAGTATCTGAGAGGAAGATTTAAAGTAACTAGATTCCACTGGGCTCACCACGAGGAGTCTGAATTGCTAAATCTCATAGATTTAGGACATTTTCTGCTAGGAGAAAGTATGTATTTGCTTTTGCTCCTAAGAATTATTTTTTTAATATAGTGAATAATGGAAAGGCTGAGTTCATTATGGTGGTCCATTCCCGAGAGACCCAGAGCACCAAAGATTTCACTCTATGCCTCAGCCAACTCCCTGCCAGCTCTCTTTTGGCCATTACACCGCATATAATGCATTCTAATGGCTCAAAATGACAGCGTTTTGTTTACAAAATGACTCCATTCCTCAGGAAACCCAAGAGCCTGTGCGTGCTAACGAGGCTATTGATAGAAAATAAAGTGCACACTGTGACAGGAGCTGGTCCCACCTTCCTGTCCTGTTAGGCATTTGGGGGTCAAATTTGCATATTTACAGCTCAGAGGTAATGGTGGGGGAGTTCAGCCAAGTCAATACATAAGAGAATGAAGCCAAGAACTCAGTAAAGGTGAAATGAGGCCCCAACACTGCACTAATCATATGGAGCGGGATTTGACCCAAGTTTTCACTGTGGATTTTGACCTGGACATGCGAGTCCTTTGACTGTGTGGATTGGCACTCTTGGCTGAATGTTAAAAACACTTGCCGATCTTGGACTCAGCAATGCAGGGCTCAGAAGGCTTTTGTCTTCCTTTTTTTTCTTTTTTGGTTTTTCGAGGCAGGGTCTCACTCTAGCTCAGGCTGACCTGGAACTCACTCTGGAGTCTCAGAGTGGCCTTGAACTCACAGTGATCCACCTACCTCTGCCTCCCAAGTGCTAGGATTAAAGGCATATGCCACCACGCCCGGTTTTGTCTTCCTTTTAAAAATACTTTTATTGGGATGGACAGATGGCTTAGTGGTTAAGGCACATGCCTGTGAAGCCTAAGGACCCAGGTTCGATTCTCCAGGTCCCACATAAACCAGATGCACATGGTAGTGCATGCATCTGGAGTTCGTTTGCAGTGGCTAGAGACCTTAGTGTGCCCATTCTCACTTTCTCTCTCTCTGTCTCTCTCTCTCTTCCTCTCTCTCTGTCTCTAAAAAATTTTTTTAATCTAAAAAATACTTTTATTTATGAGTGGGAGAGGGAAAGAGAGAAGGGGGCCCACATGAGCATGTCAGGGACTCTTGCTGCCTAAAACAAACTCTAGATACATGTCCCACTTTGTGCATCTGGCTTTATTTGGTTACTGGGGATTCAAACCTGGATTGGCAGACTTTGCAACCATGCTCTTTTGACCACAGAGCAATCCCCCAGCCTATCTATCTGCTTCTAAGGACAAAAATGCAAAGTACTTGTGCTACATAATGGTACTTCCAACAACAACAGAGCAGATGCAGAATATTGATCCCATGAGACAATATCATGTACCT
The DNA here is from genome assembly GCA_036365145.1 of Orientallactaga sibirica. Taxonomy (NCBI): domain Eukaryota; kingdom Metazoa; phylum Chordata; class Mammalia; order Rodentia; family Dipodidae; genus Orientallactaga; species Orientallactaga sibirica. Next base: position 2,059,434 of record JAEOAD010001748.1, on the reverse strand, counting down.
GCTGGTAACCATCTATCTCTGTTGTGTGAGATCACTCTGATGTTCACACGGTGGTGTATTTCTGGTCCATTTCTCAGAACATATCCTGTTATAAAGAGAGGCATGTATAAGTGTATTGAGTATATTTTAAGAAATAGCCCGCTGCTTCAGGATTGTAACTGTGTCCCCACTTCAGAGGTTCCAAGGCTGTGTCTTTGTCACTGTTGGTTTTTGCTACTCAGTCATGTAGTGGGCAATATCAATGAAGGAAGGAAGGAAGGAAGGAAGGAAGGAAGGAAGGAAGGAAGGAAGGAAGGAGGGAGGGAAGAAGGAAGGAGGGAGGAAAGGAAAGGAGAGAGAGAAGAATTACAGTTTCTTTAAGGATTCAAACAATAGCTCTTTTATAGCTAAACCTTTTGAATATATATACTTATTTTTTTAGAAATCTCTAATGCGTCAGTTGTGGTGGCACTCGCCTTTAATCCCAGCACTCGGGAGGCAGAGGTAGGAGGATTGCAGTGAGTTCGAGGCCATCCTGAGACTACATAGTGAATTCCAGGTCAGCCTGGGCTAGAGTGAGACCCTACCTTGACAAACAAATCTTTAATGGATATATGATGGGTCATTATTTTAACATATTTGTATTTATTTATTTGCATGTGAGGGATCACATCAAGGTCTCTTGCTGATGCAAATGAATGCCATATGCATGTGCCACTTTCTGTGTTTTGGCTTTGCAAGGAAGCTGGGGAGTCAAACCCTGGGAATCAAATTAAAGGAAGCTGGCTGACTTTGCAAGCAAGTACCTATAGCTGCAGAGCCATCTCCTCAACCCATAACGGAATATTATTTAGCCTTAACAACAAAAGACATCTCAAGCTAGCGAGATGGCTTAGCAGTTAAGGCACTTTCCTGTGGAGCCTAAGGACCCAGGTTTGATTCCACCGTATCCACATAAGCCAGATACACAAAGTGGCACATGCATGTGGAGTTTGTTTGCAGTGGCTTGAGGCCCTGGCACATCCTCTCCCTCCCTCTGTCTCTCTCTCTCTCTGCATCTTTCTCTTTCTCAAATAAAAATAAAAATTTCTAAAAATCATTTTAATAGGGAAAAGAAATCTAGATATATTCAACAACATGGATCAACCTAGAGGATTTTATACTAATTTGGATAAGCCAATCACAAACAAATACTATGTGATGCCACTTACATGAGATATTTAGTCAAATATATAGAAACAAAGGCTGGGAAGATGGATCAGGGGTCAAAGGAACTTGCTTACAAATCCCGCTAGCCAGAGTTCCATTCTCAAGCCACCCATGTAAGCCAACTGCTGAGGTTGTGCAAGCAACTGGCGACTGTTTGCAGTGCCAAACGGCCTAGGAGCATCCAACACACACACACACACACACACACACACACACACACACACACACACACTCTCAGGTTTGATCCCCCAGTATTCATGTAAAGCAGGATGCACAAGGTGGTGCATGCATCTGGAGTTCACTTGCAGTGGTTAGAGGCCCTGGTATGCCCATTCTTCTCTCTCTCTCTCTGTCTCTCTTTTTCTCTCTGTCTCTTTCTGTGTCTCCTTCTCCTTCTCTCAAATAAATAAATGAAATATTTTAAATGGGAGAAAAAAATAAAAGCAGTATCAAATATATATCATTTTTCATGTTATGCATGATATGCACGTATGCATGTTCCCATATGTCCCAGTGTATATGTTTGCAGATACACATGGAGGCCAGAGGTTGATAGAAAATGTCTTCTTCAATCACTCTTTTCTTTGTTTACTGGGACAAGGTCTTTCACGTGAACCCATCATTTGCCAACTTGGTTAGTCTAGTCTGTCAGCTTGCTGTGGGGATCCCCTGCCTCGGCCTCCCAAGAATTCAGATTACAGGCTGGTCCCCGTGCCTGCCTGGAATTTCACATGGTTCTAGGGATCCAAACTATCCCTTACACTTGCATGGCAAGGGCTTTATCCACCGAGCCATCTGTCCAACCCTGGAAGTATGCTTTTAAAGGGCAGACACGTTTGAGAAAGTAGTAAGTTCTTGTTCTTTCAGATAGGTTACTGGATTCTTTATGTAAAAGCATGACACAATGCTCATAACGTGTCCAGATCACTGGAGCTATGTAAAGAGAATGAATCGAGCCGGGCGTGGTGGCGCATGCCTTTATCCCAGCACTTGGGAGGCAAAGGTAGGAGGATCACCGTGAGTTCAAGGCCACCCTGAGAGTACATAGTGAATTCCAGGTCAGCCTGGACTAGAATGAAACCCTACCTTGAAAAACCAAAAAATAAATAAATAAAATAAAGAGTGTTAATGACCTCCCATACCGCCCTATTAGCAGTTTTGTAAGAATCCTCCTACAACTTTCCTTGCCTTTCTGCATGTGTAAGTAAATGGATTTAAAGGTATATAGGATAATGATATGTAATATATATGCAATAAAGATATAGGTCATGGGACAAGCTGTGAGTTGCAAAACAACTATACCCATTATCTAGCAGGTTATTTTAGTTCACTGAACACTATGGGGTTCCCTCCATTTAGGACATATAGAAGCAATTTTTTTGTTCAACTTTTAAAAAATGTCCTTTGTTTATTTATGAGTGAGAGAAAGACGTAGAGAGAGAGAGAGAGAGAAAGAGAGAGAGGGAGGGAGAGAAAGGACACGCCTGGGCCTCTAGCCACTACAAACAAACTCCAGACACATGCACCACCTTGTGCATCTGACTTTTTGTGGGTTCTGGAGAATTGAACCTGGGTCTTTAGACTTTGCAGGCAAATGCCTTAATCAGAAGCCATCTCTCCAACCCAAGCTCCAATTTGTTTTAAAAAGTTGCATGCTTATGGATGGTACCCATCGGTTTCTGAGGGAGAACATGTCAGAAATATACCAGCCAGGGGCTGGAGAATTGGCTTAGTGGTTAAGGCGTTTGCCTCTGAAGCCAAAGGATCCCAGTTTGATTCTCCAGGATCCACGTAAGCCAGATGCACAAGGGGCACATGCATCTGGAGTTTGTTTGCAGTGGCTAGAGGCCCTGGCGTGCCTATTCTCTCTCTGTCTGCCTCTCTTCTATCTCTCTCTCTGCTTACAAATAAATTTAGAAAAAGAAAAAAGAAAAGAAAAGAAATATACCAGCCACCATGTCCAAAACAATTCTTTCCACTTGGGTTTTCCCCAAGTAACTTTCTGTTCCATCACAAACTCTTCTGGAACAACATCCTTCCTTACTGGTGGCTTGATTTATATATAGGTTATATTCTCCCAAAATTGAATTGCTGGGTCAGAAAGATTATAAGAACTTAAACCTCCATCAGCATTGAATGCATCTATTTCCTACCACCCTTGCCAGCACTCGGTGCTATAAATCTTCTAAATGTTTGCTCATCTGAGAGACAGAAGTCAAATTATCATTGGACTTCCATTTACCTGACTACCAGGGAGGTTGAGCATCTTTTCATGTTTATTGACCATTGATATTGCCTGTGCTATGAACTGCCTATTCATAGCTTTATCTAATCTACCAGGCTATTTGTCTTTCCACGTCAGTGAGGCAATTTATTAGGGATGTAGCCTTTTGTCTGTCTTAATGTGGCCAATAGCTTTATCCAAACTATCACCTTTTAACTCTATAGATAGTTTTGGAGCTATACAGTAATATTTATTTTTATGTCATCATACTTACACAATTTTGTTTTCCGTGATTTCTGAATTTTTCTTTCAAATGAACTCAGAAGTGTCTTTAAATTGTTCCTTAAATAAAATTTTGAGGGTCTAATTTGGATTACATTGAATCTATAGCGTGAAGAGAAATGGCCCTTTCAAAGGAAGCGTGCACTCCAAGGATGGTATGATTTTATCTTTTATAAAAAAAAATATTATTAAGCCCAGAGTGGTGGTGCACGCCTTTAATCCCAGCACTCGGGAGGCAGAGGTAGGAGGATCGCTGTGAGTTCAAGGCCACCCTGAGAATACAAAGTGAATTCTAGGTCCGCCTGGGCTCAAGTGGGACCCTACCTCAAAAACAAAAACAAAAAAATTATTTTTTTCAAAGGTTATACTCTTATATACCCTCTTCCCCACCCCCAGCCCCCCAGGGCCCTCCTCAGTGCGGTTATTGGTATTCACTGGGGGGTCCTGACGATCTCAGTCTCTGTGTTGGGGGGTGGGTAATGGAGGAAACCATGCTTCAAGCTACTCCTGCCTACGCTGGGCCTCTTACAATCATTCCACCCCTTCTTCCGCAATGTTCCCCGAGTCTTGGCAGGTGTGTTAGAAATATGATTAGGTGCCGAATTCTCTGTAGCCTCTGCAGTTCTATTTTGATGTGATATGAGGGAGCCCAGTGTCTGTCACCATCTCCCTGGGGCTGGTTTCTCAGGCTAGCTGTGATAGCAGCACTCATGTCACCGCTTCCTCTGGGCCCTGGCAGGTGTGGTGGAGGTGACCTGTCTTGTGGCACTTGTATCTGTGATCCTAATGTGCCTATGCGAACAGGAGGGAGAGCCAGGAGAACCTGAAGTGGTGGACCAGCTGGTGTGACGTTCCTTTCTGATCTGGAACTCAGTTTGTAGCAGCAAGAGACCCTGGCTCAGAGATGGCAAGAACATCACAGAAGAGGACTTGGAAATAATGCAAGAGCCAGAGGGGGTGGAGGAGAGCTTTGGAACCCTGTCTTTAGGACACAGTGGCTGTTGCCCTCATGACCACATAACACAATATTGGGCCCATCGACATGTCATCATGGGGGAGGAAGAAAGGCAAAAAAACAAATAGGTCAAAATAAAAACATGGAAGAAGACCAAAATAAAAAACATCGAAGTAGATCAAAATAAGAGAATGACTAGGGCTGGAGAGATGGCTTGTGGGTCCTCAATATTCCCGGGGGTCGTTGGCTACCAATGTCCCGGGTACGGGAGGAGTTGGGGGAAAGAAGCAGGGTCCTGGAGCAGTGGGTGAGTGCGATGACGGGCAATAAACACCTGGGAGGCAGTCTGATGGATAGCACGCTCTCGTTTATTCAACAGGGGAGTGGGTTTGTGAACACTTGAGAAAGGTTGAGAAGGCACATACAGACGATATGGCGACTGGATACATAGTTTATGGGCTGCTATCTAATTGGTTGAAAGGCAGAAGTGTAAGAGAGATAGTGGCAGGAAAAGCTATGTGACTTCAGAGTTGTGAGGGAGGAGCTGTGAGAAAGATAACAGAAGTGGTGGGAAAAGCTACGTGACTTCAGCCACATAAGGGTCTCTTGGGCAGCTAGCCACAAGGCCAGGAACTGTGGGGGGTGGGCAAAGCCTGACTTATGGGATGATCAGATGCTTCTGGGATCAAGGGGGAGGGCCTCGCCAGTTCTGCCCACTCTGGGCTATGACAGGGCACACTACAACCTTGCCCGAGGGCAGGGAGGGCCAGTCACCATTACCAGGGTGGGTTCCCGAGGATAAGGCCAGCTGCAACCCCTACAGCCCAAGGTCCCCGGCCATGTCCAACAGTTAAGGTCAGCTTCCTCACAGTCCCAGTCCATTTTTAGCAATGCCCAAAAATGGCTCAGCAGTTAAGGTGTTTGCCTGCAATGCCTGATGACCTAGGTTCAGTTCCCCAGTACCCATGTAAATCCAGAGGCACAGATTGGTGAGTGTATATGGAGTTCATTTGCAGTGGCTAGAGCCCCTGGTGCACCCATTTCTCATTCTCTCTTTATCCTTGCAAATGAATAAATAAAATATATTTTTTAAAAAAGAACTAGTTGCAGCTGGGCATGGTGGCACACGCCTTTAATCCCAGCATTCTGGAGGCAGAGGTAGGAGGATCGCTGAGAGTTCGAGGCCACCCTGAGACTACATAGTTAATTCCAGGTCAGCCTGGACCAGAGTGAGACCCTACTTCGCAAAACCAAAAAAAAAAAAAAGAACTAGTTGCAATCAAATGAAGGCACCATGGCGCTGAGAAGAAGCGACAGAGGAGTGCTCAGCACTGAAACGTCTCAAACCTACCTTCCAAGGTTCAGGGTCCATTGCAGAAGAGGGGGCGGAAAGAATGTAAGAGCCAAAGGAAGAGTAGGACTCCTTACAACGTGCTCCTCCAGACACAAAATGGCCTGGATATCCATGACCTCACAGTGCCTGACACTCCCTACACAAGACCATCATAATAGGAGGAAAAGATCATGACATCAGAATAAAAGAGAGACTGATTGAGAGGGGGAGGGGAAATGATGGAGAGTGAAGTTTCAAAGGGGAAAATGGGGGGGGGAGGGAAATAACATGGGATACTGTCTACAATTAAAGAAGTTATCAGTAAAAATAAAAATAATTAAAAAAAAAACTAAGTGGAAAGAGGGATGGGTTCAATGGAGGGAGATGCGGGGGGGGGGTGTGCAAAAGAAAGTAAGGGCAGGGGACTGTGATCAAAATGTAGCTCGTACATGGATGAAAAGTGCACTAGTTAAAAGACGACACTAAGTGGAGGAGGGCTAGAAGAAGGGGGAAAGGAGGATGGAGGGAGAGGATTATGAGCATAGTATATTGTCTATATGTATGGAAGTTGTCTGAAAGAGTTGAAAAAAGGCTGCAGAGATGGTTCAGTGGTTAAGGCATTTGCCTGCAAAGCCTGACGCCCAGGTTTTAATTCCCCAGTGCCCATGGAAAGCTAGACACACAAAGTGGCACATGCATTTGGAGTTCATTTGCAGCAGCTGGAGGCCCTGGCAATCCCATTCCCTCTCTTTCTCTTTCTCTCTCTATCTGCTTGAAAATAAATAAATAAATATTTTTAAAAAAATTAAAAAGGGCTGGAGAGATGGCTTAGTGGTTAACGCGCCTGCCTCCTAAGCCTAAGAACGCCGGTTCCAATCTCCAGGTCCCACGTTTAGCCAGATGTAAAGTGATGCAAGGGCTCAATGTCTCACTTGACCACAAGGGGGGTGCACACATCTGGATTTCGTTCGCAGCAGCTGAGAGGCTGCTGGCACGCCTATCTCCATATGTCTTCCTCTCTCTCTCTCTGTCTCTCTCTGTGTCTCTCTCCAAAAAAATAAAATTTAAAAAGAAAATTGTCAATATAAAAGAAGGTGGAGCTCAAACACCTTGAAGTTGTCTTCTGATCTCCACACACATGCCATGGTCTGTGCACACACACAAACACACACACATGAATAAAAATTATAAAAAAGATTATTTATAAATACAGTGCTATCTTTGTTAAATCCTAAAAACGATGCTCCAGTCGTGCAGTCTATGCATCATGACATCATCTTGATTGGACAGCTGATGGGATGGAAGTAAGCAGAAGGAAGCAGTTACAGAGCAAGTATCCTTTGCAAAGCATCTTCACATGAGAGCTTAGATAGGTCATGGGCTTGCACCACTGTGCAGTCTGAATGTGAAATGTCCCCCCACAGGCTCAGGTGTTTGAACATGTGGTCCCCAGCTAGTGTTTGGGAAGTTGTGGAACCTTGTGGAGGCAGAGTCTTGCTGGAGGAAGTGTGTTACCAGAGCCAGGCCTTGAAGTGTTACAGCCTAGCCTCACTTCCTAGTCACCCTCTGCTTCCTGACTGCAACATGACCAGCTCTGCTTCACGTTTGTGCCACCATGCCTTCTCTGCCATGAAACTTCCTCTTAAAATGAAGCCAAAATAAATCCTCTCCTTAAGTTGCTTCTGGTCAGGTATAATTACCTTAAACAGTTAGCATCTTCCCTAGCTCACACATCACCAGTCTGAGACAGGATGCTACCCTAGTGTACACAGCTTTCTCTGGGACAACTTGCTTGCTGAACTCAAGGCCCATGCAACCTCTTCTCTATCAAGGCAATGAGCTGGAAGTGGTTTACTCATTAGATGGAGTTCATTACTGCCTTCTTTTTAATATACATAAATTTAGCTGCCACAGACTTCTATGACTTGTGTCTTCCACTCAGTGTGATTGGTTCTGAATTTGGCACTTTGTTACTTCCATGCAGCCTACCAATCAGATCCCAAGACCCTGTAATTTACAGAGAGTAAGCAGTTCTTAAAATTCAATTATACATTAATAACAGACCTTCCCATTAGGACTCTTGAATATCATAGCCTTGGGCAAAGATCCTATTTTAGTTACATCTGCTGTGTAAGACAGAAGTATTTTTTTTTCTTTTCTGGTGCTGCTCATACTGTATCTCATGTTAAACCAAAGCACTTCCCTAGAGATACAGATGGCTGCATAATGAAAACCTGATCTCAGAGCCTCAGGATGGAGTTTGAGATCTACAGTGAGATTTAGTCACTAAAAGGTAAGACATTTAGATAGCCCTGTGCCTCGCCAGCTATCCTTCCGAAAATGGCAAATCCAGGATGTCTCCGGTTGTTCATGAACACTTCTCTCACAGTGATCCTCCTACCGCTGCCTCCCAAGTGCTGGGCTTAAAGGTGTGTGCCACCACACCTGGCCTCTTATAACCAAATTCTGAGGGGCTACCTTCCTGGAGCTGTGTCAGGGAACTTTGGTGTGTCCAGAATTTAAAGGACTTACTCAAAGATGCCTTTGAAGTTTAAAAACATAAGGGAATCAAGCCCCTTTTATTCAGCAAGTGACAGATGTTGGCTGTATTAGTCAGGGTTCTCTGGAGGAACAGAACTGCTAGAATGAATTATATTAAAAAGGGAATTTACTGGATCATCTTGTGGCAGTTCAATAGCAGTTGCAGGCTCGAGAATCAAGGAACACGGTAGCTGCTCAGTCCACATGGCCAGATGCCTCAGCAGTCCCGATCGGACACTGAAGGCCTGGAGGCTTCCTGAGGAGCCGCTGGCCTTCAGTCCACACAGGTCTTCAGTCCGCGCTGGGCTTCAGTCCACACTGGAAGGCAGCGTGTAGCTGCAGAGGCCAAGTGGAAGGAAGGAGCTCTTTTCACCCAGAGCTTCCCTATATAAAGTTCCCCTCTGAGAAGGACCTCCCACTCTGGGGGAAGGACTTCCTCCTTCAGTGAATCCTTCCTGGAGAACTTCAGAGACCCACCTGAAAGGGATGTCTGTGGATTACTAAACAGATCAAGTTGACAACACCTTAACCATTACATAGGCTAAACGACTAAATAAAAGGATCATGGCATAGCAAATGCTTCCGAGTGAGCTAGCCCCACCAATCCTTCCTTTATTTGCTAAAGAGGAAAATGAGCCTGACATGCCAGCGTAGTGAAGGTCCGGTCTCGTAAGTGTGGCTTGCAGCGGTGGATTTCGGGCTTGGCACGGGAGCAGGAAGGAAGGGCCTAGAAACACTCAGACACGGAGACAAGTTCCTTTGACGGCTGTGTCTCTGCCTTCCATCTGCACCATTCCATTATGGGATAAGAGCAAAGCCGGCAGGAAAGAGCACACAAGGCATATACCCAATTAGAGTTATGGCCCAGCAAGAACAGACCACATCGGGGAAGGAAACAAGCATCAGCCTAGGAGTACTGATTCACAGCTTGCTATAGCTTTGCAGTCAACCACTATTACCTGCCTTGGGGAGAGACTCAAAGGCAGGCAGGCAGGGAAAGTAGAGATTTAGAGGAAGCACAGAGGGAAGTATTGGGTTGTACACCCTGACTGGAGGCTGGAGGCCAGAGGAAACGGAGGTAACCACAAGTGGCATAGCCTATGAGATTGGTTGGGGCTTGTAGTAGTTACCTTCTCATTGCTGGGACAAATCACCTGACCAGAAGCAGCTTATGGGAGCAAAGGGTTTATTTCAAGCTCACGGGTTGAAGGGAATTTCCGTCAGGGTAGAGAAAAATATGGAGATGGCTCCCATCTCCAACAGCAGCAGCAGCAACAGCAGCAGCAGTGAGAGACAGAAAGCAGCAATTGCGAACTCGCTTTGGACATCCAGTAGGTTGAAACTGGATTATCCAATCTCAAGGCCCAACACCCCTCCCGCCGTGTCACACCTCCTCCAGCAAGGCTCCACCTCCCAAGGGCTGCACCAGCCTGAAACCAATTACGAGACCTAATCACAGACACCTGAGGCTATGGGGGACCTTTTACATTCAATCACCATGGGGCATATTGGGATTTTTCTAGATGGACCTAAAACTAAGAGCAGGCACAACAATTAGGGAAACAGAGGGCTGGAGAGATAGCTCAGTGGTTAAGGCACTTGTCTGCAAAGCCCAAGGACCCAGGTTCGATTCCCCAGGACCCACGTCAAGTCAGACGCACAAGAGTGGAGCATGTATGTGGACTTCATTTGTGGTGGCTAGGGGCCCTGGCATGCCCATTCCCACTCTCTCCTTGCAAATCAATCAATAAATTTTTTTAAAACAAATTAGGGAAATTGCCAGTTACTCATCTATCCCTGGTCATCCTGGACTCGTTACAGAATCTTGTTAAGCATCCTGGATTGTCACAAAAGATAGAATTAACTTCCTGCAAGTGGGATATACTGCAAGCTGACCTCCCAGGCTCGTGACCACAGAGAACACACTGGTGCTCTGGGAGGTCACTGTGGACTGCAGGTGAGCACCCTTTTTAAGTACGGTCCAGCCATCGTCTGCGTCTGCTTGTTCTCTCACTCACCATTTGGCACCAAAGCAAGTTTTCTGATAAGCTTTGTAGCTGCAGATGTGGGAAGGAGAAAGAGGGTGTATGTCTTGGCACTGGTTGCTTTTCTTAGAAAACAAAAGCTCTATGATTTGTGAAAGAGTAAATCAGAGTATAATGTCCAAGCTGCACCTCATGTCTTCCATGGTAACAGGAGGTATGTGCCCACATACAAAGCTGGAAATGTCTCCTAAAATCATTTTTCAATTAAAAAAAAAAAGTCACAAAGAGGATACAGTTCACACTGAACCTGCTAAGCCTCCCTGATTTTATTCCTTCAAGAATTAAAAAAAAAGGGGCTGGCTGGAGAGATGGCTTAGCAGTTAAGGCGCCTGCCTCCTAAGCCTAAGAACCCTGGTTCCAATCTCCAGTGGTTCCAATCTCCAGGTCCCACGTTTAGCCAGATGCAAAGTGATGCAAGGGCGCAATGCTGCACTTGGCGACAAGGGGGCACACACCTGGACTTCGTTCACAGCAGCTGAGAGACTGCTGGCAGGCCCATTCTCTGTCTCCCTCCCCCCCTCCCCGTCTCTCTCTGTGTCTCTCTCCAAAAAAAGAGGGGGGGGGGCTGGAGAGATGGCTTAGCAGTTAAGACACTTGCCTGCAAAGCCAAAGGACCTTGGTTCGATTCCCCAGGAGTAAGCCAGATGCACATGATGGATGGCTCATGCATCTAGAGTAAGTTTACAGTGTCTGAAGCCCTGGCACATCTATTCTCTCTCTCTCTCCTTCTTTCCCTCTCTCAAATAAATAAATAAAAATAAAATATTTTTTAAAAGAATTTAAAAAAAGAATGGGTTTGTTGCCACACAGGTCTGAGAGGTTCCCTGTTCTGAGCTGTCCATCATGACATAACTAGGGCAACAGTCTCAGAAGTGGCATCCAATTGTTGTTTACAGAGGAATGTTTGCAGGGTAGTTCTTCTTCTTTTTTTTTTTCTCTCTTTCTCTTTCATTTGAGCCAATTATTTAAGGCAAAACTGTCTTTCACATTAAAAACCCAGCAGACAACTTGTAAGCATCAGATAAATTGCACCAGGGGTCCGTTTCCAGGATCTGTTATCTAAAACTGCCAAAATTCCTCGCTTCGCCTGTTACAGGAAAATAAAAAGTTAACATAATTGGCCATTTCACACACTTGATAACTGAAGCTCAAAGGCACTTTTTAAAAATGCGGCTTTGCCTTTCCAACCTTTGCGGCTTCCATGAGCTTTATGAAATGGAATGAATGGGCTAGACATACACAACATTGGCCCCAGATGCCAGCAACCAGAATGTCTCCCCAAAGCTCAGAAAAAAACCTCTTCCAGCAGCGGGGTCAGACCTATTTCCCCACCTCCCACATGGTGCTAACCTAGAAGCCAACTCTTCCCCTGCCCTGAGAAGGCAGAAAATTTCAGAGTGAACTTTAGGGTTGAAGGTCACAGACACCCCTTGGCTGCCCACCCAAACAATAGATCTGAAGCAAAGAACTGTGCTCCCTGAGAGTCCGCAGCCTCAGTTTCCCCAATCACACTGCCACAGTTTTTTTTTTCCGATGCGTGGTGAAGAATAGCCCAGGCCTTTGTGCTGATTGGCTGGCACTCGAATAGCCTATCACGGTGATGGAGAGCTTCAGTTTCTTGATTTGTTTTTGAACAACTCTGAGCCGCTGCCTCTTAACAGTGATGACTGAGCACATTCCCTGCAAGCCAGAAAATAACAACAGATTAACCAGAGCCGGGGGCGCCATTGCTTTCGGCTTCAATCACCTGGCCATATTGTGCTTTTCCATTAGGGCCGAGTCTGGGGAGCTATAGCTGATTAGTGTGGCCCAGCTTCCAGAAGCTACCCTTGGAGAAGGCATGTTAGGAGGCATGGACGCCCCTGTTAAGTTGATTTCATTACACACAAGGTCAGAGCTCAGAACCAGCCATGCCTGCTGTGGGGTGGGAAGTTAACGAGTGAGCTGCGTTTATATAATCCTAGTCATTGTGCCGCTTGCTGATTCTGGAAAGTACCAGAAAATTTTTTTTAAAAAAATGAAAGCACGAGGAAGCTGCAAACCAAACAAAGGGAATTACATGTAACTAAGCGAGAGAGTCAAGGGGAATAAAATGCACTACAATTGAATCATTTAATTATTTTCTTTTTTGAAATATTTTTACTTATTTGATGTGTGTGTGTGTGAGAGAGAGAGAGAGAGAGAGAGAGAGAGAGAGAGGGAAGGAGAGAATAGACATGCCAGGGCCTTTTGTCAAATTGCAAACAAACTTCAGACACATAAGTGCGTCACTTTGTGGGTCTGGCTTTCCACGGGGCCTGGAGAATTGGCCAGGCTTTGCAAGCAAGTACCTTTAACTGCTGAGCCATTTTCTCCAGCTTCACATTTATCCATTCCTAAACAATTAGCGTATATCCACAGTATTTCAAACACTGGGATCTCGGAAATATGGAAGTTCTAGCCCCATCTTCAAGTAGCTTACTGTCTAGAAATCTTGTCAATTTTACCTTCTACCTCTGAAAATCACCACAATTTCTCGAACTCTGCCCACCAGGGGGGCCCAAGTCATCATCACTTCTCACGTGAACTCTTACAGTAGCTTCCTAAGTCTCTCTCTCTCTCTCCCTCCCCTCCCTGTTATAATCCATTTCCCAAAGCCGAAATTACCTTTTATTTTTAAAATGTCTTCAAATCAATTATTTATGCTTTCACTTTTATTTTGTTTTTTTAAATATTCTTTCTTTCTTTCTTTCTTTCTTTCTTTCTTTCTTTCTTTCTTTCTTTCTTTGACCAAGAGAAAGAAGCAGAGAGAGAGCGAGAGAGCAAGAGAATGGGTGCACCAGGGCCTCCAGCCACTGCAAACAAACTCCAGACGCATGTGCCACCTTGTGCATCTGGCTGACATGGGTCATGGGAAATCGAACCTGGGTCCTTTAGCTTAGCAGGCAAGCGCCTTAACGGCTAAGCCATCCCTCCAGCCCACCTTTTGTTGTTTTTTAAAAGTGTGTGTGTGTGTGTTTTCAGACGCACAGGTGCCATTGCGCATGTGTGGAGGTCAGAGGACAGCCTTGAGTGTTGTTCCTCTCCCTCCGCCTTCTTTGAGACCCGGCCTCTCTTGCTGTTTGGCTGTTGAGGACACCGGTCTAGCTGGCCTTATGTTAAATGACACACACTCAAATAGCCACAATGGGATTCTCATAGCTCTGCCTCCCCTTGTTGAAGCACTCTGGGATTACGGCCACTTTGCATCCAGCTTTACATAGGGGCTGGTAGACTGAACTCAGGTTGGCAGGCTTGTGGAATAAGTGCCTTGAACCACTGAGCCGTCTCCCTAGCATGGTCTCTTCAAAGGTCAAGTCCACCATATACTTTTCAGTGACTACTCAGTACTCACAGAATAAAAATAAAGTATTTGAAAAGGTCTGCAAGAGGGCTACAGAGATAGCTTAGGGGTTATAAGCACTTGCTTGCAAAGCCTGGCAGCGCGAGTTTAAGTCCCCAGTAACCACAGTAATCTAGATGCACAAAGTGGCACATGAATCTAGAGTCTGTTGGAAGCAGCAGGGTGCCCTAGCATGCCCATATCTCCTCATATAAATAAATAACTATTAAAAATCTTTTTAAAATGTCTATGACCCTCATAATAGGAGAAAAAGATGATGACATCAATTTAAAAGGGAGACTAATGGAGAGAGGGAGGGGATATGATGAAGAGTGGAATTGTGAAGGGGAAAACCTGGGTCCTTAGGCTTCACAGGCAAGCGCCTTACCCTCTAAGCCCTCTCACTAACCCCAAAATCTTTCTTAAAAAACTTACAAAACTCTTTCTTACCATCCCGTTTCTAGCAATGCCCAACAATCCCCCTGGACTGAACCTCTCTTCCTTCCTGCTAGTCCCTTTCTATTTTGATGTCTCCCCCTCCTGGCCAGTATTGTGCAGGTCTTGTGCAGGTAATACAGTCACGGTGAGGTCATGAATGCAGTGACCACTTTGTGTCTGGAAGACAGCAGTCCAAAGCTGGAAGACAGCAGTCCTGATATTCTTTTTTATTTTTAATATATTTTATTTATTGTTTTGAAGAGAGAGAGAAGGAGGCAGACAGAAAGAGAGAATGGGTGTACCAGGGCCTTCAGCCACTGCAAACGTACTCCAGATGCATGCACCCCTTGTGCATCTGGCTTATGTGGGTCCTGGAGAATCGAACCAGGGTCCTTTGGCTTTGCAGGCAAACGCCTTAACCGCTAAGCCATCTCCCCAGCCCTGGCTCTGATATTCTTTCTGTGACCTCTTCTGCTATTGTCCCTAAGGCACTGGAGGGTGTGACAGAGATGTCTCCTTAAGTGCTGAACACTTCACTGTGACTTCTTCTCAGCACATTGATGAGGTCTGAGTCGTCTTGTCATTCATCACTATCACCTTCTCAAAGGAGAAGCTTCTCTGATGGAATGTGAGAGCAGCACCCACATATGGACGTGAACATAAGTCTTTAAGGGCAATTTGGTGGGCATAATCTACATACACCCCCCCAAAAAAAACAGTAGTAGCTTTCTCACTAGGCCTTATGATTTTTCCATCCATAGATTTTTGACAAGATTTTCAAGATCAGGCATGAATTTCTTCTCTTGGAGCAGGCCTCAAATCTAAGCAGAGAGCAGCTGGTTACCTTCCACAACAGACACGCCAATGATCAGGCTGCCTTTGTTCTTCCCATCCTGTACCTTGTGCATCTGGATTTATGAGGGTCCTGGGGAATCCAACCTGGGTCCTCTGGCTTTGCTGGCAAGCACCATAACCACTAAGCTATCTCTCCAGCCCCAATACACACCATTTCTTTTTCAGTGTCTTTTAACAGTATTTTATGTTAAAAAGATGCTTTTTATTTAATAGATGGATGACTAGAAGAGTAGAAAAACAAGGGCTGGAGATGTGGCTTAGCAGTTAAAGAGCTTTCCTGTGAAGCCAAAGGACCCAGGTTCAATTCTGCAGGACGTAAAGCCAGATGCACAAGGTGGCACATGTATCTGGAGTTCGTTTGCAGTGGCTAGAGGCTCTCTCTCTCTCTCTCTCTCTCTCTCTTAAATAAATAAATGAGTAGAAGAACAAATGAATGAAGAATCAAACTGATGTGACTACAGCATAAGCGAGCTCATGAGAAAGGACGTGCGCTGTGGGCAAGTCACCAGCCCCACTGGAAAACACCTGTTAAGAACCTGCATTTTGGGCTGGAGAGATGGCTTAGTGGTTAAGGTGCCTGCCTCTTAAGCCTAAGAACACTGGTTCCAATCTCCAGCAGTTCTAATCTCCAGGTCACACGTTTAGCCAGATGCAAAGTGACACAAGGGCGCAATGCCACACTTGACCACAAGGGGCGAACACATCTGGATTTCATTCACAGCAGCTGAGAGGCTGCTGGCGTGCCCATCTCTATCTGTCTCCTCTCCCTCTCTCTCTGTCTCTCTCTCAAAAAAAAAAAAAAACACCTATATTATGCCACCAAACTTCCCTCTAAATATTTATGTTTATGTCCATATGCTAATGCTGTTCTCACTTTTGGTTAGAGAAGCCTCTTCTCAGATTGTGGTGACTAATCAGGGAGACTCGAAACTCACTGATGCTGAGAAGAAATGACAGTTAGATGTTCTACACTAAGTGATGCATCTCCATCACACCCTCCAAGGCTTAGGGACCATTGCGGAAGAGGTGAAAGAAAGAATGTAAGACTCGAAAGATGTAGAGGAGTGCTTTGGAAGGCTGTCTTTCAAACACAAAGTGGTAGTTGCATTCATGACTTCACAGTGCCTGTCACTTACCTGCACAGACTTGCATACTATAAGGGCAAAATTAACATCAAAAGAGAAGACAGATGACTTGGAAAGAAGCAGGGGTTCATTGGAGGGGATAGGGAAATATGGACAAATAAGATTGTTGTGGTAACCTTCCCATTGCTCAGATAAAGCACCTGACCAAGAGCAGCTGATGGGAGAGAAGTTCTTATTTTGATCCACAGTCTTCAGGGGAAGTTCCACAATGGCAAAGGAAAGCATGGCATGAGCAGAGGCTGGACATCACCTTTGCCACAGCAGCTGGCAAATAACAGCAAGAGAATGGACCAAACTCTGGCAAGGGGAAGCTGGTTATAACAACCCTAAACCTGCCCCCAGAAACACACTTCCTCCAGCAAGGCTCCACCTACCAAATTGCCACCAGCTGGGGACCAAGCATTCAAAACACACGAGTCTGTGGGAGGAGGGGCATCTGATTCAAACCACCACAAGGGTGGTGAGAAGGGATAATGATTAGGGTACATTTTGTATATATGTGGAGGTTGTCAATAAAAAGTTGAAAAGATAAAAGGAATAAAATAAAATTCCCAACTACCTCAATCAAATTATATGAATTGTATGTCAATAGAAAGATAATTATTTCTCTATGCACTAGTTTCCTACTGGTAAAATTGTGATTAATGTCAATGACTTCAGGGTAGTTAATGGATCAGGGAGATGTTTAGAGTCATTCCTGGTACATACCAAGTGTATTATGAAAAAATAGCTATTATTAAAGTAACATGTGCCTCTCTTTTAGAGGACATACTGTAACTGTAATTTTGCTTTTATATATGTGATTCTTTGATTAGTACCACAGAGACCAGCAAGCTATAATAGGCTCTTGCTACTACTTTGGGTTGCTCACCAGAATTAGATAGCAAGACCCTATTACTATGCTTTGATTGCAGGACAAATCAGGCTGGAACTGAGCTAGAAGCCTCCTCACTATTGTCCATCTGTCATAATGCTGGAAGGTGCTGTGCAGGCTGCTGAAAGAAGAAAGCCATCAGCAGTCTCACTCAGTAGTGGACCTTGCATGGTACCTGACTGGCCTTCCAGGCAAGATATGTGCAACAACTAGCAGCACTGGGCTAAGGGCAAACAATAGCTTTCTGACTAAAGTGGGGCCCACCCCACAAGAAGGAACTCATGCCTGGTCTATAAACCTGGTCAAAAGCCTGTGGCTAGGGAGATCAGAGATCCTAGTGGGGAAGCTACTAATGTTGTCTTGACAAATAGCCTTCTAAATATTTACGTATGTACATGCCCGTAGATTAGGACTGCTCTCACCTTTGGTTAGAGAAGCATGTTTTTGCAATAGCTGGTGGTTACTGAAAAGACTCGTAACTGGTCAGAGTGCTGAGAATAAGTGACAGTTGCATGTTCAGCCCTAAATGGGACATCTGTATCACCCCCTTCAAGGCTCAGGGAACACTGTGGAAGAGGGTGTGGAAAGGATGTAAAAATGGAAGAAGAGGAGCAGTGTTGCGGAATGCTGTCTTCTAGACATGGCCTGTTCTTTGCACTCATGAATTAACAGCCAGCTGTGATTCCCTACACAAGACTGGGCCTGCCAACATTCTGTCGTGGATGGAAGAAGGCGGTCGTAGAGCCCCAGGAGCTCTTGGTCGTTAGTGGTGTTTGGTGCTGGGATAACATTCCCTTCAGTGCTGTGACCACTGGGAAGTTACTCATGCTCCAGTACGCAACCGTCACCCATGCTCACGAAAGAAATCCCATTAAACTCATCTGGTTACCAAAAGAAAAAGAAAAAAGAAAAGAAACAAAGAAAAAGGTAGAAAGAAAATAGAAAGGGTCTAAGAAGAAGGGGACCAGTAGGAATGAGAGAAGGATAAGAGAGGGCAATGGAGGAATGACTATGATCAAAATATATCTTATACATATATGGAATTGTAGAAAAAAATCAGTAAAATAGTTTAATTGAAAAAAATACACCACATTGAAAGGCTTGAGGAAAAATAACAGATACTCATTTCTCACAGTTCTGGAGACTGGGAAGTCCAAGATCACGTGCCAGCAATGCCTTTCTGGCTTACAGATGAACTCCTTCTTGCTACACCCTCACATGGCTGAGGAAGAGACCATCCATCTACCTTGGGTACCCGCACTAGAGTTTGCAGGTGAGGAGAGAGACGTGCAGCTAGGTTGCTCAAGGCTGTCTAGCCAAGCCTAAAACGCCTTACGACGCAAAACCCCCTAAGCCCAAAGTGTTTCCCAAATAACTACACTACTTCCAAGAATGTGAAAGACATTATAACAATTACCATAACTATACTTATCTTATATATCCAGAAATTAAGTCCAAAAATGGAACATGTTAAGCTAAAAGGCAAAGTAATGTTGTCTAGTAATGATGGGATTTAAATAAAAGTCAGTAAAGAGCAATCTCTGGAAATTTGCCAAATATTTGAAAACTAAATAACACACTTCTAAATAACCAGTGAGTCAAAGAAAAAAAAAATCAGTGCAGAATTAGGAAATACTTTGAGCCAAAGAAAAATAAAAGCATAGTCTATTAAATATTTGGAGTTGTTGCTAAGCAGTCTTGAGAGGGAATTTAATAACACTAAACAAATACTTTATAAAAGATGAAGATTCTCAGTGAACCCAGATTTGACCACAGGAATGAGAAAAGGAAGATAAACTTAAATCCAATGTAGGCACAATTTAAAAAAAAAAAAAAAAAGGAGCTGGCCATGGTGGCGCATGCCTTTAATTCCAGCACTCGAGAGGCAGAGGTAGGAGGATCGCTGTGAGTTCAGGGCCACTCTGAGAAAAGAGAGTGAATTCCAGGTCAGCCTTAGCTAGAATGAGACCCTACCTCAAAAAACCAATAAATAAATAAATAAATAGGCTGGAGAGATGGTTAGCAGTTAAGGTGCTTTCCTGTTAAAGCCTAAGGACTTATTTTTGACTCTCCAGATCCCACATTAGCCAGATGCACAAAGGTGAGGCAAATGCAAGGTCTCACATGCCCATTAGGTGGCACAAGTGTCAGGAGTGCGATTGCAGTGGCTGAGGCCGTGGCATGCCAATTCTCTATCTTTCCTATCTCTGTCTCTCTTTCTTGTGCTGTCTCTTAAAAAAGTAAAATAAAAATAAAAAAAGATTAAGACTAGAGAGATGACTTAGCAGTTAAGGCACTTGCCTATAAAGCCTAATGATCTGGTTTCGTTTAGCCAGATGCACAAAGTACAGCATGCATCTGGATATCTGGAGTTCTTTTGTAGTAGCTACAGGCCCTGGCACACCAATTCTCATCATATATATATATATATATATATATATATATATATATATATATAATTTGCTTGCAAATACATAAATAATATTTTTAAAAAAGAACAAAGATCAGTACAGAAACCAGCAAAGCAAAAAGGACAAAATTATTAAAACAGAAGCTAATTCTTTAATAATATTAATAAAGTGATTAAACTTCCAGTTGGCCTGATTAGAAAAAGAAGACAACCAATTTCAGGAATGAAGTGTCTTTGCTACAGATTCTACAAATATCAAAAGGAAAATGAGGAAACATCTTGAGCAAACTTATGCTAATATATCAGTAATAAAGATTAAATAGCCAGATGTGGTGGCTCACACCTGAGATCCTAGTACTTAGGAGGCTGAGGTAGGCAAATCACTGTGAGTTCAAAGACAGCCTAGGCTAGAGTGAGACTCTGCCTTAAAAAAATAGACAAAATATATATAGATAAAATATACAAATAGCATAAAAATGCAAACTACAAAAGCTCATTCTGGTAGTTTGAATAGATGGCCCCCAATATATCCAGTGTTTTATTAGTTTGTAGTTTGCATCTGCAGCCACCTGGCTGGAGGCAGTGTCCCTGGTGGATCTTAGGGTCTAGCCCTAAGGTGTGGTGGTGGGTTTACAATTTCAATCTAAAGATATGCAAAGTGCCTAGTTCCACCTGGAGTTCCTGAAGTGTGCTGTGCTGTGTGGCTTTTGGCTTATGGTTTTCTCTCTCTTTTGCCTGGTCTTGTGAAAGCAGGCCAGTTTCTTCTGCCATTATGGAACTTCCCCTGGATCAGTAAGCTTCAATAAATATCCCTTCCTCCATAACTGTGCCTGTTCTGGAAGTTCATCTCATAGAACCTAAAGCTGTCTGCAATACTCATGTTAAAAATAAATAGCCTAGGGCTAGAGAGATGGTTTAGTTGTTTAGGCACTTGCTTGCGAAACCTAAGAACCATTGTATTAGTCAGGGTTCTCTAGAGGAACAGAATGGATAGAATGAATTGTATTAAAAGGGAATTTATTGAATTAGCTTACACAGTCCAGCAATAGTAGGTTGCAGGTCAGAGAGTCAAGAAACCCAGTAGCTGCTCAGTCCACGAGGCTGGAGGCCTCAGCAGTCCCAATCCGGCACTGAAGGCCTGGAGGCTTCCTGGAGAGATGCTGCTCTTCAGTCCACCCTGGTCTTCAGTCCACACTGGAGACCAGCAACTCCAAGCAGCAAGTACCAAGCGGAAAATACCAAGCAGCAAGCACCCAGTGGCAAGCAGCGAGCAGCACCGGCAGCCAGGTGGGAGAGAGAGAGCCTTTCTTCCCAGAGCTTCTTTTTATCAACCAGCCCCCTCCTCCAAGAGAGGCCACCCACTCTGGGGGAAGGATTTACCCCTGGGGGAAGGATTCTTCCTTTAGTTAACCCTTCCTAGAGGCAGCCTCAGAGACACACTTATGAGGAATGTCTGTGGATTCCTAAACAAATCAAGTTGACACAAACTTAACCATCACAACCATGTTCAACCCTACAGGTACCACATAAGCCAGACACACAAGGTAATGTGAGTACACAAGGATGCACATGCATACAAGGTGGCGTACACCTCTTGAGCTTGATTGCAATGGCTAGAGACCCTGGCATGCCAATTTTCTCTCTTTCTCTCTGTCTCTCTCTCTCTGTCATAAAATTTTAAAAAATAGCCTACGGGCTGGAGGGATGGCTTAGTGGTTAAGGCATTTTCCTGCAAAGCCAAAGGACCCAGGTTCGATTTCCCAGGACCCACATTAGCCAGCTGACAAGGGGGCGCATGTGTCTGGAGCTCGTTTGCAGTGGCTAGAGGCCCTGACATGCCCATTCCCTCTCTCTCCCTCTTTCTCTGTCAAATAAATAAATAAAAATAAAATATTTTTTAAAAATAGCCTAAACAGTTCCATACCTTTTCAAGACACTAAATGTATGGTTAAAATGTATGGTTAAAGTTATTTCCACAAAAAACTGCAGGGAAAAACGGTTTGTTGGTGAATCCTACCAAGCACTGAAAGAAATACAACAAAAGAAATCGTTTTGTAAAGAATTTTCAAAAACACCGAAGAGGAAGGAATATTTCTTAATTTTTTTATATCAATTTAGTATGAACCTGTCAAAAACACAAAGACAGTCCAAGAAAGTAAATCTGAAAACCAGCATTGCTCATGACCAGAGATGCAAAAGTTTTTGATAAAATCCTGAGCTGACTTTTATTAATGTGTGATGTTTAGGTTATGCTTTATTATTATAATTACATTACATTGTTATTATTATTATTTTGCCTATTGATATTATTATCATTATTTTTCCTATTGGTACAAACCATTCTAGCATCTTTTGTTTTTGTGGGCTGGCAAGCATGAGGGCCTGAATTCATATCCTCAGAACCCATATAAAGCCAAGTGCTCTACAGGCATCTGCAGACCCAGCCTGCCTATGGCAAGAAGGGGACAGAAGACAAGAGCACCTCTCAGAAGCTGACAAGCCAGCTAGCTCGCTGAACAGAGTGGTTAACAATTAGAGACTCCATCTCAAACAAGGTGGAAGGCAAGGACCAGTGCTCAAGCTGTCTTGAGACCCCCGCATGCAGGACCTCTGGTTTAGAATGAATTGAAACTAAACTAAACTCAGGTTCAAAGTTCTAAAGAGTACTTGGCCTTCCTAGAGACCACTCTGCTGTCAGCAAACCAAGGTTGATCTGAGCTTGAGTCAGAAAATGCTTGCTGTTGCCCATCAGCCCCGCTGGTTAAATCAGGCTGTGGAAGGCTCCAAATGTTAAGACTTGCCAGACAGATGCTTAGAAGGATGAACTGCCACCCTGCTTTTTTCAGCCACTATGCTTGGTGTTCTGCTCTTTCTGTCACAACCCAGACTACTCTGCAAAATGGCCTGCAGGGCCGCAATGTGGAGAACCCCCCCGCCCCTGCCCCGGTAATGCAAAGCCTTTTAAAGCACTAATGGCATAGAAGGTAAAGTGAACATGAAATGGTGTTTTAAAAGAGAAGGGCTGAAGAGATGGCTTAGCAGTTAAGGCACTTGCCTGTGAAGCCTAAGGACCCAGGTTCAACTCTCCAGATCCCACGTAAGCCCGATGCGCATGGTGACAGAAGTGCACAAAGTCGCACATGTGCACATGGGGACACATGCACCCGGAGTTCGATTGCAATGGCTAGAGGCCCTGGTGCATCAATTCTTTCTCTCTCTCTCACACTCTCATATTATAAAAAAGGTTTATCCAACACACACACACACACACACACACACACACACAACACACACACATCAGCTCCCATGCTGATTCTCTGACCTGGAGCCAGAAAGTTTAGTAAGATGAAGTATTAGGAGGAAATGACCAAAACACGATGTTCATATGTTTAAAATACTTGGTCCTCAGGTAATGGCAATATGGAAAATCATTGGGCATATGAGAGGTGGATCCTTGCCCGAAGAGGTGTGCCACTGTGAAGAGGTGGGCTTTGGGGTCATCTAGCCCAACTCCAAGCCTGGCACTTAGACTCTTCCTCCCTGTTGCTGTGGAGATGTGACACACCCCAACTATGTCCTCTGGCCATGCTTCCCCACCATGATGAAACCTTCCTTTGAAGCTAGAATAAACCCTTTTCTTCGGTCAGCTGCTTCTGGTCAGGTGTTTTTGTCCCAGTATCGAGAAAGACCATTGCAGTACATGGCTTGTTCAGAAAGAGTGTCATGGTACCACGCTGAACCACAGAAACCATCTGGCCCAGCTCCCTGAATGATGTGGCAGTAGCTATGTTCCCCTTGACTACTGGTCCAAGCACAGTAGCATGTGTTCAGTCTCTACCTGCCCACGTCACCCATTGACAATGAACAGGTGCTAGGGACAAAGAGGGACCAAGTGTGAACCAAAATGAGTGTGGTAGTTGGGGGTTTGATTCAGGTGTCTCCCATAAACTTATGTGCTCTGAATGCAAGGTGCCCAGCTGATGGAGATTTGGGAAACAAAGTCTCCTGGGCTTATGGGTGTTATAGCCAGCTTCCTCTTGCCAGTGTTTGGCACACTCCCCTATTGCTGTTTGTCCACCTGATATTGGCCAGGGGGTGATGTCCACCCTCTGCTCATGCCATCGGTTTCCCCTGCCATCATGGAGCTTGCTCTCAAGTCTGTAAACCAAAATAAACTCTTTTCCCCCAAAGCTGCTCTTGGTTGGGTGATTTCTGCCAGCAGTGTGAACTTGACTGCAACAGTGGGCTAACAGTAATCACCAATGTTAGTACGGAAACACTCGGCCAGTGGGTGGACCGCTGTGAGGAGCATGCCCTCCACTGATTCCAGGGCTCACCAGCAGGACAGAATGCCAACCAGCCATGCTCCTCCTTCCTTCCTAACACATCCCCAGACTGCTCTCTTCCCTTGTGCCTTCTTTCCCTTCTCTTCTACTGAGACATCACGGTCTACTACAGGGGGACTCACAACCAGCATATAAAGGGATAGAGTAATTTGAATAATCTATAGGCAGAATGAAGAATGAGTCTTAGATTTTTGTTTTGTTTTGTGTTTTGGAGAGAGACAGAGAGAGAGGGAGAGGCAGAGAGAGAGAGAGAGAGAATGGGCGTGCCAGCAGCCTCTCAGCCACTGCAAATGAACTCCAGACACATGCACCCTCTTGTGGGCAAGTGAGGCATTGCACCCTTGCGTCACTTTGCATCTGGCTAAACATGGGACCCCATGGAGATTGGAATCGGTGTTCTTAGGCTTAGCAGGCAGGCGCCTTAACCTCTAAGCCATCTCTCTAGCCCTGAGTCTTAGATTTTTAAAGTATTTTGTTTATTTATTTCAAAGAGAGAGAGAAAGAAAAAATGGGCATGCCAGGGTCTCTGGCCACTATAAACGAACTCCAGACTCAATGAGCCACCTTGTGCATATGGTTCATGTAGGTCCTGGGGAATCGAACCTGGGTCTTTAGGCTTTTCAAGCAAACCATCTCTCCAGCCCGAGTGTCGGTTTGACATGGGCCGGGAGCAGGGGAAGGCAGAGAGCAGGGGATTCCCATTAGCTCATGATACATGCGGTACCAATAGAGCATCATTAAAGGCGCCATTATTCCTCTTATTCCAGGGCAATGTTGTCTTTTCAGGACACTGAGTACTGCCAGACACCACGGACCCCATCGCCAGTGGCAGTCACTATGAACAAGTCCTGAACTGCTTTTCTATCCTTTGGTCACTAGATCAAGGATCAAGGGTCCCAGAGAAGAGCAAAGAATTGGCCAAGACGCAGACCCACCATCATGCTCAGGCTGCCAGGTGGAAAGGGGGGTGTATCTCATTGCCTCTGGTTTATTTTTTTAAATATTTTATTTTATTTATTTATTTATTTGACAGAGAAAGAGAGAGAGAGAGAGAGAGAGGGAGAGAGAGAGAAAGGATGGGCACTCCAGGGGCTCCAGCCACTACAAATGAACTATAGATACATGTGCCCCCTTGTGCATATGGGTTTACATGGGTCCTGGGGAATCGAACCTGGGTCCTTGGCTTTGCAGGCAAACACCTTAACCACTAAGCCATCCCTCCAGCCCACCTCTGGTTTGCTTAAAGGAAGATGGGGTTGCCACTCACTAAGGTAGCCTCTCCTTATATAGGATGGAGTTTGAATGTTTAAGCAGCTTTTATTTAAGAATGACAGACACCCATGACAATCAATAATGATGACTAATCTTCAAATCAAAGCTTACCCAACTGCATCTTCTTAGAGCCCTTTATAGTAAGAACTCAAATTCTTCTTCTTCTTTTTTTTTTTTTTTTTTTTTTTTTTTGGTTTTTCAAGGTAAGGTCTCACTCTGGCCCAGGCTGACCTGCAATTAACTATGTAGTCTCAGGGTGGCCTCGAACTCTCAGCGATCCTCCTTCCTCTGCCTCCCGAGTGCGCCACTCTGCCCAGGTCAAACTCTTCTTAACTGAGCCTATTTTGTTATTTCATTTATTCCTCTAAAATACATACTTTCCTGTATTTTAACAGCTCTAAAATATCTTACAACCAGCAAAAGCACAATCAAGGCATCAAAAACGTTACCTTACAAATCAAGTAAGCTCTAAAATCGGCACGTATCTTTCAGAGGTGCATCCTCCAGACAATGGCGTTTTCAATTCACTGAAATGTAGTAGGACGTGTCCTAATCTATGACCGACAATCTTGATCACCAACTTGAAAGAATTTAGAATCACCTAGGAGACAAACATCTTGCCGTGTGTCTGTGAGGATGCTGCTACCAGGCAGGTTTGAGAAAAGAAGACACATCCTGAAGGTGGGGGCAACCACCCCACAGCGTGAGGTCCCAGACTGAATACCAAAGAGAAAGTAAGCGGATGTGTTTCTGCTTCCTGACTGGCTGCCTTGTGCTCCTGCCACCATGCCTTCCTGGCCATGATGGGCTGGATGTGAGCTGGAACAAACCCTTCCTTGCTTAGGCTGCTGTTGTCAGCACAACAATGAGAAAAGTAATAACAAATCCTATACCATGAAACTGCATAAATTGGCTTACATCCCTCCTTAGAGTATTGGCTCGACATACCCATATATGTGCTTAGGATGTGATTATTTATTGAGCAAGCATGTAATTTGGTGAACGAAAAGGAACCTTCTAAACAAATTTCTACGCTTCATGCTTCATGCTCCCTATATCTCTGAAATTGATATACATCCAGAAGCTGGGCCTAGCAGTCAAGGTTTGGAATCCTGGGGACACTAGAGGCTGAGGCAGGAGGGTCACAAGTTCAAGACCTGTCTAGGCTCCATGGTGGACTGAACTGATGAGTTCATCCCGGACACCAGCTGTCTAGATGGGGGCCCAGGCATTCTTGGAGGGGACAATCTCCCAGGAAACCTAGTTCTGCAAGGAAGAGTATTACCTTTGAGGAAGAGGATGGTGACCTCTTCTAGGAACAGGGAACTCCTCTAGGGAAGAAGAGATAAGGAAAGGCCAGACCCTTCTGACATTTCTGACCACAGGCGCAGTGGAAGTGGTACATGATGCATCACTAAAGGTCATCTGAGGTCCTCCGTGGATTCCTTCCTGCGTGAGAGGTCTGGCTATATGAAGGACCAACCCTAATGTCCTTTTACCTCAGAGATGCTGGCGAATCTGCAAATGCTATGTTGCAAAATCCCAGTATGCTGCTGACCTTTAGAACAACTTCACAGGGGACGGGGCCAGCAGAAATTATGCATAACAATGGCATACCTCTGCAGCTCTCTGGGTCTGTGGAGATCACAGTGGTAGGGCCAAAGGAAAGCAGAATGCACAAAGCTCTGTTGGTGTACCCCTGCAGGTTCAGTCGGGGGTGGGGGAAATAGGCTCCACTTTTGGAACTTAATGAGTGCCTCTGGCTGAGCGTGTTTTGATCAAACTAATTGCACCTGTGGGAAAAATCACTGGAGAATGTACATTTCTTAGCCCATATTGCCACAGAACGCATACCAGGGACAGCGGCCATAGGTAAAATGGTGCCTCATTTCAAAAGGGCTTCCATTTTACAGCAGTGTCTCCACAGCATAGACCCTGAGTAAGTGGTGAGGTTTCTTCTGTCTCTTTACCTTCCTTGATGTGAGTCTGTACCAATTTGATTTCATGCAGTTTGATGGGTGTTGTGTACCAATCTTATTCGAATTGAAATATTGAATTGAAACATTCCAAGGCTCAGAAACTTAAAAGGTCACAAGGCCCCTTCCCCATGGTGACGCATAAGTAAACAACTGCCGGGGGAAGTATGACCAGGGGAAATTCTTGCAGGTTGTGCAGTGGGCTCCCGGGACACAGCTTCCGTGACTTGTCACCTATGCTGCGGTGGGCTTTTTGGTCATACAGCCACCTTTGAGCCATCTACACCTCTGCTCTGTAAGTAATTCCTATAAACTCCTGGCTCACCAGGTTGGGCTTTGACTTAGGTAATCAGGTTTTGTCTGTCATCTGCACCCTACCTATCTGGGGTGGATAGACGTGGGGCCGCATGCTCACAGGAAAACGTTTTATTCAACACTGGGAAATCAGTTCTCATTAGCTGACTGCACAGGAGTTGGCATACAGGTGTCTCTCTTTGAGTTATACTCCACACCTGGCAGTTCAGGAAAGTTCCAGGCCTGTTCCACATCCTTCTTCTGGTGTCCACCATGGACCAAACCCACCTTGGACTTTCTTGCCTGCTGCTGTTCCATTAAATGGTACCCATTCTTCAATCCTTAAAAACATTCAAGGGCTGGAGAGATGGCTTAGGGGTTAAGGCGCCTGCCTCCTAAGCCTAAGAACGCTGGTTCCAATCTCCAGCGGTTCCAATCTTCAGGTCCCACGTTTAGCCAGATGCAAAGTGACGCTGCACTTGACCACAAGGGAGCACATGCATCTGGATTTCATTCGCAGCAGCTGAGAGGCTGCTAACATGCCCATCTCTATCTTTCTTCCTCCTCTCTGTGTCTCTCTCCAAAAAAAAATTTTTTTCCAATATTCCCCAAAGTCACTCCTACAATTAATGCACTTACAATTCAAATTTTAACAGTGTTTCTATGGATCATAACTACAACATTTAGATATGATAAATAAATAATCAAGGTCTGAAGAGATGGCTTAGTGGTTAAGATGCATGCCTGCAAAGCCTAAGGACCCCACTTTGATTCTCCAGGTCCCACATAAGCCAGATGCACAAGGGGGCACATGCATCTAGAGTTTGTTTGCAGTGGCTAGAGGCCCTGCTGGAGCACCCATTCTCACTCCCCCTCTCTCTTTCCTGCTCTCTGTCTCTGATAAATAAATAAAAATAAATAATCAAGACAATGATGAAGGAAGGCTAGGGTAGAAAAACTACAAGACCAGGTCTAAAACCATCATATAAAACTCTCACCCATGACAGTGAAGGATTTCAGGGATAGACCCAAAATCAGTGGAAGAGAAAAGCTCAGAAACAGAGCCAACCTTTATGGAACCTTGGTATATGGCAGAGATGGTACATTAATGATGTCTATACACATTTATATTGCTGTGACAAAATGCTGATGAAAGCAACTTAAGGGCTGGGAAAATGGCTTAATGGTTAAGGTGTTTGCCTGTGAAGCCTAAGGACCCCAGTTCAATTCCCCAGGACCCATGTAAGCCAGATGCACAAGGGGGCACATGCATCTGGAGTTCGTTTGCAGTGGCTAGAGGCCCTGGTGTGCCCATTCTATCTGCCTTTTTTTCTCTCTCTCTCTCTCTCAAATAAATAAATAAATAAATAATTTTTTTAAAAAAAGCAACTTAAAGAAGAGTTTATTTTGCCTCACGGTTTGAGAGTCCAGTCCATCACGGTGGGGAAGACATGGCTGGAGGAGCATGAAGTCGCTGGGCACGTTGCCTCCACAGTCAGGAAGCAGAGAACAGTGAACACCGGTGTTCAGCTCACTTCTTCCTTTTCCTTCAGTCCACGAGCCCAGTCCACGGAACGGTGCTGCCCGCAGCTAGGGTGGGTTTTCCCTTGTCAATTAACCTAATCTAGAAATTGTCTCACAGACATGCTCAGAGGTTTGTTTCCATGGTGATTTAGATCCCATCAAGCTGACACTCAATATTAATCATCACAGATGGTGCCACAGAAGAAAGGACATCTTATTTTAATAACTGATGTAGAGACAATAAGGCATCCACATGGGAAAATATAGTTAAACATCTCTATGTCCCTCTACACAAAATTCCATGTGGAATAACACATACATATGAAAGCAAATAGTAACATTTAATTTATTATTTTTTAATCTTTAAATTTTTTTATTTATTTACAAGAGAGAAAGAATGGGCTCCAGGGCCTCCAGTCACTGCAAACAAACTAGACGCATGTGCCACCAGGTGCTTCTGGCTTACATGGGTCCTGGGGTGATAGAACCTGGGTCCTTAGGCTTTGCAGGCCTTAACTGCTAAGCCATCTCTAGCCCAACACTTATTTTAATAAAAACACACATTTTTCCCTAGTTCACACACTAATCACAGAAAGTGGGTACCACTGGTATTCTAAGTGGAGAATAAGGCTCAGGTAAATCAAGTTCACAAGTATAAGTGATGAATTTCTGGTTGGCATCCAAAACTCATTTTCCCATTATTCCTTATTGCCGTCATTCTTCTGAACAGCCTTTCCCTCATTTGATTTTAAAAGTGGATTTCAATACTCTAGCATTTATCCATTAGTCTATCTTCCTAGCCTTTTCAGGTACCCACCCACTGTTGCCTCCTGTTTGCATATGCCACATCGGAGATCTGGTTGGAATCAGGAGCCGTGCCTTGCTTTGTGACAGGTCCCTAGTAAAGACTCTTGGCAGTAGATCTTTCTGGCATTTTAATAATCACCTAGATCATTCAAAAGTCATCTCTAAGGAGTTATCAAAGAAAGAGGAACAAATAGCTTTCTAGTCCTCAGTCTCTTTTCATTCCTTTTCTATCTTGTCCCCTGTGATAATACCCTGGAGAGAGATTTGTACGAGTCATATTGAAAAAAGCCTCATCCACAGAAGGATTTGTAACAAAAAAAAAAAAAAAAAAAAAAAAAAAAAAAAAAGCCATCCTTCCACACTGAGCTAAACAGAAGAGCTGTGCCTCTGTGTGTCTGCTGTGTCCCCCACATCCATCTTACCATAGGACTCTGGTCTAAGACATGAAAGGATTGTTTCACTTTGAACCATTTTTCTTTCTCCTACTTAATTATAGGCTTGGCTGTGGCAATCAAGGTCAAATTAATGATGATTTTAAAAAGATAGAAGATTGGGCTGGAAAGATGGCTTAGTGATTAAGGCGTTTGCCTGCAAAGCCAAAGGATCCTGGTTCGATTCTCCAGGACCCACGTAAGCCAGATGCACAAGGGGACGCATGTGTCTGGAGTTTGTTTAAGGTGGCTGGAGGCCCTGGTGCTCCCATCCTCTTTCTCTTTCTCTCTCTTTCTGCCTCTTTCTCTCTCAAATAAATAAATAAATAGGATACATTAAAAAAGAGAGAAGTTTATATCTTTCACACAGAACAGATCAAGCACAAACAATCCAGGGGTGATTTACTAGACATAGGAACTAGGACTCAGTGTTCCTTTCCCTATTAATCTGCTATCCTTAGCACTGGGTTTTAGCTCAAGGCCAAGGATGCCAGGTTCACATCCAACCAGCATGAAAGGGAAGACGGAAGATATATCCATGTGCTCATTTCATTTATGAGGTTCTATTGGTAAAGTAAGTCTAGGCAAAGAAATATTTATGGAGAAACTTACCACACACCATATATATATATTTGGTTTTTTGAAGTTGGGTCTTACTCTGGCCCAGGCTGTCCTGGAATTCACTATGTAGTCTCAGGGTGACCTCAAACTCATGGCAATCCTTCTACCTTTGCCTCCTGAGTTCTGGGATTAAAGACGTGTGCCAGCATTCCTGGCTCACATATACACATTTTTTAAAAAAATATAAATATATTTGGAAATATATATATATATATATATATATATATATATATATATATATATGTGTATGTATGTATATATATATATGTTTGGAATGTAGTTCCAAAGAGAAAATGTTTCCTAATTCTAATTCTTCTCTTTCATTTATTCTTCTCTAAGTGTTTTCTCCAAATTATTCATGCTTAATAATAACCATACCCATAACAATAGTGAACTGCTTTCTTCCTCACGGCTTACTTTTAAATATAATAATGTTGTCATTTTAATCTACATCTTTGAAACACAATCTTTCTACCTTTTAAAAGTAACATTTTTAAAATTAATATATTATATATTTATTTATTTGTTTATTTATTGGAGAGAGAGAAAGAGGCAAATAGAGAGAGAGAGAATGAGCATGCCAGGACCTCTAGCAACTGCAAAGGAACTCCAGACACATGTGCCACCTTATTCATCTAGCTTGACATGGGTCCTGGAGCATTGAACCTGGGTCCTTAGGCTTTCAGACAAGCACCTTAACTGCTGAGCCATCTTTCCAGCCCTTAAAGTAATATTTTTAAATATTTTATTTATTTATTTATTCATTTATTTATTATTTTTTGTGTAAGAGACAAAGAGAAGGAGTATGCCCCTGTAAACAAACTTCAGACATATGCATCACTTTGTGCATCTGGCTTTACATGGGTACTAGGGACTCAAACTCAGGCTTTGCAAGCAAGTGCCTTTAACCACTGAACTATCTCTCCAGACCTTAAAAATAATATATTTTTTTCGGTTTTCTTGTTGAGGTAGGGTCTCACTCTAGCCCAGGCTGACCTGGTATTCACTATGTCATCTCAGGCTGGCCTCAAACTCACTGCGATCCTCCTACCACTGCCTCCCAGTGCTGGGATTTAAGGTGTGTGCCACTACACCTGGCCTAAAGTAATATTTTTGAAGATGTAAAAACAAAAGGATTTTGATGTAGCAGTTACTTTCTCACTGCTGGGACAAAACACCCAGCCAAAAACAACTTCAGGAAGGAAAAGGTTTATTTTGGCAGTTTTGAGGGGAGGTTTCATCATGGTGGGGAAGTGTGGCAGGAGGAGGAAGCTGGTGTGATATCATCACATTCACAGGGAGGAAGTAGAGAGGACACAAAGCTGGGCTGGACTATAAAACCACAAGGCCCACTCCCACCTTGATTCATTTCCTCCAGCAAGGCACCACCTCTTAAAGGTTCCACAGCTTCCCCGAGCAGCACCACCAACTGGAGATTAAGTATTCACACACTTGAGTTTAGAGGAGATATTTTACATTGAAACAATCACATTGGCTTTAATTAGAGTTTATGCAAGGTCTTGAAGTTGCTCACATTTACTTGACTTAAGAAGTGGACTCAATGTTCTAATAGAAACGAAAGAGGGCCACAGCTAGTAGAACATTTTATCTTCTAAAAAGGCTTCCTGCATTTCATAATCAGTAAATGAACTAGTAAGTGGAAAAGCTGATTGGAAGGTTCAGATCCTCAGAAATGAATCAGGCAATTAGTGTAAACTTCTCTCAAATGTCTCTTGTGCAGTAAAAGCCTACTTATTTTTCCATCTGTCTTCTGGGCCTCAGAGCAACCTGGACAAATACCTGTGAAAGTCTTCCTTCAGACTGTTCACAGTTCTGCTCAGCAAGCCCAGTGCTGAACGTACCCTCTTCCTGCCCAGTTAGTTAGATGACCCATTTTACACAGACATTCAGGCCAAAAATGCAACTGCCACTGGCACTGACCTTCACATTGTCAGTCTCTCCTCCTCCCATCACACACAACAAACTCAGTAGAGTCTTCCTTTCATCAGTAGAAGCTATTTCTTCCCTTACCAGACCACTCTTCCACCCACCATCACTCTGTTATTTTTTAATCTCCCTTTCATTAATTTCTGTCTTGACCTTATTATTTACTTCTATTTGGGAATTTTACTTGCCCTTGTTTTTCTAATTACTGCTATTTTTCTTGAATGTCTAAAAAATATTTTAAATTATTTACAATCATTGAGAGAGGGGCAGGGAAGAGAGAGAGAAAGAGAGAGAGAGAGAGAATGGGTGTGCCAGCACCTCTCACCACTGCAAACAAATTCCAGATGCATGTACTATTTTGTGGCTCTGGAGTTATGTGTGTACTGGGGAATCAAACTCAGGCTATCAGACTTTGTAAGCAAGTGCCTTTAACCACTGAGCAATCTCCCTAGCCCCAAGTTCTCTGAGTTTTTAATGTAAGCAGTCACAGCTACACATGGCCTGCTTAGATATGCCTTTGCTATATTCTAAAGGTCCTGGTAAGTTATGTTTCCATTTTAGTTTGAATGTAAGCATTTTGTTGTTTCCATCATGATTTCTTTAAAGAAACTATTGTTTTCACATGTTTGTATAATTTCTGTAGTTTTACTTGGTGTTGATTCTAGTTTCACTACGTTGTTATCTAATAAAATGGAGGAAATTATTTCAGTTCTTTCAGATATGTCAAGACTTATTTTATGTACTAAAATATAATCTGTTTTAGAAAAAGTTCATCTACTGATGAATGAAAAGAATGTCTACTCTACCACTATTGAAGGGAATATTTAGTAGATGCCTGTTAACATGCTTGTCCAATTGATAGTATGGTACCGTATAACTCTTCAAAATTTCATTGTTGATATTTTTGGGGGAAGGAATCTGGATGATCTATTGATTGAGAGTACAATAAAGAACTCTTTATTTTTATTTTTATTTTTATTTTTTGGTTTTTCAAGGCAGGGTCTCGCTGTAGCCCAGGCTGATCTGGAATTCACTATGTAGTCTCAGGATGGCCTTGAACTCATGGCAATCCTCATACCTCTGCCTCCCGAGTGCTGAGATTAAAGGCATGTGCCTCCTGGCTCAAGAACTCATGAATTTTTATTGTACTTGGTTCTATTTGTTTATCTGTACCTGTAGTGTTTAATTTGTAAAATGAATGCATCAATTTTTGGTGTGTCTATACTATAATTATTATATCTTCTTGATGTATTATTCCTTTTACTAACATGCAGTGACTTTATTTCTAACTTGAGTTTGAAGTCTACTTTGTCAGCTATGAGTATAGCTATTCCTACTTGATTTCAGTTTTCATTTACTTGAGAAATTGGCATCAAGCCTTTCACTGTCAGTCTGTGTTTACTGACAAGGTGTGTTTCTTGCAGACAAGAAACAGTTGGATCTTATTTTGTATCCAATCTGCTAGACTAGACAGTGTCTTCTAATTGGGGAGTAGGACTACACTTATGGTTATTAATGAAAAGGGTTTGATGATTCCTGTAATTTTGTTGGTAGTTTTTTCCTGGTTGGCTGGATGATTGCTTATTTTAATTTCTCCCCCTTGCATAATAAGGGTTTGCTGGTTTAGTGAATTGAACATGATTGATTTTTGCTAGTTGTCATTTTTTTCATATATTTCCCTCATAAAATTTATTCTTTCCTAAGCTCTTATGATTATAACTATCTTTTTCCTTATCACTGTACAGGGGTCCTTTAACTAGCTTCTGCAGTGCTGGCTTAGTACTCATGAGTTGCTTAGTTTGCACTGACCTTGGAAGGTCTTTAGTTCTCTACTGATTTTATTTTATTTTATTGTATTATTTATTTGTGTGTGTGTGTGTGTGTGTGTGTGTGTGTGTGTGTGTGTGTGTGTGTGTTTATACATGCTTACATCAGGGTTTCCTGCTATTGCATATGAATGCAATATACAGTCACCACTTTGATCTAACTTTATATGGGTGTTGGGGAATTGAACCCAGGCATGCAGGCTTTGTAAGCAAGCACCTGTAGCTACTTAGTGATCTCTCCAACCCCTCCATTGATTTTAAAAGATAACTTTGCTGGCAATAGTAATCTCAATTGATAGCTATTTACTTCAAGGGCTTGAAATACATCATTCCATGTTTTCCTGATTTGTAGGACTTCTGTCAAAAGTTCTGATGTTTTTCTCTTACTAAATTGTAATGTGGGAGGACATATTCTTTTCTGGTCATGCCTATTTGTGATTCTAAGTGCCTGCTGTGCTTAAATATTTTTTTTTTTACCACAGATTTGGGGAATTTTCTACTATAATATCATTGAGTAGGGTTTTCTAAGGGTTTGGTTTTCAATTTCAACTCCTTCTATTGCATGGAACCACACAGTGGCTGATGTTACCTACATGAGAGCTTGAAGATGGATAGTGGCAGGGCATTATGATCAGGGTACATTGTGTATATATATGGAGGTTGTCAATAAAAAGTTTTAAAAAAAATTAAATTAAAAAAAAAAAAGAATTGTGGGATTGGGCTGCCAATTTGTGCTCACCAGGGCTACTGGCTGCCCTTTCAGATGAGGCTTCAGCTCCTCTCTCCTGCTGGGAAGTCAGCTGGGGTGTCTGTCTTTACTGTGCAGTCTAATAAATCCACTTATAATACACATTCACTCCATTGCTTCTGTTCCTCTAGAGAATCCTGACTAATATATGGGCTGACATTAGAGAGGATGGGGAAGGTGACACATGGAGGCTAGAAGAGGAAAGTCAGTCTCTTTATCCTCCATCCTCACATTGTCTCTCCAAACTTGTAGCCCACGTTTCATCCAGCAAGACCAACATGGCAGAAGTATACCTCCAGCATTTTCCCCTTACTAACTGCTACATTTTCCTCTGTCTACAATAAAAATCTTGTAAGTAAAGGCAAGTAAAAGCCAAGAGGATATAATGAGTCATGAATTGCACCCCCTCTGAGCCCCTGCATCAGAGGTCTGCAATGTGTAGGATGGGCCAGGCAGGCAGAGACGTTGCATGTGCTCACAGGGAGTACCACTTGACTCTCTCTGCCCTGCACGTGGCAGCATTCATGACTGTCATGTGGCCCCACTGAACTAAGAAATATCTATGGGCTCAGAACCTGCTCATTACATGCCTCTACAGTGATGCAAATGCCATTGCTATTTTCAGCCCTGTGCTAATTTGTAATTGTATTTAACTGCATTAAAAAATAATGATTTGGAAAGGCTACAATTATGATATTTAAAATATAAATCGTACCCAACGGATATTAAATGTGGGCCTCACATTTTCCCGTGAGTCTAACAAACACTCCTTTATCTTCTAAAGGAAAATGGGCAAACAGAGTGATGCAAGGGCTCACTCCAAGCAATTAAAACTTTCCACCACTATGGGTGCATGAATGATCCAAACACTTGTCTTCAATAAGGATGTATTGACATCTTCCAGCTAGAGTTCAGGGGTTAAATCAGATGGCAGTGGCGGGCACAGAGAGTAACAAAAGACTTGTTTAAGGGCCAGGCATGGTGGTGCGCGCCTTTAATCCCAGCACTTGGGAGGCTGAGGTAGGAGGATAATTGTGAGTTCAAGACCAGCCTGAGACTACAAAGTAAATTCCAGGCCAACCTGGGCTACAACAAGACCCTACCTCAAAAAAAAAAAAAAAAAAAAAAAAAAAAAAAAAGCCAGGCATGGTGGCACAGACTTTTAATCCCAGCACTCAGGAGGCAGAGGTAGGAGGATCACCGTGAGTTCAAGGCCACCCTGAGACTACATAGTGAGTTCCAGGTCAGCCTAGGCTAGAGTGAAAGAGTGAAACCCTACCTTGAAAAACCAAAATAATAATAATTTTAAAAAACCCTTGCTTACCCAGAAAAGCAGAATAGAGGTATATTCCTGCTAGAAAAGAAAGTCAAGGTTACACATAGATATATTTGTGATATAGTCATGTATATGTATGTGTGTGCATAGACTCTTATATCTATGTGGGTTTGTATGCACTTCTATAGGTCTGTGTGTGCTCATAAAATTTATTTCTATCTCATCTCAGCAAAGGTGCTCTCTCCGTGCCTTGCTCAGCTCAGGCTGTTATAGCAAAACTCTACAGTCTGGGCAGCTTAAAGAACAAAATTTGATCATAGTGCATAGGGTATCCATGGTAACTATGGACTTAGGGAAGAGACAGGTCATCTGAAAGGAGAGAATTCTACCTGTAGACTTACTTTAGATTGGAGACATTTCTGGTTTTTTAAATTCTTTTTTGAGGCAAGCCCAACAGATTGCCTTTTTTATGCAAGAGAGAGAGAGAGTGAGAGAAAGAGAGAGAGAGAGATTGAGAGAGAGAGAATTGGCATGCCGGGGCCTCCAGTCACTTCAGTCGAACTCCAGATGCATGTGCTGCCTTTGTGTGCATGTATGACCTTGCATTCTTGCATTACTGTGCACTTGGCTTAGGAGGGACCTGGAGAGTCAGATATGAGTCCTGAGTCTTCTCAAGCAAGTGCCTTAACCTCTAAGCCATCTCTCTAGTCCCTGCTTTTAAAAAATATTTATTTACTAGAAACAGAGAGAGAGAATGGACACACCAGGGGCCTTTTGTCTCTGAAAACATGAACTCCAGATACATGGGCCACTTTGTGTATCTGGCTTTATGTGGGTATGGGGAATTGAACCCAAACCATCAAGCTTTGTAAACAAGTGCTTTTAACTGCTGCATCATGTCTCCACTCTGCTCAAGACACTTCTGTATGCCAGCTCCACAATTATGTGAGCCAAGTTTTAGAAAAAATAAATCGCTTTCTGTATATAGGCAGGTACATAAAAACTACATAGACAGATACAAAGACACACACACACACACACACACACACACACACACACACACGCACTGCAGTTGGTTCTGATTCTCCAGATAAACTCTGACTAGCATGGGGATCGATGCAGCCAGTAGAAGTGCTGTTCTGCCATTTGCACAGGGGGGAGTTGGCAGAGATGAGAGTAAGGGGTAGATATGGGGATGTGGAGGGAATCGTTAGGAAGGCACCTTTCCCCACCTTTGGAGTGTGAACTTTCCTTGAGTGAGTAAGACATGTGGGAAGACACAGGAGCTTCTAAGAACTTAGCCCTATACCTGTGCCTCAGGGACAAAGGAGTGTGTGAATTCTCTACAGTGATCAAGAAGCCAGACACAGGCTGAAGAGATGGCTTACTGGTTAAGGCACTTGCCTGCAAAACCTAGGGCCCGGGTTTGACTCCCCAGAACCTGCATAAGCCAGATGCACAAGGTGACACAAGCGTACAAGGTCGCACATGCACACTTGTAAACAAGGTGGTACATGTGTCTAGAGCTCCATTGCAGTGGCTGGAGGCCCTGGCATGCCAAATTCTCTCTCTCTCTCTCTCTCTCACACATATATATGAAACAAAAGTTAGTGCTAACGACAGGACAGCCCCTGGTAGAAGCAAGGAGGAAGAGCCCTTTCAAAGTCAGGCATCTTGGCATACACCAGACTAGGTCTTAAATCCCAGAGTTAGTTTTGAGAGCCATCTATGGAAGTTCTAAAGGCTTTAGATATCTCAAATGGAGAGAAACTTATAGCATCTGGTTAAGATGTCATCTCGGGACATTCCCCAGTTGAATAGTACCTTTGAGCTGAAGTTATCGGTAGAAATTAAACTGAGAAAGAAGGTTTCATGTGTACACTCCAATGTGTCAAGACTCCTCTCAATAGGCTCCAAATGAATCACTTTGGAAATGAGCCAGCTCTCAGGCTACACCATTCACTGTGCAAATGATCTTCTAAAACTCAAGTAGGTCGGGAGTTTGTCCCCATAAGGAAAGCAACATTATAAATGCAAAGTTATAAAAGTGTTACTCGAGCTTCAAATTTACATTTTCCCTAAAGCCAGTGCCTCCAGCTGTCCTCTGCTCTTCTCGAGACAGCAAACAGCTGGTGCCCCAAAAGGCCCAGAAAAACACAGCTGATTCTGCACACGTTCAGTCCCCAACCCTGCCCTTCACACCTCTGCCACACTAGGCACAAAGAGAATGCTACCATGTGCCTGTCGATCCTTTCCACCACTCACTGAGAGACGTGAAGCTTGGGGTGAAGCCCCATAACTACATGAGGTACTTTTCTTGTTGCTGTGATAAGAACTTGACAAAAGCAACTTCAGGAAAGGTCTATTTTTGGCTCATGGTTTGAGGGGTACAGTCCATCATGGCGGGGAAGGTGTGGCAGTAGGAGAGTGAGGCAGCTGGTCCCTCTGCATCTACAATCAGGACGTAGAGAGAGAGAGACAGAGACAGAGACAGAGATGTATGCCCGGTGCTCAGGCGGCTGCCCTCTTCCTTCCCCCCTCCCTTTTTTTTTCGAGGTAGGGTCTCACTCTGGCTCAGGCTGACCTGGAATTCACTATGCAGTCTCAGGGTGGCCTCAAAGGCATGGCGATCCTCCTACCTCTGCCTCCCGAGTGCTGGGATGAAAGGCGTGCGCCACCACGCCCCGCTTCTTTCTTCCCTTTTTGTGATCACTGGACTTAGCCTGGTGGGATAGTTCTGCCCGCATTTAGGGTGGGCTTTCCCTCTCTGAACACCCTCATAGACATTTCCAGCAGTGTGTCTTCTTAGGTGACCCTAAACCCTAAAAGTCAAATTGACCACGAAGATTAAGCATCACCGAAATGAATGAAAAAGGAGATGGGAGATGGTGTGGCTTCACACACCATCTTCCCTAATTTCACCTTTCCTTGTGATTTCTTTTCTAAACACTTTTCCCCTTCCCTGATTTCATTTGTGATCTTTTTTTCCTGGCCTAGCTGTGGTGACAGTGTGCATAGTTATGGCTAGAGGGAAAATCTGTAAGCATATTCTTAATAACCAAAATAAATTACTAACCAAATTGCCTGCTATTAAAAGGCCTGCATGCACATGTGTGATGGTAATATGCTGTGTGTATGTGAGTGTATGTATGTGTGTGTGTGTCCATCCCTGCATGCATGTCTCAAACTGCTGTTCCATTATGGAAAACAGGATCCCTCAGGACTAGTCCTGTTTATGCGCTTAAATTTGTGATAGAATAATCTTTAAGATCAGGTAAATTACAGTGCACTTATTTCTCTCATCAATAGGGCATTGTCACTTTGGAAATAATATTTTCTAGTTACCATGCAGAGTAATCACAAATATTTGGTAACATTTTGTTGCTCGTTAACAACATACGAGAACTACACAGGGCTTTCACGCATGCACTCTTCAGTTTCATTCTCCCAAAAATATTTCCTCAAGGCAAGAGATCATCTTTTCATTTTACAAATGATAAACTGAGACCCACAGAGAGAAGAAGCTTCCTGTAAAGAGGAGGTACAATAGTGAAAGATAGGGTGCAAAGAAAACCCTATCTAATTTTAGGACCCGTGGCCTTCACCAAACCTTCCTTTCAAGCATTCACTGAGCAAATAGAAGCACTGCTTTTCGTGTGGGGACAGTGGCGGCAGCCGCAGGAGAGTCAAAGCCACATAAGCTCGCACCTTTCCACATCAGTGTTAGATCCACAGCCGCTTGAGGCAAACTGTAATCTCAAAGGTGTACTCCAGTGGAGAGTCTTACAGCTTAGAAACTGAAGAGATAATGTATGTGACTGTAGGAAAGTCACACACGTATATTGTACGTGTGACCATCTCCTTGTCTAAAGACCATTGGGAAATATCCTAATTTATTTCACTGACCAATTCTGGTATTTAACAGCATTCACTATGAAACAATTTTTACATTTAAACCTATATTTTTATGCATTCATGCATTCAATGTTCAGTAAAAATAATGGTTGCAATCTTTTTGTTATTTTCTTAAAAAAAATTTTTTTTTTGAGATAGGGTCCTGCTGTGTAGCTCAGGCTGACCTCAAACTCTTAATTCTTCTTGTCTCAGACACCTCAGGCCTTGAGCACCCGGGGGAATTGTGGACCTTCACAGGCAGTTCCTACTTTCCTTTATAATTACTTCTTACGGGTCTCAAGTCAGCTACAAAATTTCTCTGTATCCACGAATCCCCTTCGTTCCTTTAGATTTGCTTGTATCCTTAACATTTCCAAGCACTGCGCAGTGTCACAGTCCACCAGGTCAGGTGTCTTTCCACAGGGTCAGAATTTTTTTTGAATAACAATAAATTCACAAGCTATATCAGTTCATTAGCTTGAATTTGTCAAGTACTTCCAATGTTCCTTGATAGCTGGGCTTCGACAAACACGAATTTTTAAGCTTTAAAAAAATATTATTATTGTGCTGGAGAGATGGCTTAGTGGTTAAGGCAGTTGCCTGTGAAGCCAAAAGATCTCGGTTCAATTCTCCAGGACCCACGTAAGCCAGATGCACGAGGGACACATGCATCTGGAGTTGGTTTGCAGTGGCTAGAGGCCCTCGCGTGCCCATTCTCTCTCTGTCTGACTCTCTTCTATCTCTCTCTCTCCCTCTCTACTTGCAAATAAATAAATAAAAATTAAATATATATACATATATATAAATTATTATTGTTATTTGTGTGTGTGAGTGTGGGTGTGTATATATTCCACAGCACACATGTGGAGGTCAGACAACAACTTTTAGGTGGGTCCTTACCTGGCCACCTCATCTGAGGCAGGGTTTCTTGCTCTGGATTCTCATCTTGCTGTTCTTTGCTGGACTTGCTTTGAGCTTCCGAGACATTCTCTTGTCTCTACCTCCTGTCTCTCACCATCTGAGTGAGCATGGTAAGACTATAGAAGCCCACCATGGCCCTCTGGCTTTCTTAAAATGTGAGGTCTGGGGATTAAACTCAGGCACCCCAGCTCATGAGCTGCTTGTGAAATGGAGTCTCTCAGAGCAAGGCACAGCCTGAAAACCACTGTTTCACACAATATAGAGTAAGTTGGAGCAGGGCCCAGACTGATCTCAACAGTGAACTTTCGTGGCCTAGTCCATGCATCTCCTGCAAGTGCTTTTTAGATCCGCGTGAAAGGGAGAAGCTGGCGTAGAAAACATATAGCACCAGGCTTCACATACCAGGTGGAGGGCGCTCACTGGCCATCCCATTCTACCTGGAGGTCCTATCTGGTTTCCAGCTCTACGCAGAGCTTCAATTTGCTGAGTCATGATGCTCGCAGACACTCTCCAAATGTCACCTAGAACCCTGTCAAGGTCCTTTCTTCCCTGTATCTGCATCAAATTTCAGTCTCAAAGTGCTTGCTGCCATTATCTGGAAATCAGTCTTATGGACATATTTAAGTAAGTTCATCACTTTGAACAGACTAGACTGGCTATAGGGAACGGGTTCACGCTGTGTTGATGAACAAATGAATAACTGAACTGACAAATAAATTCATGAAAAAAAAAGAAACCTTGCACTGTATTTTATGCTAGCTCCACGATGCAGTCCTATACTGCAGGGGTTGGGAGGAGCCCGAAAGAATCCAGTAGAAAGCTTATGGTAATGTGGAAATTCTGGACACTGAGGTTTTTATGTTAAATCAGTTTTGCTTTTAGAAAGTCTTTATCCAAAGTAAGCTTAAAGCAAAACTATTTATCTGGTATTCCTAAAACCATGATTATATATTAGAAATATGGAGTATAGGGGCTGGCGAGATGGCTTACTGGGTAAGACACTTGCCTGCAAAGCCTAAGAATCCCAGTTCAATTCCCCAGTACTCGCTTAAACCAGATGGCCCATGCACCTGGAGTTTGTTTGCAGTGGTTGGAGGCCCTGGTGTGCCCATTCTCTCCCTCTTTCTGTCTCTCTCTCTCTCTGCCTCTTTCTCTCTCTCAAATAAATTAATTAAATATATTTTTTAAAAAGATAGAAGCTGGGTGTGGTGGCGCATGCCTTTAATCCCAGCACTCGGGAGGCAGAGGTAGGAGGATCACCATGAGTTTGAGGCCACCCTGAGACTACATAGTGAATTCCAGGTCAGCCTGAGCAAGAGTGAGACCCTACCTCGAAAAAAAACAAAAACAAAAACAAAAACAAAAAAAAAAACCAAACAAACAAGCAAAAGATAGAGATAAGGGCTAGAGAGATGGCTTAGTGGTCAAGGCGCTAAGTCAAAGTTTGGTTTCCCAGGACCCACATAAGCCAGCTGCACAAAGTTGGTGCATGTGTCTGGAGTTTGTTTGCAGTGGCTGGAGGCCCTGGCACATCCATTCTCTATCTGCCTTTCTCCCTCTCTAATAAATAAAAATAAAATAAATGTCTTTAAAAAGATGGAGAATAATAATGACAGTTAACACCACCCTAAGTGCTTCCTTAGCTAATCTTAATAACCCTGTGAAGACTGTACTAACATTCTTGGCATCTTAAGATGAGGATGCTGAGACAGAGTGGTGGGGCTACTTCCCTCACATCACACAACCAATAAATAATGGAGCTAGAATTAAATTTCCAAGTTTGTTTATTTATTTTTCTACATTTCCTTTTTATTTATTTTGAGAGAGAGGGAGAAAGAGGCAGAGAGAGAGAGAGAGAGCAAGAGAGGGAGAGAATGGGCACACCAGGGCCTTTAGCCACTGCAAATGAACTCCAGATGTGTGCACCCCCTTGTGGTGCATGTGTGACATTGTGTGCTTACATCATGGAACATCTGGCTAGATGGGACCTAAAGATTTGAACACAAGTTCTTAGGCTTCCCAGGTAAGCACCTTAACCGCTAAGCCATCTCTCCAGCCCCCAAATTTATTTTTTTAAGCACTTTACTGGTAAGACCAACCATTCATTGACCTAAAGAGGAAATGATAGCTGTATCAATTTTAGGGGTCAAGTTTTAAGTATTTACTAAGTAAGTTTTATATTGAATATTTTTTATTTTTATTATTTATTTGAGAGAGTTAGAGAGAGAGGAGGCGAACAAAGAGTAAGAGTGAATGGGCACGCCAGGGCCTCCAACCACTGCAAATGAACTCCAGGTGCATGGGCCACCTTGTGCATCTTGGCTTATGTGGGTCCTGGAGAATTGAACCGGGGTCCTTTGACTTTGCAGCAAATGCCTTAACCGCTAAGCCATTTCTCCAGCCCCTTATTCTCTGTCTTAATAAATGATGATCTAATGTAAAGAAATGAAAATTAGTCATGAATAAGAAAGTCAAATAGAGGGACAAGGTGTCTAACAGAACACTGTCACTGCCTTCAAGTGTGCAAGATGCCCCTGGAGGTAAAATACACTATAGGAAAAACAAAGCATGAAATGGAACAAAGTTACTGGGTGTCTTATATGTAAAAGTAAATGTTATCTAAGTCATCTGACCCAAGATTTGTGCCTGCCAGATCCTTTGAGTTCTGATTGGGTTCTGAGGTATTTCACAAGT
Organism: Orientallactaga sibirica; assembly: GCA_036365145.1. Taxonomy (NCBI): domain Eukaryota; kingdom Metazoa; phylum Chordata; class Mammalia; order Rodentia; family Dipodidae; genus Orientallactaga; species Orientallactaga sibirica. The sequence goes on along the minus strand of JAEOAD010001748.1, from coordinate 2,015,206 downwards.
ATTTCGTGTTTATAGACACATGAAAATGAGTTTTGTTTACAGTGGAAGTGTAATTGATTTCCCCTCCTGCCTCATCCTCAAGCCAATTTTTAAATAAGTTCATTCAAATTATTTTCTGTCTGTATACACATGGTTCTTAGAATTCTCCTTGAAACAGCTCTATAGAACATCTTACTGGTTTCTTCATTAATTAATGAATTACATAAAATCCTTAACATGTGTTCATTTTGTAGCCTCTTTTCAGCATTATCCTCTAACAACTTATTTCTGAATGTGCATTCATCCATCCATTCACTTTAATTCATTCATCACAACGTTAATTGAATGCGAAAAATAAAGTGGTGAGATGTGTGCATGTTACAAAGATGAGCAAGCATCATATTGCCCTCAAGACTCTCATGAAAAATTATAAAATTTATTGTAATTGAAAATCAGTGAAAGAGTTAGGCCTAGAGGCACACACCTGAAATCCTCAGCACGAGGGAGGCGGAGGCAGGGCATCGTGAGTTTGAAACCAGCCTTGGCTATGCGAAAGGTGGAAGAGCAAGGAAAGCCAGGTTGAAACCTGGAGGAGCAGAAGGGAGCCACTAAAGCTTCCTGAGCCAGGGGGTGGACACAAACAATTCTTAGAAGGTGCAGAACAGCTTGAGAAAGAGTACATTTGACTCCAGAGAGAGAGAGTTGGGAGCCCAGTGCCAGAGTGCAGGGAAAGGGAACGACAGGACCTGGACCCAGGCAACTCTGCAGGGAATGGGAAGGCAGAGCCCCAAGTAGATGCCACGTGATCACCTCCTTCACATCACGGCTCTTCCACACCACACCAAATCTATGGCCATTTCTGCAATCCCCTTTCTCCATTCCATTGGTGGCTTTGGAACACCAGAAAAGCTGTGGGGTGGGAGGGGGGTGGGAAGGTGGATACCAGAGTCAAGTGTATTTCCTTACACTCTCTTCACCTTTTCGTTTTGAGACAGGGTCTCTCACCAGCCTGGAAGTGGCTAAGTAGGTTCAATCGGCCACCTCTGTCTCTACCTTCCCAGTGCCTGGGTAAGTACTTGCCACCATGCCTGGCTTTTTTTATGTGGGGTGTAGAGATTTGAACTCAGGCCCTCAAGCACTTTACTGACACCTGTCTTCCCAGCCATCTGTGTGCATGCCAACCCTTCAGCTACCGTTGTCTGACCGTCCTGTCTACAGAGCGAGACTTGCATGCTCGCATGAGCACGTGCATACGTGTGTGCACGCACACACACACATACACAGACATCTGACACACAATTGCTTCTTAGTAAATGCTTCTAAATGACATTGGACTACCAGCTAAAGTGCACACATAAAGTGTTCCTCTTTGACTTATGGAGATGCCTTGCTCTCACCAGCAGAATGTTCTTCGGTGCTGTTTATGCACGACTAACTACTTTAATCGTGACAATAAGCTCCCTGTCTGTGTCATTTTTGCAGGTACAGGTGCAGAGATTTCGGCAATGGTAGAGTGCACTCCGGCACCATGGCAACCAGTGCGTCAGCCAGCGAACACTCAGCAGGGCCACAAGAGTGACCCTTCATTCACTTTAGCTGACAACAAAACCCAGGGATGTTTTTTGACTGCCTTTTCCTTTCCACCCACATGGGTCTACAGAGCAGGGACATGCTAAGCCAGGCCCAGGGCAGCAGAGATGTGGGCCTTGAATTGCAGAGGACGCGCAGATGGAGGTTGCAGCTCAATTCAACTCCAAGGCTTCAGACATGACCTTCCAAAGACTGGAGGCTCCAGGCAAGGGGCTGGCTGCTGCTGAGTCACATGTATGGCTTTAAATTGATTTAAGATCACTTACCAGAGACCTTTCCCCTGCTCTGCAGTCCCATATTTTATGTGCTTATGAAATAGTATGTATTTATGGCTATCATTATAGCCCTGTGTAAAAAAAAAAAAATGCCAACCAGGCATGGTGGCGCAAGCCTTTAATCCCAGCACTCGGGAGGCAGAGGTAGGACTGCTGCAAGTTCGAGGCCACCCTGAGACTACGTAGTGAATTCCAGGTCAGCCTGGGCCAGAGTGAGACCCTACTTCGAAAAACCAAAGGGAAAAAAAATGCCAATGATACCAAGACGTTATTGTTTTATAGAGAAATTTGAAAAATATTATGGAAATTCAACTCAAATTATCTTGAAGAAATTAGGCATGTGAAGGCACAGAGGACTGGGCAGTCCGAGGGTACAGTTGACCTCTGACTCAAATAGTCTCTCTTTTTCTCATTCTTCCTTTTTCTTGGTCTAAATCTTTTCTATTCCTCATGGTGTACCAAGTCCAGGGCTAGGCCATAGACATTTCTTGTCTTTGAACCCTACATTAGCAGTGTCATGACAAGAGGCCATCTTTCTTTCCATAAATGCATGAGGAAAAAAATAGGGAAGACTACTTGGAAAGAACATGATCTTAGTGGAAAGAGGACTGCAGAGGGGAGATAAGAGAAGGTGCACGCCTTTAATCCCAGCACTCAGGAGGTAGAGGTAGGAGAATCACTGTGAGTTCGAGGCCAGCCTGGACCACAAAGTGAGTTCCATGTCAGCCTGGGTTAGAGTGAGACCCTACCTTGAAAAAACAACAACAACAACAAAAGATTATTATGATCAAAATATGAGGGTAGAAAGATTGTAAGAGCTACAGGTTGAGACATCATGCCCAGAGTCATTCCCTTTCCCCCAAAATAACTGACTGCTGCTCCCACAACGCATAAACTACAACCCCATGGGGAATACCTGCAACCCCACTGAGGAGTGTCCCCAATGGAATGGGGACAGGGATGAGGGAAAAGAGGGTACCAACACATGATGTATCCATACGAAACATCTTGTTAATAATACTTATAAACATTAAAAAATACATTATATATACGTATTGAAATTGTTAAAAAATAATACATTTGAAAAAAGCATCCAAAGTGGAAAGATTGCCTAGTGGTTAACCGCTTGCCTGTGAATCCTAAGGACCCCAGTTCAAGGCTCAATTCCCCAGTACCCATGTAAGCCAGAGGCACAAGGTGGTGCATGCATCTGGAGTTCGTTTGCAGTGGCTGGAGGCCCTGGTACACCCATTCTCTCTCTACCTGCTTCTTTCTCTCTGTCTGTTGCTCTCAAATAAATAAATAAACAAACAAACAAAAGAAAGAATAAAAGGTTTAAAAAAAAAAGCATCCAAGGCAAGGACTTCGATTGGTCAGTCCCAGGTTACATGACTCCCCCCGCTGGGAACCATGAAGAATAAAGCAGGTAAGGTTCCCACTACTCAGACAGAGGAGAAATACTATGATTGGCAGCCCCAGAAAGACAACTTCCCAAAGTAGCACCACCAGCTGGGGACCAAGTGTTCAAACACATCTGCCTGTGGGGGCCATTTTGTATTTTAATCGTACTATACACCAAAGCAGTAGACTGAGCCAAAAACATAGGAACAGATTTCTTAATTAATTCATACTTCATGGAATGTCCCACTTCCTTTTTAAAAAATGTTTTATTTATTTTTATTAAGAACTTACTTTGTATGGACACATCACACATTTTATCATCTTTTCCCTCCTCCCTACCTCCATTCCTCTGGGACACTCCTCAGTGGGGTTGCAGATATTCCCCATGGGGTTGTGGGTTATGTGTTGTGGGAGTGGCAGTCAGTTATTGGGGGGAGGCAATGCCTCTGGGCATGATGTGTCAACTTCTGGTTCTTAAAATCTTTCTGACCCCTCTTCCAGGAAATTCCCTGCGCCTTGCTGGGTGTGTTTTAAGTCTACTTCAGTGATGAGCTCTTAGGAGCCTCTGGTTTGGTAAGTGTTCAGTATCCTCGCTGTCGTTCTGCTTCAGCCTGGCGCTGATTTTCAGGCTCACCGTGGAAGCAGCACTCTTGCTCATCTCCCCAATTCCTCTGGTTTCACCTGGGCCCTGGCTGAAGTGTGAGAGGTAGTTTATCTCCTCCAGTCTCGCTACCTTCTGAAAAAGAAAAAGAGCTTCTCCAATGGAGATTGAAGTCAGCATAGGTTAAATTGGATATGTGTTATTAATTTAGGGAGGGTTTGATGGATGTAGCCCCTCTTTTAGCCAAAGACTAGTGGGAGCTTGACGCTGGAGAGCATAATCTTTGTCTCCATAGGATTCTGACCTGGTTCCCACTTCCAAGCATAAGTTCCTTTCCACTGAGTGGATCTCTTAGCCAATCAGAAATCCATTGGGTACGTACCAAGGCTGTGTGCCACCATTGCACAGGCCTGTACTTCTTGTTAGGCTGGTTGCTTCTGAGTAGCTTAGACCCCTGCTTGCTCACACCATTGTTGGCCACTTTCCCCCAGTAGCTCATGTAGCACTTTCCAACATTAGATGAACTAACTGTCTGGGGACTGGCTCAATTCCAGATTCCAGTAAGGTCTCTCCATGCTTTGTAGGCAGCATATGGTATCTTCAGCAGTAGGGTCTTACATTTTATCTCAGGCAGGAAATCAAGTGCTTTAACAGAAGCCTGTCTTGTTTGGGGGACCTCACAGGTCTCTCCTATCAACAGCTCAATGTGGGTAGCAACCAATTGCTGGTACTGGGAGTTACAGATCAGAGCCAAAGTTATTTAAGGTTAGGTTTCATCCCACCCTCTCCAGGACCCTTCTTTTCAGGTGTTCCCCCTATACTCCTGTTGAGGGTTAACTCTTTTAGTCTAACTTCAAGAAGAAAGGTTTATATGGTACCAGTGCATTTTAAGTTTAGTTTTGTGTTTGTTTTCCCCCAACCTCTCCTTTCCCTCCCCCCAAACCCTTCCATCACTATTGTCTGGGCCTCAAGCCTAGTTGGTATGCCAGCAACTCAAGCTGATCCAGGTTAGGGACCACAGATGAGTGACAACAAGAGGCACTTGTCTCTCTGTGATTGTGTGTGTTCACTGAATATGATCTGTTCTAAGCCCATCCATTTTCCTCCAGTTTTTATTGCATCATTTTGTCTTTCTTTTTTTTTTTTTGGTTTTTGTTTTTTGTGAGGTAGGGTCTCACTCTGGTCTAGGCTGACCTGGAATTAACCATGTAGTCTCAGGGTGGCCTCAAACTCCCGGCGATCCTCCTACCTCTGCATCCCGAGTGCTGGGATTAAAGGCGTGCGCCACCACACCCGGCTGCATCATTTTTTCTTAATGCTGAGTAGAATCCCATTGTGTAAATGTACCACAACTTTATTATCCATTTGTACAATGATGGGCAGCTGGGTTGATTCCAGTTCTTACCTATTATGAATTGAGCAGCTATAGGCAAGGTTGAGAAAATCTCTCTGTAGATGAGGCATGGAGCATTAATATAAATGCCCAGTAAGGGAATAACTGGGTCTACTGGTAGCTCTATGTACATCTTTTCCAGGAATCTCCATATTGATTTCCATAGTGGTTGTACAAGTTTGCATTCCTACCAGCAGTGAATGAGGGTTCCTCTTTCTCCACATCCTGGCCAACATTTGTCATCAGTTGATTTTTATTTTATTTATTTTTTAATTTTTGGAGAGAGATTCAGAGGGAGACAGAGACAGAGGGAGAGGAAGACAGATAGAGATGGGCGCACCAGCAGCCTCTCAGCTGCTGAGAACGAAATCCAGATGTGTGCGCCCCCTTGTGGTCAAGTGCAGCATTGTGCCCTTGCGTCACTTTGCATCTGGCTAAACATGGGACCTGGAGATTGGAACTGGCATTCTTAGGCTTAGGAAGCAGGCACCCCTAACCGCTAAGCCATCTCTCCAGCCTCCAAAATTATTTTTGAACCAATTCCCATAGTGCCCTATAATCCTCAAGGACTAGAAGTATTTATAACCATTTCTATGATTTTTTTCCATCAGACCAGACTCTTCAGCACCATGCTTATTCCTCAGTGACATTGAGGATTAAGACTTTTTGCATAGTATTTCTGAGTCAATCACAAGAAGCGAAATTCTTTCCCCTCTAATATCCTCTAGTAACATGAAGATCCCAACAGGGACGTTAGCTGCCAAAACAGACAGACAAAGATATCATACACATCTACCTATCAGCTCCCATCTTACAGTATAGTCTTGTAACTGTAGCCCTGAACTCTCGACTCTTCAGCAATAGCATGCACACCTTACCTTGTATGTTGTGACATCTTAAGACTTTTACAGGGGATGTGGGAAGTTGGGATAGATTTTGAATAGATATAAGTGATGGGTAATCTTACCTTAACAAGGTTTAAAATCACCCAGGAAACAGGCCTCTGGACATGTCTTTTAGGGAACTTGCAAAGAGTGTTAATGGAGGTGGGAAGGCCTGGCCTCAGTGACAAAGCATTGTCCACTGGGCTAGCACAGAATGGATGGAAAGCAAGTGGAACACCTGCATTCATTCCTCTCTGCTTCCTGACTATGGATGCCACGTAAGACACAATGCAACTGGCATCCTCACACTCCCGCTGCCATGCCTTCCCCACCATCAAGGACTGGTACCCTCAAACCATGAGCCAAAGTAAATGTGTTCTGCCTTAAGTTGCTTTCATCAGGCACTTTGTCAGAGCACTGAGACAAGTAACTAATACAATGCCCATTAAAAAGAAAAAAGGAATGTCACATGCTTGGGCTGCAGGGTCACTAAGAAATCAAGCTGGAGCTGAGCTGGCATCTCCCTGTTGACTGGTTGTCAGAATGCTGGAAAGAGCTATGCATTATGCAGACTTGTGAGAGAGAAGTCACCGGGTGGGGTTAACCAGCACTAGACCCTACAAGCCTTACAGCTGGCCAGCCAGGCTAAACGTGACAACTGGTGCAATAGTGGCATGTCTGTTCTAGGGGGAAACCAACTGCTTTCTGAGTGGTTGGAGGCCCACTCTATGGGAGGGAATACATGCCTGGTACTGAAAATCCAATCAAAAGCCTATGCCTGGGGAAGTCATAAGTCCCAGGGGAGTTATGACTACTATTATTAGCTTGTATATAGTATGCCCATCAAACTGTCCTCTAAAATCATGCTTATGCCTATCTATCAATTAATGCTACTCACTGTTTGGTCCCCCCTAAGGCCAGCCCAGGAGGGATGGCAGGGTCTCTGCCAAGTTGGAGGTGAGCAGCACGGAATCACGACACAGACTCCGGGAATTGGGTGAAAGCAGGAAGCGAGCTGCCACAAAACTCGTTTATTGAGGAAGTGCAGAGGATTTTTTAAGGGGCTTGGCTGGTCAATCATTGTATGGGGTGGTCCCCTTTTTGTAACCAATGACAGCCTGTCTCTGGACAGGTCATCTCGTAGCAGGTTTCTCGCAAGTGTGGGACTGTAGCTGTTGTCATGACAAGCCTATGCAGGACACCATGTTCACAGAAGCCACTTCCTGCTCTCTTCTGCCATGTGGTCTGGCTAGGACCAGGCCTATATTGTGCCATACAACTCACACTTTTTTTTTTTTTTGCTTTTTCAAGGTAGGGTTTCCCTCTAGTGCAGGCCAACCTGGAATTCACTATGTAGTCTCAGAGTGACGATCCTCCTACCTCCACCTCCTTAGTGCTGAGATTAAAGGCGTGTGCCACCATACCTGTCTTTACTCTCACTTGGTTAGAGAAGCTTCTCTTTTCAGATGGCTGTGACCATTGGGGTGACTCAAAAGTCACCATAGGGGCTGGAGAGATGGCTTATCAGTTAAGGCACTTGCCTGTGAAGCCTAAGGACCCAGGTTCAATTCCCAAGTACCCACATAAGCCAGATGCACATGGTGGCACATGAATCTGGAGTTTGTTTGCAGTGGCTGAAAGTCCTGGTGCACCCGTGTTCTCTCTCTGCCACTTTCTCTCTCAAATAAATAAAGAACAAAAAAAATTTAAGTCACCGTCATGCTGAGAAGAAGTGACAGGGCAGTGTCCAGCACTGAGACATCTCTGTTACTCCTTCCAAGGTTCACAGTCCATTGTGGAAAAGGTGGCAAAAAGAATGAAAGAGCCAAAGGAAGAATAGGAGTGCTTACAAGCTGTCTTCCAAATACAAATTGGCCTTGATATTCATGACCTCATGTCTGACACTACCTAAAATGATTTATTTAAAAAATGATGGCATGGGCTGAAGAGAGAGCTTACTGGTTAAGGTGCTTGCTTGCAAAGCCTAAGGACCTAGGTTCAATTCTCCAGAACTCACATCTTGAGTTCACTTGCAGTGACTAGAGGCCCTGGTGCACCCATTCTTATTCTTTGCCTCTCTCTCTCTCTCTCTCTGCCCCTCTCTCTTTCTCATAAATAAATAAAAATAATTTTTTTATTTGAGAGAGACAGACAAAGAGAGAGCTAGAGAGGTAGAGAGAGAGAATGGGCGAGCCAGCAGCCTCTCAGAAGCTTTGAAAGAACTCCAGACCCTTGAGCCCCCTTGTGGGCAAGTGTGGCATTGCGCCCTTGCATCACTTTTTGCATCTGGCTAAATGTGGGACCTGGAGATTGGATTCAGCATTCTTAGGCTTGGCAGGCAGGCACCTTAACTGCCAAGCCATCTCTCCAATAAAAATAATTTTTTTAAATGACATAAAAATAGAAGAAAGACTAATTGGAAAGAAGAATAGATTCAATGGAGGTGGAATTTGGAGGGGACAATGCAATAGCAGTGATAGAATGGAGTCATCATGGTTTATCGTCTACATTTATGGAAGTATCAATAAAATGTTTTGTTTTGTTTTTTTTAAATAGGAATGTTACATTTCCCCCACATGTTCATGTGAGTCTCCACAATCACTTACCTGGAGTGTTTCAGATTCATGGCTGGACTGTCTGCTCTTCCTAGGCCTCCTCCACCATCCAAAGAAGCAATATTCCAAAAACTCTCACTAGGAATGCTTCGCTTCTAAACCTGAGTCAAAGGTGATTGCACCTAAACAAATAATAAGCAAATGTACTCATGTAATTTAAAGTGGTAAATAGATAAAGGCCAGAACCAGAAAGATGACATTGTAATCCCACCTTCCACTAAAAACAGCCATGAGAGGTACATGACAGACTCCATTTTACGAATGTGAGATCATTCTGTATTTACAGTTTTGAAGGAATCATTATTTTTTCTCGGCTCAGTGTCATGTCATTAGCATTATTCACACCATTAAGAACATTTAATACCATTTTAACGGCTTGATCGTACTTCGAAGGCACAATTATTTTCTTACGGGTTCCTAATATTGGGCATTTCTAGTTTTTTTGAGCCCATAATCATATTTATCATATATTTGACACCTTGTCCTTAAGCCACATAGCTCAATAACATTTTAAAGGACTTGGAAGCGGCAGTACAGCAGTGTTATCCTTTTGACAGAGCTGAGGCATCTGATTACAGCTCTCTCATGGGGTGATAGTATCTCGCCCATTTTTCCCTTACAGTACATTTTTCCTACTCTACATATTTTCTCCCTTCTTATAATTTTTCAAAATCGGCTTTAAACTGATTTCAAGTAGGTTTTCTCCATAGCAAGGTACACTTGTGCTTTATTCTAATCATCTTTATGGACACTTTGGAATGATTTCAGGTTTTAAACAAGAGCTATTTGGGAGATTTATGAATGACCAGTATTGCTGCATGGACGACTTGGGTTATAAGAATAAGAAAGTGCAATCTTTGAAAGGGGAATAAATGTTCTTTTCCCACCCCAACAATCAGATCTGTCTGAGAGCCTTGCTTCCAAGCACAATGAAAACATTCCTCCCTATGCGTGGTGCAGAATCCACACAAGCGTAGAAGCTCTACATCAGGCATCTGTCAGGCAAAAGGTGCTGGGCTCAGAGTGGGCCTCCCCTGCTCTCTGTGGTGTATAGCTCTTATGCTGAAGCCAGCACAGAGAAAGTTGCTGAGAGGAACATTCTGGGCATGGGGATGTCAGCTGCAGGCATTTGTGATGATTTTTTAAAATATTTATTTATTTATTTATTTAACATAGAAAGAGGGAGAGAGAGAGAGAGAACGGGTGCACCAGGGCCTCTAGCCCCTGAAAACAAACTCCAGATGATGCACCCCCTTGTGTATCTGGCTAACATGGGTCCTGAGGAATCGAACCTGGGTCCTTTGGCTTTGCAGGCAAACGCCTTAATCGCTAAGCTATCCCTTCAGCCCTGTGATGATTTTTCTGTGGCCAAATGCTCAGAGACCACCTGACATGCCTGTGGGCTGGAAATTCAGCCAACTTGCGAGGCAGAATGAGGAGACCCCCCAACACTCACTGTTGTAGCGAGTGCAAGACTAGGAAGAAGATAATGGACAGGGCAGAACCCTCATCCAAACCCATGTGACAAGTTAAACTTCTACAGTGTGGCTAGCTCGGGGTGAAGAAAGAGTTGTAGAGATGACGGGATCTTCCAGCTCACAGGCTCTTGGCAAAGACAAGGATAAAAGCAAAGGAGTGCACAGGAGTCATCAGAGACATGATGGTCCTTACGTACAGCACGCGACCACTGAAGGTGACAGTGAATGTACTTCGCAGTCCAAGTGAACTCTGAGCGGTGGATTTGTTGCTTAATCTTCGCCTCACAGTACAAGTCAAGGTGAAGGTCAGTCCAAGAAGAGATAATGACAGTAACAAGCCAGGCTATGCCCTAAGTCTCACTTTACACCATTGCGGCTCATCTTGACAACCATCCTAACAGACAGTGTCGATTCCAGTCTCCATGTGCAAATGGACTAAAACACACAGGAGCAAAGTACTTTCCAGATGTCACAGTTTATTTATTTTTACTTATTGTTATTTTTATTTGAGATAGAGAGACAGAGGGAGAGAGAGAGAATGGGCATGCCAGCGGCTGCTGTGAACGAACTCTAGACGCATGCGCCCCCTTGTGGACAAGTGCGGCATTGCGCCCTTGCGTCACTTTTTGCGTCTGGCTAAACGTGGGACCTGGAGATTGGAACCAGAGTTCTTAGGCTTGGCAGGCAGGCGCCTTAACCACCAAGCCATCTCTCCAGCCCAGAAGTCACACTTTATAGAACCTCAGCTGTCATTGCTTTAATATGGATTATGTCTTCCTGGCATGGGCAAGACCTCAACAGGCTTTGAATGTTATGCTCTAAAATTGTTTCTTCTTTTTCTCATTTTTGTAATGTTTTGTTTTTATGTTATTGAGAGCTTTACGGTATGAATATATGGTAAATTGGTTCTAGTCCCTTTGGGTTAGTCTCTTTCCTCTGTCCCCATTGCACCGAGGATCCACCTCAGTGTGGTGACTGGTGTTCACTGTGGGGTTGTGAACGCACCAGTCAGTACCTGCGGGTGACCAAAGCCTTGGAATGCTCCTTCCCACCCTGTGCCTCTTACATTCTTTCCTCCCCCTCCTCCACAACATTGCCTGGGCCTCCGAGTGTCTCTCTGAGAACTGAGCTCTCGGCAGCTTCTGACTGTCAACTCTGCTGAGTGCTGAGTCTCCTCAGCACAAGATTGGGTTTTGACTCTATAGACTGTAAAGGACTAAATATTAAAGGTTTTCTAAAGATAGGCAAGATAGCTCTTGTCAAACTATAGTGAGAAAGCCAATGGAGAGATTACTGAAATATTCCCTGGGAGAAGGGCTAAACCTGTGAAGAAAGGGTAAGAGAAGCAAGAAGTGACACCAATAAGGGGATGGGAGACCCGTGTCTCAGATTCTCCGTCCTTCAGGGCATACGGTACAGGTCCTCCGTAGGGTCCAGATACTGCTGATGAAAATTGTATCTGATCTGCCTAAGAAATTGGCACAGGGGAGAGGGTAGTGTGGTGTCTACAGGGACATCACTTCTGACTTGAGCATCTGCTGAGCTACCATAACTTGTATCCAGGGTTCTTCACACTCACGATGGAGATCCATCCTCTCAGAAGCTAAAGGGCAAAACAGAAGATTCGGGCTCAAAGTCTGCACACCTACTGTTGTGCCCAAATAGACACTCAGGAACTGGCCATGAGTGGTAAGTGGTTCTAAGAACAGCCTCCTCTCTTTTTCTATCCCACTTTTCTAGATTTGCAAAAAACGTAAAGGCATAAATCACAAGGTGAGTAAATAATTTTTGTAAAAGATTGTCATCATAGCAAGAGATGGGGAAGAGGGAACAGGGAGAACAGTAGCAGGGGTTGGTTAAGAGTAAAATATAATCACATGTGCATGCAATCGTCACAATAAAATCCACTACTTTGCATGTTAATTTTTTAAAAGATGGTCATCAACACAGAGTAAGATGATATATAACTTAAAAAAATCTGGAGGCTGGAGAGATGCCTTAGTGGTTAAGGCACTTGCCTGCAAAGCCAAAGGACCCAGGTTCGATTCCCCAGGACCCATGTAAGCCAGCTACACAAGGTGGTGCATGTGTCTGGATTTTGTTTGCAGTGGCTAGAGGCCCTGGTATGCCCATTCTCTCTCTCTTTCTTTATTTGCATCTTTCTCTTCCTACACAATAAATAAACATAAAAATATTTTTAAAAACACCTCTGGGGGCCTGGAGAGATGGTTTAGCGGTTAAGTACTTGCCTGTGAAGCCTAAGGACCCTGGTTCGAGGCTCAGTTCCCCAGGACCCATGTAAGCCAGATGCACAAGGTGGCACATGCATCTGGAGTTAGTCTGCAGTGGCTGGGGGCCCTCGCACTCCCATTCTTTCTCTATCGATCTGCTCCTTTCTCTCTCTATCTGTAGTGCTTAAATAAATAAATAAATAAAACAAATAAAAAACCACATCTGGATTGGTTCATTTCTTTTCAGCTTATTACCGCCACTACATGTGAACTGTCGCCAGGATTCTGTGGTTGTTTCTTCAGTAATCACTGAGATTCAGCTAAGTTAGAAAATTTCAAGGTATTTATGTGTCTTATGTTGTCTTTTGCTGATTGTAAATATAAGAATGCTCTATGATTGATTGATTAAAAAGAGAAGAATGTTTTATAATCAGGTTTTATAGAGCCTTGGGTTGTGCATTAAAAGGTTTACTACAAAATACTGGAAACATTCATGGGAGACATTAGATCATTCTGATTAAATTTATGGCAGATGGGGAAAAATTCAGGCCAATCTGAACTAAAGAGCCATTATGATGATGCAATTCTGCCTAAAAAATGGCTTGCCTGGTGATTACTTTAGAAGTTAACCTAGCCCATACTATAGTCTCATTTCTTTTTTGAAAATATTTTATTTATTTGAGAGAGAGAAAGAGAGAGAGAGAGACTGAGATAATGGGTGCACCAGGGCCTCTAGCCGCTGCAAACTCCAGGTGCATGTGTCACCTTGTACATGTGGATTAAATGGGTACTGGGGAATTGAACCTGGGTCCTTTAGGCTTCACAGACAAATGCCTTAACTGCTAAGCCATTTCTCCAAAAGTGCCAAAGATAAATGACTAGTATATGCTTAGTCCTAAGCAGGACATCCATACCACCCCTTCCAAGGCTCTGGGGACATCACAGAAGAGAGAGCAGAAAGAGTTTTAAGAGCTGGAAGATGGGGAGGAGAGCTATGGAACGCTGTCTTCTGGACATAGCAAGGCCATTACACTCATAAACTCCCAACAGCTGTGCTTTCCTGCACAAGACTGAGCCTGTCACCATCCTGTCATGGATGGGGGTGGCTCACAAGACCCCACTCCTCTCAGAGCAGCTAGTTGCACTTAATGGTTGCTGGCCAGAGACAGAGTCACACTCTTTAGTGGTATAGCCACTGGTAAGCTGCCCATACTCCAGTAAACAGCCCTACATCAATACTCTTGCAGGCGACCGTAATTTAACTTCAGGGTCACAAAAAGAAAGAAAGAAAGAAAGAAAGAAAGAAAGAAAGAAAGAAAGAAAGAAAGAAAGAAAGAAAGAAAAAGGAAAAAGCTATGAAAGTAGAAAGGGCTTCTTTATGGAAATAAGGGGTTTAGTGAGAATGAGAGAGAGATAAGAAAGGACAGTGGGAAAATAAATAAATAATTTAAAAATAAATAAATAAAAAGAAAGGACAGTGGGGGTGAATATGACCAAAATATGTTACATATATGTGTGAAATTGTAAAAAATCAAAGTTTAGAATTTTTCCCACTAAAGGAAATTGACATACTTATCTTTCTGGAACTGAAATGAATTTCTCAAACCCATTTAAATATCAGTTCCGTGTGGGCAAGTCCATTGAACACTATTCATTTAAAATGGTTCTTGTACGGATTAACCATATAAAACTTCTTAATGTCCTATAGTACATGACTTAAAAGACTGTTATAATCATAGGATAGGGTCCTAAACAAATGTGTGTGTGTGGGTGTGGGTGTGTTTCAGGTCTACTGAATTACTTTTATTTTTTTCTGGTTTTTCAAGGTAGGGTCTCACTCTAGTCCAGGCTGACCTGGAATTCACTATGTAGTCTCAGGGTGGCCTTGAACTCATGGTGATCCTCCTACCTCTGCCTCCTGAGTGCAGGGATTAAAGGCATGCGCCACCACGCCCAGCTCCTGAATTACTTTTTAAATGGTCATAACATAATGTTAAAAGAAAGCCAAACTAGGGCTGGAGAGATGGCTTAGCGGTTAAGCACTAGTCTGTGAAGCCTAAAGACCCTGGTTCAAGGCTCAATTCCCCAGGACCCACGTAAGCCAGATGCACAAGGTGGCACATGCATCTGGAGTTCGTTTGCAGTGGCTGAGGCCCTAGTGTGCCCATTCTCTCTCTCACTCTGCCTCTTTCTCTCTCTGTCTGTTGCTCTCAAATAAATAAATAATTTTTTTTTTAAAAAAAGAAGGCAAAACTAGATACATAATATCATCTTTGATGTGATCCTAAATATTTGAACTTGTATATATGTGCATGTAGATATTGGAGGTCCACAGATTCTGCAAGGACATCTACAAAATAAGCAGCAGGAAAGCACATTTCTATTGTTTCAGTTTACTTTAATCATTGTCCTTCCAAGTGAGCTCGCTGAAGACTATATAATGATCACAATGGCATTGCCTTGTTTCACCTTCCTAAGTGTCCCCAGTGTAATACTTTTACTTTGGAACTACATTCTTTTTTCTTTTTTTTTCTTAGTTTGGAAAATGTCCTTATTCTGTTCCTTCATCCACTTTGCTCAGTGGTCTTGGCTTCCAAACAATGTTTGTTTGATTCCAAATGTAAAAGGCGCCTTCTTAAGACAAAGCTCTGTGACTCTGCAGATATTTAAATAGCAGTGTGCATGAGTTGCCAGAACAACATGCCACTCACTGGATGAACACCAGGAAGTTCTGTTATGAAAGTTCTGGAGAACGTCTGAATTCAGATCAGGAGCTGTATGAGCTATTTCTCATTGCCGGGACACAACACCTGACCGGAAGGAGTTTGCGGAAGGAAAGGGATTATTTGTAGTGTTAAGGGGAAGTTTCATCATGTAAGGGGAAGCAGAACTGAGCAAACAGCCAGGGTGTCACATCTTGTCACATCAGCAGAGAGTAGCTGGAGTAAGCTGAGCTAGCCCTGGCTGTGGGACAGTGTGCTATACCATGAGATTTCAGGGTCTGTCCCCACTGACACACCTCTTCTAAGAAAGGCTCCAGCAGCTGGTGATCAAGTATGAGCCTTAATCGCAAATGCATGGAGCTACTGGGGAACATTTTACATCCAAACCACCCCAGAGCCAGATCTGAGGAAGGCTCTTGAGGACTAACAGATGACCACGTTCTCCATGAGTCTCTGTGTGGACATGAGAGGAGGAGAAAGCTCTCGGGTGTCTTTTTTTTTAAATATATGACTTAATTTAATTAAATTATTTATTTGAGAGAGGGAAAGAGGCAGAGAGAGAGAGAGAGAGAGAATGGGTGCACCAGGGCATCTAGCCACTACAAATGAACTCCAAATGCATGCGCCACCTTGTGCATCTGGCTTATGTGGGTCCTGGGGAATCAAACCGAGGTCCTTTGGTTTTGCAGGCAAGCACCTTGACTGCTAAGCCATCTCTCCAGCCCTTGGGTGTCTCTTTTTTGTGAGGACACTAATCCTGTTGGATCATGGGCCCCTTCATTGAGCCTAATTACTTCCACAAACGCCCTGTCTCTAAGTGCAGTCATGCTAGGCTTGAGTGTTTATAAGTGGGGGACATAGGTCAGCTCACAGTAGGCTCTGAAAACGTTTCAAATGAAGAGTCCAAAAGTTTGGAGTATTTGGTGTCATAAAGCCTATGATGTACCCAGTGGGAAGACTGCATTTGTCAAGTGTAATTTTGTTTATCAGCTTCATTGCATTAAGAAACACCTGTGGCATTAATAAGGCTCACCTTTGGGCATACCTATGATAGCATTTCCAGACAGGTTTAACTGAGGAAGGAAGGCACCTAGCATGAATGTGGTGACACCATCCCGTGGGCTAGCATCCCACACTGAGTTAAAAGGAGAAAACCATCAAACGCAACCATTCCTCTTTCTCTCCTTTCTGGCCTGTCACCATGCCCTCCCCACCTGTGGTGGTTTGATTCAAGTGTTCCCCATAAACTTAGGTGTTCTGAATGCTAGGTTCCCTGCTGATGGAGATCTAGGAACTGATGCCTCCGGGAGGCAGTGTATTGTTGGGGGCAGGCTTATGGGTGTTACAGCCAGTTTCCCCTTGCTAGTGTTTGGCACACTATCCTGTGGCTATTGTCCACCTTATGTTGGCCAGGGTGTGATGACCACCCTCTGTTCATGCCATTATTTTCCTTGCCATTATGGAGCTTCCCTTCTAGTCTGTACGCCAAAATAAACCTTTTCCCAAAAAGCTGATTTTGGTCAGGTGATTTCTGCCAGCAATGCGAACCTGACTGCAACACCACCGTATTGCTTTTTGCCAGATGTTTGGCCATAGCGAGGAGAAAAGTAACTAAAACAACATAGGCATTTAGAAACGTGATTTGCAAGCTCCGCCTCAAATCCCTATTCCTTTAACACTAAATAGCTCAGATCGATGCTGAGGTTTTAACGTGAAGTGCCTGCCACACACACAGCGCCTATTTGTGAGTACGAACCAGCCTTTCCTCCCACCCTCCCAACAAAGTCCATCGAGACCTTTGACCTCTGCTGTCACAGACTCAAGGTGTCAGGGTGCTGGGATATTTTTGGATTGTTCATATTTACTTCCTTGCTCCCACCTGCGAGTGCCCGCACATTTGTTCCCTCCACCTAGAAAGCCTCCTCGCTCCACGTTTAGATCTTACTCAGGCATCTGCTTCTCAGGGAAGCCTTCTGGAACCAATTCTCCAGTGACAGGTCCTCTTAGCACCAAGGCACTATCCCTTGTCATAGATTCAGTTTTACATGAATGCATGTCATTCTTGGGTGGATATGTACATAAGTTCTGCTCAGTCCAGAACTTACCACACTCTCCATCTTAGTGTCCTAGCCACCTGTTCACCCCTTCTAGGCTCACCTCTTGTTCTGCATCAGCTTTTCCGAACACCTCTGAAATTCCAGGATGTGTGGCTCATTCAGTTGTAATCCTCTGGTGTTCTGCAAGGGCCAGGTTGAGACGGTGATGAGACATGGGAGTGGGAGAAGCTCCGGTCCTTTGACGGTATCTGTCTTTCAGTGAGTTTACACCCTTGGGCTGTGGCCTTCACGCATTCTTCTTAGTTTGGGCTTCATTGGTTTTGCACTCCTCTCTACTCCCAGACAAACACAATAGTCAAAAGCCCTTTGGAGGTGGGTGGGCATTTTCCTTCCCTGTGTCATAGAACCCCAGAAGGCTAGTCTTTAATGAAACAGCTTATCTTAAGAGCAAGCCTTGTTAAGAAGAACAGAAATTTTCTAGATATAATTCAAAACGGCCACTTCTCTCCTCCTTCTGCTGGGAGCTCTAGAATTCTTTCCTCGGATCTTCAGTGTGAGACCCTCACAGAGTTCCTGGAAGCACAAATCAGGGAAGTGTAGGGTTTCGCCCTAAGACCACATCCTCTGGAGTCTGTAAACCCCTAGACTTGTCTGTGTAGAACCTTCAGAAACAAGTCATGTAGGGCTTAGGGTTCCCTTCCACGTTCCTTGTTCATACTGAGACTTCTGATCTGACAAGCTTTGACTCTCTCTCTTCCCCTGTCCTTTCAGTGTTGGAAGCAGCAGGCTGCCCTGTGACATCACTTCTCTGGTGGATATAAAAAGAGTTGTTGATCAGACTAGAGAGATGGCTAGGTGGTTAAGGTGTCTGCCTGCTAAGCCTAAGAACACCTGTTCTATTCTCCAGATCCCACGTTTAGCCAGATGCAAAGTGACGCAAGTGCGCAATGCCACACTTGCCCACAAGAGGGCGAATGCATCTGGAGTTTGTTCACAGTAGCTGAGAGGCTGCTGGCCCACCCATTCTCTCTCTCACTCTTTCTCTCTCAAAAAATAAAAAAAAAATAAATTAAAAAAAGAGCTGTTGATTTTCAATTTTCTGTCACTTTCTTGCTGTTCCAAACTCCTTGCATGGTAGGTCAGAAACCAGAAGTCCACATTCTCCCCAACCTTATCCAACATGAGAAATGACTATCTGCTCAGTCCTGGCTGGTTTCCCCTTCTGCTGCTCCCTTTACAGAGGTCCCACAGTGCTTTGTGTTCTGCCCTCAAGGATGTTAAGACATCAAACATTTTTCTCAGAAAAATGATTTTGTAGTTAGTATGCTTCCAAATAAACGTTTTACATATGCAATCATGTATGTAAATGTATGTGATAATATTTGTTTTAAAAGGTCTACATTCCTTATAAGGTTTTGGTCAGATGCCATTCAAGTAATTGATGATACTTATTTACAGGTAACTAACCTTATGGTATGATAAGAAATATTTCGAACTGAACTATTTATTAATGAGAACAGATGAAAAGAGAATTCAGCAGGATAGCAATGTAGAGGTCAGCGCCTCTATGCACAAGTCAGTCCACAATCTTTGGACCGTTCACTGCAGAAGCATACAGACAAGCTCTGGAGGACATTACTAATGAGGCTATCCTCTCACCACAAAGGCAAAACTGGCAGGAACAAGTGCCAGAGGGCTTTAATCACACCGAGTCAGAAAACCCCTCAAAACTATCCGTGTTAAAAGATTAAGAACACAGGATGGAGTCTCGGCAGAGCCATGGGGAGGACGAAGACAAATAGAGCAGCAGCGGGATGCTACCTCTCAAATATCAGCCCATGGTTCCCTGCATGTCTATTACTCCTGTCGGGTCCCCCTCTTTCTCTCGCACCCGCATACCAATTAAGCCACATTGTCCTCACTACCACAGAGACAAGGTGTGACTTTGTGAAGAGGAGAAATTAAAAAAAAAAGTCATCCTTCTCCAAGCTTCAAAGGCAGATGTGCTAAGAAAGACAGAACATGTGGACAAAATGAATGCCAGGGGAAGGGAGGACATTTTCTCATCCCCGGACTAGGGTAATGATTCCCAAGATATGTGGAAGATAAGAGAAAGAGACAGATTGCTCATGTCTGTGTCAGCATGTCCATGCTGAGCGAATGAGTCTTAATAGTTAAGGTATAGGGCAGGTCTCAAGTGAAGGGCTCCATGGAAGCGGAAAAGCCCACCAGTAGGTTGGTGCAACTCATTGGTAGAAGGAGCCTATTCCTTGTAGAGCCCCAAGAAAGACAGAGGACTTTCAGGAGGAAATGTACCAGCAGATGGGTCAATGGATAGTGGTTACCACTGTGGATGAAGCCATAAAAAGCCAGTGTTCTGGGCTGGAGAGATGGCTTAGCAGTTAAGGTGCCTGCCGGCGAAGCCTAAGGATGCTTGTTTGAATCTCCAGGTCCCACGTATAGCCAGACGCAAAAGTGACACAAGCGCACAATGTCACACATGCACACAAGAGGCGCATGCTTCCAGAGTTCATTCACAGTGGCTGAAAAGGCCCTGGTGCACCCATTCTCTCTGCCTCTTCCTCTCTCTCCCTGTCTTTCTCAAATTAAAAAAACAAAAACAAAAAACAAAAAAAAAAACAGTGTTCTCCATCCCTGTGGTGCCTTGGCACTTTCTAAGCCACAAATATAGCCATTTAGAAAAGAAATGCATCCCCCCATGACCCCACACACAATGACTGCTGCTCTCACAACTCATAACCCACAACCCCATGGGGAATACCAGCAATCCCACTGAGGAGAGCCCTCAGTAGAATGGGGGCAGAGAGGAGGGAAATGATGGTTCCAATACATGATGTGTTCACACAAACTATATACATAATTTAAAAAAAAACCGATTGCTATATTGGGGCTGGAGGGATGGTTTAGTGATTAAGGCACTTGCCTGCGAAGACTAAGGACTCAGGTTCAATTCCCCAGTACCCATGTAATCCAGATGCACACAGTGGCAGATGCATCTGGAGTTTGCTTGCAGTGGCTAGAAGCTCTGGTGCACCCTTTTCTCTATCTGCCTCTTTCTCTCTCTTTCAAATAAATAAATAAATAAATAAATAAATAAATAAATAAATAATATTTCTTTTTTTAAAAAAACTTCTTATTTTTTTATTATTTTTTTGGAGAGAGACAGAGAGAGAGAGAGAGAGGAAGACAGAGATGGGCGTGCCAGCAGTGTCTCAGCTGCTGTGAACGAAATCCAGATGTGTGTGCCCCCCTTGTGGTCAAGTGCGGCATTGCGCCCTTGCGTCACTTTGCATCTGACTAAATGTGGGACCTGGAGATTGGAACCACTGGAGATTAGAACCAGTGTTCTTAGGCTTAGGAGGCAGACGCCTTAACTCCTAAGCCATCTCTCCAGCCCAATATTTCTTTTTTAAAAAAAGGAATGAGAGGGTTGGAGGTATGGCTTAGCGGTTAAGGCATTTGCCTACAAAGCCAAACGACCCAGGTTTGATTCTTGATTCTGCAGGATCCACATTAGCAAGATGCACAAGGGGGAGCATGCATCTGGAGTTTGTTTACAGTGGCTGGAGGCCCTGGTGCGCCCATTCTCTCTCTCTCTCTCTCTCTCTCTCTCTCTCTCTCTCTCTCTCTTGTCAAATAAATAAATTATTTTTTTTAAAGGGAGTCAGAGTCTTGTACTGAAAACCCTCAGTGAAGTTACTACTGTTGTCTGGTTAAATGGACATATTATGCCCACCAAATTGCCCTGCAAATGCTTATC
Organism: Orientallactaga sibirica; assembly: GCA_036365145.1. Classification (NCBI taxonomy): domain Eukaryota; kingdom Metazoa; phylum Chordata; class Mammalia; order Rodentia; family Dipodidae; genus Orientallactaga; species Orientallactaga sibirica. The sequence goes on along the minus strand of JAEOAD010001748.1, from coordinate 1,994,198 downwards.
TTCATATTAATGCCACTCTCACTTTTGGTTAGAGAAGCTTCTCGTTTGTTTGTTTGTTTGTTTGTTTTGTTTTGTTTTGTTTTGTTTTGTTTTCATGGTAGGGTTTCACTCTAGTTCAGGCTGACCTGGAATTCACTCTGTAGTCTCAGGGTGGCCTTGAACTCATGGTGATCCTCTACCTCTGCCTCCTGAGTGCTGGGATTAAAGGCGTGCGCCACCACGCCTGGCTAAGAAGCTTCTCTTTTCAGATGGTGATGACCACTCAGGAGACTCAAAATTCACCATAATGGGAACCTATGTTTTTGGTGAGGGAATATAATGGAGCATGGAATTGCAAAGGCAAAGTGTGTGTGTGGGGGGGGAATTACCATGGTTTATTGTGTATAATTATCAAAGCTGTCAATAAAAAAAAAATCAAAAAAATTCACCATAATGCTGAGAAGAAGTGACAGTGGTGTGTTCAGCACTAAGTCATACATCTGTATTACACTCTCCAAGTCTCAGGGACCATTGTGGAAGGAGTGGTGGGGATAAAAAGTAAAAGATCCCAAGGATGAGGAGGAGTGCTTTGAAATGCTGTCTTCCAGATACATGATCTCACAATGACTGATGTTACCTACATAAGGCCTTCAAAAAAAATTATGACATTAAAATAGAAAAGGGACTAGCTGGAAAGAAGCAGGGTTTCAATGGAGGGGGAATACAAGAAGCAGGAAAAAGAAGGGTGTTGGGAAGGGATTACGACCAGGGTACACTGTGTATATTTATGAAGATTGCCAATAAAAAAGCTTTTTAAAAAATAAACAAAGAGGGCTGGAGAGATGGCTTGGCAGTTAAGGAGCCTGCCTGCCAAGTCTAAGAATGCCCATTCAATTCTCCAGGTCCCACATTTAGCCAGACACAATGATGCAAAGGTGCAATGCTGCACTTGCCCACAAGGGGGCGCACATGTCTGGAATTCATTCACAGAGGCTGCTGGCGCACCCATTCTCCCTCCCTCTCTCTTTCTCTAAAAAAAAGAAAGAAACTAAGCAAGCTAGCAAGCAAGAAAGAAAAAGGATGAGAGACTCACACTCCAAATATCCCAAAAGAATGTGGCCTACATTAACATGAAGTTGGATTACAGAAAAGCATCAAACATATTTGTGAATTTAGGTCAAGAGTCATTCCTGCTACAAGCTAATTGGGAAGGTTTGGTTCCTCTAATGTTTGTGGAATGTCTACTTTGTGTGAGCACTAATCTGCATGCCTTCTGCTGCTTAATGCTCACCACAACTCACAAAGCAAAGAAACCAAGGGGCACATAGGTCAGGTATCCCTGTCAAATTAGCAAGTGGCAGACCAAAGGCTTCCAGAAATTTCCAGATAAGAAAGTCCGTGTATCTAACCCTTACCCTGACTCCTAGTAGAGAGAAAGCAAGACTGGCAAAAATCCTCCATCTCTGATCTCACTGAGCTGACGATGGAGGAGAGGAGGGCATTCTAGGAGACTTGTCCTCCCAGAATGCCAATTCTTTCCTATTGGATGAGAACACCAGACATGGCGCTCTGAACCACCACCTTTTATACTAATGGGAGACGAGCAGAGGTAAGTTTTCTCTTTCAAAGGCACATTATGATTGGGTCCAGAATCTAGCAGTCTGATGTAAACCTAGACTGGTCATGTGTCAACTGTGTGGTCTTGGGTAGAGAACTACTCACCTATCTGAATCCCACTTTCTTTATTCTTAAAATGATGAATCTAGCCATTTTACAAGGCCTACGTGAGCAGTAAGTGAGATCGGCACGAGTAAGACATTCTACTTGAGCTGGTTGCTGAACAGCACGCCTGAGTTCCCTGCTCTCGAACACAAAGCTTGCTCAGACCCTCCCTGAGCCATGCCCAGATAGGAATTCCATTGTTGAGCTGGCATGTGAACCTTCCAAGGTAAAAGTAAAGTCGCCCAAGCTCCCATGTCCTCAGGGGCAGACTCAGCTGCTGCTGAGTTACACGTGGCTTGGAGTGTCTAACATCTTTCCAGGTCAGTGCAGATTGAAGAGGTATTCTTAGCCAACACTCACCAAGCCCATCTATCACTGAACGAGCTTTTCCATCCAAGGCAAGGGCCTCGGTTTACCTCTTGCTGATACCATTCTCAGCAACTTCAGTGAGCATGTGCAGAGTTCCCCCACCCCACCCCAGGGAAAATGCCTAACAGGAGGGGTAGAAAGATAAAGAACGCATTGTCTTTGCTCTCAGGGAGCTCACAATCTAGAGAAGGAAGAGAAAGTATAGGTAAATGCATAGATGGATGGATGGATAGATAGATAGATAGATAGATAGATAGATAGATAGATAGATAGATAGATAGATAGATAGATGATAGATAGAATCTTACACAAAATAGGCTGAGAAGTGATATAGGAGAGAGTGAAAGACCACAAATAAAAACATAGAGCTTGGGGCTGGAGAAATGGCTTAGTGGTTAAGGTGTGTTTGCCTGCAAAGCCAAAGGATCTCAGTTCGATTCTCTAGAACCCATGTAAGCCAGATGCACGAGGGGGCACATGCATCTGGAGTTCGTTTGCAGTGGCTAAAGACCCTGCGTGCACATTCTTTCTCTGCCTGCCTCTCTTATCTCTCTATCTCTGCTTGCAAATAAATGAATAAAAATTGAAAAAAAATCTTTAAAAATATTTTTTAAAACATAGAGCTTCTTATAGATTTGTACTGACGTGAGAGGAAGGGAGGATTTCACAGAACTGAAATTAGAGAAAGTCCTGAGGAGTGCTACCTCAGCTATGCAGCAGTGTGACAAAATGCCTGAGGGGGGAAACTGAGGAGAACCAGTTTCTTTTGTCTCATTTCAGTTCCTGGTCAGTTAGCTATTTCTTCTAGGTCTCTGACCAGGAAGTGCATCATGGTGGGAATACAAGAAGCAGAAAGACAGAAAAAGGATCCCATGTCCCAGTATCTCCTTCAAAGGCATGGCTCCAGAAAACCTAACTATACTCCTAGGTCCCGATCCTTGACGGTTCCTCCACCTCCCAAGAGCCTTACCTGTAATAGCTTAGAAAGGCATTTCACATTTCAATGGTGCAAAGTGACTGTGGCAACAGGAAGTAATGTGCGGAGTGTGAGGTGAAGAGTGTGGGTGGAAGGGAGTGTGAGGTGAAGAGTGTGAGTGGAAGGGAGTGTGAGGTGAAGAGTGTGGGTGGAAGGGAGTGTGAGTGGAAGGGAGTGTGAGGTGAAGAGTGTGGGTGGAAGGGAGTGTGAGGTGAAGAGTGTGAGTGAAAGGGAGTGTGAGGTGACAGTGACGTGGGTGAGTGTAAGGGAGTGTGAGGTGATGTGGGTGGATGGAAGGGAGTGTGAGGTAAAGAGTGTGGTTTGAAGGGAGTGTGAGGTGACGTGGGTTGGTGGAAGGGAGTGTGCAGTGAAGAAGGCGGGGGAGAAGGAAAGGCGGGGCAGATGTGAAGTTCAGAGCAGAGAGCAGAGCATACGCAATAGCAGATGACAAAATTCATAGTGGATATGATTCTCACAGGCTCCACAGAGAAGCTTCCACTGGTGTTGACCAAGAAAAGTGGCTACACATTAACATGTCTCTCACATACCTATGCTTGGTTCAGGAATCATGTTTTTTTGTGTTTTATTTTTGTTTTGTTGTTTTGTTTGGTACAGATGGAAGCAAAAACCAGGGGGAACCAAGATCCATAAATACAAGAAAATATAGCTGATTGCCTAGCACGAGATGAAGTACCTCTACCACATCTTCCAGAGCCCAGGAGACATCACAGAAAAAGAGGCAATTTAAACTCAAGTTCTTCTCTCAGTACTAGTCTGACAACCCGCTCCAGGGAGACAGTAATAGACACTGAGGACATTCAAAACTCTTCATAGGGCTGGAGAGATGGCTTAGCACTTAAGGTACTTGCCTGCAAAGCCCAAGGACCCAGGTTCAATTCCCCAGGACCCATGAAAGCCAAATGCTCAAGGTGGTGCATGCATCTGGAGTTCATTTGCAGTGGCTGGAGACCCTGACACGCCCATTCTCTCACCCCCTCCCATGTGCCTCTTTCTCTCTCTCCCAAATAAAAATGAATAAATAAAATATTTTTTTAAAAACTCATCAAAGTAGAGCCAGGAGTGGTGGCTCATGCCTTTGATCCCAGCACTCAGGAGGCAGAGGTAGGAGGATCGCCATGAGTTCAAGGCCACCCTGAGACTACATAGCAAACTTCAGGTCAGCCTGAGCTAAAGCAAGAGCCTGCCTAAAAAAAAAAAAAAAAAAAAACCAAACAAAAAAATCTCATCAAAGTAGAAATTCAGAGTTTGCAGAGAGCTCAACCCTAAAGTAGACTTATAACACGCCCTCCAGGGCTCAGGGAACACTGGAAAAAGGGGCAAAAAGATTATAAGAGCCACAGGGTCGGAAGGAGTGTCCAGATGTACGGTCCTGCCTACACAGAGAGAATGACTGGTGCCTGCATGGCCCTATGGTGAATACCAGTAACCTCACTGAGGAGGGTCCTTAGTAGAATGGGGAGCAGGCAGAGAGAATATAAGAAGATAAGCCAAGGGAAACAGGCCCGACGTGCCATTTGTCCACACAGTGAAGTTCATAACTAATAAAAATAAAAGTTCATAGTGTGTCACTCCGTGAGCAAATTTTGGTCAGAAATGGCATGATGGTTAAAATATATAGCATTTCCTAATGCCAGGAAAGGAGTTGAGATTAAATTTTGTATGGGGCTGGAGAGATGGCTCCATGGTTAGGATACCTGCCTGCAAAGCCTAATGTCCTAGGTTTGATTCTCCAGTACCCGTGGAAAGCCAGATGCACAGTGGCTCGTGCATCTAGAGTTCATTTGCAGCAGCTAGAGGTCCTGGTGTGCCTATGCTCTCTCTCTCGCTCTCTCTCTCTCTCTCTCTCTTTCTGCTTGCAAATAAATAAATATATTTTTTAAATTTGCATATGGAATGGGGAGCCGTTCTCTATGGATGGTTTTGTAAAATGAATAAAACTAAATTGAGAGAATATGGATAATTGTAATTATTATTTCATGTTATAACCAGGACAACCAAACACATCTTACTAAATACAACATGCTGAGAAGTAACATAATTGTATAAGCCTTTGGTTTCTGCCTCTGAATTTAATATTTTCTCTCCAGTAGTTACCATATTAACTTTGGATATAAAATAAAGTTCCCTGTAGAATTTTCTATCTATGAATGACACACGTGCATATATCTGCATATATGTAGGCTTTAATGTGCAGACAATGTTAAAACCCACAAAGTGTGGTCCCTGCACCACCAGTATTAACATTATCTGGGGGCTTTTACAGAAAATAGAATCTCGGACTATGCCCAAGATTCAGTGAATCAAATTCACTCTTTTCCCACTGATGAGGATTGAACCCAGGGCCTTAGATATACCAGGCAAGTGCTCAACGAGTTGTGACAACTCCAGTGCCTGGTTGAGACATGGTGGCTTTCAACTTGCAATCCTCTTGTTGACCGCTGGGAGTAGAGACTTTTTTTTTCCATTTTTTTCTTTACTCGTTATGGACATACTCAGTATGTAAACAGCACATGTTGGTACCATCCTTACCCTCATCCCTGCCCCCAAGGGACCCCAAGGGACCCTCCTCGTTGGGATGCCGGTTATCCCCATGGGGATTGTGGTCATGTACTGTGGGGGTAGCCGTCAGTTATGGGGAAGAGGCAATGTCTCTGTGGATAATGTCTCAACTTGTGGCTCTAACAATCTTTCTGCCCCCTCTTCCGTGAATTTCTCTGAGCCATCTTGGGTTCGTTTTAGGTCTACGTCAGTGATGGGCTCTTGGGATCCTCTGACTCTGGATCTCTGGTTTGGTAGAAGTTGAGTGTTCTCTGTGTCTAAGCTCCCACCAATCTTGGGCTTCAAGTAGAGACTTTTAATCACCATACACAACCATAATTTGCATTAAAAGACTTTGTGTGTGGGTTCTTCTACAACTTCAAGTGTCAGGCCTCACCTTCCAGCTTGTTTGAGGCTAGAGATCTCTTTTTGCCACCACTGTAGTCACCAAACAAACTGGCCTGTAAATTTCCAGACAATTCTCCTGTCTCCTCCTCCCTTCCCACCATAGATGCCAGTGCTACAGCATCTGGGTTTTATGTGGGTTCCGAGAATTTGAACCCAGGTCCTCACATCTACACCACAAGCACTTTATGGGCTCCCTCACCTCCCTGGGTTCCATCATTTGCATATGTAAACAAAATCTCCCCGTGGGTTGTTTTGTAAGTATAAGAAAATTTATAAAGCAACTGTGCATCAATACTATTACCTACTCGCCACGAGTACCAAGCCCTTGCTAGGCTGAAAAGTGGAAAGGCAGCAAACCTCCATGATGTGGATTTAAGATTGTCTCTGAGCCGCTGAGCAAAGCCATGAATAAATAGCTCCCATTGGCCAGGTCAGCACTTTACCGCAGGGTACCAAATGAAGGGAGAGGTTAGAACCAAGGGCAAGGATGAACATTTGCTTTACGGGGGAGGAATTCCTGACAGAAGCTCTAAGTCTTAAAATAGTCTGCGGCAGATGGGGTCAGCAGAAGTCTTCAGTGACCAGGAGTCTCCCTGAGAAGTGACCATGAGGTAGCACACACATGTCCTTCACGTTGCAGCCAGGACCCAAGGACAGTGAATCATGCAGGGGCTGCCCCAGGTTCAGCCACATATCCTTCTCAGAGGGGCTTTCTCTACCCACCCAAGGGGTCTCATATTGTGGGGAGGTGTGGTGTGTGGTATGTATATATAGTGCATGCATGTGTGTGTGCAGATGTACACGCCTCATGTGGAGGCCAGAGTAGAACATCAGGGGCCCTCCTCTATCACTCTATTATGTTGTTTCCTTGAGATATAATTTTTTGTGTGTATATTTTTTATGAGAGAGAGAGAGTTGGTGCACCAGAGCCTCCAGCCACTGCAATCGAACTCCAGACATGTGTGCCACCTTGTGCACATGTGTGACCTTGCATGTTCATATCACCTTGGGAATCTGGCTTACATGATACCTGGAGAGTCAAGCATGAGTCCCTAGGCTTCGTAGGCAAGTGCCTTAACTGCTAAGCCATCTCTCCAGCCGAATTTCTTACATATATATATATATATATATGTATATATATATATATATATATATATGAAATTTATTTATGCAAACAGGCATGCAGGTAGAGAAGGAGACAATGGGTGTGCCAGGGCCTGTAGCCACTGCAAACAAACTCCAAATGCATGTGCCTCTTTGTAATCAAACTCAGGTGGTTAGGTTTTGCAGGCAGGTGCCTTAACCACCATCTCTGCAGCCTGGGATGGAATTTCTTAATAAACCTGGAACTGGTATTGTTTAGTCAGTTTGGCTGACTAGTAAGTCCCAGTGATTCCCCTGTCTCCAGGCCTCTCCGCACTAGTGTACAGGCATGTGTGGTCACACCCAGCTTTTTCATACATGCTGGGGATCAAACGCAAGCCCTCGTGCTTGTATGGGGCAAGCACTCTCACCCATTGAGCCACTTCTCCAGCCCCAGGTCTCATATTTATTGTCATTTTACCTGCCAATATGAAGCTGCAAGCCCCCAACTGGGCTCAAGTCAAAAGGGGACAGCATAGGCCCAGCCATCAGACAGCTTGAGCTGGGGACCACTTGGAGAATGTTGAGTCAAACCTTCAACTGGTAGAAGTTATGACAAAGCACCAGGCTGGCTTCAAAAACTGATGACATTGCAAAACTGCGCCGTGCATTTAAAATGTAAGCTGGAAGTACTGGGGATGTGAGCTCGGGTTGTCCTCATGCTTGCACGGGGAAGTGCTTTACCCACGGGGTCCTCACCCCAGCCCCTTCTCCATTTTATTAGTGATGGTAAACCCTAGGCTAGCCCAGACCTTGTTTCTCCATTGAAATGAATAATGACACAAAGCAGTTGGCCGCTCCTACCGGGATAGAATTCACCTAAAATGAACTGCCTCCAAAAACAAAACAAAACAAAAAAAGATTACCTTGGAGGCATCATGATCATCAGGCCTGCAAAAGCAACATCCATTCCTGGAGAATCCTCAGAACCATCACCCTAGGGAGATGAGCCAAAAAAAGGGGGGGATTGGGAAGAGTTCTGGAGAGATGGCTTAGCAGTTAAGACACATGCCTGCAAAGCTTAAGGACCCCGGTTCGATTCCCCAGGTCACACGTAAGCCAGATGCACATGGTGGTGCATGTGTCTGGAGTTCGTTTACAGTGGCTGGAGGCCCTGACATGCCCATTCTCACTTTCTCTCTCTCTCTCTCCCTCCCTTTCTCTGTCTCTAATAAGTAAATTAATTAATTAATTAAAAATATTTTTAAAAGAAAAGAATACAGAAAGCTCCTGCCCATCAGAAGACAGGAGCGGGGTTCTAGGAGATGGGAAAGCCCTCCCTAGAGATCTGGACTGGGGTCCTTTATGTGCACCCCTGGATGGGTGTCTGGACTCGTCAGTTCACTCCTGTCCTGATGTCAAGTGGTGGTAAACTCTCAGGAAGGGACTGATCACTTTGCACTCCTTTCTCCCACAGGAAAGGAAGAGACGAGAATATAGGCGCTATTCTCTGGTGTGGTTTTAGGATAGGAGATTTAGAAAAGCCCAGACTCTCCTTTATAGGCCCAACGAAGAACACTTCCCACATTTAGCTAAGAGAAAGCCGTTTACTTTGGAGGTCCTGTAACCTTTAAAATGCCTCAGCAGGAGGACCCTGCTACACAGCAAGTTCAAAGCTGCCTGAGATTTCTGTCTCAAAAATAAATAAGTAAACAAAATTGTATTAAAAGGGCTATTTAGGGCTGGAGAGATAGCTTATCTGTTAAGGCGCCTGCCTGCAAAGCCTAAGAGTGCTTGTTCAAATTGCCAGGTCCCATGTTTAGCCAGACACAAAAGTGACGCAAGCACGCAATGTCGTACACGCTCACAAGGGGGCTCACGCATCTGGTGTTGGTTCACAGCACCTGAAAAGGCCCAGGTACACCCATTCTCTCTGCCTCTTCCTCTCTCTCCCTCTCAAATAAAAATAAATAAATATAGCCAGGCGTGGTGGTGCACGCATTTAATCCCAGTACTCGGGAGGCAAAGGTAGGAGGATTGCCAAGAGTTTGAGGCCACCCTGAGACTACATAGTGAATTCCAGGTAAGCCTGAGCTAGAGTGAGACCCTACCTCGAAAAACCAAAAAATAAAATAAAATAAATAGCTGGGCATGGTGGTGCACGCCTTTAGTCCCAGCACTTGGGAGGCAGAGGTAGGAGGATCGCCATGAGTTCAAGGCCACCCTGAGACAACAGAGTGAATTCCAGGTCAGCCTGGACTAGAAAGTGAGACTGTATCTCTGGAAACCAAAAAAATTAATTAAATAAATAAAAGGACTATTTAGTGGCATAATAAACCTCATAATATAAGGCTGATGAATATAAAAGCACTCAAAAAATACTCAAAATATAAACTGCTAATTGTTTATTTGCTTTTTCATTTCTTAAAAACTGTATTTTTTGGAATTTTATAAATTATTTTTTCCTAATTTCCAAATAAAATTAAAGTCATTGGCCCCTCACACAACATGGAGACTGAAGGCTGTAGCTATTTACATTTCTATGCATACAAACGCCGCACACACACACACACACACACACGACCTTTATGTATATTAATATAACATTCTTCTTATTAATAATATTATTCTTGCCGGGCATGGTGGCTCACGCCTTTAATCCCAGCACTCGGGAGGCAGAGGTAGGAGGATCGCCGAGAGTTCGAGGCCACCCTGAGACTACGTAGTTAATTCCAGGTCAGCCTGGATCAGAGTGAGACCCTACCTCGCAAAACCAAAAAAAAAAATATATATATATATATATATATATATATATATATATATATATATATATATTATTCTTATACAGGAAAGTGTCCTGATGATTTACTACAGGAATCTCCTAAAAATCTTACCAGCTCTTCCATGAAAGAGCATTGATTATTTCAACCCTCAATTGATTAGAAATGCTCACTTCGCGACGGCTCTGCCAGGGGCTGAGGAGATGGCGCCGTGTATAAGCCAGTCGTTGCACAAGCATGAGTCCTGACTCTGGTAAAAGGCAGATGTCATGGCAGGCTTTTGCCATCCCAGACTTGCCTTTGGACAAGAAGGAAGGCAGAGACAAGAGAAACCACCAGAAGCTCAGGGGACAGTGATGAATAATGTAAAAGCCTGCCTCAAAGGAGATGGAAGGAGGGGACTCCCAAATTTTCCTCTGACCTCTGTAATATGCACCAGCACATGAGCACCCCCCCCCAGACCCCACACACGTGCATGCATATCATACACATACCAACTGCTCACCTCCGTATGTATGGTCAACAGCCCAGGGCTATCACATCATGGTTCTTGTCCAGCCCCGATCACTTCCAACCTCCACACGTAACATAGTGGGAACCCTGTCTTAGCTAAACATTGAATTCACACTGAATTCTAACCTCACCTTCCTGTTTGGTGGCACTGCCAGAGTTCTGTTGAGTGGTGCCCCCCTACCCCACCCCCCGCCTTGTAGCGAGCAATGGACTCAGCTCTGTCTCAGCGACAGATTGTGCTGGTGGTATCTGGGGAGCCAGCATGTGACAGAATGATATTGAAGAAACTGAGTATCTTCCATATATCAGGAACAATCCACATAGTAAAAACTTCACCAGTAAAACAATCTGATGGAATAATCAACAGTGCCAAGAATACCAGAGGGGAAGGGCATGGGAGCAGGACACCTCCATCCTCACTAATGTCCCAGCAGTGAGATGAGAAGGCAAGGGAGTGGATTTGCCAAGTCAGCTACGTAGAACCGCAGGCTGGCCCAGTAACCATTACTTCGTGTAGCTCCATCCCTTATAAGGGCAGTGGGACCTGAGTTGTGGCAGCACTATGGCACTGGTTTCAGCTATATGGAAAAGAATTTTTCAGTTGACTTGAGACAATGAGGGATTATCTGGCTAGACTTAAATCATGGGAGCCCTTCCCCATTAGAGCTTTCCCAGCTGACCAAGAGGATTCTAAGCCCATGGAGAGATGTCACATGAAGGGGTCACGGGCCAGAGGGTGCGGGTGGCCTCTGAGATCTAAGACTGATTCCCCAGCTGACAGCCAGCAAGGACCAAAGACTTCCATCCCGAGATCATGACGAAGATAACATTAGGCAAAGAAGCCAGACAGGGCCATGCGATCTTGCTAGTGAAGGTGACATACTGCACAGACCTGCCTACGTGACTGAGCTGTTTCCTTCACATGTCCTTCCCTGACCTGCTCTTTTATGCCATCTTCTGTGGGTCCTCACTGTGCTGTTTCCCAGTTCGTTGACCACAGATGTCCCAGGCACAGGAGGAGTTGGGGGGAAGAAGCAGGGTCCTGGAGTGGGTGAGTGCAATGGGCAATGAACACCCAGGAGACCGTCTGATGGACAGCACTCATTTATTCAACAGGGGAGTGAGTGGGTTTATAAACACTTGAGAAAGGTTGACAAGGCATATACAGACTCTATGACAATTGGATACATAGTTTTTTTGTTCTTGTTTTTTTTGTTTGTTTGTTTTTGTTTTGTTTTGGTTTTGTTTTTCGAGGTAGGGTCTCACTCTGGCCCAGGCTGACCTGGAATTCACTATGTAGTCTCAGGGTGGCCTCAAACTCACAGCGATCCTCCTCCCGAGTGCTGAGATTAAAGGCGTGTGCCACCACGCCTGGTTTTTTTGTTTTGTTTTTCAAGGTAGGGTCTCACTCTAGCCCAAGCTGATCTGAGATCTCACTTTGGCCTCAAACTCATAGTGATCCTTCTACGTCGGCCTCCTGAGTGCTTGGATTAAAGGCATATGCTACCACATCCAGCCTAAATGTACCTAGTCTTGGTTAACCCTCCCCATCCCTCTCCTTTGACCCATCTTCTTCTTAAGACCCTATATTCTGTTTTTCCACTTGACGGTCGACTAACCCCTTCAGTAGACGCTCCCAGCTCCTCCCCTCCCCAAGCCTCATCCTAACATCCCGAACATTGCTATTGAATCTTACTACTGCTTACGGACACGTCAAACTATTCCGATCTTGGAACCACATATGAGAGAGACCATGTGACGTTTGTCTTTACGGAGCCTGAATTATCTCACTTGGTATAGTTTTTTTTTTTTTTTTTTCCCAGATCCTTCCACAGGCCTGGACACAGGACATTGAGAGATCATGCTGAAACCTTCAAGGAAGCCAGCTGCCCACTGTCTAGCCCTCATAGTGCCAAAGGTGCTAAGCAAAGCTGCTGGGGGACCAAGTGCTTTGGCAGTAGCCTGAATTATTCCCGGGACCTCACAGGTCTCCCCATCCATCAGCTCACCGTGGCGTGTAACCCAGTTCTGGAGCTGGCAATTGCAAGCCAGAGCCCATGGTTTAGGATGGGGCTTTCTCCACCCTTTTTGGGCCCCTTCTTCCTGGGCAATCCCCTCTTCCTCTTATTAGAGGTCCTATCTTTTAGTTTGCTATTCAAGTGGTAGGTTTCTAAAATCTCCCTCAACCCTTTCTTCCCCTCTCCCCCAAGACTTTTTCACCCACTCTTTTCTGTCCCTTGAGTTGCCTGTCAAGTATCCCCTCCTCTCCTCCCTTGCTAGTTCCACTTTCTAACTATCGCTTGAGGCAATTGTGACTGGACTTGTTCCCTGATTTCTTCCTCAGGTTATTTGTTAACAGGTGGGCTACAGAATTCTATGTGTTAATTTTGTAACCTGCAACTCTTCCGTTGCAGTAATTTTTAGTTCTAAGAGTGTTCTGGTGGGCTCTTGAAGGTCTCGTGTATAAAATAATATCTCTTCAAATAAGGATACTTTGACTTGTCACTTTCCTATTTGTATCACTTTTATTAGCTTCCCTTGTCTTATTGCTATAGCTAAAACTTCCAGCACTATCTTTAAAAATTAGGAGAAAACTTTGTTTCTAAATGTAGTGGAAATAATTTGATTTTTCCCCTTATTTAGTATAATGTTGGCAATAGGCTTGTCATATATTGGGCTTTATTTTCTTGAGATATACTCCCTCTGTTCCAAAACTTTTCAGGACTTTTAACATGGAGGGGTGTTGGCTTTTGTCAAAAAAAAAAAAAAAAAAAAAAAAACACCTTTTTCATTTTAATCAATGGAGGCAGTTTTAGTGGTTAAGAGTTCCTCCTGACACTGAGCCAAAGTCTATCATTTAGCAACTGTGTGATCCTAGGCAACTGATACTCCCTGAGACTCACTTCCTCATTCAAATATAGGGATAAAAGCATACCTCCCCTAAAAGCGTGCTGGCAGGATTAAATAAAACCATCCAGGTGAAATGCTTTACATCGTACCTGACAAAGTCAGGCCTTGATGAACGTCTGCTGTTGAGTTGTGGAAGGAATTGTCACAATGCTTCTAATCACAATGCCTGGTGTCCCGTCATCACTCAGCAATGGGCACTGGCAAAATGCCATAGCTATACGGACAGGAATCCCTACTCTCCTCTTTTCAGCTCGTACCTTGCAAGCATGTTAAGACAGACGTGTACACCACCTGAAATAGATGGCATGACTAATCAATGACTAATCAATGCCATCGCCTTTACTCCGGTAGTGTTCTCCCATCTAGGCAAAATTCCCACCATGCAGGCCATGTGCCAAATGCCTTCTGTCACACTTGAACCCCTGCTCCAAATAATTTTATAAATAATATTTATGAATGCCTTTCTCCAGTGAGCTCCTCTAAGGAGAGGTCTGCAGAGGTGATGAATTGCACAGTAAATAAGGAAGAGTCATAATCTACCTGAATCTAAAAACAGTGGCTTCCAGGCTGGAGAGATGGCTTAAAGGTTAAGGCACATGCCTAAAAAGCCTACGGACCCAGGTTCGATTCTCTGGGTCTCACATAAGCCAAATGGACATTTCGTTTGCAGTGGCTAGAGTCCCTGGCATGCCCATTCTCTCTCTCTCTCTCTCTCTCCTCTCTCTCTGTCTTAAATAAATAAATAAATAAATAAATAAATAAATAAATAAATAAAAACAGTGGTTTGTAATTTGGTGAATTTTTTTTCCAAACATGAAATCAGGATTTCATGTTGATCGCTGACATATCCATTCACAGTTCTCTAATTTAATCTGAGATCTTTCAAAATTTTTATTCTATCATTTATCCTACTTGCTAGTTTTTTTCAGGTTTGCCATCCAGAAATTTGACAATCTGCTTCCTAAGTCTCCACTATCATTTGATATTAATTTTGTTCATGTATCTGATTTCCCCAAGAATATATCAAGATATTTGTGAATAAGAATTTCTTGACTTTATAATATTGTCCATGAGAGATTTTATATGTTGTGACAGTAGGAGCTGGGGAAACGAGTCCGTGGGTAAAGTACTTGTCACACAAGCATGAGGACCTGGGTTTGGATCCCCAGCACCCACATAAAAGCTGGGTGTGGTGGTGCCGGTAGTGCCAAAGCTGGGGAGGTAAAGAAAGGAAGCTCCCCAGAGTTTGTTAGCCACCCCTGTGAGCTGTGGGTTCAATGAGAGACCATGTTTCAAAAAATAAGGTGAAACGTGATTGAGGAAGACACTCAGCCTTGACCTCTGCCTCCACTACAACAGGGGTGACCCATCTCCAATGCTGAAATATACCTGAAACAACCTGTGGCCTCAGGGTAAGTCTTTCTCCACCCCAGCAGGGTATTTACATCCAAACATGTCTCTTTTTAAAAAATTGTATCTATCTTTAATCCCAACACTTGGGAGGCAGAGCTAGGAGGATCGCTGAGAGTTCAAGGCCACCCTGAGACTACATAGTGAATTCCAGGTCAGCCTGGACTAGTGTGAAACCCTACCTTGAAGCCCCCCACCAAAAAAAAATTTGTATCTATTGGGCTGGAGAGATGGCTTAGCAGCTAAGGCACTTGCCAGCGAAGTCTAAGGATCCATGTTCAACTCTCCAGATCCCACTTAAGCCAGACACACAAAGGAGAAGTAAGCGTAATATCCCACATGCCCACCAGGTGGCACAAGCATCTGGAGTTGGATTTCAGTGGCTGAGGGACTGGAGCATCAATTCTCTCTCTCTCTCTCTCCCTGTCTGTCTCTCTCTTGCTCTCTCTAAAATAAAAAATAAATAAAAATAAATAAATTATACCTACCAATTAGCTAATAAGTAGGTTTCTATAATATTTATTTATTTCATCTTTGTGTCTTCCTATCCCTCCCTCCCTTTCACTTGTTCCTATTAAAATCTTTCCAGGGGCTGGAGAGATGGCTTAGAGGTTAGCGCTTACCTGCGAAGCCTAAGGACCCCAATTTGATTCCCCAGGACCCACGTAAGCCAGATGCACAAGGTGGCGCATGTATCTGGAGTTCGTTTGCAGTGGTTGGAGGCCCTGATGTGCCCATTCTCCCCACCCCCTCTCTGCCTCTTTCTCTCTCTGTCTCTCTTAAATAAATAAATA
This sequence comes from Orientallactaga sibirica, assembly GCA_036365145.1. Classification (NCBI taxonomy): domain Eukaryota; kingdom Metazoa; phylum Chordata; class Mammalia; order Rodentia; family Dipodidae; genus Orientallactaga; species Orientallactaga sibirica. The sequence continues at coordinate 1,978,695 of JAEOAD010001748.1, read as the reverse complement.
AATAAATAAATAAATAAATAAATAAATAAATTTAAAAATCTTTCCACCTTGTAGTCTGTCCCTCCACTTGCCTCCCCAAGCCTCATTCTAGATTCCTGATCGCTACTACTGATGCATACTAAAACTTACAGAACAAACAAAATCTACAGAAACAAAAGACCAAGAATCAGCTGTCAAGTCAGCAAACAAGACGAAGAGGGGCTGTAGGGCCAGGTCCTAAAGAGCCTTGTGGGCTCGCCCGGGAAGGAAACTATAATGTCTTCTCTCGCTGTGCCCTTGATTACTCCCAACACCCTCACGCCTTCCTCTCTTCTGGATATGTCTACCTGGGGGCCTTTTTTTTTTTTTTTTTTTTTTTTTGACAGAGCTCCTGATGACTTCCTTGATGAGAAATTGAGTGACAGCTACCCGACAGCTTTCATAGATGGCCCAAAGACATATTTACTTATAATGCAAATATGAGCAATTTTCAAAGACTGAGAATCTCACAGAGCCATCCTCCCCAAGGCCACATTTCAGATTCCTGGCATCAGAAAAGAGGATTGCACGGCCTCTGCCTTCTTGGAAGTCATCATGGAAAGGCACCAAGGTGAATTCCAAGGTTTCGATGCTCACCTCCAAAACACAAGCAATGAAAAGTGGCTTCCAGTAGCTTATATGATGAGCTTCGGATGCCACCTAAAGAGTCTAATGTGGGAGGCTGGGGAGATGGCTTACTGATTAAAGGTGCTTGCTTACAAAGCCTGGCAGCCTGGCAGCCTGGGTTCAATTCCCCAGAACCCATGTAAAGCTAGATGCATAAAGTGGCACATGCATCTGGAATTCCTTTGCAGGGGTAAAAGTCCCTGTTGCACTCATACATGCTCTCTCTCTCTCTCTCTCTCTCTCTCTCTCTCTCATAAATAAATAAGTAAATAAATAAATGAATAAATAAATATTTTTTTTTAAAAAAAAGAGGCTTAGGTGACATCAAGCAATGGCTTCCTGAAAGAGAGACAGAGGAAAATGATCCATTATCTTGTGATGAGGAAAGTCTTTAGATAGTCCTATCAATTCTTTGCTTCTATCCAAAGCTCAAAAATAAAGTAAGGCTTGGGCTGGGGAAATGGCTTAGCAATTAAGGTGTTTGCCTGAGAAGACTAAGGACCCCAGTTTGATTCCCCAGGACTCACATAAGCCAGATGCACAAGGGGGCGCACACATCTGGAGTTCATTTGCAGTGGCTGGAGACCCTGGCACGTCCATTCTCTCTTTCCCTCTATCTGCCTCTTCCTCTCACTCTGTGTCTCTCTAATAAATAAATAAAATATTTAAAAATAATAAAAATAAATAAAGTAAAGCTCACTTAGTCCAACCAAATGGGATCTTCCAACAGGGAAAGACTAATTTCATTAATTTGTTAATTTAAAGAAATTGGGAGGCTTCAAGTTAAAAGTCCATATGATGATATAAATGTCTAAAGAAAGACTGACTTGTTCTTTCCAGTAAAGGGAGCAAGTAACTCAAGATCACCACTAACAGAGGTTTCAGAACAGACCCTACAGAATCAGATTCATTGAGTGGACACATACAGATACCATTTGATCCAGACAAGGGTGGAGCTCATGTAGTCTATGACTGTAGGCATGGGTTTTGGCTCCTTTTAATACAGCAAGATTCTCATGAATGCCTGCAGCTGACGTCCTCATCCGCAGAAAGGCCCTCATTAGCATCTTTCTATGATTTTCCGAGAGAATTCACAAGCACACTCATCAACCTTTGTCTGTGAACACCATATCATTGGTGTCTCCACTAACAGGGTTATGCTGGAGTCCTACAAAGACAGAATTATAGCAAATGGTATATTCGGGGAATTGAGAACTACCACAACTACAGGACATAATGGTGTCTCTCAAATAAATAAATAAAAATAAATATTAAGAAAAAAAACAAGAGAGTTGGGGAGATGAAATCAGAAGCAGGAGAAACAGGCCCATTTCAGGGACCTGGTCCAGGTGTACTGGACCTGAGAGAGTATCCATCAGGCCCAGCATCAAGGCCAGGGTATAATTGACTGCAGGGTGCAGCTGCTCCATACCTGAGGCCCAAGGGTTCCTCATGTTCGACTAAGGCACACTTAGTTTCTCCAAATGCCTCCGTCCCAGCACTTGTGTTTTCAGGCTTGCAGAGTGTATAGCTTTTAGGTTCTGCAGGATCTGAAAAGGTAGTGATGGGAATTTCCAAGGACCATGGATTCCTGAGTCTGCCTTGATCCCACGCACTATGTACCATGTGTGTTGTGCAAAGCCAGACTGCCACCTATTGACACAACAAGGTGTGGCGTCCTATTGTCCAGCTTAGGTAGAAGTAAAGTGTTATTGGTTACAAATGGCCTACCAAACTCTTTGGGCTAATTTTAAAAACACAATGGGAATGAAGTAATGATCAATGTGAGACTGGATTTTTTTTTTTTAGTGGTTGAGGAAAAACACTCAGACTAAATATATCTAGTATCTGCTGATGGGTCCGAAATAACAGAGGAAGTTTGTCATGTTGGGATGGAGTGGAACACGTATGGTCTCATTTCCGACAGCTCTTCATGTGTTTTCAGCAAGAGCTATGAGACAGCTTGCTCCACTGGACTGAGAACTCTCAGAAGGCAGGAAGTACATCTGACTTACATTTCCCCACATGGCCTGACATCTTTCCTACTGCATATTCAAGGTTTCCCAATGGTTTGTTAAATGAGTACTTACAATTTTTATAACAATAAAACTAAAACTCAAATCAATTCTCATAAAAAAATAATTAAACATTGGGCAGAAGAGATGGCTTAGCAGTTAAAGTGCTTCCCTGCAAAGCCAAAGGACCCAGGTTCCATTCCCCAGTACCCAGATAAGCCAGAAGTACAAGGTGTCACATTTATCTGGAGTTTGTTTGCAGTGGATGGAGGCCCTGATGCACCCATTCAGTCTGTCTGTCTGTCTGTCTGTCTGTCTGTCTCTCTCTCTCTCTCTCTCTCTCTCTCTTTCTCTCTTTATCTCTCAACTAAATAAATAAATATAAATATTTAAAAAAATTATCCAAGGGAGCTGCGGAGGTGACTCTGTTGGTTAAGTGCTAGCTGTACAAGGATAAGGAGCTGAACTTGACTCACAGCACTCACATAAATGTTGGGTGGCCCACTCGTAATCACAGAGCTCAAGAGGCAGGGATACGGAATCCCCCAGGGGCAAGCTGGCTAGCTGAGTTAGCCATATTAACAAGCTCTGGGTTCAAGTGGGAGCCCTTGCATCAGTAAATAAGATGGAAACAAAAGTCACCTGACATCAACCTCTGCCCTCACATGCATGGCGCGAGCGTGCACACACACACACACACACACACACACACACACACACACACACACGCGCACGCATGCATGGATACATGCACATAACTGGAAGGATCCGAAAATCGCTGAAGGGAGACTCAGACTCATGTAGCATGTAAAAATATAGAGCGTTTATTGTGCAGAGAAGTCCAGCGTGTGGGGGTCCACCATTTGCACCAAATGGCGACCCCGAGAAGAACTTTCTGGCTCTTTTAAAGACAGTTAAACAAAGACCTCTAACATAATTGGCTACTTTGAACTATATAGTACTTGTGCACTCCTGACTGGTTATAATTTGGCACACATGGGCTAAGGGGGCTAAGGGAGGGGCTCTAGGGAAGGTAAAGTTTTCCTAAGGTGGCCAGTTAAGCAGCCAGTCAGCATATCTCACATTCTTTTACTTCTGATTGGCTGGGGCCAAGAAAGGGGGATGGCCTTAGACATCCCTGAAACCTTCCAGGAAATGACTTGTTCTTTGTCTGTTCTCCCAGAATTTAGTTCAGGCTTCTTGAGAAAATGAAACTTGGGTCCAGCTAGGAAATATTGAAGCCTGTTACGGTGGTTTCAATAACACCACACATATACACCTGCAAAACCAACCATGATCACATTGGTTTAAATGCCATTGCTAATGGATGTGTACTTTGGGCAGTTTAGCTAACCTCCCTGCTCCATTTCTTCATCTTTGGAATGAAGACATGGCCTGTGGCATTCGGTTGAATGCTGAGGATTAAATGACATCACATGTATGACATGCTTTGCAAACAACTTTCAAGGACAGAATTGGGTAGTTGAGCTTTTTTTTTTTCTTTTTTTGAAGACAGAGTCTTACTGTGGAGCCCAGACTGGCTTTGAACTTGTAATCCTCCTACTCTGGCCTACCAAATGCTTGAATTACGGGTGTATACCACCATGCCGAGATTCAGAATTTAAAAAAAAACAAACAAAAAAACGGGTAATCAGGCCTGAAATCCTATCTACTGACCCTGGGAGGCCTCCCTGCTGGAGAGGCCCCTACCTCTGCCTTCACAGGCAGCTTGAAAGGCTCTTGGAAAGCGCTCTACCTGACATGTGAATCCAGCCCCCCGAGAGTTGGAACAAAGCAGGCTGGTGAGGCGGGAGCTTAATTGAAGCCCACTGTTATTTTTAGTTCCAAACTGCAGAAACACATCTCCTGTTGGATCTTCTTGCCTCTCTGGCTGACCAGTGATCAGAAGGAAACCAAAGAAGGAAGTAGAGACAGGATATGTCAACACCAACACATCCTTACCCCACGGGCCAGAATGCTGAAAACCCAGTGGAAGTACAAACAAAACCAGGAAAGACGGACCGGCCACCCAGAGGAGACAAACCAAAAATAACTTCCCATTTACAGCAGCGGGAACTAGATCAGCTTATACTTGGCTCCCGAATTCTTGTTAAAGTTCTGGGAATTTTTAAAAGAAAATGCTTTCATGCTATCAAGCCTGAAGGCCTAGGCCAAAATAGCAGAGGAGGGTATGTTTCACATTATCTCTCCCGAGTCTCCACTTTGCCATCTGTGGAATTAGGTAATACCCCTACCTGTCCCTCCTTGCACAGCTCTTAGACTGCAACGTTAATGACGGTCTTACTCTGGGTCTCTTCTGGATGGGAAGAATTCAGTTGAGAGACACAGACGGTTTAAGCAGAAGTTTATTTAACAAAGTCAAGCAAAGTATGCACTCCAAAGAGAGATTGGAGTGGGCTGGCCCAGAAGTGTGCAGCAGCATAGTAGGTTCTGCTTTGGGGATCTGGAAGAAGTTGTCATGAATATTCATGAGGTAAGGTACTGTTTTTCCTTCCCCATCATGGTGGACTGGATGGATCTCCCTTTTAGGATTGTCTTCCCATGAAAGCCCACAGAGTGGGGGAGTCAAAACCACACAGAACATGATACAATGGTGCTGAGGTCTTCTGAGGATGTAGGCCCTTTAGTTAGTGCACATGTGTGGGAAAATGCCCTGGAGCTTTGATTTCTTAGAAAGAAAGAGCAGCCCATCTGCAGCCTCAAGGATGTCTGACCACAAAGGGGTATTCTTTTTTAATATTTAATATCTTATTTTATTAATTTATGAGAGAGAGAGATAAAAAGAGGGAGAGAGAGAGAATGGGAGAATGGGGGCAGCAGGGCCTCTAGCCACTGCAAACGAATTCCAGACACATATGCCACCATGTACATCTGGCTTATGTGGGTACTGGCGAATCAAACCTGGGTCCTTAGGCTTTTCAGGCAAGCACCTGAAGCACTGAGTCATCTCTCCAGCCCACAAAGGGGCATTCTGGCCATCAGAGACACAGCCAACCAAGGTACAATCAAAGTTTTCTTAGTGACTTCATATCTAACTCCTTTTTGAGGCTATTCAAGTTCATTAAGTCAATTTGTTGCTTCATGATTGGAAGTTGTGTTGTAAGAATTGGGGTCAGGGTTTTATGACAGACCAGCAGGCTGTACAGGCAGAAAAACAGGACTTCAGCTGTCTGTAGAACTCCCTTCCAGCTCCACCATTCATATTACCTTCTATTTAACCATAGGAAAGGGATGAACCTTACAATTCTTTTGGCGACTGTCTTCATGGAAAAGGAAAAAGAAAACCTGACCATGCAATTCATGCCCCAGTCATCTGAGGCACGACAAGCCCAGAGCAACCAAGCCATTCATGGTGGGAAGTCCTCTGTTCCCCAAGGTGCCCAAGATTGTGTCTGATAAACTTCTGAAAAAATGTTTCTTCATCAGATTTTGTTAATAATTGGCCCTTCCAAAGAAATACTTCTGTTTTGAAAGAAGTTAATTTTTCAGTATTGAAAAATGAAGCCCTCAGTGATCAATTAATTACATACTTACAATAGTTTCTATCCCCAGATATTTATTCCCAATATTGTTTTAGTCCTCGGACATTACTGTGTGGGTAAAAGTGATTAAAAGCACAGTCCAGAACCAGGCATAGTGGCATACCCTACAATCCCAGCACTTAGGAGGCTGAGGCAGTAGGATTGCTATGAGTTTGAGAGCTGAATTGCAAAATGAGTTCCAGGCCAGCCTGGCCTAAGAATGAGAGCCTGTCTCAAAAATAAAGAATAAAGAAGCACAGACTTGAAGTCCAGCCTGGTTTAAAGGACAGTGAGTTGAACATGGCTTAGGTACTAGGTGGCAAGTTAATTACCCAAGATTCCATTTGTTCATTTTCAAAGTGAGAAAGATTATGATCTCGGGGTATGCTGTGAGACTTAGCACATAATAAATACCCCTGACTAAACGTTAGCTGACAACACAAATAGACTACACTGTGAGTCACCTTCAGGACAGGCACCCACGCTATTCCACATTCAGCGGAACTGTATGCATGTAGCCCCAGGCAGAAGCCTGAGACAAGCAAGCAGGTACTCTGAAGCCCAGCAGTTGCAACACAGAGATGCGATCTGGTGATAAGACTTCTGAGGGACAGAGACTTAACTCAGCAACAGAGTACTTGTCTGACATGCACAAGGCTCTGAGTTCAAGCCTAGTCCTGCAAAAGAGTTCCAGATCAGCAGTCCCCAAACAGCTTATCTCTAAGCTGCCAATAAGTTCACAAGCTAGAAAACAAAAGGCAATCAAATAATACCCTGAACCTAATCAGCTAATATACCTGATGTCATGCAATATTTACTGGTAATTTCTCACTGATGTCCAGAAGGGATCGGATGACCAGGGGCTCACATGTACAGAACCGAAACATAGGACCTGGTTCTGGGATCCTTTTGACTGTAACCAAACAGGCGTTGCAACTCAGTTCTGCCAGGTATTGTGCTAACTGCCCATGTAACAAGCAATGGCAGGAGGTGACTTAGCTCACTGAAGACTCTACAGATAACCCAAGGCAAAAAAAGTCCCCCGAAAGTGCTGAATGCATACATTAATATGTTTGGCCTCTTTGTTTTCTAAACCATGAAAAATCTGCACTTGAGGGCCACTCTAACAAGTACGCGACATGTAATAATTGAAGATAGAATCCTTCTGCCTGGTGCACATTTGGAGTGTGTTTTGAATAGCTTCTATAGTACCACACAGTCAGAACACCTAAAAGTACAATGGGTTCTTCATCATCTGTTCCAGTAGTTCAGGGGCTACATAGAAACAAACTGATCCAAATGCAAACAAAATCAGAAACCACTTTATAGCTTTCTCTGGTGCCCTAGTGCACATTGATGGACTGATTATCCATAAAGGGGCAGGAAAATCAAAGTGGGCCTTCCCGTTTGTGTGATCCAGCTGGGCAGGGCTGAGCATGGTAGAACAGTTGTCCTCACATCAGTCACCTACCAGAGCCACCCCACAACTGGTCCCATGAGGCCAGGTTGCTAATAGCCTGACCGTGCTTTGCTTTCCAAATACAGACATCACTTAGCTGAGCTTGGCAGCAGAGCCATGCCCATTTAAAACCCCAAGGTCAAAGCATTTCCCTTCCTAAATGTGATCATGGTACCACGAGGTGAAGAGAAAAATCTTTGGTTGTCCACATACAAGTCTGACTGTCATGGACCATGCAGGCTATGAAAACTCTTTCCCATACACAACTGAACGAATAAAAATAACCACCTAGGTCTGGAGAGATGGCTTATTGTTATTGCCATTGAAGCCTAAGGACCCTGGTTCGAGGCTCTATTCCCCAGGACCCACGTAAGCCAGATGCACAAGGTGGCGCATGCATCTGGAGTTCATTTGCAGTGGCTGGAGGCTCTGGTGTGCCCATTCCCTCTCTCTCTCTCTCTCTCTCTCTCTCTGCCTCTTTCTCTCTCTATTGCTCTCAAATAAATAAATAAAAATAAACAAAAATAACCACCTACTCAGGCTACCTTAAAAGTCAGTGGGAAAACATCAGCTAACTGTATTTCATAAAGATCCTACAGGGATCTGTGTGTGCTCATGGATAAAAATGTTCTGAGTCACGCATGGGGAAATCCCATTCCATATTCAACATCATTTTTGTAACCAGGGAAGCGGTCCCTTAGACAATTGCTTAGGGATTTTCAACATGGAATTGTTAAGACTGTAAGACATAAGTATGATGATTACTTCTTTTTGGATGTTTTGCAAATTTTTGGATGTTGGAAATCATATGGCTGGCTGGGACAATCGAGCAATTAGCAACAGACAAAGGACACCAACACAGACATAATCATGTGTAATGGAAGGCTGCCAGTGAGGACCCCAACAAACTGCAGCCTGGTTGAAAGATTCTTCATGAACAGGGAGAAAAGGTAGGAATAATAGCAGCCCTAGCTGCAGAGGCCAGCTACAATAACTGTGTCAAGAAAACATGGGCCTTTGGTCCCCAGCACTGCAAAAATAAAGGAAGAAAAGAAAAGCAGAAAATGTGTGCAATATTGATGTGGATTGTGATTGAAGAGGTATGCCTCCAGTTTCTACCCACTGACTCACAGGTGTTTTCTTTATACTGCCTGAACTCCTAAGACCCAAACATTAATAGTCTGGTTTTGGTGGAATCATCTGACTGAATATTTTCCCCTAAGCTATTTATCCAGTCCCATCTATCTTCACTGTTGTTTCTATATACAATAGTGTAACATAAAGGCATCTTTGTAATACAAAATCAAGTGACCAGAAAGGCAACCTGCAAATATACAAGGCTCATTCTTGTATTGCTCAAAGTTGTTGGAAAATAGCAATAACAGGGCTAGGGAGATGAATGAGAGTGTAAGGTGCTTGCCTTGCAAGCATGAGGACCTGGGTTCCATCCCCAGAACCTATTTTAAAATGCTCAGCTTAGTAGAGCATGCTTGCAATCCCAGCACTGGAGAAGTAGAGAGAAAAGAATCCCTAGGGCTCACTGGCCAGCCAGCCTTTCCTAACTGGTGAGCTCCAGGCAAATGAGACATTCTATCTTTAAAACAAAATGTGGAGAGTGTTTCTGAAGGAAAACACTTGAGATTATCTTCTGGTCTCCACATGTATCCAAACACACACATGTATAACTATACATACATGACCACATCAGCAAGAATGCAAATAAAGAAAAAATATCTGTAGCAACCATGTTTAGCAGTCCTTACCATTATCTTGTGTCCTGGAATCAGGTCATATTATTCTCTTAGAAAATAAAATCAGTTATGGGCGGGCATACCAGTGTGGAGTGAGTAGGCCAGACTCCTGTTTCCCAGCTCTTCCCAGCTCCCCGATCTGGGTTCCCTGCGCCAGTCTTTGTGGTTTTTGTGGGGCCAGCATGGTGGTGTGGAGCGAGTAAACCAGATCCCTGTTCCCTGGCTCTTCCCAGTACCCTGTCCCTGGTAGGTCCCATTGTGCCTTGCTTGGGGAGGCCTGATAAGCTGTGGAATCAGGCCTTTTGCTCTGGTATCTTGACTAGCGACTGGGTACCAACATCCCTGTTCACCTGAGTCAAAGTATATATGGGCCAAAGGACAAAAACTTGCTTCCTCCTCAATAAAACAATAGACAACAATGCAAAAAAGCCAACAAAAGTCAGAAAACTGAGCAATCTCCACCAAGGATGCCTAGTCCTACAATGGAAGCCTCCAATGAAATCACAGAGAAAACAACAGAAATTCATTTCCAAAATGAAAACATAGCAACCAATGAGACCCTGATCAAAAGAATCGCTGAACTGGAAGCAAACCATCAAAGAAGAGAGTCGTCTCTTAGAGCATTCAGCTTTTGACAATAGGCTTAACTTGATTGAAGAAAATGTTAGAACCCTCCGAAGACATATGAATAAACTGAAGGTGAGTAAAGAAATGGAAGACCTCAACAACCGGTTGATTAAGCTAAATAAAGACTTGATCAAATCCAAGAATGAATTCCGGGAAACATCAAGAAAACCAGAACTCAAATTGAAATCATACCTCAAAAAAAGAGATGGACACGATGCAAAATTAGCACAACAGAAAACAAACATCAAATAGAAATTATAAAACCTCTCCAGAACCCCTCACCAACAGAGCCACTCATGTGGAAGACAGAACCTCTGACCTGGAAGACAAGATAGAAGAAATTGATCGGGAGGCCAAAAACTTTGCTAAGTTCAAAAAAAAAAAAAGTGAACAGAATACGAGGGAACAGCGGGACACCCTAAAACAACCAAACATCCAGATCATGGGTATACCAGAAGGAGAGGAAATCCAGGCCAGAGGCATAGAAAACATTCAAAAAAATTACTGAAGAAAATTTTCTGAATCTCTCAAAAGAGAGGCCCACAGAACACCAAACAGACAGGACCAAAAAATAAACTCTCCAAGACACATCACAATTAAAACTCTTAACAACAAAAACAAAGAGAGAGTGTTAAAAGCAGTAAGAGAGAAACTCACAACATGCAAAGACAATCCCATCAGAATTACCTCAGATTTCTCAGTGGAAACCCTGAAAGCCAGAAGGGCCTGGAATGGAACACTTCAAAGTCTAAAAAACTATGGCTTCCAACCCAAGCTATTCTACCCAGCAAAAGTATCCCTCATAATAGATGGCAAAAGAAAAACTTTCTGTGGAAAAAGTTGACTCTACGATTCTATAAACACAAAGAAAAACCTACAGGGAATACTCAACACAGAGCAGTCAAACAACCAATCTCAACAGCCAATAAGAAGATCACAATAAGCCGGGTATGGTGGCACACACCTTTGATCCCAGCACTTGGGAGGCAGAGGTAGGAGGATCGCCGAGAGTTCGAGGCCACCCTGAGACTACATAGTTAATTCCAGGTCAGCCTGGACCAGAGTGAGACCCTACCTTGAAAAACCAAAAAAAAAAAAAATAGAAGATCACAATAACCAAAATAGACCAGGCTCAACATAGTACAAACATAAGAAAGCACCAAACCCTATAAAACACCTCATCGTGGCAGGGATTAATTCAAACCTCACAGTAATAACCTTAAATACTAATGGTCTTAACTCACCCATCAAAAAAGACAAGTTATCAGGGTGGATCAAAAAAAAAAAATGGACCCTTCTATCTGTTGTCTTCAAGAAACCCACCTCACCGTTAAAGATAGACACCTCCTCAGGGTGAAAGGGTTGAATATGATATTCCAAGAAAATGGAAATAAGAAACAAGCAGGTGTTGCTATGTTAATATCTAATAAAATAGTCTTCTAACCAAAAGTAATCAAAAAGGACAAAGAAGTCCACTTCTTACTGATCAAGGGAATGATCCAACATGAGCACATCACAGTCATAAATATTTATGCACCAAACGCAGGTGAACCACAGTTTATAAAACAAAATCTCCTTGACAACAAAACAGAAATAAACACCAACACCATCATAGTTAGAGACTTCAACACTCCACTATCATCAATAGACAGATCATCTAAGCAGAAAATCAGCAGGGACATAATAGAGCTCAACAACATCATAGATCAACTAGATCTAATGGATATCTACAGAACTTTCCACTCCAACTTTACAGAATACACATTCTTTTCAGCAGCCAATGGAACCTTCTCCAAAATTGACCATATATTAGGCCATAAAGCGTGCCTTCATAAAGTCAGGAAAATTGAAGTAACTTCCTGCATCATGTCATATCACAATGCTTTAAAGCTATAAATTAACAAGAGACACATCAAGAACCCCATCAGTTCTTGGAGACTAAACAACAGACTTTTAAACAATGAATGGGTCATGGAAGAAATTAGAAAAGAAATTGTAAAATTCCTAGAATTGAATGATAATGAAAACACAACCTACCAAAACTTATGGGACACAATAAAGGTAGTCCTAAGGAGAAAATTCATAGCCTTAAATGCCTTCATTACAAAGACAGATAGATCCCAAATTAGTAACCTGACTGTTCACCTAAAGGCACTGGGAAAAATAGAAGAATCCAACCCAAAAAGCTTCAGACACATGGCTCAGGGAACATTGTGGAAGAAGGGGCAGAAAGATTGTAAAAGCCACAGAGTGAGTAGGAATATCCTGAGGCACCATCCCCCACTACCTCACAGGGACAGATGCTAAAGTGAATATCATAATCCCACTCAGGAGGATCTCCAGGGTAATGGGAGCTGGGGCAAGGGGATAAAAGAATAACCTGTCATAATTAATATACAACAAAAATTAATATTAAAAAGGTAGTGTTATTTGGGAAGGCTGTAGAAACTTTAGGTAGTAGAAACACCGGACTAAGTGGACCCTGGGTGTGGGCCTGGAGATTTTATAGGCTAGCTCCACTTCCTGTTACTGGAAAGTAACCACTTCCTTAGAGTAGATGCAATGTGACCAGACACCTGCTCCTGATGCCACATCTTCCCTGACATGTTTCCCCTGGAACTATAAGCCAAAATAAGCCCTGTATGCTTTAAGCTGCTTCTTATCAGGTATTTCATTTTTTAATTTTTATTTTAGAGAGAGAGAGACAGACAGACAGACAGACAGACAGACAGACAGAGAGAAAATTACCGCACCAGGGCCTCAGCCATTGCCATCAAACTCCAGACGCTTACACCATCTAGTGGGCATGTGAGGCCTTATGCTTGCCTCACCTTTGTGCCTCTGGCTAAAGTGGGATCTGGAGAGTCAAACATGGGTCCTTGGGCTTTGAAGGCAAGCACCTTACCTGCTAAGCCATCTCTCTAGCCCCTTATCAGATAATAATAGATATTTCATAGACACTTCTCAATGTCAATTTCAACATATGCATTTTGAGGGAAGACAAATATCATATTCATAACTGTTCGCTTTATCTTTTTCACCTAGCATACTAACTGTGAAAACTGCATTTTTTAGGGGTATATGATAATTGTTAGAGTGCTCTAAAACCTGCCAAGTGTGGAGCATCTGAGATCTTTAAAGTGGATTCATGTTGTAGGTTCTTAGCATTCAAACCTAAAGAAGTAAATGGTTTTAAGATGGACAATATTTCACTGATTACTGAACTCCAGATCAGTACTCATGTGCCACCTTTAAAAGGACACACCTGATTTTGCCTACTGGAGAGTTTAATTTCTCTAGTAACTACAAATTAGCACATTAGGCCTTGCATAGTCATTGAATTTCAGTGTTTGGAAGCCAGCCTACTTGTATTTCACCAACCTTGTCAGTGTTTCCACATCTCCTAATCCAACCACAGTGGCAAACGCACAAAGTGCTAAGCACTATGATCTGGAGTTCATAATCTAGTCGGCATAATAAATCAGGTGTACATGAAAAGTTCAGTTACAAGGTATCACGTCACTTTAGTCGACAATGTAAGGCAATTTTAGAATAAATGCCAGTATTGGGTGCACAACTGATGACAAGAACTTAAACTCAGGTCTGCCCATCTCTAAGCTCCAGTCTCTCTCCTTCATCGATGTTTCCAGAAAAGTCTGCTGTACTTGTTCTACCCCCTTAGCTGTTGGAATTTGTCTGTAAGAGATGCTCCTTGCTTTTCACAGAGAGAAGGCATGAGGCAGTGGGGAGGTGTGCATGCATATCTTATGGGCTGAGACATAGAAAAGTGAATATCATATATTTCCCCTCTTATGTGAAAATGTTTTCAAAAAGATGAACTGAAAATAGAAGATGGACAACTGAGGAAGGAACAGGATCCAGAAAAGCAAGGGGAGAGGGCAGGACATGAGAAGATAAAAAGGAGGAGAGAAAAAAGCCACACATGGCACAGGTATTGTATGGAAAAATACCATAAAACCCATTCACTTATATAATTAATATAGCTGAATCATTCTAAAAGCAGGTCTGGTGCAGTGACTGGATAATGTACCTTCGCAGAAGAGGCAAGTCATGCATTTGCTGTTCTAGACCACTAAGCGGATTCATGACATTGATCATGAAATTCATACTCTCGATGCAAAAACGCAGATCACCTCAGAGGAAATGCCAGAGCTTATTTTGGAGCCAAGTGTGAGTGGCCATGGCCTGGAAACACAGATTCAGGTCACTTCAAGTTCCATGTTCCAACATGGTAACAGTTTCATGATTTTTTTTTTTTTTGAGAGAGACACAGAGAGACAGAGAGGGAGAGGAAGACAGATAGAGATGGGCACGCCAGCAGCCTCTTAGCCGCTGCAAAAGAAATCCAGATGTGTGCTCCACCTTGTGGTCAAGTGTGGCATTGTGCCCTTGTGTCACTTTGCATCTGGCTAAACGTGGGACCTGGAGATTGGAACTGACGTTTTTTAGACTTAGGAGGCAGGCGCCTAAACCACTAAGCCATCTTTCCAGCCCATGATTTTTTTTTTATGCCAGAACAAAGAAAGTCATGAATTAAGACACATTTCAATACATTGGTGGAAATATCAAGTGAGTGGGTTACAGCAAAGTGGGAGACTCTGTTGTAGTCTTCAGATACTGTCTGGTGACATTCTTAGCTTTGGGGTTGGTAGAAGCCAGTGGTTTGTTAAGAATACATTTTAGCAGGGTATGGTGGCACATGCCTTTAATACCCAGCAAAGTAGAAGCATTGCTATGAGTTGTAGGCCATCCTGAGATGACATAATGAATTCCAGGTCAGCCTGGGCTAGAGCAAGACCCTACCTTGAAGAACAAAAATCAAATGGGGAGAGGGGAGCTGGAGAGATTGCTCAGTGGTTAAGGCACTTGCCTGCAAAGCCTAATGCCCAGAGTTCTATTCCCCAGTACCAGATGCACAAAGTGGGGCACACATCTGGAGTCCATTTGCAGTGCCTGGAGCCTCTGGTGCACCTATTCTTTCTTCTATTTCTCTCTACATGCAAATAAATAAATCCTTTTTTTAAAAAAAGCATACATTTTAAAGGTTTTGATAGTCACAAGCATGTTAGGTCAGACCCAGGGGAGGGAAATGAATGGCTTTCAAAGTGACTAAGGCTAGCTTAACGTAATGTGGTCTGGGCTGCAGCATTTCAGCTCTCCATGATCACGAAATTCAATCACTTGGTCTCCCAGCAGCATTAGCACAGATGAAGCTCTGGTTTACTTTTTCTCCCAGGAACTTCAGTTAACTACAGCAATGTTCAGACCCTATATGAAGACATGGGAAATTTGGAGGACTTTTATGAGAGAAACTGGTACTGTGGTTAGGTAAGATGGAACCAGCTAACTGGAAGAAGCTGAAGGGAACATACATGGGGTCTGTCTGTGCTATTTGTAGCTTCCTGTAAATCTGTAAGTATTTCCAAATTTGTCAAAAAAAAAAAAAGAGAGAGAGAGAGAGAGAGAAAAAAGGCAATCTGCAGAATTCTGCATTTTCCAAGGCTGGAAGTAGAAGGCAAGCTCCCAAGACTCCTAGACCCAGGTGCCTCTGTTAGTTACTTCTCACAGTGCTGGGACCATACACTCTGAAAAGAAAGGGTTTATTTCAGTTTATAGTCCTCCAGGGCAGAGAAGGCATGGTGTCAGGAGCAGGAAGCAAAATCGGTCACATTGCACCAGGAAGCAGAGAAGCAAAATGACAGCTGGTACTCAGCTAGCTTCCTTCGTTCTAACCAGCCCAGGACCTCAGACCCTAGAATGGTGCTACCCGCACTTAGGTAGGTCTTCACACTCAATTAACCTCATCTAGAAACTCCCTCACAGGCACGCCCAGAGATGTGTTTCCATGGTGATTCTAAATCCTGTCAAATTGACCATCAGAGATGAAGCCTCATACCTACCCACCGCCGCTTTGTTCTGGAGCACGGATTACATGTTTCAATAAGTCACTCTCCCTTATAGCTTCCATAACTACCCATACCTTGGTAAACAGCCTTTCCAAAGCCAGTCCTTAAATTACCCAATTTAAGTGTGCATCTGTTTCCTGCTGAAACCCTGACCAATAGACCATGTGCATCTGGCTTTCGTGGGACCTGGAGAATCGAGCCTGGGTCCTTAGGCTTTGCAGGCAAGTGCCTTAATCACTACACCATCTCTCTAGCCCTTTTTAAATTTTTTTTAAGTTTTTTTTTTAGAGTGTAATCCTGTCAAAGGAAAAGGAAGACCTCCGTAGCCACCGACAAGTAAACTATTCAATTCCAATAGCTTTGTGCCTGGTACTCGCTCAACTCCAGTAGGACATTACTCACATTGAACTCTCCATAAAGAATGTTGAGAATGATCACAGACAGTCACGACTGGAGGACTGGATGGTCAGCCCGCCTCCCAAGATGCAAGTGAAATGCTATTTTCTATGACATCATCTCTACTTCAAAGAATTCCTCTCTATCAGTTTGGGATTTCTGCCTTCTTGCTGTTCGCCAGGATGGAGTAGGCAATCATTATTATTATTATTCATTCATTCATCTCTCCGTGTGTGCGTATGTAAAAGTGAGACTGTATGTGAGTGTGGGCATGCGTGTGCTTTGGTGCACATGTGGAGGTTAAAGGACAACGTGCCAGTCCATCCCCGCCATTCCACCCCATTTGAGGTAGGGTTTCTCTCCATTCTTCTTAGCTCTTCTTGCCTACTACCAGGAAATTCTGTCTACATCCCATCTCACCATCAGAGTGCAGCGTCTGGCTTTTTACATGTGGCCTACAGATTGAACGTGGGTATTCAGGTTAAAGAGTAAGTGGTTTATCTACTGTGCTATCTTCCTAGCTCTATTTTTTAACGTTTTTATTTTTATTTATTTGAGAGAGAGAGAAGCAGAGAGAGAGAGAGAATGGGCACACCAGGGCCTCCAGTCTCTGCAAACGAACTCCAGACACATGTGCCTCCTTGTGCATCTGGCTTACATGGGTCCTGGGGAATCAAACCAAGGTCCTTTGGCTTTGCAGGCAAGTGCCTTAACCACTAAACCATTTCTCCAGCCCCCTAGCTCTAATTTTTTTTAATCCAATCACTATTTCAAAAACACCTGGCTACATTTGGTAACATTGTATTTCTTCTAAGTACATGAGTTCAATCTTTGTTATACGTCAGCCTAGGTTGACAGAGGTTCAGTGTGGCCCATGCAGAGGCTCTGCTCAGCAGCTGATTAGAATACGATTATAGGAGCACAGCAAATCCCTGGAAGAGAACAAATCATTTTTAAGGACTTTTGCCCATTAACTGTTTGTATGCAAATAGACCTGCTAATGGTGTGTTTTATCTACTCAAAACAGCAGCAGCAGACTGCTGTCCTAACTTGGTGAAAATTCAATTTAGAATTACTGCTTGCCTTTAAAAGGCAATTCTTTAAAAATTGACTTAAATTCAGTCTACTAAGCAGTTTATATTGACCTTCCACCCAATTAGTACCCATCAAAGGGGCTTAACCATAGCCATGACAGGGTGATAGCAACAAAATAAAAATGAAAATCCCAAAGCATCAGAATAGAAACTCCAGGATCAATGAGGCACAGTGAAATCGTCTTAAATCCAGATTATGAAAACTCTTGAAATAACTAATTAAAATAATAAATGAAAACGCTCTCCCTTTCAACCAGCTAGGCAGCAGAATTTCCCTAATAAGGCTACTGGCTCTAACATTGCAGAGAAGAGAACAAACGGAGAAATCTCCAATATTACAAAGACCCAATTGAAGCCAAAATTAAGGATGCTGATCCTTGCTTCAGACCTGAGACGAGACATAGGGAAGTCGGCGCTCACCATTAATTAAGCATCTGCTTGGGATTGCTTTCTTTTCCTGCTTTCAGAGAACACCTGACAGGGGAGGTGGGCGAGTTATAAGAAAATGTGAAACAAGAACATGAACTCATCTTTCCGTCCCTGTGAACTGACCCCAAGTGTCAATCATGAAGAATGAGCTGGCAGTTGAGCCTCAGAAGACAAGGTAATGCTTCACTTCCCAGACAACCTTCCTAAGAAAAGACTATGGAGGGTTTTGCATTCAAGGCATCAAGACAGTAATAAATAAGTGAATAAATAAGTAATAAATAGGGCTGGAGCGATGGCTTAGTGGTAAAGGCACTTGCCTGCAAAGCACACAGACCCATGTTCGATTCCCCAGTAACTACGTAAGCCAGATGCACAGGGTGGCGCATGCGTCTGGAGTTCATTTGCAGGAGTTGGAGACCCTGGTGTGCCCATTCTCTCTCTCTCTCTCTCACTCAAATAAATAAATAAAAATAAAATATTAAAAAATAAATAGATAAAAGTAAGTTTCTATTATCACTGTTGAGCTGGAAGCCCTGCACAGCTCCACTGAGTGGGTGGGAAGGGAGGAAGCCAGCTTCCAGCTCCCTTTACTGCCTCACCCCAGCCTATTTCTTGGACAGTGATGATAACATGCTTTGGGTGCACACATCTATGTCTCACCTGCCATACATCCCATTATTTTGTTTTGAAAATAGAATCTCTATGCTATTTATCACTCAGATTAGACTACGTGTACTGTGGAACAAACATCTGCCAAGTGATGGTGTCTTCAAACAACACAGATTCATTTCTTTCTTGTGTGACTCCTTCATTATTGCCTGGGGACATCGCTCACACAGCAACCCAATTTGATACAGTAGCCAGCCATCTGGAATGTTATAGCTCAAGGGCAAATAACACACAAATTCGTTAATCTTCTGCTCCTAGTTCATTGACCAAAAAGCATGTGTGTTGGTCTGAATTAGGTGTCCCCGATAAACTCCTGTGTTTTGAATGTTCCATCCACATCTGATGGTAATTGGGGAAGTGTATCCTTGCTCGAGGAGGTATGTTAGGGGGAGGACGTAGGGATGTCATAGTCAGCTCCCCCTTGCCAGAATTGGCTCATTCTCCGGTTGCTGTTACCACCTGCTGTGACAGGGATGATCTATGGCCTCAGCTCATACTATCCTTTCCCCTGCCATCATGGAGCTACCCCTCAAGACTGTAAGATAAAATAAATATTTTCCTGTCATCCGCTGCTTTTGGTCAGGTGTTTTGCACCAGCAATGTGAAGGAAACTGCAACAGTGTGTTGCCAGAACATTCCTGAGTTGAATTCTGTCAATAGGCATGGAGGAATAAAACTCGGGATGTTTGTGTGTGGTCCTATAAACTACCATATCTCCTTCAGTTCTACTCATTAACGCCGAGAGAGATCACTAGAAAGGTAGATATCCGAAAGGGAACATATTTAATGAAAGGGCCAAAAACAGATTGGAGAGGCAGATATTTCATGTTCTGAGGAGGGAAGGATTTGTTGCCCATTCTCAATCACTCGTATGACCTATATTTAGATTCTAACAGTTGCATAGGCACCAGCAATTTTCTTTCTCACACTTCCTACTTTGGCTCTTCAACTAGTAGACTGACAGGCAGAGAAAGGGAGATGCTCACAAGATAGCTCCACACCGTGGTGTGTGTGTGTGTGTGTGTGTGTGTGTGTGTGTGTGTGCATGCGTGCGCGTGTGTGTTGGTATGAAAGCTCTGTCACGTGAGGCAAGCTTTTATTAATCTTACAACGGAATGACTGGCACTGAGGGTGTCCACAAATCAAATAGCTCTCATTATGGAATCTGCAGGTGTCTGTACATTCCCTCCAGACGCGCCCTGGCTGATGAGGAAGGGAAAGTTAGGTATTATGTGTAACATGTTCAATACACAAAATCGAGGGAGTCAAAAATTCTTCCAGCTGAAAATGGACACTCGGTTCAGAATGGATACTTTAGATATAGATGCCTCCACTAACTATGAGCCAAACAGATAATAAATAATTCTAAAACTCGTGAGCCAAGAATGAGCTGTTGTATAAAATGCACTGGGGAAATCAGGAAGTTATCCAGGGGTGGAACACTCGCTTCAGCATTCCACACTCTGATATAAATGCCAGGTGATTTGGGGTGGCAAGAATTTCAACTAAACCACTAAAAACAAAAAAAATAGAAGATGGGCTGGAGGGATGGCTTAGCAGTTAAGGCATTTGCCTGCAAAGCCAAAGGACCCAAGTTCGATTCCTCAGGACCCCAGTTAGCCAGATGCACAAGGAAGCACATATATCTGGAGTTTGTTTGCAGTGGCTAGAGGCCCTGGCATGCCCATTATCTCTCTCTCTCTCTTTTTCTCTCTCTCTCTCTCTCCCTCTTTCTCTGTCAAATAAATAAATAAAATAGAAGACAATGGAATAACTAAACATGTAATGTCTGGGTATGAGGGACTTTCTAAACATAAAAGATATAAAATTAGAATTAGAAAATATCAACAGATTAGACTTCATACAAATTTTATTTGCCAAAATAAATCAAAATTAATAGTGTCAAACTGGGGCAAAGTGGTACCTGATATAACAAAGATTAACATCTTCAATACAGAAGAGACCACACATTAAATATATTACACAAACCTTAAACTTCAGTCTTTAAGAGAGATGGCTTAGCAGTTAAGGCATTTTCCTGCAAAGGCAAAGGACCCAGGTTCTATTCCCCAGGACCTACATTAGCCAGATGCACAAGGGGACACATGCATCTGTAGTTCATTTGCAGTGGCTGGAAGCCCTGGTGCACCCATTCTCTCTCTCTCTCCTTCCCTCTTTCTCTGTCAAATAAATAAATAAATAAATAAATAAATATTTAAAATTTGTTTTTAATAAATGTGTGAAAAATATGACTCTCTTGAAGAATCAATACCAACTCACTCTCTCTCTTTCTATCTCTCTCTTTCTACCTGTGCTTAAATCTATATTAGAACCTTTTTTAAATTGGGATCTCATTCTAGCTCTGGAATTCACTCTGTAGTCAAGGCTAGCCTGGAACTCCAAGCAATCCTCCCTACCTCAGCCTCCCAAGTGCTGAGATTAAATGTGTGCCACCATGCCTGGTTCTAAAACCTTTTCTGATTAAACTCCAACTTTTTTTAGAAAACAACTGAATTAAAAAAAAAATACATGTAGTATTCTTATCTATCAAATTAAAAATATACATAATAGTGGGCTGGAGAGATGGCTTAGCAGTTAAGGAGCCTGCCTGTGAAGCCTAAGAACGCCTGTTCAAATCTCCAGGTCCCACGTTTAGCCAGATGCAAAAGTGACACAAGCAGGCAATGTCGCACATGCGCACAAGGGGGCACACACACATCTGGAGTTTGTTCACAACAGCTAAAAGGCCCTGGCACACCCATTCTCTCTGTCTCTCTGTCTCTCTCAAATTAAAAAAAAATACACAATAGTGCTCACTGTTGGTGAGGAGTTAATGACAGTCAGACTGTCCATCAGTAAAAGAATAAATACTATATATTATCACAAAATGATGATCTCTGGGAAGTTTTGTACAAGTCTACCTATTCTATCTTTTCAAAAAAATTATCTGGGGTTTCAATCATTTTATGGTATTATTTTTAAAATTGGAAAAGGAGTCCTACTACTTCCTATTGAAATGGAATATACTCTTCCCATCCAAATATCACAAAGCTGAAAAAAACTATAGAAAGTATTGGTTCCAATGTAATAATAAGGATCATTTCACAAAGAATAGTATGGCTTATTGAGGTAGGAATAAGTGAACTCTACAGTTTTCCAAGTTACCTCTTTGGGAGCTCCCAGTTTGCAGAGCAGAGAAAGGAGACCGGATGGAAGCTCAGCAGATTCCCTGAAGGTCCTCATAGACTCCTATGTTTGAACACTTGGTCTCCAGCACTATTTGGGAAGGTTGTGGAACTTCTAGGAGGCAGAGCCTTGCTGGAGGAAGTGGGGTCACTGGAAGAGAGCCTTTAGGTTTTTTTTTTTTTTTTAATTATTTATTATTTATTTATTTATTTATTTAAGAGAGAGAGAGAGAGAGTGAGAGAGAGAGAGAATGGGTGCGCCAGGGCCTCCAGCCATTGCAAATGAACTCCACATACATGCACGCCTTTGTGCATCTGGCTTACGTGGGTCTTGGAAAGTCAAACCGGGGTCCTTTGGCTTTGCAAGCAAGCGCCTTAACCGCTAAGCCATCTCTCCAGCCTGAGCCTTGAGGTTTTATAGCCTGACCCCACTTCCTGTTCATCTTCCGCTTCCTGACACTGGTTTTAATGTGATGCAGATGTCTGCTTTGTCATCCCTGCCATGATGGGGAAGCTCCCCTTGGAACTGCTGGCCAGAATAAACCCTCATCTGGTATTTTTATATGTGCAACAAGAAAGGAGCTAATGCACTCCCTAAATCTGGAAGATTTAGTTGGAAATTGATACCATGCAGATGAATTTACAGAGCAGAAGGGAAAGAGCCCAAGAGAGAACTCCAGAGGTGTTCCGAGGGTTCCCTGACCTATGTGGCACATTCATGTGAGGAAACCTCTCAAGGCTAAGGAAAGACTTGCCCTGAAGGACTAAGAATAAAGTCTGTTTTCACCAGTCAGACTAAAGCTTCACCAGGCATTGTCAACACAGAGGGTTGTGTCTCATTGGTGAGGCAAAATAAACCCTATATCAGAGGTTCCAACCATGTGATTTTTACCCCCCAGGGCACATTTGGCACAGTCTGGAGACTTTTTTTTTATTGTTATCACTTAAATGGGATCTTAGAGGCATTTAGTGGGTAGAGGCCAGGGATGCTGGTAAAAATTCTGGTACAAAATGACAATGGTGACAAGGCTGGCTCTAAATGTTTCTCAGATCCTAAGAGCAAGACCCTAAGAAGCTCAAACTGTCCTCAGAATAAGGTTCAAGAACATTTATAGGAATGAATCAAAGTAATATTTACAGTGTCTGAAAGTCAATAAAAAATTACCAAGTAGCAGGCGTGGCGGAGAACAACTTTAATCCCAGCACCTGGGAGGCAGAGGTAGGAAGATCAGTGTGAGTTTCAGACCAGCCTTGGACTAGAGTAAGTTCCAAGTCAGCCTGGGCTAGAGTGAGACCCTGCCTCAAAAAAAAACCCCAAATATTTAAATAAAAATACCAAGCATGCAAAGAAATACAAAAATATAACCCATAATGAGAAGAAAAATCAAGTTATCACAACTTGGCACAGACATTGATTCAGCAGACAAGAACATAAAATCATTATTATATTGTTTTCCATAGGTTAATAATTTAAGTAGAAAAATAGATGATTTTTCTTTAAAAGGAAAAAGTGAAGTTGAACTTCTTAAAATGAAAAAAATACAATGTCTTAGATGAAAAATAGACTGGATGGAATTAAAAGCAAACCAGACTTTGCAAAAGAATAGATGAAGACATTTGGAAAAATAATGATAGAAACTATTCAAATGAAACACAAAAGAATAAAGTTTTAAAAAGAGAACTATATTGATGAGCTGTGAAACAATTTCAAGTCACCTCATAGATCTTTAATTAGAATCCTCAAAAAAAGAAAGAAAGAAAGAAAAAAGAAAGAAAGAAAGAAAGAAAGGGGAAATAATGGAAGAGACATAGCTAAACAATTTCCAAGTTTGATTAAAAAAACATAAATTTACAGAGCCAAAAAGTTCAAATAAAATCATACCAAGGCTATCATTACAAAATTGTCTTTAAAAAAGTCAATTGCAAGTGATAAACAGAACGTCATAAAAGTCACCATAGGGGGTGAGCACAGGTTAAATACAAAGCAGCAAAAATACTGTTAACAGAAGATTTCTGTTCAGAAACAATGCATGCAAGACAACAGTGGAGCCACATCTTTTTAAAAATATTTTATTTATTTATTTATTTGACAGAGAGAGAGAGAGAGAGGGAGAGCGAGAGAATGGGTATGTCAGGGCCTCTAGCCACTGCAAATGAACTCCAGACATGTGCACCCCCTTGTGCATCTGGCTTACTACGTGGATCCTGGGGAATCAAACCTGGGTCCCCTTTGGCTTTGCAGGCAAATGCCTAAACTGCTTAGCCATCCCTCCAGACCTGAAGCCACACCTTTAATATAGCCCATTCTGCAAAACTCTGCAGGGATCTATCAACCTATACTGTGCCTATTAAAAATATTTTTTCAGGGCTGGAGAAATGGCTTAGTGGTTAAGGCGTTTGCCTGCAAAGCCAAAGGATCCCGGTTCGATTCTCCAGGACCCACATAAGCCAGATGTGTGAGGGGCACATGCATCTGGAGTTCATTTGCAGTGGCTAGAGGCCCTGGCATGCCCATTCTCTCTCTGTCTGCCTCTCTTCTCCCTCTCTCTCTCTCTCTCTCTCTGCTTTATTTATTTATAAATAAATAAAAAGTTAAAAAATATTTTAAAAAAATATTTTTTCAAATACAAATGTTAAGCATAAACTCACTGTAAAGCCTATTTAATTCAGAACCCTCAAAAGTTCATAATGTTTTTCAATATTTGTTTATTTATTTTATTTATTTATTTACTTGCAAGCAGAGAAGAGGGGGTGGGAAAGTATTGGTGGGCCAGGATCTTTTGCCACAGCAAACTCCAGACACATGGGCCACTTTGTATATATGGCTTTATAGAGATATTGGCTGGCAGGCTTTGCAAGCAAGCACTTTTAACTGCTGAGCTATCTCCTCCAGTACTATAATTTTTTTTTATTTGAGAGAGACAAAGAGAGAGGAAGAGACAGAGATAGAATGGGCATGCTAGGGCCTCTCAGCTGCTGTGAATGAACTCCAGACACATGCCCTTGTGGGCATGAAGGCTAAGGAAAGACTTGCCCTGAAGGACTAAAGAATAAAGTCTGTTTTCACCAGTCAGACTAAAAGCTTCACCAGGCATTGTCAACACAGAGTTGTTGTGTCTCATTGGTGAGGCAAAATAAACCCTATATCAGAGGTTCCAACAATGTGATTTTTACCCCCAGGGCACATTTGGCACAGTCTGGAGACTTTTTTTTTATTGTTATCACTTAAATGGGATCTTAGGAGGCATTTTAGTGGGTAGAGGCCAGGGATGCTGGTAAAATTTGGTACAAAATGACAATGGTGACAAGGCTGGCTCTAAATGTTTCTCAGATCCTAAGAGCAAGACCCTAAGAAGCTCAAACTGTCCTCAGAATAAGGTTCAAGAACATTTATAGGAATGAATCAAAGTAATATTTACAGTGTCTGAAAGTCAATAAAAAATTACCAAGTAGCAGGCGTGGCGGGAGAACAACTTTAATCCCAGCACCTGGGAGGCAGAGGTAGGAAGATCAGTGTGAGTTTCAGACCAGCCTTGGACTAGAGTAAGTTCCAAGTCAGCCTGGGCTAGAGTGAGACCCTGCCTCAAAAAAAAAAAACCCAAATATTTAAATAAAAATACCAAGCATGCAAAGAAATACAAAAATATAACCCATAATGAGAAGAAAAATCAAGTTATCACAACTTGGCACAGACATTGATTCAGCAGACAAGAACATAAAATCATTATTATATTGTTTTCATAGGTTAATAATTTAAGTAGAAAAAATAGATGATTTTTCTTTAAAAGGAAAAATGAAGTTGAACTTCTTAAAATAAAAAAATACAATGTCTTAGATGAAAAATAGACTGGATGGAATTAAAAGCAAACCAGACTTTGCAAAAAGAATAGATGAAGACATTTGGAAAAATAATGATAGAAACTATTCAAATGAAACACAAAGAATAAATTTTTAAAAAGAGAACTATATTGATGAGCTGTGAAACAATTTTCAAGTCACCTCATAGATCTTTAATTAGAATCCTCAAAAAAGAAAGAAAGAAAGAAAGAAAGAAAGAAAGAAAGAAAGAGGGAAATAATGGAAGAGATGATAGCTAAACAATTTCAAGTTTGATTAAAAACATAAATCTACAGAGCCAAAAGTTCAAATAAAATCATACCAAGGCTATCATTACAAAATTGTCTTTAAAAGTCAATTGCAAAGTGATAAACAGAACGTCATAAAAGTCACCATAGAGGGGTGAGCACAGGTTAAATACAAAGCAGCAAAATACTGTTAACAGAAGATTTCTGTTCCAGAAACAATGCATGCAAGACAACAGTGGAGCCACATCTTTTAAAAATATTTTATTTATTTATTTATTTGACAGAGAGAGAGAGAGAGAGGGAGAGCGAGAGAATGGGTGTGTCAGGGCCTCTAGCCACTGCAAATGAACTCCAGACATGTGCACTTGTGCATCTGGCTTACTACGTGGATCCTGGGGAATCAAACCTGGGTCCCCTTTGGCTTTACAGGCAAATGCCTAAACTGCTAAGCCATCCCTCCAGACCTGAAGCCACACCTTAATATAGCCCATTCTGCAAAACTCTGCAGGGGATCTATCAACCTATACTGTGCCTATTAAAAATATTTTTTTCAGGGCTGGAGAAAATGGGCTTAGTGGTTATGGCGTTTGCCTGCAAAGCCAAAGGATCCCCGTTCGATTCTCCAGGACCCACATAAGCCAGATGTGTGAGGGCACATGCATCTGGAGTTCATTTTGCAGTGGCTAGAGGCCCTGGCATGCCCATTCTCTCTCTGTCTGCCTCTCTTCTCCCTCTCTCTCTGCTTTATTTATTTATAAATAAAATAAAGTTAAAAATATTTTAAAAAATATTTTCAAATACAAAATGTTAAGCATAAACTCACTGTAAAGCCTATTTAATTCAGAACCCTCAAAAAAGTTCATAATGTTTTTCAATATTTGTTTATTTATTTTATTTATTTATTTACTTGCAAGCAGAGAAGAGGGGGTGGGAAAGTATTGGTGGGCCAGGATCTTTTGCCACAGCAAACTCCAGACACATGGGCCACTTTGTATATATGGCTTTATAGAGATATTGGCTGGCAGGCTTTGCAAGCAAGCACTTTTAACTGCTGAGCTATCTCCTCCAGTACTATAATTTTTTTTTATTTGAGAGAGACAAAGAGAGAGGAAGAGACAGAGATAGAATGGGCATGCTAGGGCCTCTCAGCTGCTGTGAATGAACTCCAGACACATGCCCTTGTGGGCATGTGTGGCACTGCATGCTTGCATCACTTTTGCATCTGGCTATACGTGGGACCTGGAGATTTGAACAGCATTCTTAGGCTTCACAGGCAGGCACCTTAACTGCTAAGCCATCTCTCCAGCTCTATAACATTTTTTAAAGCAAACCAGAGTGGATAACATCTTTAAATGGCTACAACATATTACCATGCCCTAAAAGTAATTCCCCACTACTTGAAAGGATTCACACATGAACACCCCTCACCCCTCTGGTTTCAGGCTTGGTTTCTTATACAAACATGCACATACCAAGGTTGAAATTATGGAAGGGAGCCCTGTATGAGAAAGAGAAAGCTTATGAAATCTGTGGTGGTTTGAATGCAAATATATGTACCCTATAGATTTAGGTACTTTAAAAAATATTTTAATTTATTTATAAGGAGAAAGATACAGAATGAGAGAGAGAGAAAACGTGCACAACAGAGCCTTTAGCCACTGTAAATGAACTCCAGATGCATGTGCCACTTTGTGCATCTGGCTTCCGTGGGTACTGAGGAATCAAACCCAGGTCATTATGCTTTGCAAGCAAGCACCTTAACCATTGAGCCATCTCCCCAGCCCAGACTTAGGTATTTTTTTTGTTATTTATTTGAACACATTTTTTTAATTTTTTCTTTTTATATATATATTTATTTATTTATATTATTCTGATTTTACATTCATAGTATTGGTTCCGTTTTTGCTTGATTCTGTAGCAGGCCTCCAGCCCTGCTGGAAGAGATATGTCACTGGCAGGATATCTTCCAGTCCAGCCCTACTAGGTGTTGAGAGCCAAGTGTCAGCATTGGCTGTCTGTACATACTGGCTATTGGCTATGTCTCTCTGCTATGGGTCTAAGGAAGTGAGACAGCTTCTTCCACTATGATGGAGTTTCCCCCGGAATCTGTCAGCCTGAAATGAACGCTTTCCTCCCATTTGACCATTCTGGTCAAATGTTTGTCCCAGAAACGAGAAGATAACTGCAACAAAACCCAATCAGTCATTTTCACCCTCCTCTCCAAAACTGTAACTAAGATTTCTTTACTGTGCGAACACTCTGGTGAGAAGACATGAGAAGGTCTCCTGATGGAGCACTCTCAAGAAGAATGAGATGCTCGAGGTCAGTTGACAAAACCCCTTCTGTCCGGGCTGGAGGGATGGCTTAGTGGTTAAGGCATTTGCCTACAAAGCCAAAGGACCCAGGTTCGATTCCCCAGGACCCACGTTAGGCAGATGCACAAGGGGGTGCACGTGACTGGAGTGCCCTGGCGCACCCATTCTCTCTCTCTCTCACTCACTCGCTCGCTCGCTCTCCCTCTTTCTCTGTCAAATAAATAAAGATAAAATATTAAAAAAAAAAAACCTTCTGTCCTATAGACTAGGGAGTCCAGAACTCAGACAGACACTGTTTGTGTTCATGACAATATACGTACCACGTGCAGACTGGCAATGGGCCAGTGAGTGCCCACACAGCCCTAGCGGGCGATTACTCAGGTAGCAGCCAACTCCTTTACCTCTACCCTCACATTTTCACAAAAACTGAGGGCCACCATTCTGCCTCAAGTTGATCCACTTACTTCACTCATGTCATTTTCATTCATTTAGCTTTTGCCTTTCCCAGTAAAGAGCTGAGCTCTTGTGAACATGGGTCTGTTTTCCAGTGTCCTCACCAAATGCAGCTTGTTAAGTAAAAAGAACAGTGAATCTATTTAAAGGTGCTCCTTGCTATAACTTAATGACTTATCCCCTCCAAAACCCATGTTGAAATACACTCCAAGTGTAATTGTGTTCGGAGGGCCTTTAAGAGGTGTTTGAATCATGAAGGCTTAATGCCACTCTCATAGAGCAGGGTGAATTCTCACAGAAGTGAGTGAGTTCTCTCTCACAGGACTAGATTAATTACAATGGAGAATAAGTTGTCATAAAAAGAGGCCACCCCTCATGTTTTCTTTTGCAAACACACACACACACACACACACACACACACTTCTTGCTTTTTTTTTTTCTGTGTTAAGGCATAGCATGAGGCTCTGCCAGATGCAGCCACCAGATCTTGGATTTTCAGCCTCTAGAACTGTGAGCTCTGCAGGCCACTGCAGCCAGCTCAAGCCTAGGGAACAAGACTTATCCACATAGATTAGAAATGTTGCGGTCACCTACTCTTATGTAACAGGGTGTGATCATACTTAGAGCCAGGTGCCATCAACTTTCTGTTGCCTGCTCTTCACTAGTTGTAAATAAGGCTCCACCTCCGTGAGTAGCACTTCAAATCTGCTTTTCCATCTCCTGGAGCATCTTGGCCTGGAACCCTTGGGGCAGAGCAGGCTTGGTCTGGATTTATAGAGTGATGCATGGACCTCCTGTGTCTCACCATGGGGGCCAGTTGCTGGGACCCCAAGAAGCCTTAACTTCTACAGCACAAGAAGAGACACTGGGTTCCTCAGGCTCATAGTTCCTTGTGAGTTTTATTCTCCACCCTCTGGAACACGGGTTTGTGGATTCCATGTTTTCTGTCTATTGCAAGCTTAAAACATCATTAATCTGAGTGTGCAGGTGGGCGAGGAGGTCTGGAGTGAGTAGGCCAGACCCCTGTTTCCCAGGTCCTCCCCCCTTCCTGGTCTGGGTTGCCTGCGCCAGCCTGTGTGCTGGAGGGTGCAGCTTGGAGTAAGTAGGCCAGATCCCAGTTCCCTTGCTCCTCCCAGTCCTCTGTGTGAGCTGTGAAATCAGGCCTTTTGCTCTGGTATCCTGACTAGCCACTGGGTACCAATAGCCCTGCTCATGTGAGTCAGAGGGTACATGGGTCAAAGGACAAAAACTTGCTTCCTCCTCAATAAAATAGTCTTCCGAAAATGGGTAGACAGCAAAGCAAAAAAGCCAACAAAAGTCAGAAAACTGAGAGATCTCCACCAAGGATGCCTAGTCCTACAATGGAAGCTTCCAATGAAATCACAGAGAAAACAACAGAAATTTATTCACAAAATGAAAACACAACAACCTACGAGACGCTAATCAAAAAAAAAAAAAAAATCACTGAACCAGAAGCAAACCATCAAAAAACTGACAATCATATCAATGAAATTGAACAGAATCATCTCCTAGAGCATTCAGCTTTTGATAGTAGGCTTAGCCTGATTGAAGAAAATTATAGAACCCTCCAAAGAGACATGAATACATTGAAGGTGAGTCAAAAAATGGAAGATCTCAATGACCAATTGATTAAGCTTAATGAAGACTTGATCAAATAATGCAATAATGAACTACAAGAAGCATCAAGAAAATCAGAACTTGAATTGAAATCATACCTCAAAAATGGGATGGACATGATGCAAAATAACACAACAGAAAACCAAAATCAAATAGAAATTATAAAAACCTCTCTAGAACCCCTCACCAACACTCACTCATGTGGAGACAGAACCTCTGACCTGGAGGATAAGACAGAAGAAATTGATCAGGAGGCCAAAAACTTTGCTAAGTTCAATAAATCAAGTGAACAGAATATGAGGGAACTGTGGGACACCCTAAAATGACCAAACATCTGGATCATAGATGTACCAGAAGAGGAAATCCAGGCTAGAGGCATAGGGAGCATAGTCAACAAAGTTATTGAAGAAAATTTCCCTGCCATGATGAGGTGTTTTCTGGGGTTTGGTACTTTCTTCTGTTTTGTACTATTTTGAGTGTGGCCTATTCTTGGTTATTGTGACCTCCTTGTTGGCTCTTGAGATTGGTTGTTTGACTGCTCTGTGTGGAGTATTCCCTCAAGTATTCTCTGTTGGTTTGGCTTTGTGTTCATATAATCATAGAGTTGACATTTTTCATGGAAAGTTTTCCTTTCACCATCTATTACGAGGGATACTTTTGCTGGATAGAGTAGCTTGGGTTGGAAGCCATAGTTTTTTCAGACTTTGAAGTGTTCCATTCCAGGCCCTTCTGGCTTTCAGGGTTTCCATTGAGAAATCTGAGGTAATTCTGATGGGATTGCCTTTGTATGTTCTGAGTTGTTTCTCTCTTGCTGCTTTTAGCACTCTCTCTTTGTTTTTCATTGTTAAGAGTTTTAACTATGATGTGTCTTGGAGAGTTTCTTCTTCGGTCCTGTCTGTTTGGTGTTCTGCGGGTTTCTTGTATCTGGATGGGCCTCTCGTTTGAGAGATTTGGAGATTTTTCTTCAGTGATTTTGTTGAATATGTTCTCTATGCCTCTAGCCTGGATTTCCTCTCCTCCTGGAATACCCATAATTTGGATGTTTGGAAATTTTAGGGTATCCCACAGCTCCTTCCTATTCTGTTCATTTGATTTTTTTGAACTTAGCAAAGATTTTGGTTTCATGATCAATTTCTTCTGTCTTGTCTTCCAGGTCAGAGGTTCTGTCTTTACGACTTACAGAAGCCTACTATCTAGAATCCACAAAGAACTCAAAACACTAAACAATAAAAAAAAAAAAATCAAACAACCCACTCCACAGGTGGGGCAGAGAAGTAAATAGGGAGTTCTCAGAGGAAGAATTACTAATGGCTAACACACACTTAAGAAAATGTTTAACATTCCTAACCATTAGGGAAATGCAAATGAAAACAACTATGAGATTCCACCTTACCCCAGTAAGGATGGCAAACATGAAAAAGTCAAATGAAAACAAATGTTGGTGAGGACGTGGAGAAACAGGAATACTCATTCACTGTTGGTGGGGATGTAAGCTGGTAAAATCACTATGGAAATCAATATGGAGACTCTTGAAAAGGATGAATATAGAGTTACCAACAGTCCCCATTATTCCCTTACTGGACATTTACCCTAAAAGTTGCACATCTCAATTCAGAAATATTTGCTTAACTATGTTTATAGCTGCTCAATTCATAATAGCTAAAACCCAGAATCAACCCAGGTGTCCATCAATGGGTGAATGGATAACCAAGATGTGGTATATCTACATGATGGAATTCTTTCTACTCAGCACTAAGGGAAAAATGACACATTGAAATTTGTAGAAAAATGGTCAAACTTGGAACACATCGTTCTAAGTGAACTCGCACAATCACAGAAAGACAACCATCACATGGTCTCATTCATCTAACCTGGATCACCCCGAGTTGCTGGCATACCTGAATAGCATCTTGAGGCTTGGACAATAGGGAGGGTAGGGCTTGGGGGAAGGGAAAAGGTGGGGGGAACACAAAACTGAACCCAAATTGAACTGGTACTGTAGAATCCTATATCCTAGAAGTCAGACTAAAATGTGGAAACCTCAAGAGGCCCTTATGGGGAGCACCTGAATCGAAGGGCCCTGGAGAAGGTGAGATGAAACCTAACCTCAAATTTCTCCTATTTCTCTTTCTTCTCTGTCTTTGTCTTTTTTCTTTTCCCTAGGTGCTGGCCTGTAATTCCCTGTACCAGGATGTAGTTTACATCCACAATGAGCTGTTGATCAGAAAGACGTACTAGATCTCCCAAAACAAACAAGACAGACTTCTGTCAGAGCACTTGATACCCAACAGAGGCTAATGGTAAGACCCTACTGCTGAACACACCATATGCTGTCAGCACGGACCAAGGAGAGACTTGGTTGGAATCCAGAAGAGAGCCAGTCCCCAGACAATTAGCCCATCTAGTGCTGGAAGTTGCTACATGAGCTACTGGGGGAAAGTGGCCAACATCAATCTGAATAACTCAAAGTCTAAGTGACTCAGAAGCAAACAACTTGATGTGATGCTCACATAAGTGCAATAGTGGCACACAGCCATGGTGGGTAACCAATTGCTCTTGGATTGGCTAACGGAGCTGCTCAGCAGAAACTAGGAAACAAGTCAGAATCATATCTAGATAATGATTCTGCTTTCCATTGTCAAGGTCCCACTAACAGACTATAAGAGGTTCTAAAGCCCTTTAATTCTCTCTAAATTAATAATGGTTATCCCATTTAACCGGTGCTGGCTTCATTCTCCATTGGAGAATCTGCTTCTCTTTTCCAGATGGGAGCTGGATCTGAGGAGATAAACAACCCAGCACACTCCACCCCAGCCCCAGCTGAAACCACAGACGAACTGGGGAAAAAGAGTGGTGCTTTCTCAGTGATTCTGATATCAGCACAAGGGTGAAGGAGATAGACACCAAGGACAGTCAACACCTACCAAACAAGAGATCCAGAGGCTCCTGAGTGCCCATCACTGAAGTAGACTTAAAATGCTCCCAGCATGGCTCAGGGAATTTTGCAGAAGAGGGGGCTGAAAGATTGTTAGAGCCACAAGTTGGGTCATTTTGCACAGAGACATTGTCTCTCCCCCACCCCAATGCATGACCCACAATCCCCATGTGGTTGACCTGCATCCCCAAGGAGGAAGCCCTCTTCAGAAAAGGGACATGGAGGAAGGAATAGTACCAACATGTGTTGTTTACATACTAAATATGTCCATATCTAATAAAAAAGTAATAAAAAATCACTAATCTTGTTTAGTTGCAGAACGTTCCACTCCTTATAATGCAACTGTCCAGACCAAAACTGCCCTCAATATCCATGACCTCACAGTGTCTAGCAATACCTTCACAAGACCCTCATAATAGGAGAAAAAGATGATGACATCAAAATAAAAGAGAGACTAATGGAGAGAGGGAGGGGATATGACGGAGACCTGAGTTGTGAAGTGGAAAGTCAGGGAGGGGAGGGAATTAACACGATTTATTGTCTATAAGGATAGAAGTTATCGATAAAAAATAAAAAATTTGAAAAATTAAAAAGCCCTCAAGGCTCTTCCTCCAGTAGGGCTCCTCCTGCTGAGAGTTCCACAAGCTTCTAGAGCAGCACCCACTAGCCGAGGACTATGTGTTCAAACACACGAGCCTATGGGAGACATTGCACTCTCAAACCACCACAGCAGCCATGGCTTGTCTTTCGCAGAGGTTGGTGAGACTCCTGCTACTATATGGTCCCAACTCAATCTTCAAGACCCAGGCTGCCCAGGAAGCCAGCCTCACATGGGAAGGGAGGAGGTACAGAGAGAGCAAAAAGCAAGTGGGGTCAGACTAAAAAATTTTTTAAAAATACCTCAAGGCTTACCCCCAGTACCACACTTCCACCAGCAAGGCTCCACCTCCTAAAGATTCCATAGCTGTCCTGAACAGCACCACCTGCTGGGGACCTAAGTCTTCAAACACACATTTCTAAAGGGACCTTCTACATTCAAACCACCACACTGACTTCCCAATCATCTCCATCTAATAAAAAACTAAGCTGAATATGGGGCTGGAGAGATGACTTAGCAGTTAAGGTGCATGCATGCAAAGCTCAAGGACCCCGGTTTGATTCTCCAGGTCCCACATAAGCCAGATGCACATGGTGGTGCACACGTCTGGAGTTTGTTTGCAGTGGCTAGAGGCCCTGGGGAACCCATTCTCACTGGCTCTCTCTCTGTCTCTAATAATAAATAGATAAATAAAAATAAAAATCTTTAAAAAAATATATTTTAGGGGCTGGAGAGATGGCTTGGCAGTTAAGGTGTTTGCCTGCAAAGCCAAAGGACCTTGGTTCAATTCCCAGTACCATGTAAGCCAGATGCACAAGGTGGCACATGCATCTGAGTTCATTCTGATGGCTTGGAAGCCTTGGCACACCCCATTTTCTCTCTCTCTCTCTCTCTCTCTCTCTCTCTTGCTCTTGCTCTGCCTCTTTCCCTCTCTCAAATAAATAATCATCTCATCTGCTGCTCAGCCTGCATCCCATGGGTGCATTTGATTGACTCTGTGGACCACCCAGACTTCACTGGCTCCACTATAAAGTGGGTAGTCATAGCATCATGACAGGTAAACCACGGAAAGAGATGGTGCCTTTAGCCCAATGCATGCCTTGCAATTATCAGTCACATGCTAAGAAAGCTGGGCATTGGGAGGGAGGGAGGGAAGCGTGTCATGGAGGGATGGAGACCGAGCGAGCATGTTATCTCCTTTTCCAAGCTGGTACCTCTGGCTTCCTAGCTGACCCCCATGCTCCGCTCCAGAGCTGTTTTTAACTTAACACAAAATGAAGTACAGAGTTCAGTATGACGAAGTAGCCTTTGAGCCACTCTGCTTTACATTTGAATCCTCGGAAAACACTGCCCTTGCATATTAGGAACACTTTTTGATTCAAAGAGTAATTTGAGTTTGAGGATAAGAGTGATTTTTATATCTCCTTTTCAGGAAAGAAGAAAAGCTTGCTAAATTTAGCAAAAGAAAAGAAAAGGAAAAGGGGAAGAAAAGAATGTGAAGGGTGAAGAGAAAAGCTGACTGGCCTGAGAAAAGTTGCTAGCCCTGGCCTCTGGCTCCATACATGGGAATGGGAGGGGGGTTGTGGAGCACAGAAATGACCTTTCTCAGGGGTTGAAGAAGGTTAGCAATAAATTATAGCCTTCAATTAAGGTCTCCCTAGTGCTTTCCAACTCTGTGGTATGTGACTGTAATACCAATGCAAATGAGTTGTATATCCAGAGAGTTCCCTGGGTATTGAGGGCCCATCTTGTCCAGTTCCCTCTTCCACCCCTCCAAGCAGCTTTACTGGTATTCGAAAAATGCTACCGACAGCCCTGGACTGATGGCCACTGTTGACCTCCCAGCAGCCCCCTGGTAGTTTCTCCATTCGTCTGACACTGACAAATACAGTGTTCCAGGCTCCAAGTTGAAAGGCCCAAAGCATCGAGACCATGAGACCCCCACCTTCAGACTGCAAAATAGCAATGAGGCGTGGCCCTCTGTTCATCCTGAGACTTGAGAGATTCAGAAAGCCTCTAATCCACAAGGAAGTTTTTAAGGTGCATGCATGCAAAGCTCAAGGACCCCGGTTTGATTCTCCAGGTCCCACATAAGCCAGATGCACATGGTGGTGCACACGTCTGGAGTTTGTTTGCAGTGGCTAGAGGCCCTGGGGCACCCATTCTCACTGGCTCTCTCTCTGTCTCTAATAATAAATAGATAAATAAAAATAAAAATCTTTAAAAATATATATTTTAGGGGCTGGAGAGATGGCTTGGCAGTTAAGGTGTTTGCCTGCAAAGCCAAAGGACCTTGGTTCAATTCCCCAGTACCCATGTAAGCCAGATGCACAAGGTGGCACATGCATCTGGAGTTTGTTGCAGTGGCTTGGAAGCCTTGGCACACCCATTTTCTCTCTCTCTCTCTCTCTCTCTCTCTCTTGCTCTTGCTCTGCCTCTTTCCCTCTCTCAAATAAATAATCATCTCATCTGCTCACAGCCTGCATCCCATGGGTGCATTTGATTGACTCTGTGGACCACCCAGACTTCACTGGCTCCACTATAAAGTGGGTAGTCATAGCATCATGACAGGTAAACCACGGAAAGAGATGGTGCCTTTAGCCCAATGCATGCCTTGCAATTATCAGTCACATGCTAAGAAAGCTGGGCATTGGGAGGGAGGGAGGGAAGCGTGTCATGGAGGGATGGAGACCGAGCGAGCATGTTATCTCCTTTTCCAAGCTGGTACCTCTGGCTTCCTAGCTGACCCCCATGCTCCGCTCCAGAGCTGTTTTTAACTTGACACAAAATGAAGTAGAGTTCAGTATGACGAAGTAGCCTTTGAGCCACTCTGCTTTGCATTTGAATCCTCGGAAAACACTGCCCTTGCATATTAGGAACACTTTTTGATTCAAAGAGTAATTTGAGTTTGAGGATAAGAGTGATTTTTATATCTCCTTTTCAGGAAAGAAGAAAAGCTTGCTAAATTTAGCAAAAGAAAAGAAAAGGAAAAGGGGAAGAAAAGAATGTGAAGGGTGAAGAGAAAAGCTGACTGGCCTGAGAAAAGTTGCTAGCCCTGGCCTCTGGCTCCATACATGGGAATGGGAGGGGGGTTGTGGAGCACAGAAATGACCTTTCTCAGGGGTTGAAGAAGGTTAGCAATAAATTATAGCCTTCAATTAAGGTCTCCCTAGTGTTTTCCAACTCTGTGGTATGTGACTGTAATACCAATGCAAATGAGTTGTATATCCAGAGAGTTCCCTGGGTATTGAGGGCCCATCTTGTCCAGTTCCCTCTTCCACCCCTCCAAGCAGCTTTACTGGTATTCGAAAAATGCTACTGACAGCCCTGGACTGATGGCCACTGTTGACCTCCCAGCAGCCCCTGGTAGTTTCTCCATTGTCTGACACTGACAAATACAGTGTTCCAGGCTCCAAGTTGAAAGGCCCAAAGCATCGAGACCATGAGACCCCCCCACCTTCAGACTGCAAAATAGCAATGAGGAGTGGCCCTCTGTTCATCCCAAGACTTGAGAGATTCGTCAGAAAGCCTCTAATCCACAAGGAAGTTTTTGAGATGATAAACCTTTCCAAGGACGCAAATTTCTTTGTCTAGGTTGACAGGGAGGACCCTTTTTCATCCACACGGATATTCAGAGGTTGCAGACATAATACATGAATAGTTCTGAGATCATAGTTGTAGGGGTTTGATTCAGGTGTCCCCTAGAAACTTAGGTGTTCTGAATGCTAGGTTCCCAGCGGATGGAGATTTGGGAACTAATGCCTCCTGGTGGCAATATATTGTCGGGGGCTGGCTTATGGGTGTTATAGCCAGCTTCCCCTTGCCAGTGTTTGGCACACTCTCCTGTTGCTATTGTCTGCCTTATAAGGGCCAGGGGGTGATGTCCACCTTCTGCTCATGCCATCATTTTCCCCTACCATCATGGAACTTCCCCTCAAGTCTATAAGCCAAAATAAACCCTTTCTCCCAAAAGCTGCTCTTGGTCAGGTGATTTCTGCCAACAATGCGAACCTGACAGCGACAACAGTCTTGAAGAATGATGACATGGAGACAGTCTTCCAATGTTGACAATATTTTTAAAAGAAACATCAAGACCACAACAACAATAATAGTGATGGGGGAAGTAACTTCTGTTTGTGAACATAAAGTCTTTAACTGAACTCTCGGAAAATTGTCCCTTGTGCACTGTCACATTCAAAAAGCAAGACACACTGGGAAGTCCGTTTTAAGTCAAGAGTGCCCACGGCTACTAACGACAAGGGAGAAGTCAGTGACCTGCCACACTACAAACTCCAAATTTAGCTGGACATATGCCAAAAAAAAAAATCTACACTAAGAGAAAAGTAGGCATGGATAAGGAGATGAACAGATGGGTCTTTGCTTCCAGTATCCTCAAATAGAAGAAGAATAAGAATAAAGAAATACAAATGGGGGCTGGAGAGATGGCTTAGTGATTAAGGCCCTCATCTGTAAAGCCAAAGGACCCAGGTTTGACTCCCAGGACCCACATAAGCCAGATGCACAAGGGGGTACATGCATCTGGAGTTCATTTGCAGTGGCTGGAGGCCCTGGCACATCCATTCTCTCTCCCTCTCTCTCTCTACCTGCCTATTTCTGTATCTCTCTTTCAAATAAATAAATAAATAAATAAATAAATAAATAAATAAATAAATTTTTTTTAAAAAGAAATACAAATGGGGCTGGAGAGGTGGCTCAGCGGTTAAGGCGCATGCCTGCGAAGCCTAGGGACCCCAGTTTGATTCTCCAGGTCCCACGTAAGCCAGATGCACAAGGTGGCACATGCATCTGGAGTTTGTTTGCAGTGGCTGGAGGCCCTGGTGTGCCCATTCTCACTCACTCTCTATCTCTCCCTCTCTTTGTCTCTA
Organism: Orientallactaga sibirica; assembly: GCA_036365145.1. Lineage (NCBI taxonomy): Eukaryota > Metazoa > Chordata > Mammalia > Rodentia > Dipodidae > Orientallactaga > Orientallactaga sibirica. The sequence goes on along the minus strand of JAEOAD010001748.1, from coordinate 1,940,046 downwards.
ATAAATAAATGAATAAAAATAAAATTAAAAAAGAAGAAAAAAAGGAAATACAAATGATGAGGGTTAGGGAGATGGCTCAGTCAGGGAAGATGCTTGCCATGCAAGTCTGAGGACCTAAGTTTGGATCCCTAGCACCACTGGAAATGCTGGGAGTGCACATGTACTAACCCATCTGTAATCCCAGGCCCAGGGGGTGGGTGCAGACAGGGGATGTCCAGGACTCACTGGCTAACTAGACTAGCTAAGTTGGTGAGCTCTGGATTCAGGTGAGGCCCTGTCTCAATAAACAAGGTGGAGAGCTGTTAAGGAAGACACCTGATTTCAATTTCTAAGCTCCACATACAAGTGCACACACATGCACGTGCATCACCCCACACACACGTGCCCACATATGTATGAACATGCATACACACATGCACATACACCATACACACAAACACATGTAACAAAAAATAAAAATAAATATAGGGCTGGAGAGATGGCTCCATGGATAAAGCACTTGTCTGCAAAACTGAACAACCCAGGTTCGATTCCCCAGGTCCCACAGAAAGCCAGATGCACAAGGGAGTACATGCATCAGGAGTTGCAGTGGCTGGAGGCCCTGGCACACCCATTGTCTCTGTCTGTCTCTGTTCTCTCTACCTCTCTCTGCTTGCAAATAAATAAATACAAATACTTTTTAAAAGAGAAAAATATAAATGGTTAAAAAGAAAATTCAACATCACCTTATCTAGTAATGATCTAACCTGTCATACCAAAAAGATCACTTTTAAAAATCATCATTTTTTAGCCCACTCCTCTTTCAGGAGTCTGGTCCTCTGCCTCACATCGATCCATGGGATTCCCGCTAAACCCACTCAGCAATGAAGAATACTGGGTGCTCCATATGTCCCAAGGCCCACCAAGGCCTCAGCTCCAGAAGGAAGATGCTCTTCTCACGGTGCTGTGCCTGCCTTCTTTCTTACAGAGCAGAATCAGTAGTATTTAAAGGATGGTGATCAGTGGGCGCACCCTCTCTGAAGCAGTTTCTAGAAGTCAAGGGTTGATTTCAGCTGACAGTTTCAAGAGGATGATGGGGAGGGCATCAGCAGGGAGGAAGCTGCAAGAGCCCACCCATCTCCAGGGACACACCTCTTCAAGGCTGCCCCAGCTGGGGATTGAGTATGAGGCTTAATCACAAACCCTCGAGGCTCTGGGGGACGTGGAACATTCAAACCACCAGATTGTCCCAAAGCAACACGAATGCAAGGGAAAAGGTGAGCTTCGTGGACTCCCGGAGGGAACAGTTGCTCCATGGGCAGTGGTTATCTTCTGTACCCACATCACTTCACTGAATAGGGGGTTGTTTCAAAGCCCAACACTGCCTCCACAAATACCAAAGGTGACAGGCGTCCGGCACAATTGTTAAGTCCTTCTGAACACAAGCATCTTCCGTTGTGCAACATCCACAGACTCTAATGGAGCCAAGACAAAGGGACAACAAATGTATAAAACACCCATGGGCTTCCCCTCTGGAAATATTAGTTCAAAGTGTAGGAGACAAAGAGATACAAGATATCCTGATGAGATATGCTCACAAAAGCGATTATTTCTACTTTGGGAGCAGGGTGTTACCTCAGCATCCATTAACAAGGCAGTGAATTAGGTGAAGGATGTATCTATAATACTGTTCTTCACGTAAGGGTATTTTCCCTTTGACCACCTAAAACAAAGTTTCCTTTGACCACTTACAACAAAAGGTGCAAGAAGGGCTGGAGAGATGGCTTAGCGGTTAAGGTGTCTGCCTGCTAAGCCTAAGAACGTCAGTTCCAATCTCCAGGTCCCACGTTTAGCCAGATGCAAAGTGACACAAGGGCGCAATGCCGCACTTGACCACAAGGGGGCGCACACATCTGGATTTTGTTCACAGCAGCTGAGAGGCTGCTGGCGCACCCATCTCTATCTGTCTTCCTCTCCCTCTCTCTCTCTGTCTTTCTCTCCAAAACAAAAAAAGTGCAAGAAAATTATATTACCACCATGAAATCAGAATATAGTGTAATGATGTTAATATAGCCATATTTTAGGTAAATGTATGTATACACATGTGTGTTGTATATATGCATGTAGGCATACAATTTTTTCACTTTATTATAAGTAAATCATACATTAATTTAAAAACCTCTGAAGCGTGGGGCATGGTGTTGCATGCCTTTAATTCCAGCGCTTGGGAGGCAGACACAGGAGGATCTCTGTGAATTCAAGGTCACCCTGAGACTGCTTAGTGAATTCCAGGTCAGCCTGGGCTAGAACAAGACTCTACCTTGAAAAACAAAAATAAATAAATAAACTCTGAACTAGTCATCAAAACTAAATTGTAATTCTAGGCTTTTTATCTAGTTCTAGGTAAGTTTATATTTTTTAAAATTATTTTTCGAGGTAGGCTCTCACTCTAGCCCAGGCTGACCTGGAATTCACTATGTAGTCTCAGGGTGGCCTCAAACTCACGGCACTCCTCCTACCTCTGCCTCTCGAGTGCTGGGATTAAAGGTATGTGCCACCACGCCTGGCTAAGTTTACACTTATAGAGGAAAATTTGGAAATATGAGCCCTTCAAAGAGTCACACTGTTTAAATTCACTGATCTGAGCATCTATAGAAGTTACATATGAAAGCCAGGCGTGGTGGCTCATGCCTTTAATCCCAGCACTCTGGAGGCAGAGGTAGGAGGGTCAGCATGATTTTGAGGTCACCTTGAGACTACATAGTGAATTCCAGGTCAGCCTGAGCTAGAGTGAGACCCAACCTTGGGGAAAAAAAGTTATATATGATAAGTGTGTGCTCTCTCTCTCTCTCTCTCTCTCTCTCTCTGCCTCTCTTTCTCAAATAAATAAAACATAAAATTGAGCTGGAGCTAATGGAAGGTGGATAGTTCACAGGGGCACTACATCCAGGAGAGACAAGTGTTCTTGACCATGACTCTAGTAAATGAACTTGGAGATGACACGTTATAAGCATCTTCTAACCACAGCCACATCAGTAAGTTTCCACGTGTAATATCTGTACCTGGATTGAGCTAAGGTTAGTGCTCATAGCAGTAGGTTGTGAGAACGTGAGGCCGTCTTACGTACTGGACCCACCTGCATGAAACCACTTCCCCTCTCCTCCATGTTGTGAGCCCATAAAGGGGCCAGGACTAGGTTTCAGCACAATGGCTGTTCAGACTTCCTAGGCTCCAGAATCATGATCCAAATAGACCACTGCTCTTTGCAGAGCCTGGTATTTTGTCATAACAGCTAGCAGCACAGAATGGACAGACAAATGCACTTATATGCTGGCTGGAACACATAAGCAATTGAGAAGGGCCAGAGCAAAGGTGTGACGACGATAGCAGCCAGCACTTCTCGCACCAAATCAAAGGAACTCATGGCTCCTTGGAGAAATGGCTGAACCTAGATATGGAGCAGAAAATATCTAAGATGATCCTGGAGTATCTCGTAATGCCAGAGGTTAAAAAAAAAAGCACTAAACAAAATTTTTAACCAACATACATAACCCACTCCACAGTGACGGTGGTATGTCAGAACTCCCAATACTCAGGAACTGGAACCATCGGAGCAACAAAATCATGTAGCACTGGGGCTGGGGAGATGGCTCAGTGGTTGAAGGCACTTTCTTGCAAAGCCTATCAGCCCAGGTTCAATTCCCCAGTATCCATGTAAAGCCAGATGCAGAAAGTGGCACATGCTCTGGAGTTTGCTTGCAGTAGCCTAAGTCCCTGGTGCACCCATGTCATGCTTGTTCCATCTGGCTCTTTCTCTCTCAAGTAAGTGAAAATATTAAATAATAATAATAATGTAGCATTGGGCTACAACTTAATATGTAAAGTAATGGACAGAGAAGAGACCAAGAGAACATTAGAGAAATATTGGAAGCAGTACCTCAGCCAGGGGCTCAAGATCAGCATCAACAGAGATCAGTCATGTAGACCACTGATCAGATATTATAAAAATGTCACTCTCCTTCTGTGATCTTCCTTCTCCTTGCTCAATCTCAATCAAATCATGAAAACAAAATTCAGGATGAAAAACAACAACAAAATAAACCCTGAGATTGGGCTGGAGGGGTGGCTTAGTGGTAGGGTGTTTGCTTGCAAAGTCAAAGGACCCAAGTTTGATTCCATGTTAGCCAGATGCACAAGGGAGTGCACGTGTCTGGAATTCATTTGCATTTCTCTCTCTCTCTCTCTCTCTCCCTTGCCCTCTCCCTCTTTCTCTGTCAAAAAAAAAAAAAAAATGCAGGATGAAGCCCAGTGGGAAGGCGCAGCAGTTTGAACATAAAGGGTTCCCCCAGAGCCTCATGTGTTTGTGATTAAGCCTTGATCCCCGACTGGTGGAGCCTATGGAAGACGGAGCTTTGCTGAAGGAGCTATGTCACTGGCTGGGCCTTCGCACAGCTTGCCAACACTAGCCAGGTGGTCCTTGCTGCCACCTCCCAGCTGCTACAGCAAGATGTGATGCCCAGCCTCTGCTCTACCATGCCACATTGAAACTTCCCCTCGAACCGGGAAACTGAAATAAAACTCTTTTCTCGCTTTTGCTCTGGCGTTTCATCCCAGCAATGAGAAGGGAAATGCTAAAAAAAAAAAAAAAAAAAAAGGAAAGTCCATGAAACTGTCACAACCAATAAGCGTCTAAGGAGACAAACTGCTAAACGTTATGTCATGTTCTATATGCAATTGTGGGGCAGAAAAAGGACATCAAGAGGCAAATGAAAGAAAATGGAATAAAGTACAGATGTGAGTTGATAAGAATGTATCAATCTTGGCTCATTAATTGTACCAAATGTACCATATAAATGTTAAGATGCCAGTAATAAGGGGAAATGGATGTAGGGGATATGGGAATGCTGTATGACCTTGCCAATGGTTCTATAAATCTCAAACCATTGTTAAAGAAGGTATGCACTACAGCAACAGCCAAGTGCAATATTCAGTGATAAGCAGGGTCCACAAAACATGGTTAACAAGCGTTTAATCTGTTGGGTTGAAAAACTTTCCAAAAGAGCCACATCCAGCTTGGAACAAGGGTATCTCATAAAGGCAATGATCAACTCATATCAGCTGAGGGTTACTTCTCACTAGGGTTCTCAGAGGGTAAGACAGTCCTTCCCACCCTGGCTTGTGTTCCACCTACACTGCAATCACCGCATGAAGCTTGAAAACTGAGCACCTTCGCCAACAGCCCATCTCTCTTCCTCCTCCCCCACCATGCCTCTGGAATTTGGTTTGGTAATTAATGTACCTGACTCTCCTCATTCTCTCTCATTATTTCAGCTCAGCCAAAAGGAAATTAGTTTGGAAACCATATAAAATCTTAATGGGGTGTCCTTTATTCAAAAAGAAAAATGAGACTCACCAGGTACTTATCTACAGCATAAAAAGGGACTGTAACCCACAATCTACACACAACAACCCCTTAGGAGCCTCTCTCCTAATTGTCCATGATGCCAGCCACCACAGGGCCTGAACAGGAAAGAACTGCATGTTGTAATAAAATTGAAGATGTTCGTAATGATGCACAACATTCACTGAGCACTTACTGTGTGTCAGTTGGTCAATGTTTTATTTGCTTCCATGGTGTTTAATTTAAAGAATAAAGAGGGACCCCAAGGAAGACAAACAACTCAACAACTTGGTTTTCCTCCAGCTCATGACACGTGTGTCACCTCGCCATATGCCTAAGCAATGCCAGGCAGGTGATATTATGCAAGTCACTGTCTGATACTAGCAAACATTCTCACATTGACGGACTCAAATATTCAACCAGTCTTCTTGTTAAAGCACAGTATCTCATTGGTTACCCAGGCTAAACTTGAACTCACTCTGTAGCCCAAGCAGGTCTTGAACTTGCAGTCCTCTAGCCACATCTCTCAAGTATCTGACATGACAGGCCTGCCCCACCAGGCCCAACTTAATGTGGTCTTTTTTTTTTTTTTTTTGGAGAGAGAGAGAATCAGAGTCTGAGAGAGAGAGAAAGAGATAGAGAATGGGTGCGCCAGCAGCCTCTCAGCTGCTGTGAACGAACTCCAGATGCATGCTCCCCCTTGTGGGCAAGTACAGCATTGTGTTGCTTTGTGTCTGGCTAAACATGGGACCTGGAGAATCCAATGGACATTCTTAGGCTTAGCAGACAGGCGCCTTAACCACTAAGCCATCTCTCCAGCCCTTAATGCAGTCTTAATCGAAGCTCTGGTCTCTGGGCCAGCTTGAAGATTCCCATTCTAAAGAGCCTTGGTCCTGACTCAGTCTGAGGAGACATGAAATGTGCACAAGGTGACGGTTTGACCTCTGTGGTACTTCTCCACACTGTCCCCTGTGTTTCCCACCTGCCTCTAATGGCAATTGAGGAGACAACAAGAAAATCAGATAAAACCTTACCTGACTTGTTCTGCGGTCACATTGTGTGGTGTCCAGGGATGGCTCTTGAACTCCTGAAGTGTTTCTGTAGGTCTTCTCAGTGGGAACCACCTGCTGACCAGTACCTGGCCCTGACCCTCTGGCCAGCCCCATGGGATTGGGACCCTCCTCAGCTTCCACTCATAACAGAGTATCCCTCAGCGTCCTTCTCCATGAAGAATGCCTGGCCCTGCTGATCAGCTCTCCCAAGGTGAGTCCCTTCAAAATGACTTTCACCCAACCCTTCTTCATGGATCATTCTAGAGAAATTCCCTGTGAAGCACTCCTTGCTCCCCATCATTGTGGGTGTGCCTAGTCCACTGGAGCCTTCTGTCCCTGCTCAGCCATCCAGGAAACTCTAATCATGGGATCCTCTGTCCTCTCTACTAAAGCTCCTTCTTCTGGGCTCAATCCTTAGAGGTGCCAAAATGAGCAACCAGAAAATGCAGAGAAAACGGAGAGAAGGAAGTATGTTCGTCCTCTCAGACATCTGTCACAGGGTGGTTTATATACAACAGAAATGTGTTGCTCACAGTTCTAGAGCTAGGAAGTCCAAGATCCAGGCACCAGCACATTCAGTGTCTGGTGAGGGCTTCCCTGGGGACATAGGACAGTATCTTCTCCTGGCATCTGCAGATAAGGAAAGGCATACCGGTATCTCTACATAGACCTAATGCTATTCATGAGGTCAGAGCCCTTGTGACACAAATCAGCTCCCAAAGGCCCCATCTCCTAAGACCATCACCTTGGAGGTTAGGTTTAGAATCCTGAGTAGGACACAGCTCTCAAACCATAAGAAGGAACCAATGAATGAGGTATGACCTCACTTCTATTTTCCATCCATTTCCAGGCATGTGTCAACACTAAGCTGAGGCAGAAAAGCAAGAATTTTAAAAGAAATATTTATGTATTTTATTATTTGTTTGTTTGCTTGTTTGTTTGAATGGAGAGAGACAGAGAGAGAGAGAATTGGTGCACCAGGGCCTCAGCCACTGCAATAGAACTCCAGATGCTTGTACCATCTAATGCACATGTGTGACCTTGCACTTGTATCACCTTTGTGCATCTGGCTTATGTGGGATCTGGAGATAAATGGAACATGGGTCCTTAGGCTCCACAGGCAAGTGCTGCCGTAACTGCTAAGCCATCTGTCCAGCCCAGAAGCAAGTTGCATTCCTACACTCAAAATGTCTCAGGCCCAATCTCCTCTCATCCACAACAAAAGTAATGTAATCAAAAGAGTAATTCCTGGGGCCTGGAGAGATGGCTTAGCAGTTAAGCGCTTGCTGTGAAGCCTAACGACCCTGGTTCAAGGCTCAATTCCCCAGTACCCACATAAGCCAGATGCACAAGGTGGCACATGCATCTGGAGTTCGTTTGCAGTGGCTAGAAGCCCTGGTGCGCCCATTCTCTATCTATCTACCTCTTTCTCTCTGTGTCTGTTGCTCTCAAATAAATAAATGAACAAAAAAAAATTTTTTTAAAAAAGAGTAATTCCTGATGATAATCTAATGTCGATTCTTCCATTAAAACGTTACTGTATGGGCTGGAGAGGTGGCTCAGTGCCTCCTCAGCTGCCACTCATAACAGAGTATTCCTCAGAGTTCAATTCTGGAAGTGCTTCACCTGGATGCCATTTGGTTTGGGCCATTTCCTGAGCATTACTGCTCCCTTCCCATTGAACTGGGGGAGTCCTGAGGACTGTCCTCATATTAGCATCCACACAGCCACTGGATACATGGAGGGTTCTAATAAACAACAAGGGTCTGGAGAGATAGCTTAATAGTTAAGGTGCTTGCCCATAATGCCAAAGCACCCAGGTTCAATTCCCCAGTACCCACATAAGCCAGATGCATAAGGTGGCACATGTGTTTGGAGTTCATTAGCAGTAGCTGGAGGCCCTGGCATGCCCATTCTTTCTCTCTCTCTCTCTCTCTTTCTCCCTCTTCTCTCAATCTCAAATAAATAAATAAATAAATAAATAAAAAAATTTTTTTAAAGTTACCATAGAGGCTGGAGAGATGGCTTAGCAATTAAGTGCTTGCCTGTGAAGCCTAAGGACCCTGGTTCGAGGCTCAATTCCCCAGGACCCACATAAGCAAGATGCACAAGGTGGCGCATGCATCTGGAATACGTTAGCAGTGGCTAGAGGCCCTGGATGGCCCATTCTCACTCTCTCTCTTTCTTTCTCTCCCTTTCTCTGTCTCTAGTAAATAAATAAAAATAAAAACATTTTTTTAAAAAGTTACCATAGGCCAAGCATGGTGGTGCATGCCTTTAATCCCAGCACTCAAGAAGCAGAGGTAGAAGGATTGCTGTGAGTTCGAGGCCAGCCTGAGAATACATAGTGAAAAACCCTACCTCGAAAAACCAAAACAAAAAACAAAAAACAAAACAAAAAAAAAAAAAATAAAAGTAAGTTACCATAAACTTTTGGTCAATCAGCTAGCCTTCTTGGGAAAAATTAACAGGTATGACCTGGAACTGTTGAGGTCTATGGAAGCTGATTAAACAAGGCAACCCAGGTCCTATTCACATCAAACTAGTATCAATTGACTTCGTATCATGGAAGTTCTTCCACATGTTATTGCTGCCATCCTCCTGTTACATACTACACTTAAAATTCACAAGACGAGCAAGCATTTGTTGGGTAAGGACATCAAAAAAAAACTTTTGGGCTGGAGAGATGGCTTAGGGGTTAAGGCGTTTGCCTGTAAAGCCAAAGGACTCTGGTTTGATTCCCCAGGACCCACGTAAGCCAGATGCACAAGGGGGCACATGTGTCTGGAGTTTGTTTGCAGTGGCTGGATGCCCTAGTGCACGCGTCCTTTCTCTCTCTCTCTCTCTCTCTCTCTCTCTCTCTCTCTCTCTCTCTTTTTTCTCTCTCAAATAAATAAAATATATATATTTATTAAACTCTTTAAAAATATGCCACACACACTATGTGATAGCTGGCTGTTGTTGTTGTTGTTTTTAGTTTGTTTTGTTTGGAAACTCATCCACAGGGCTGGTGGGATGGCTGTAAGTAAAGCTACTTACAGGCCTGCTGCCTTGAGCTCATCTTCAGTGTCCACATTGAGCTGGGCACAAAGTGGCTCCTGCTGCAATCCCAATGTGCCTATAGCAAGGACAGGCAGAGTCAGGAAACTCTGGAAGTTCACAATCAGCAGCAGCAGCAACAGGAGAGACCCTGCCCTCCCCAAAAAAATAAAGGTGAAAAGAGGGGAGAACCACCCATGGCTGACGTCTAACCTCCACAGGCACACCCATACATGCACATCATGCACACGTATATACTGTGGTTGTTCAAATCAGATGCCCCAATAAACTCGTGTGCTTTGAATACTTGGTTCCCCAGCTAGTGCCAATTTGGGAATTACTGAAGAAGATGTGCTTCTAGGGACAGGCTTTGGGGTGTTATAGCCAGTTCCTGCTTGCTAGAGCGCATCTCATTTTTGCTGCTATATTTCACCTGCTGTGGCAAGATGTGACGTCCAGCCTCTGCCTGTGCCATGCTTTCCCCTGCCACCATGAAGCTTCCCCTTGAGAGAAGAAGCCAAAATAAACTCTTCCTCCCACCAGATGTTTTGAGTTGCTGTGACAAAACAACCAATGTACTTAAAAAGCAAAAGATCACTGAAGTAACCACAGTAAATGAGCTTTTTTTGGTAAATTTTTAAGTATTCATGTGACCTTTTCCTTCTTAAGGAGAATTGAAATATCACTGGTCATGATTGTGCCCATGAAAATGGACTTGTTACCAAAACCAGCATTAGTACATTGCATACTATATTGGAAGAGGCCATCTTAGTTTTACAATTCCATGTGGTTTTCATTGCAGTTTAAAAATGGCAGGTTTAGAATCAGAGTATCTTCTTTAATCATTATTTGAGAGCCAGAGGATAAGCAAAAAAAAAAAAATTAACAACAAACTCCATTTTCTGAGAAGCCAAGTGTAGTGGTTTGATTCAGGTGTCCCTCATAAACTTAAGTGTTCTGAATGCTAGTCTCCCAGCTGATGGCAATTGGAAATTAAAGCCTCCTGGAGGCGGTGTATTGTTGGGGCAGGCTAATGGGTATTATAGCCAGCTTCCCCTTGCCAGTGTTTGGCACACTCTGCTGTTGCTATTGTCCACCTTATGTTGGTCAGGGGTGATGTCCACCCTCTGCTTATGCCATTGTTTTCCCTGCCATCGTGTAGCTTCCCCCTTGAGCCTGGAAGCCAAAATAAACCCCTTTTATCCCCACAAGCTGCTCTTGGTTGGGTGATTTCTACCAGCAGTGTGAACCTGACTGCAACACCAAGCAAGAGAAAATGTCACACCACCAAATACCCAAAGCAGAGGCAAAGAAGGGGTGTGTGCTAGAAAGTGGAGCAGGAGATGCTGCGGCCATGGGTCTCAGGATGACAAGCAAAGCACATTTCTTCACAGTGAGACACACACCCTGAGCCACATGAAAATTGTTTTCATGCAGCAGTGGGCAGAGGGCACACAGTCACACCAAGAGCTGCCCCAAGTTGGGAGAGTTGAACCATGAGAAACCACACAGGCAAGCATAATTACAGTGTACTCTGCAACATATCAGATCACAATGCTTTAAAGCTAGAAATTAACAATAGACACATCAGGAACTCCACTGGCTCCTTGAGACTGAACAATACACTTTTAAACAATGAACGGATTGTGGAAGAAATCGACAAAGAAATTATAGCTGGGGGGGGGGGGTAGTGGCACACGCCTTTAATCCCAGCACTTGGGAGGCAGAGGTAGGAGTATCGCCATAAGTTTGAGGCCACCCTGAGAGTACATAATGAATTCCAGGTTATCCTTGGCTAAAGTGAGTCCCTACCTCAAAAAAAAAAAAAAAACTGAATTATAAAATTTCTAGAATTGAATAATAAAGAAACTACCAAAACTTATGGGACACAATGAAGGCAGTCCTAAGGGGAAAATTCATAGCACTAAATGCCTTCATAACAAAGATGGAGAGATCCCAAATTAATAACCATTTCACCTAGAAGCATTTGAAAAATAAGAAGCATCCAACTCTGAGAGCTCAAGACAGAAAAAAATAATCAAGTTCAGAGAAGAAATTCATGAACTGGAAAGTAGGAAAACAATTTTTTTAATGATGAAACAAAGAGCTGGTTCTTTGAAAAAATAAACAAGATTGATAAACCCTTGGCCAATTTGAACAAGCAAAAACAGAGAGAAGTCTTTCAAATTAACAAAACCAGAAATGAAAAGGGAAAGGTCACAATAAACATCAATGAAATTGGAAGAATCATCAGGGCGTACTTCCAGAACCTCTACTCCACAAAATCGGATAATCTGGAAGAAACAGATGAATTCCTTGATACATACTACCTACCAAAGCTAAACTCAGAGCAGATTAATCTCCCAAACAAACCAATACATCCATCAAGATTGAAAAGGTAATCAAAACCCTCCCCAAAAAGAAAATTCCAGCATCAGATGGTTTCTCAGCCAAAGTCTATCAGACCTTCATTGAAGAACTGAAACCAATTTTTCCCAAACTGTTTCACATAATCAGAGAACAGGGAATCCTCCCGAACTCCTTTTATGATGCTAGCATCACCCTAATACCAAAACCAGACAGAGATACAATAAGAAAAGAAAACTATAGACTTATATCCCTGTTGAACTTAAATGCAAATATCCTAAACAAAATCCTCGCAAACCAATTCAACAACACATCAAAAGAATTATCCAACTTGATCAAGCTGGATTCATCCCAGGGACATCAGGATGGTTCAACATACAGAAATTGGACAACATAATACACCACATAAAGAAATTTAATCGCAAGAACCACATGATCATTTTAATAGATGCAGATAAGGCCTTTGACAAAAATACAACCTCACTGGATATCAAAACACTGGAGATAATGGGCATGGACAGTTTATATCTCAACATCAAAAAAAAAAAAAGCTATATATAAAGCACCTAAAGCCCAAATAATACTTAATGAGGAAAAACTCAAGGATTTCCCATTGCGATTGGGAACAAGATAGGAGTGCCCACTATCACCACCACTCTTCAACATAGTACTAGAAGTCCTAGCACAAGCAATAAGACAGGAGAAAGAAATAAAGTGGTTACAAACTAGAAAGGAAGAAGTCAAACTAGCCCTGTTTGTAGATGACATGATCCTGTACATAAGTGACTCAAAATTCTCCATCTCAGAACTTCTAAAGTTGATTAATTCCTTCAGCAAAGTGGCAGGATACAAAAATCACACACAAACATCAGTAGCCTTCCTATACACAAAAGACAAATATACAGGGAAAGTAATCAGTGAGTCTGTCCCATGTTTGATAGCCACACACACACACAAAAAAAAAAAACTTGGAATAACACTAATCAAGGATGTGAAAGACCTATATAAGGAAAACATAAAAACACTCAAGAAAGAAATCAAGGGGGACTGGAGAAGATGGAAAGACCTCCTGTGCTTCTAGATAGGTAGAATTAGTATTCTGAAAATGGAAATTCTACCAAAAGCAATATCCAGATGTAATGTGATACCAATTAAAATTCTAGCATCTTTCTTCACAGAGTTATAGAGATAGGAAAAAATGATCTCAAAATTCATATGGAAAGGCAGCAGGCTTCAGATATCCAAACATATACTCAACAAAACAAACACCTTTGGAGGTCTTGCCAAAGCTGATCTAAAGCTATACTACAAAACCATGGTAACAAAAACATTATGGTCCTGGCATAAAATGATAAATACAGACTGCTGGAACAGAATTGAAAACCTGAACTTTAGGTCAAGTAGCTACAGCTACTTGATCTTTGACAATAATGGCAATTACATACACTGGAGAAAAGATAGTGTCTTCAACAAATGATGCTGTACAAACTGGATCACCATGTGTAGAAAAAAGAAACTAGACTCACTCATCTCACCATGCACAAAAATCAACTCCAAATGGATTAAAGACCTCAATGTCAGACCTGGAACTCTTCAACTACTGGAAGAAAAAATGGGAGGAAGTCTCCACAACATAGGAGTGGGAAGGACTTCTTGAACAATAGCCCAGTAGCCCAGGAAATTAAACAATTTCTCAACCAATGGGATCTCATGAAGCTAAAAAGCTTTTACACAAACATACCATAAGCAGAGCCAATAGATTGCTCACAGAATGGGAGAAAATTTTTACCAGCTATACCACTGACAAAGGCCTCATATCTAGAATGTACAAAGAATGCAAAAAACTCAACAATAAAAAAATCAAACAACCCACTCAAAAAATGGGGTAGAGAAATGAATAGGGAGTTCTCAGAGGAAGAAATACAATAGGCTAACACACTCTTAAGAAAATGCTGACCATCCCTAACCATAAGGGAAATGCAAATTAAAACAACTATGAGATTCCACCTTACTCCAAAAAGGATGGCAATCATTAAAATGAATATATGGCCCCAATATATTCAGTGTTTTATTAGTTTATAGTTTGCATCTGCAGCCACCTTGCTAGAGGCAATGTCACTGGGGGCAGATCTTAAGGTGTGGTGGTGGGTTTGAGATTCCATTGTAAAGATATGCAAAGTGTGCCTAGTGGGAGTTCCTGAAGTGTGCTGTGGCTTTTGGCTGTAGCTTTGCTCTGTGTGCTGTGTGCCTGGTGGGCTTTTCTCTCTCTGCTTGGCCCTCTGAAGGCAGGCTGCTTCTCCTGCCATTATGGAACTTCCCCTGGATCTGCAAGCTTCAATAAATAATATCCCTTCCTCCAAAACTGTGCCTGGTCTGGAAGTTCATCTCAGCAAACTAGAAGCTGTCTGCTACAGTGGGGAAGGGTCAATCAATTCAAGATATTTTGAATAAGACATATGAAAGCCTACTTTTTTTGGATAATGGCACATCCAGAAGCCATAATTGCCACTAGAAAATTTTCAGTGGCAGAGATGGGATACCTTCCAGGGAGTTGTTGGCCAGGGAGGTCCCTGTTGCCTCCAAAACATTACAGGCTATTGCCAAGGCCCTTGGTTTCCCACCAGAAACAGATGGTAAGACACTATTGCTGAAGAGTCCACATGCCTGGGCTCCAAGGTCACTGAGCAATCAAGCTGGAGCTGAGCTGAAAATGTTCTCCCTGTAGACCAGCTGATTGAAAGCTGGAAAAAGCTGCTCTGCATGCAGCCCTATGGGAGACAGAAGCCATCAATGATGAAAACAGTGGACACTGGAAGCCTCAAGTTTGGCCAGGCCAATTGACCAAATGAGTGCAATAGTGGTATGTATGTTCTGGGGGAAAACAACTGTTCTCTCATTGGACTGGAGGTCTGCTCTATGGGAGGGAATACATGCCTAATACTGAAAACCTAATCAAAAGCCTATGGTAGGGGAGGTCATGAGCCTTAGAGATATAAAGCCTGCTCTTGTCTGGCTAAATGCATATCTTATGCTCATCAAACTGTCCTGTAAGCACTACACCTAATGTTCTTATTCATATATTAGTGCTACTCTTACTTTTGGTTAGAGAAGCTTCTCTTTTCAATTGGTGATGACCACTGGGATGACCCAAAAGGCAGCATAGTGCTGAGAAGTAACAGAGGAGTGTCCAGTACCAAAACATCTCTATCACACTCTCCAAGGCTCAGGGTCCATTGCAGAAGAGATGGAAGACAGAATATAAGAGCCAAAGGAAGGGCACGAATCCTTACAATGCAACTGTCCAGACATAAATTGGCCTCAGTATCCATGTCCTCACAGTGCCTAGCAATACCTTCACAAGACCCTCATAACACAGGAAATGATGGTGACATCAAAATAAAAGAGAGACTAATGGAAAGAGGGAGGGGATATGATGGAGAGTGGAATTATGAAGGGGAAAGTGGGGGAGGGGAAGGAATTATCATGGTTTATTGTCTAAGTATAGAAGTTGTCAATAAAAAATTATGCATTAAAAAAATCAAACAACAAGAAATGTTGGTGAGTATGTAGGGAAAGGGGAACCTTCATCCACTGTTGGTGGGAATGCAAACTTGTGCCACCACTATGGGAATCAACATGGAGATTCCTGAAAAGGATGAATATAGAATTAGCAACAGACCCCGTTATTCCCTTACTGGACAGTTACCCTAAATGTTTTATGCTCCACTACAGAGATATCTGCTCAACCATGCTCATAGCTGCTCAATTCACAGTAGCTAAGAACAGGAATCAACCCAGGTGCCCATCATTAGATGAATGGATAAAAAAGTTGTGGTTCATTTACACAATGGAATTCTACTCAGCAATAGAAAAAAATGATACAACAAAATGTGTAGGAAAATAGGTGGACTTAGGACAGATCACTCATCTGCAGTTCCTAACCTGGATCAGCTTGAGTTGGTGGAATACTGGATAGACAAATTGAGGTCCAGACAATAGGGATGGAAGGGTTTGGGGAGTGTGGAATGGAAGGTTTGGGGAAAATAAACTAAACACAAAGTGAACTGGCACCATAGAAACCTTTCTCTTTGAAGGTAAACTAAAAGATATAACCTTCAACCGGGATGTGGGGGGAATACCCGAAAAAAAGGTCCCTGGAGAGGGTGGGTTGAAGCCTAACCTTAAATAACTTTGGCCCTGACCTATAATTCACAGTACCAGAAATAGGTGCTACCCACAATGGGCTGTTGATTAGAGGTTTCCAAAACAAGACTGGCTTCTGTCAAAGCGGTTGATTACCTGGCTGAGGTAAAAGGTAAGGTCCTATTGCTGAAGGCACCACATGCTGCCAGTGCAGAACATGGAGACAGTTGGCTGGAATCCAGAAGAGAGCCAGTCCCCAGACAGTCAACTCATCTAGTGCTGGAAAATGCTACATGAGCTAGTGGGGGGAAGTGGCCAACAACCGTGTGAGCAAGCAGGGGTCTAAGCTACTCAAAAGCAACCAGCCTGACAAGAAATACACACCAGTACAATGGTGGCACACAGCCTTGGTGGGTGACCAATAGCTTTCTGATTAGCTAAGAGATCTACTCAGTGGAAAGGAACCCATATCTGGATCTAGGAACCAGATCAGAATCCTATGGAGACAAAGATTATACTCTCCAATGTCAAGCTTATACTAGTCTTTGCTTAAAGGGAGTGTTCCTTCCATCTAACTCTCCCCAAATTAATAATGCTTATCCAATTTAACCTATGCTGACTTACTCTCTGGTAGGGAAACTTTTTCTTTTTCAGAAGGTAGCAAGACCCAAGGAGATAAACTATCCCTTGCCTCTCTGTCAAGGCCCAGACAAAACCACAGAGAAAATGGGGAGATGAGCAAGACTAGCAGTGCCACGGTGAAGGAGACAGATGTTGAGGATACTCAACACCTACCAAAGCAGAAATCCAGAGGCTCCCAAGAGCTCATCACTGAAGTAGACTTAAAACTCACCCACCATGGCTCAGGGAATTTTGTGGAAGAGGGGGCAGAAAGATTATAAGAAACACAGGTTGGGATTTCATGCCCAGAGGCATTGCCTCCCCCCAGTAACTGACTGCTGCTCCCATATTGCAAGACCCACAACCCCGTGGGGAATACCAGCAACCTCACTGAGGAGGACCCCCCCTGTGGTATAAGGGCAGGAAGGAGGAAAAGATGGTACCAACACATGATATATTCATACAAAATATGTTCTTAATAATAATGATGATAAAAGTGATTCTGAAAAAATACAGTGAACAAGAATAAAATAAACATTGTGGCAAAGAAAAGAGAGAGGGCTGGGGATGTAGCTCCATGGTAGAGTGTTTGCTTAGCTTGTAAAAGTTTCCTGCATTCAATCCTCATTGCCACAAAAAGTCAATCACAAGAAAGCCAACAAAAAAGTAGACAACAGATATGAGTACATATTCCATGTAAAAGGATGCCTGACATGATTAGTCTTTAAAGAAATGTTCATTAAACCCACAAGATAACACTGCACACCTATCAGAATGGCTAAAATGAAAAGGTCCCCATATAAGTGTTGTATAGAATTCTCATATTCTCATGGTGGCCATGTGAAATAGCACAACTATCTCAGAAATGGGAAACAGTGATACAGTTTCTTAAACAGACCTTGACCGTAAGACATAGCTGTTGCACTGCTGGTTAGTAAACCAAAAGAAATAAAAGCATTTGACCATCAAAGATCTGACTGTTTGGGCTGCAGAGATGGCTCAGTGATTAAGGCACCTGCCTGCAAAACCTAACGACCCAAGTTTGTTCCTCAGTACCCACACAAAGCCAGATGCACAAAGTGGTACATGTACTCTGGAGTTCATTTGCAACAACTGGAGGCCCTGGAGTGCCCACTCTCTTTCTGCACACCTTTAATCCCAGAACTCAGGAGGCTGAGGTAGGAGGACTGTTTTGAGTTTGAAGCCAACCTGAGACTACATAGTGAATTCCAGGTGAGCCTGGGCTAGACCATGACCCTACCTCAAAAGAAACAAACAAACAAAAAGATCTACTTGTCCCTTATTTATAAAATAGCACAAACTGAAAACAAGTCAGTGTCCCTGAGCAGTTATATTAATAAGCACATGTGGTATATCTATATTTCTGGTTATTACTCAACAATATAAAAGAATGTGCTGGAGACACATGCAATAACTGTGAACGCCATAATAATTGTAAAAGAAGACAGAGAAAATTTTCTAGCAAACCCCAAGAGTAGTGATCAAAGGAACAGGTGACAGCTGCTGGCAGAGGCATGTGAAAGAAGCAATGACAAAAAGCTGATGAGACTACATAGTTAATTCCAGGTCAGCCTGGGCCAGAGTGAGACCCTACCTCGAAAAACCAAAAAAAAAAAAGCTGATGAGGGCTGGAGAGATGGCTTAACGGTTAAGGCGCCTGCCTCCTAACCCTAAGAACACTGGTTCCAATCTCCAGTGGTTCCAATCTCCAGGTCCCACATTTAGCCAGATGCAAAGTGATGCAAGGGCACAGTGCTGCACTTGAACACAAGGGGGCGCACACATCTGGATTTCATTCACAGCAGCTGAGAGGCTGCTGGCGTGCCCATCTCTGTCTTCCTCTCCCTCTCTCTCTCTGTCTCTGTCTGTGTCTCTCCAAAAAAAAAAAAAAAAAGCTGATGAGCCAGGTGTGGGGGCTCACATCTTTAATCCCAGCACTTGGGAGGCTGAGGTAGAAGGATCACTGTTAGTTTGAGGCCAGCATGGGACTACAGAATGAGTTCCAGGACAGTCTAGGCTACAGTGAGACTCTATCTCAAAAAAAAAAAAAAAAAAAAAAAAAAGCTGGTGAATATGGTCAGCATCCTGATTTGGGTAATAATTTAATGGGTAAACACATATGCCAAAGTATATTGAATTATACACCTTGGTTGACACCAGTTCTAATTCGATACACCTACTAAAATAGAAAGAGTACTTTGAAAATTTAGTTCATAGCACTCAATTTCTCAGAGCTTTCTCTGGCCACCACATTTTCTCCTCTGAGATCCAGGCATCCTTACTGCCTCACATTGCTGATTACACATTTATTGGATGTAGTCCTGAGTGACCACCTCATAAACAGAACCAGCACCTTCCTCCTCCCTCATCTCTGGAAAATACTTTGCACAAAATAGACAGTCCCCTAACAAACATGCCTCTGAAGATTCATATGATGCCTCTGGAGAAAACTAGCTTTTATTTTTTGTACTTTTTCAAAAGACAAATTATAGCATTCCTTCCAACCCTTGATCAAGCTGATAGAAACAAATCCCTAATTTATACTTCAGCAGCACACTGCCAAACACCGCAATTTCCAATGTGGGAAATATTAAAGATTCTAAAAACTACAATAAATCATGTGTGACAAAAATCAGTGCTTTGGGCCAAGAATTAGAGGAATTCACATCATAGCCCACACAATTAACCAACCCTGCCAAAGTAAATGTCCCAAGAGGAGCTAATTTGTAAATGTTCTAATTTGTTTCTTTATTCATTTATTTATTTACGCAAGCCATTCCAAAATATGTATGAACAAAAGAAAGCAAAATATGATATCAAAAAAATTCATGGGACCCAGAATAATTTGGTATCTCAACTTCAGAGAAAAACCTAACCAAGATTTTGATTCTGTCCTAGTAGATCACATAGTAATGATTATGACACAGGGACCAGCACAGGAAAAGTAAGCCTGCGTAGAAAACTGTCTCTTTGCAGCCACATAGTGGCTGTGCCAAATGTCATCCCCTCCCGCAAGATCTGAATAAAAGACTTGGGAAATCCCATTCCTAGCTGAAGTTTTAATTTCTTGCCAAGGTGGTAGCGAGTTCCAGGGACATTCATGTCATCACATCTAGCTGTGCAGAGGACCCTTCCCCAGTGAACGAGTTTCCTGTTGAAAACTCTAGACCTCTTTTCATGCTACCTTCCTCACTACAAAGAGCCAGCCACAGACACAGCTTAGCTAGTTTTCAACAAAATCACCTCCCCCACAAAGCATTTTCGGGCATCTGTTAGGTTCCATGAAGCTCAGAAGTGGCAGCTTCAAAACAGAACATTGGCCAAGCGTGCCTTATGCCAGTAGACCACCGAACACTGGCCACTTGGGCACTCAGAGTGCCATGCTTCGTTCTCTAGTGGGTCTCTCACTTTCTCTGTCCCTTTCCTCACTCTTCTTCCATTTTCCCTCCAGCTCCTACTTCTCTTCCCTTTCCTCCGTGGAACAACATTTCAGCCTCTGGACCACCAAACTCCATTCCCAGTGCTAGGAACTGAACCCAGGGCCTCTCTACCACTGAACTATATCTCCATCCCTTAGTTTTTTTTTCCATTTTGAAACAGTCTCATTAACTTACTCAGGCTGGCCATGAACTCACTCTCTGGCTCAGCAGGCCATAAACTTGGCAATCCTCTTGCCTCAGCCACCTAGGTAAAAGGGATTACAGAACAACCCACATTTTTCCATTTTCCCATAAAAGATCAGTCCCAAAAAAGATTGTGAATAGTTTCCATTCTGTAATGTCAGGCTTTTATTTTTCAGTACCTGGGATGGGATACCAAAACATTCACTGATTGTTTCCCTGAGAAACAGATAGTAAGACCCTATTGCTGAGCCATCTCTTGCCTGATGGACACTGAGAAAGCAAACCATTCAAACTCTTTCAGATGGCAAGTTTGGGGTTTTGTTTGCAGGCCCAAAGACTGAACTAATAGTGGAACTGAAACCAACTGCTCTATAATTGGACTGAAGCCTCTCTACATACCTGGTACTGACTGAACTATATCTCCATCCCACCAAGCTGCCCGGAAAATACTACACTTAATGCTTTTTTTAATGCTACTCCATTTTGAAACAGTCTCATTGCTGAGAAGAAGGGATGGAGAAGTGCCCAGCACTGAAACATCTCTGTCACACCCTCAGGCTGGGATCATGAACTCACTCTCTGGCTCAGCAGGCCCTTGAATGACCTTGCTGTGCCTAGCAATACCTCCTCTTGCCCTCAGCCACCATATTAAAAAAAAAGGTAATGGAGAGGGGATATTACAGACAGGTTCTAAAGGGAAGGGGGAGGGGAGGGAAAAATACCACCAGGCAATAAATATTAAAAAAAGAATGGGAACATCAGCTCTTCAATATGTTTTTATGTGACAAAAAAATGAAATTAAAAATTAAAAAAAAATCTCTTTGGCTGCCTGGGTCCTTATACCTATCTCAAGATTTACCTTGCCCTGGTGTTCTAGGGTTTTCTCTTCCGTCTCTGTAGCCACATCAACATCTAGAATACAACAGGATTATTTGTCAAACCAAGATGCCAGTTATATTTGGTTATGGCTGAGCACAAATCATTGATTCCAAACAGCAAATATGCAAATTCCCTACAAGCCAAGCTGTAAGGACAAAAGTTAGAAATGGCCTTTCAAACCCACGTCAACAACAAAAGCTGAAAGCTATTCGTGCAGAAAGGTACACCGTGTGCCTTTGATCACTCAGCTCATTGTGGAGGCAGGCTTCCTTCCAACCTTGACTTTCTACTTTCATAAATTTGTTCTGGCTGTGCTGCCTCTGGTATTCACCATGCCCACTTCACTAGGCATGACTCATGCCCCGCATGGAACAAGTTATTTCCATTCTGATATCCTTTGAAGGCTCTAAACAGAAATGCACCAATCCCCCAACAACAAAAGGTCTCTCAGCAAAGACTTTTTTTTTCACCCACCTGCTCTGTTAGTTTTTCAAAGAATAATTACCAAGCTAAACTCTAAGCACACTGAAAATAATAGCTGTGCGTCTGTTTCCTTTATATAACATCTTGCATCAACTTGAACTAGTAGATATTCAATATATCTGAATTTCATGGGTATAACCATGGAGTTGGTTTAGCACAGCAGTCATGCTAACAAAACATACATATGTGTGAGTTATGTATATGTATGCACATATGTAACATATGCATGCAAATCTTCATGTCATTGTAGAGAGAAATAAAGTATCTCTGCATTATAGGCAGTAGAGAGTAATTGGACTTGAATCTTTTTAATATATATTTTATTTATTTATTTATTTATTTATTTATTTATTTATTTATTTATTTATTTGGGGGGGAGAGAGAGAGAAAGAGAGAGAGGGAGAAAATGGTCAAGCCAGGGCCTCCACCCATTGCAAACAAACTCCAGATGCATATGCCACCTTGTGCATACGGTTTACGTGGGTACTGGAGAATTGAACCTGGATCCTTTGGCTTCACAGGTAAGTGCCTTAATCACTAAGTCATCTCTTCAGCCCAGACTCGATCCTTTATTTTTCTATAGATGCCACATGATGCCATGTTTATTCCTTAATTAAGTTACAAGTCAGGGAGCATGGCTAAGACTGGAAAGTAAAGACTTCTTGTCTTTTAAAGTTGTCTGATGATTTTCCTCCCTGCTGGAGCAGGAAAGAGTAGGACGCAGTGGGGAACAGCCTCACTCGCTAGCCACATCACTGCTGAAGAACACACGAGATGCATTAGAGAGTGGGAGAAACAACCCATGCAGGCTCCAGCATCAAGAAAGTGCCAAGTGACTATTGGATGAGTGAAAGAACATCAAATCTATCTGCATGAGAAGACTCTCAGACAACTCACTCCAGACTGAGACAAACAAAGCAGCCAGTAAGAAAGTCTCTGTAAGTCTAACTGAGCAGAAAGGACACAAGCGTCACGCCTGCGCGGTGTGAGCCAATCACCACAGTGTGCTGGGTAATGACCATCTATTTGAGATGAAGGGATTACATGTCAAAATACCTAAGCTCATTTTATTTTTTTAAATTTTTTAATTTTTATTTATTTATTTGAGAGGAACAGACAGAGAGAGAAAGAGGCAGAGAGAGAGAGAGAGAGAGAGATAGATGCACCAGGGCCTCCAGCCACTGTAAACGAACTCCATATGCATGTGCCATCTTGTGCATCTGCCAAAGCCCATTTTATTTTAGAGCTGAAAAGACCTTAGAGAGTTCTCTGAGAGTTGAGATTATGGCTCAGTGACCAAAATGCTTGCCACGCATGCATGAGTGCCTGAGTTCAGATCTGTAGAATCTACGTAAAACTGGCCGTTGTAGCACAAGTGTCTGTAATCCCAGTAAGTCTACAGTGAGGGTCTCCTGGAAACTCACAAGCCAGCTAGCCTGGTGATTTCAATGAGGAACAAGAAACCCTGCCTCAAGCAAGGTAAAAAGGCAAGGACTCACACACACACACACACACACACACACACACACACACCGTGGCATGTGTGTCTGCACTCACAGACATGAACATTCACACATGCATGCACACACACACACACACACACACACACACACGTGGCATGTGTGTCTGCACTCACAGACATGAACATTCACACATGCATGCACACACACACACACACACACACACACACACACACACAAATCCTCTGGCACATAACATTGCCAAGCTTGATTTATGTCATAGAATACATAGGAAATGACAGTATTTATTAATTACTCTAAAATAAATGAAGGAGGTGGCTCAGAGAAGAAGCCTCCATTGGCTCCCTGGGAGCTGAGGAAATCAGTGTCTTGAGATGCTCTTAGGAATGTCTCCCTTCCGCCAGTCTGATCATTACAGAGAAAGCAGTCTTTCCCGGCATTGTTCAACAAGAACATCAGAACAGAGCCAGGAGTAGAGCCTTGAGTTTCCCTCCCAACCTATGTCCTCCTCCACCCAGGGCCTCTCCGAGTACTAATCCCAGACCAGAAGCATCAGCCTTACCAAATGCACATCCTCAAACTCTCCTCCACCGCCCTAAAGAGATACTGTGGGCTGGGCCAGCGCTCTGGGCATCAGTGAGCCTTTGAACAGGTGACTACTGCTTCTCACTCGAGTTCAAGAGCAACTTCTTGAACTCTTCTGTCATCTGTACATACTTTTAATACTTCATAAACTGCTAGGCTGACGCTGAAGTTTTGACAAATTCAGGTTGGACAGGAGCCTGGAAGGCAATGTTTATGGCTCATCTACCCATCTGCTGTCTGTCACAGCTACTTTAACTCTGCCACTGAAGCACAGTGTCAGTTATAGGTGCTGCCTAAATGGACTGTTAGGGCTGTGTTCCCATAAAACTTTATTTACAAAATTGATCAGTGGGCTGGATTTTTAGCCTCTTGCCAATACTTCATGACTGATGGTGGGAACATACTTTTTAACTTCATTATTTAAATGTGTAGTCATTCTTGTTGGTATCAATATGGCTTGTCAACTTAATGGCTTCTACCCGTGTGGGTAACACTATCTGCCTTTATTTATTCAATTAACATGTATTAAATGTCTCTGCTGCAGGAATGGACTCTGGCATACAGGCATGACAAAATTCTTCTCATGCCCTGAACATTAGAGTTTCTTGGAGAAGGAATCAGACAAAACTATTGTCGTAGTCAGCTCAGCGTTGCTAGGATGAACCTCCGAACTGGACACACTTTATAGAAGGAACGGAATTTATTTGAAGCTTACAGATCCAGGGGAAGTTCCATAATGGCAGAAGAAGCTGGCCCCCTTTCACAGGTTCATGCAGAGAGAAATACTACCAACAACACCATAAGCAAGCACACACCAGGAAGCCCAGGCAGAGCTCAGACACTACATTCCTTAGGCTGGAATGTAGATCCCTCCCCAAACACACCTCAGGGCTGGATCCTAGGATCTGCCCACAGTGACCCCTCCTCCAGCCTGGCAGCTGGAGATCCAAGAAGCTTTCATAAAACTGAATCTACTGAAGGACATCCATTCAAACTACCACAACTATATTGTTTTGAATGTAGCTGTGGTAGTTTGAATAGATGGTCCCCAATATATTCAATGTTTTGTTAGTTTATAGTTTGCATCTGCAGCCACCTTGCTAGAGGCAATGTCATTGGGTGGATCTTAAGGTGTGATGGTGGGTTTGAGATTCCATTGTAAAGATATGCAAAATGTGCCTAATAGGAGTTCCTAAAGTGTGCTGTGCTGTGTGGCTGGTTGGCTTTTCTCTCTCTGCTTGGCCCTGAAAAGGCAGGCCAGCTTCTTCTGCCATTATTGGAACTTCCCCTGGATCTGTAAGCTTCAATAAATAATATCCCTTCCTCCATAACTGTGCCTGGTCTGGAATTTCATCTCAGCGAACCTGAAGCTGTCTGTTAGAGTAGCTATGTCAAAGAAAATCCCACTTAAATATATGGATTTTTAAAATGCTGATTATGTTTAAATTTTCCACTAGCAAATGGACAAAAAAAATCCTGATAATGCATGAATTGCATTCATATATAGCACACTCCCACTTCAAAAGCAGCAGGATAATTGTCCCAGCAACCACCCTTTTATTAGGACTCCATATTCTGTGGATCAGGAATTCAGACACAGCAGGTAGGAAACTGCTCACATCTACACCTTACCATGTGGAACTTCTTACTGAAAAGACTGAACTGGCCAAAAGATGCATCTTAAGAGATTCCACAGTCACATGTCAGACACCTGGCTATCTCAGACCATAGTAAGTTGGAGTGGCTGGCCAGTGCCCCCAGGCACGGCCCCTTTCTGTGACATGCTGCTTACCCACAGTGTCCTCAAAACAAGGACCAAGTGCTCCATTTGGGCAAAGCAACAAAAAGCTTTGCCTTGTATGACTTCACTTCAGCAGTCACACTCCGTCATTTCCCACACTTTGCTGACCGAGGAACACAAGCATGCCCAGGTTCAAGATGGCTGTGCATAGACCCAACCTTTACCCAGGAGAGGAGTCAGATAATCTTCAAGCATCCTTCAAAAGCACCAACCAAACAGGCATGCATGGTGATGCATGCCTGTAATCCCAGCACACAGGAGGTTGAGGCAGGAGTTCAAGGTTAGTCTAAGCTACAATGGCAAGTTCAAGGCAAGTTCATTTCAAGGTTAGCTGACAAGGCTGTCTTTCAGATCACACACACACACACACACACACACACACACACTACCAACAAGAAATCAATAGTGAGAAATGACCTATCCCAGAATAAGAAAGATCTGTGAATTTTTTTAATTGTTTATTTTTATTTATTTGTTAGCAACAGACAGAAAGAGAAAGAGGCAGAGAGAAAGAGAAGAGAGAGAGGGAGAGAACTGGCGCACCAGGGGCTCCAGCATACACCATCTTGTGCATCTGGCTTACATGGGTACAGGAGAATCAAGCCTCGAACCAGGGTCCTTAGGCTTCACAGGCTAGCACTTAACCACTAAGCCATCTCTGCAGCCCCATGATCTGTGAAGTTTTTTTTAATGCAGGTACAACATGAAATCAAAGCCAACATTGCTAAACTTAAAGCTGCAAAAATGTGTGAAAGTCCAAGACCCTCACACTAGGAGGAAAAGACAATGATGTCAAAATAAAAGAGACACTAATGGAGAGAGGGAGGGGATATGATGGAGAGCTGAGCTGTGAAGGGGAAAGGGGGAGGGGAGGGAAATAACATGGTTTATTGTCTGTAAGTATAGAAGTTGTCAACAACAACACAAAAAGAATGTGTGAAAGTCATTTGGTCTGGGTGTACTCATTAAACAGTTATCCTCCACAAGAGGAAGGTGGGAAATTTTTCCATCTCCTATGGAACAAAAAATACTATAGCTGTTGCCCAGGCCGAATATAGAACATGGACTTGTCCACTCTTGATGCTGTCTAGCCATCATGAAAGGACGAATGTTCACAGCCCTCTACCCGGCTGCCATAAATCCCACTTATCAAAGACAAGGATAGGATTAAAAGTGCTTATTGTAGATTTTCAGGTGCATGTTTTTCAAAAGAAAAAAAAAAGATTTTTTTTTACCTCCCTCGTGTTTGTTCTTCATTTATTGCTTATCTCAGGCTGGAGAGATGGCTTAGTGGTTAAGACACTTCCCTGCAAAGCCTAAGGACCCAGGTTCTATCCCCCAGTACCCATGTAAGCCAGCTGCACATGGTAATGCATGTGTCTGGAGGTCGTTTGCAGTGGCTACAGGCCCTGGCACACCCCTTATCTCTCTGTCTTTCTCTCGCCCTTAAAATAAGTAAAAAATATTAAAATTCCTTATCTGGGAAATGAAGTACCAATTTAGATATAACTTTATAGCTTTTAATAGTCAAGCTCAAGTTGATGTTTCCCAAGGGAAAAAAGTTGTGTATACACACTACACTTTTTTTGTTTATTCAAGGTAGGGTTTCACTCTAGGCCAGACTGACTTGGAATTCACTATGTAGTCTCAGGGTGGCTTTGAACTCATGGTGATCCTCCTACCTCTGCCTCCCGAGTGCTGGGATTAGAGGCGTGCACCCTTTTTTTAAATCTTCGTGTGTTGGTGTGTGCACACACACAAGTGCCTGTCCTCACCTTCCATCTTATTTGAGGCAGGATCTCCTGCTGTTTATCACTGTGTACACCAACTTATCTGGCCCAAGAGCTTCTGGGGATTCTCCAGTTTCAACCTCTCATCCCTCCACAGGAGCACTTGGGTTACAGATGCTCACACTACTGCTCCTGGCTTTACATGGGTTCTAGGGATTCAAACTCAGGTCTCACGCTTGCAGAGTAAGAGTAAGTGTGTGACCTACTTGCCCAGCCCCATACTGCACATTTTCTTTTTGCATCTGCTTAAGAAGTGGCAGGGCAACAATGGTTAAAATTTTCCTTAAGTCTGTCCGACTGCAGAATTTGTGTTGAAAGAAGTTTAACCTTGCAGAAATAGTTTATTTTTCTACTTCGTGTGATTTTTCTAAAAATAAGGAATCGTTTTTATGGTAAAAAGAGATGGGACTGTTCGATAGGACAATAAAGTGAGTGGGAGAAGATAATCTATTCCTTTTAAAACCACAACTATGTTTAGAGAAGTTTGAATACTTAATCCGAACTCACACCAGTGTGACTACTCATAGCCTCTTAGATCTTTGCAATTTTAAAGGTGACCTAGAAATTATCCAGTCCAACCCTGTCACTTTGCAGGTGACTAGAGAGGGGCTCGAAGATGCCACAAGTGACAAAGTGAGTCCAGCTGCTTTTCATTGACTATTCCAGTTGATCATTTCATTTTCCATCTCTCCTCCCATTGCAAGTAGGCTTAGTCGTGTGAATACTTCTGGTCCATATATTTTGAGCAGAAGTGACAAGTACCTTCCTAAATAAAATAGTGAAGCTGATGTGTGTGGCTTTCTTTCTCTTTGGTGACCACATGTTGAGATGGTGACACCACTATGTGGAAAATGCCTGGATCTCTGAGTCACCCATACACTGGAGGTTGTTCAATACTCCTCAGATTCTGCAAAAGAAAGACACTAACTCTTGTGTGGTCGAGACAGGGATTTCAAGTCTGATTCCTTGCCTTTCCTTGCAAATTCCTTGCAAATGAGGTGTTCTCCTCAAGTATAGACAGCGAGTTCATGGCTGAGCTCAAAATACAGCCTAAAGTCTCCTGACTTACACATCCACAGTCATGGGCTTTTTTTTGTTTGTTTGTTGGTTTGTTTGTTTGTTTGTTTTTGTTTTTTTGGGTTTTTTTTTTTTTGCTTGTTTTGTTTTGTTTTGTTTCTTGAGGCAAGCCCAACAGACTGGCCTTTTTGATTATGTGACAGAGCGAGAGCAAGAGAAAGAGAGAGAGAATTGATGCACCAGGGCCTCCAGCCACTGTGATTGAACTCCAGAGGTGTGTGCCACCTTGTGCACATGTGCAGCCCTGTGTGATTGCATCACTTTGTGCGTCTGGCTTACATGGGATCTGAAGAGTCAAACATGGGTCCTTAGACTATGCAGGCAAGCACCTTAATGGCTAAGCCATCTCTCCAGCTCTGGGGTCATGTGTTTAAATACACAGAAGAAACAGAACAGGTGCCAAAGCAAATCTTAAACAACAGGACCAGTCAACTGAACCTGAAAAAAAAGTCAAATAGGAACCGGACTAATAAAGAGACTGCCCCCAGGGGTTGGAGTCCAAAATCTGGAAAATGTGTCCAAGAAAGAAGCAGAGTGGAGCCCATGTTCAGTAGAGTCCAGAGAAGCCAGTCCCTAGCCAGGAGAGTAGGCATCTTTCTCAGATGACCCCTTATCTCCCAATTTACATCTTTTGCTCAGGTTGATAAACACTTTATCCTAGAATCCATAGCCCAGTTAGGAAATTAAATGCCCAAAAGGAAGTCTTCCATCTTCTCACAAGCATAAACAGGAAACTTGTGCTTCAGATACAGATTAATTTAACATAATGTAGACATTTTAAAGCAACAAACTGGAAAAAAAATGAGTTACTGGTTGCTAGGCAACATTGGTGCAAAGCTCTTACTTTGCCATCACAGGCATCCTCCCCATCTTCATGGACAAAAGTCAGAAAGACCTTAGCGACGGGCATATACTTAGTGACATCAACACACACTAAATGGCTTTTTTCTTGAAAACATCGTGTTGCCAAGCACCAGCACTCTGGGTTTCCGGATGGCCCGTCCCCCCACCCCCTGTGTGCCCAGGATGACACTGTGTTCTGAAGAACATGCCTGTCTCTCTGCACAAGCAGGCGAGGTAGCTATCTCTCAGCAGCAATGGAAACGGAGGCAGAGATGTTGCAAAATCGAGCCTGTTCTCTTCCTCACACCCATCCAGTGACTCTGTTCTTTGTCAAACACCAACCAGCTTAAGCTAGAGGTGAGTCCCTCCCTTCCCCTATCTCTTCCTGAGAAGCAGGTGCTTTGTCCTTGTGATGGTCCTTCAGATGCACATGGGACGTTAATGAGAGCCCCAAGCAAAGCGAACAGGAAGGACAGACTGAGAAATGACAAACAGCTTGTGTCTAAAACAGCACCAGTTACTATCCAGCCATCTGCTGGGTTACACAGCCTCCCGCATTGCTCTGCCCACATCCTGTTTCCATGTGCGTGCGTGTGTGCGTGTGTGTGTGTGTGTGTGTGTGTGTGTGTGCATGCACGTGTGCGCACATGTGGAGGCCAGAGGACAACCTCGGGTGTCCTTCTAGGAATCTCATCCACCTCTTCTTTTTAAGGTAGAGAGAGAGCCAGGCATGGTGGCGCACGCCTTTAATCCCACCACTCGGGAGGCAGAGGTAGGAGGATCACCGTGAGTTCAAGGCCACCCTGAGACTACATAGTGAATTCCAGGTCAGCCTGGACTAGAGTGAAACTCCTCAAAAAACCAACAAACCAAAAAGAAGGAGAGAGAGAATAAGAGATAGTCAGAGAATTGGTGTGCCATTGTCTCAGCCACTGTAATCAAACTCCAGATGCTTGGACCACTTAGTGGACATGTGCAACCTTGCACTAGCCTCACCTTTGTGTATCTGGCTTATGGCAGGAGAGAGATCAAACATGTGTCCTTAGGCTTCACAGGCAAGTGCCTTAACCTCTAAGCCATCTCTCCAGCCCACATCCACCTCTTTTTAAAAAAAATGTTGTAGGGCTGGAGATATGGCTTAGCAGATAAGGCATTTGCCTGCAAAGCCAAAGGATCCCAGTTCGATTCTCCAGGACCCACGTAAGCCAGATGCACAAGGGGGCACATGTGTCTGGAGTTTGTTTGCAGTGGCTGGAGGCCCTGGAGCACCCATTCTCTCTCTTTCTGCCTCTTTCTTTCTTTTTTTTTCTTTCTTTTTTTTTTTTTGTTTTGTTTTTCGAGGTAGGGTCTCACTCTGGCCCAGGCTGACCTGGAATTAACTAACTATGTAGTCTCAGTGTGGCCTTGAACTCACGGTGATCCTCCTACCTCTGCCTCCTGAGTGCTGGGATTAAAGGCGTGCACTACCATGCCTGGCTTCTGCCTCTTTCTTGCTCTCAAATAAATAAATATTTTTAAAAAGAATATGTTTTGTATGGCATGGTATATGTGTAGTTGTGAGTTGTATATGCACACATGTACACATATGTCAACATGCATGGGAAGGCCAGGGGACAACCTCAGGTGTCACCCTTATCTATATTATTCTCCTAGTTTTGAGACAGAGTCTCACATTGGCCTGAAGCTTACCAATTTGGCTAGCAGACCAGGGAGCTCATGAATCCACCTGTCCTCTGATTCCCCAGAGCTGGGGTCACAGGTGGCATTTTCACATGGACATTTGGTCTCAGACTTAGGTCCTCATGCTTGCAAGGCAAACCTTTTACCAACTGAGAGATCGCCCCAGACCCTATGAAGAATAAAGGAAATATGTGGTTCCTAAGAAAATTAAGACTTAACACCAAAGAAAGCAGAACTGTGAGTCTATTTCACTCAATTTTGCCTTTATGAAAATTATGAAAAGAGATAAAAGCCGGGAGTGGTGGCATACTCCTTTAATTCCAGCACTCAGAAGGCAGAGGTAGGAGGATCAACCATGAGTTCAAGGCCACCTTAAGACTACACAGTGAATAGGTCAGCCTGGGCTAGAGCAAGACCCTATTTCAAAAGAGAGAGAGAGAGAGATAAAGAGGTCAAGGGAAAGGGACAGAGGATATTTTTAGACATAGTGTCGGGCTGTTTAATGCCATGAAAGTTGTCAGAATCAAAATGTAGTCATTTGTTGCAAGTAACCGAAATAATAATAAAACTTTACAGAAGCCACTATAGCCTTATATAAAGAATCCTTCTACAGCTGGACGTGGTGGTACACGTCTTTGATCCCAGCACTCGGGAGGCAGAGATAGGAGGATCACCATGAGTTCAAGGCCACCCTGAAACTTCATAGTGAATTCCAGGTCAGCCTGGGCTACAGTGAGACCTACTTTGGAAAAACCACACACAAAAAAAAGAATCCTTCTAGAAGACGTGTCCAGTAACGGTCCAGCCATGGACCGGCAGCATCTTGCATCAGATTAACTTGCCATTGTTGGGCTAGAGAGATGGCTTAGCGGTTAAGGCGCCTGCCTCCTAAGCCTAAGAACGCTGGTTCCAGTCTCCAGCAGTTCCAATCTCCAGGTCCCATGTTTAGCCAGATGCAAAGTGAGGCAAGGGCGCAATGCCGCACTTGACCACAAGGGGTGCATGCATCTGGATTTTGTTCACAGCAGCTGAGAGGCTACTGGAGCACCCATCTCTATCTGTCTTCCTCTCCCTCTCTCTCTGTCTCTCTCTGTCTCTCTCCAAAAAAAATAATAATAATAACTTGCCATTGTTCTGCTGTGCCATAGCCTTGTGGAGTCCATTAGCTGGTTACCGTAGCATACATATGCCCACTGCCATGCTGTGCCATGCTGTTGCCAAATCAACTACAATCTTAGGATCTTTCCCATGTGAATCTTAGGTTGATGGATCAATTCCAGATTCCGAGTATACTCCTGTTGGCCAGGAGGAGGGCAGCGGTGTCTTCAGGAGAGCACTCAGAACACTGTCCAAACTCCCTGGCAGAAACTTGCCCTGATCACACACCTTAGTGCATCTCTCCCAGTCCTGGTCTCAGAATGGGTTAGAAGAGGCTGTACCCTCTCATTTCCTTTCACCCACTGAGGAAATTCTCCTGCTTTATTAACAAAACAAAACAAAACAAAACAAAACAAAACAAAACAAAACAAAAAACTCTGAGTCCCACACACCCACCCCCTGAATTTCTTCTGCCTCTATGACATCCAGCTTTGGGACTGGTTGGACCATATGAAGTTCTTGGCCTCAGCACATGTATTCATTGCCCTGCCCTCTGGTTCTTCCCAAAACATACCCTGAGCTCTGAAGATTTGTCAGACACCATGCCCTGTGCTGTGAACACAGTAGAAAGAACTTTTGCTCTTCTCCTTAAGGGACTTCCAAAAAAACACGTCCATCTACGTGAAATAGCCAACTTGGGTGCCCTGAATCCTCTAGGTAGGGTGAGAAATCATGAACACCAGTTTCTTCAATTCATCTCAATTGAGTCTGTTGCAAATTTAAACATCTATGAGGTGAAAAATCTACTACACACCAGCCAAGTTCAATTACCGCAGTATCCATCACAACAATGGTGCTCGGATTTCTTTCTTTAATCCAATCTTCTCAGCATAGGGCATTGCTGTGCACAGAGAACCTGCTCACAAAAGATGGCAGGATTAACGGGCAATTCGTTCACAGGACTGATGCTTCTGTTCTGCCCACCCACCATACACACACACACACACACACACACACACACACACACACACCTTTCACCTGTCATTTGTCATGCAACATGCTCTATAAGAACCAAGAGCAGGGACAAACAGTAATATTTCTATTCTGACCGATTTCCCTTCTCTTCTTTGAGGATGAAGACATCCTGGGCACCACAAAAACCGTTCCTTCCCATCCCCGAGGGTCCTCACAGTTAGACCCACATCCCACGCAGTCCCAATCCAGAACTCAGTGAGGGGCTGTGGTCTGTTTCACCGTTGCCCAACCTCTGGGCCCCAGAGCCATTTCATGGGGAAATGTTCTTATAAGCATAGACCGAAAATCTTGGCGGAGTGAGAGCAGGTGACATCTTTGGTCATCTCTATTGTCCAGCTTTGTGGCAATGTCCCGGGAAAATTAAATTGCTCGGCCAGGATGTACACCTGATGAGGTTCCATATTACTGCTGTGGAATCGGTTCTTCTCAAGGGACTTTCAGATACATAACATGTTGTTCAGCATTTCTTCTGGCATTGAAGTCTAGGCTGCCATGCTGAAATCCTGCAGAAAGGAAGACTCCACGTGGATACCTTCGTAGCACAGAACGTGGGCACCGCAGTAAAAGGAAGGAGTGAGCGATAGCTTCTCTTCTGAATCCATTGAAAAGTGGAGTAAATATGGAATATGAGCTTTAGTCCTAAGGTAGATTAAGCAACACATGGCACGTTTTCTGTATTAAAACAAAACCAGGGCTGGAGAGATGGCTTAGCAGTTAAGGTGCCTGCCTGCGAAGCCTAAGAATACCCGTTCAAATCTCCAGGTCCCACGTTTAGTCAGACGCAAAAGTGATGCAAGCGCACAATGTTACACATGCCCACAGGGGGCACACGCATCTGGAGTTGGTTCACAATGGCTGAGAAGCCCTGGCACGCCCATTCTCTCTCTGTCTCTTCCTCTCTCTCTCTCTCTCTCTCTCTCTCTGTGTCTATCTCTGTCTTTCTTAAAATAAAACAAAATTTAAAAAATTTAAAAATAATTAAAAAAACAAACCCAGGGGTAGGGACTGTAGCTCCGTTGGTAGAGTGCTTGCCTAATATGCATGAAGTCCTGGGTTCAATCTTCAGTAGCACATGAATCAGACTGTTGGAATATGCTTGTAATCCCAGCACTCAGGGGATAGAGGCAGGAGGATCTGGGGTTCAAGGTCACCCTTTGTTACATAGTGAATTTGAGGATATCTTGGGTTACATGAGACCCTGTCTCCAAAAATCCAAGGACAAAGGCTTGGAAAATGGCTCAGTCAGTAAAGTGCTGCCATGCAGGCATGAGTTCCAGTATCCGCATAAAGGCTGGGTGGGAGTAGCAGCTGCCCGTAGTCCGAGCCCTTGAGAGGTGAGAGGTAAGCTAGCTAAACTAGCCAAAACCGTGAGCCCTGAGCTCAAGTGAAAGAATCTGCCAAGTTTCAGATGGTGGCAACCTTGGGATGATTCAGAAGGCACCATGGTGCTGAGAAGAAGTGACAGAGGAGTGCTCAGCACTGAAAGGTCTCAAACCTTCCTTCCAAGGCTCAGGGTCATTGCGGAAGAGGGGGCAGAAAGAATGTAAGACCCAAAGGAAGAGTAGGACTCCTTACAACGTGCTCCTCCAGACACAAAATGGCCTGGATATCCATGACGTCACAGTGCCTGACACTACCTACATAAGACCATCATAATAGGAGGAAAAGATCATCACATTGAACTGAAAAGAGAGACTGATTGAGAGGGGGAGGGGATATGATGGAGAGTGAAGTTTCAAAGGGGAAAGTGGGGGGAGGGAGGGAAATAACATGGGATATTGTCTACAATTAAAGAAGTTGTCAATAAAAATTAAAAAAATATTAAAACATAAAAAAAGAAAGATTCTGCCACAGTAAATAAGGTGGAAAATAATAGAGGAAGACACCTGATGTCAACCTCACACCTCCACGTGCATCCTCACACATGTGTGCCCACACACATGCAAATGCACATATACACATTTGCATGCCACACACAAAAGAAAATGGGGAGCTAGAGAGATGGCTTAGCAGTTAAAGCACTTGCCTGCAAAGCCTAAGAACTCATGTTCAAATCCCCAGGTTCCTCGTAAGCCAGATGTACAGTGATTCAAGCACTCAAGGTCAAACACATGCATGAGAGCACATGTGTCTGGAGTTCGTTTGCAGCTGCTAAAGGCCCTTGTGCGCCCATTCTCTTCCTCTCTCTCTCTCTCTCTCTCTCTCTGTGTGTGTGTGTGTGTGTGTGTGTGTGTGTGTGTCAAAATAAAATAAATAAAAAAGAAAGGGGGGAACCCAGTTCTGAGGTAAGAATCTCCTTCAGCTTAGATGATTCCACAATCCACCCATCCCACAACAGAAACCACTGAAAAAAAAAATACTTCCTAAAAAACAGGAAACGCTAAATCCTTCTGCCTGAGGTGTCCTAGAATTGAGTTCCAGTCTCTCCTATTATCTAGCTCTGCCAGCGTCCTTTCTCAGAACTGCCGAGTTCAGACGCTTTAGTATGAGCACTGGCAGCAGAAGAGCACTTTGTGAATGGCTGGTTTTTTGCAATTGATGTCAGCTATAAATCAACTTCTTCTCGGTAACTCTAGAGATCTGGGCTTTGTTCAGTTTCCAGACTCAACCACTGAAAAAATAGATGGATATTTATGGTGCAAAAGAGGATTTTAAAAACAATCTGAGGATTCTGAAATTCTAATATGTTCCTGATCGTGGACTTTCTTGTTGCACTTGAACATTTCCTCCATTAAAATGTGTTATCTGGGAGCTGGAGACATGGCTCAGCAGTTAAGGTGCTTGTTTGCAAGAATGACAGGGGCTGGGCTACAGAAATGGCTTAGCGGTTAAGGCACATACCTACAAAGCCTAAGGACCCTAGTTCAATTCTCCAGGTCCCACGTAAGCCAGATGCACATGGGAGCACATGCGTCTAGAGTTTGTTTGCAGTGGCTAGAGGCCCTAGTGCACCCATTCTCTCTCTCTCTCTTCCTTTGTCTGTCTCAAATAAATAAATGAAAATAAAATCTTTTTAAAAAAAGAATGACAGGGGCTCATTCTCTCTCTACCTGCTTCCCCAACTAACTAACTAAATAAATATAAAATACTTTTTAAAAAAACTTAATAAACCTAAGGTTTTTTTTTTTTTTTTTAAGTGTTACCTGGGCTGGAAAATTGACTTAGCGATTAAGGTACTTCCCAGCAAAGCCTAACAATCCAGGTTCGACCCCCCAGTACCATGTAAATCCAGATGCACAAAGTGGCACATGCATATGGAGTTCCTTTGCAGTGACTAGACACCCTGGTAACATGCCCATTCATGCTCTCTCTACCTCTCCCTCCCTCCCTCTCTCTCCCTCTCTCTCCCTCTCTCCCCTGCAAACAAATAAATAAAATATTAAACTATGTTATCTAAGCAGCCAAAAGGTTCTGTATCAATCAAGTAGTTACTGAGAACTCACCATGCGCTAACATGACACAGCAGAATTAATTTGAGAGGAGGAAATACAAATCTATAGATAGGATATGATGTGATGAAAAGATACAATAAAGAAAAAAGATACATTGCCCCTTGTGGTAGTTTGAATATATGTCCCCCAATATATTCAGTATTTTATTAGTTATAGTTTGCATCTGCAATCACCTTGCTAGAGGCAATGTCACTGGGGGCGGGTCTTAAGATGTTAATGGTGGGTTTGAGATTCCATTGTAAAGATATGCAAATGTGCCTAGCAGGAGTTCCTGAAGTGTGCTGTGTGACCTTTTGGCTGTAGTTTTGCTCTGTGTGCTGTGTAGCTGGCGGCTTGGCTTTTGCTCTGTCTGCCTGGCCTTGGAGAGCAGGCCACTTCTCTTGCCATTATGGAACTTCCCCTGGATCTGTAAGCTTCAATAAATAATATCCCTTCCTCCATAACTGTGCCCAGTCTGGAAGTTCATCTCAGTGAACCTGAAGCTGTCTGCTACACCCCTAATAATCTTATTGTATACTTTGTGAATAGTATCAATCAACAGAGTCATTTAAGAACATTTAAATGGTTCAACTCTGTCATAGATATAGCAAGGTAACAAAATGAACAATGTGCTGAAAACAACACAGGACTTGCAACCGACCATTACCTCTCCATTGCAGGAATTTGGCTTTATGTTTCTTCAGCCAGAGCAAAAACCCCAGCTCAATCTCAAAATCAAGTGTAGATGCCGCCTCATCTGTCAAGTCTCTGCCCATTCCTTTGCCTTTAATTCTTCCCTTTGCCAGACTCTTAAGGAGCACTTGGCTGATAGTTCTGTTAAAATCATTATTAGCCGGGCATGGCGGCTCACGCCTTTAATCCCAGCACTCGGGAGGCAGAGGTAAGAGGGTTGCAGTGCGTCCAAGGCCACCTTGGGACTACATAGTGAATTCCAGGTCAGCCTGGGCTACAGCAAGACCCCCAACTTGAAAAAAAAATCATTATTAATTCTGCTTTGCTTTGCAGCTAACTGGTGAATACTCATCAACCCTAATAAGTCTTGAATGCATAGCTTGAGATCTCATCTTAGGGTCCCCCACCCCAAATCAGTACCTTATTGTTTGTCCAAAGCTTAGTAAACATTTGTTGACATTATTTAATTTTGCCAGTATATGGAGATTAGACTTTCAAATAAGAATTTGAAAATTGCTCTCATGTGAGAGTATTCTATAGGAATTTTCTAGTTGACTAAGAAAGAAGGGATTCTAACATGTCATCCACCATTAAGTTATCTAATAGCTCGATTTTTGATAAATTATTTCCTTTTCCTTATGTCTTATACATCAGATTTTTCTGCAGATTAGAAAATAATTAAGGGAGTGAGGGCACACACCTTTAATCCCAGCACTTGGGAGGCAGAGGTGGGAGGATCGCTGTGAGTTCAAGGTCACCCTGAGACTTCCAGGTCAGCCTGGTCTAGAGTGAGACCCTACCTTGAAAACCAAAACAACAATAATAATAATAAAGTCAAAAATATAATGTCATTGCAATAATAAGGGGTTTTTCTTCTTTAACATTTGAATTTGTAAACAAGAACCTGCTAAAGTATGAGGTAGCACTTATCATATATAACATACATGGAGTCAGTTGGGAAGGAGTGATCTCAGCTGTTAGGCTAATCATGGTGAGCATTTCTTTATGCATGTTGCATATTGTATGTTGTATTATGTATGTTGCATGTTGTGTTATGTATGTTGTTTGCTAAGCCTTCTATATGAATCAACTCATTCATTTCTTACAAAAGTTTGATTGCCCGTATTTTGTAGCTATTCTTACCAATCTTCTTCTCTTACAAGTTTGTCATTTAAAAAAAAAAAAAAACTTTTCATTTGGTTTTAGTGAGGATTCAGGAAGGAACAAAGTTGTTGCCGGTGCTCAGTCTACTGAGCCTTGCTGGGAGCCAGTGTTTATCAATGTGGAGACATTTTAGCACTGCAGTCAAGAGAGAACAGGCTCTGATGCCAGGCTGCCCGAGTTTGCATCCAGGTTCTAGAAATTATTAGCTGTGAGATTTCCATGCACCATTTAGAGAGAAAGGGAAATTTTTTTTTAAGCTTTAGTCTCTTTGTAGACATAAGAAAAGCCTTGCATCTAGAAACAATGACAGGATACTATTTTTTTTTTTTTTCTTTTCTGAAGAGTTTCAAGAAACAAAAGAAAATGGCTCTTGGGGGCTGGGGAAATGGCTTAGTGGTTAAGGTGTTTGCCTGAAAAGCCTTAAGGACCCCAGTTCGATTCCCCAGGACCCACAGAAGCCAGATGCACAAGGAGGCACACACATCTGGAGTTTGTTTGCAGTGACTGGAGGTCCTGGCATGCCCATTCTCTCTTTCTCTCTGCTTCTTCCTCTTTCTCTCTCTCAAATAAATAAATAAATAAATTGTTTTAAAAAAGAGAATGGCTCTTGGAAATTAAAAACATGAGTGCTCAAATGAAGTGTTGGGAGATAAGATTGAGAAAGTCTCTAATGAAGATGTAGAGGGGTAAATTAACATACCAATCCAGAAGTCTAATCCTAAATAAAAAAAAAAGTTTCAGATGAGAAAATGGATGGATATGAAATCATGAATGAAATGTCTCAAGAAAAACAGAAGTTGGGGCTGGAGAGATGGCTTAGTGGTTAAGGCGTTTGCCTATAAAGCCAAAGGATCCTGGTTCAATTCTCCAGGACCCAAGTAAGCCAGCTGCACAAGGTGGCACATGCATCTGGAGTTCATTTGCAGTGGCTGGAGGCCCTGGTGCACCCATTCTCTCCCTCCCTCCCTCCTTCCCTCTCTCTCTCTAGTGCTCTCTCTCTCTCTCTCCCTGCCTCTTTCTTTCTCTCAAATAAATAAATAAAAAATAAAATATATTTAAAAAAGAAAAAGAAAATCAGCAGTTGGGAATGGTGGCAAATGCTGTAATTTAAGCACCCTGGAGACTGAGGCAGGAGGATTGCAAGTTTTAAGCCAGCATGCTAGGATACATAGCAAGACACTGGCTCAAAAGAAAGAAAAAAGAAACAGAACTGAAGGGAATGACTTTTCCCATTGCAGGGACTCAGGTAAGTTCTCCAAACTGGATCAAAAAAATGACCCACCAAAAGATCACTGAAAAACTTCAGAACATGAAGGGAACATTCCAGAAGTCTGCAAAAACTGATCCCATGAAAAGGATGGAGAATCAAATGGCTTCAGAATTCTCCACAGCAACACAGGAAGCAAGAAGACTGGGGGACAACACAGAAGACGGGGTGGGGGGACAACGCTTTCAAAAATCTAAAGAAACATGGGTGCTATGATTTCTAATTTAGAAGGCTCTATGAGCAAAATCATCAATTAGGTCAGAGTAAAATATATTTCCAAAACTGCAATATGTCAAAATCTTTATCCCCGCTCC
Source organism: Orientallactaga sibirica (assembly GCA_036365145.1). Taxonomy (NCBI): domain Eukaryota; kingdom Metazoa; phylum Chordata; class Mammalia; order Rodentia; family Dipodidae; genus Orientallactaga; species Orientallactaga sibirica. The sequence continues at coordinate 1,900,179 of JAEOAD010001748.1, read as the reverse complement.
CATGCATTCTTTGTTGGAAATGCCTGGAGAATGTGTTCCAATAAAATGAAGAAATTAACCCAGAAGAAGGAAAAATGAAATTGAATCCTCAAGAGAATGGGATCAGAGGATCCTAAGGACAGTTAAGCATCAGACACTGAGGAGCTCAGATTAGATCTCTGTGACCCAAGAGTAAGACTCAGTAGGAGTGGTCACCAGCAAGATGCTCCTTGCTCCTCGCCTTGAGCCCAGAAGGTCCAGGGTGAGCCCAGCATAGGCTGATTAAACACATATACACATATACACATGTGTGCCCACACATCTATATAGTATGTCTTATATACAAAGCAATGTCTTTGGTATTTTACAAATATTAACTCACTTACTTTTTTTTTATTTTACAGAGGGGGCAGAGAGAATTGGCACACTGGGGCCTCAGCCACTGAAATTGAACTCCAGATACCTGAGCCACTTTGTGTGCCTGGCTTTACATGGGTACTGAGGAATCGGAACCCAGGCTTCCAGGCTTAGCAAGCAAGTACCTCTAACTGCTGAATTATCTTCCCAGGCCCTAACTCATTCTTTTAATAACCCTATTAAGTACATATTGGGCATTGCTAAACACAGGCCGGGACTGTGAGGAAGCTGGCCTGAGCTGTTGGACATGGCTGGAGACCTTGGGCTACGGGAGTTGCAGCTGGTCTTATTGTCGGGTAACCACTTTAGCGACAGAGGCTGGCCCTCCCTGCCCTTGGAAAAGGTTTTAGTGTGCCCTATCATCGCCCAGAATGGGCAAAACCTGTGGGCCCTCTCCTCTATCCCAAAAGCATCTGACCATTCCATAGTCAGGTTTCCCCCCCACACACACACAGTTCCTGACCTTGTGGTTAGCTGCCCAAGAGACCTTTATAAACAGTCTCCCTTTAGCTGTAGCCATCCAATATGTGGCTGAAGTCACACAGCTTTTCCCACCACTATCTCCCTTGCATCTTCTCCCTTGTGACTTCTGCCTTCCAACACCAGCCAATTAGATAGCAACCATAAACCCATGTATCCTATAGCTCTATAGTCTGTATGTGCCTTCTCAACCTTTCTCAAGTGTTTATAAACCCACTCCCCTTTTGAATAAATGAGAGCGTGCTATCCATCAGACGGCCTCCTGGGTGGTTCATTGCCCATCGCACGCACCCACTCCAAGACCCTGCTTCCCCCCAACTCCTCCTGCATCTGGGACGTCGGTGGCCAATGAACCCTGGGAATGGTGAGGACCCACAAGTATGGATTATTATCCTTTCTATTTTACAGGTGGGGAAAATGAAGCAAAGAGAAGTTAAAGAACCCCATAGTTATGGAAAGGCCAAATTTCAAATCCAGGGAAACTGGTTCCAAAACCCAAACTCTTTATTTAAAAAAATACATTTTACTTATCTTTAATTTTTTTTAATTTTTATTTTTTATTTGAGAGAGAGAGAGAAAAAGGCAGAGAGAGAATGGGTGCACCAGGGCCTTTTCAGGCGCTGTGAACAAACGCCAGACGGTGCGCCCCCTTGTGTGCATGTGCAACATTGCGTGCTTGCATCACTTTTGCATCTGGCTAAACATGGGACCTGGAGATTTGAACAAGAGTTCTCAGGCTTCAGGCAGGAGCCTTGACTGCTAAGCCATCTCTCCAGCCCTATTTTTATTTTGTTGTTAACTGTTTTAGTTGTACACATTTTGGGGTACCATGTGATAGTCCCATTCATGTACGCCATGTATAATGATCACATCTTAGTAGTTTACCTCCCTAAGCTCAACATTACTTGCTGATAGCGCCTTTGAATGTCTTTTTTTTTTCTAGTTATTTATAAAATAGAGTAAGATACTGTGAACTACAGGAATCTCTTTTCTATGTGTGTTTTAGTACCCTTGATCTACTCTCCTACCCCTCCCAGCCTCTAGCAATCACTCTTCTACAGCCACACTGACCTTTTAGTTTCCACCTATGACAGATAACATGCAGCATTTGTCCTCCAGCTTCTAATTTAAACACACATCCTCCAGTTCCACCCATGTTGCTATAAATGGTGTTAATACCATTGACCATAGAGTCTCACTTGGGACCAGGGTCTGTGGACATGTGTTCATGCTGGAAGGAGTCCACCCTTGGCATCCTTTTTAAAAAAAAATTTTATTTTTTTATTTATTTATTTATTTGACAGAGAAATAGGGAGAAAGAAAGATAGAATGGGCATGCCAGGGCCTCCAGCCACTGGAAATGAACTCCAGACGTGTGCACCCCCCCCTTGTGCATCTGGCTAACGTGGGTCTTGGGGAATCAAACCCGGGTCCTTTGGCTTTACAGACAAATGCTTGGCATCCTTTTGATGGATAGACATTGTCTTCCATGAGCAGAAAGTCTGGAGCGGACAATGGCTCTGAGCCTTTTTTCTATCAGAGACACAACATCTGCTCTACCAAACCTCCTGCTACATGGTCTGTCTGTTCTGAGCCTCACATTCCCAGGACTCAGTGCCTTCCCTTGACCTGCCCAGGGGATGCTTATGAACGTGTAGGAGAGGGGAGGGCCATCCCTGACTCAGAGCTCTGTGCAATGCCTTGTTGGTGGCAATGGGGCCCCTTTCCTTACACAGCTAGGTGTGTGCTGGGCACTCAGTTTTCCAAACTAAATACTATGCTGTATTGTTAAGAATACACACA